>CM062812.1:767241445-768457370 GCA_031772625.1 Pinus tabuliformis | reverse complement strand
TTTTCTCTAACGTGCGAAAGAAAACTGGTCAGGAGATGGTCTCGAATTCTAGTGTTTTGTTTGCAGGGGATTCTCCATAAGGATTTACCGGGGTAGAGGATAGAATTGTGACCCTATAGCAATTGCAATGAGTTGAATGAATTGAAAAATGGGGAATATCTCTGTTTAAATTAAGGAGTTATGAAATCTTCCAAATGAAAGAGCATAGGATCTAGTAATTCCAAAGATCTCATGTTAAAGCTTATGTACGTCCTCTATTAAAAACAACCACCGAAACTTCAGATTTTTTCAGGAGAAATTGACAGGGAACGAATGGGATCAAGATTGGAAACATATGAAATCCTTGTGTCCTTGAAAGGGTTCCATGGTGCTTTCAAAACAGATAATTGTCCATGAAGGTGCTTGAAATTTTGGTTGTTAAACCTATTACTAACTGGGAAATGTCTTCTATGGAGGAAAATAACCAGCATCAAACATAGTTTTCTTTTGAGATAGGATATTAATATTCAGATAAAGATATGCAATGTCGAAGTCTACTCAACGCAGCATTAAAGTAGTTAGGCTAAAAATGAGCGAGTGTTAAAATTGCATAGGTTTTGTGCAGCCTATATTTAGTCTAACAGATAGGAGATACGAAACAAGAATAGAGTCATCATATGCAAAGCATGATTCTCCTGTTTCATATTGTTTTCGACTTTAATTAAATTTAGTTTTGGTATGCATAATCCAGAGTATATCAAGGAGGATAAAGGAAACTAACAGAGGGCAAAACATCTCTGATTCTAAGTATTGAAATCAACAGGGGTCTAGAAGAGTATCCCAATCTTCAGGAGTAAAATCAATGAGCACCTCATCAAAAGATAAGGATATGGTTTAGATCCATATTTTAGGGAACTAATTCAGCACCTCGGGGACACTGGGTAGCATGAGATCACTCCAATAATTTCCAGCAATTTTTGAATGATTCGAGACCTATTTTTTGCAACAAATTTAATCTTTGTATGCTTAGATTTTTTTATTTTTTATTTTTGTTATTGTAAGGCAACATATTTTATTTTGTTACTATAGGCAAAAGATAATTTATTATCTTATTTTCTGGAAAAATGGGCCCTTTTAATTTGGCCTATTTATTCCAGTAATTTGTAATTCGTAATGGTTCAGACTTGAGGATCCTTTCAAGCACATTGTATCATATTTTGTTTGAGATTATTAAAGCTTGACAAGATAGATCACGTAGTTTGTCATATCAGGTATTCATGTGATGTTTTTTTCTAATCTGTCCTTTTCTTTATGTAATTCTTTTCTTCTCAGTTATACCATTTCAATGTATGGTATTTTAATATTTGGATTATATTAAATGTTACGAGATTCACCTTTGTTTTTGGTGATTTGTTTCATAGATCAAAATATTTTTACTCGGTATTCTAAAGATGTTCTTGAATTCATCATTCATGCCCAACTGTAATTGACTATTTTCTTCCTTCAACTATCAGCTACAATGACAACAATCTAAGAAAAATGCACATCTATATTGTCTCTGAGGTTTTCCTACATCCCAGCAAGTTCATGTTAGCTTGTTAGACTCCATTTCCCAATGAATGCTCCTCTCTACCCAAACAAACCTTTCAATACCCTCCAACTAAAGATCTAGCCATTGTTCTAAATTACATAACCAATCAATGAAGTGACACTAGGTGATTAATGTATTAGAGAGAGCCCTCTATAGATTGGAAGGGCTAACCTCTAATCTACAAGTTTGGTTTTAAGGTTACCTCGAATATCTCCTTTCATAGCCAGGACATTTTTGAGTGATAACATTTTGTCATTTTTTCTAGGGACCTGAAGTTTGATGTCAAATCATCCGTAGGTAGAATGAAAAAGAATTAGATCTGATTATTGATGATGATTAATGATCAGACACAAAGAAGTTGTACATATTTCACCTAGAAAATCCATTTCCAAACAATCCAAAGTTCATCGAAACTCCATTGTCTAAAGAATTTGAAGCTTGAACAATGTACTGGTGACTCCACTAGAATCAATGAAGGACTTAGATGCTGAAACTATTATCTGAAGGTATGAATTCTTGAATTTTTAGACCTTCCTGGTTCTCCTAATCTTCTACTAACAAATGAATATTTTTTAATGAATGGTCCTAAATTTAATGGACATGATCTAAGCCTAGCCTTGAAAAATATCACAAATTACTGTGAATATACTAATCTCTTTAGAATCAAGAAAGAAGATGTATTCCTTGGACTGTTTTATGATTCGTTCCAAGGAAAATGTAGAATTTGTGTTGAAAGTTTACTTGTTAAGTCCATCAATTATCTAACAAGTTTTAGGATTATCTTCTTGGAAACATGGATGGAGAAACTAGAGTTAGTGGCAGACTCTCCTTCCATTCAAGGTTTTAGAGAATAGAATGATACCTGTACAGATGATCAGGTGGATAACAATTTTCCTTCATTTTTTTCTTCTTATTTAAATTCATGGAAATGTAGCTCAGAAGCTAAGATTCAGTCTTTGGATGAATTTTCCACAGACATTGAGAAAAAGCTTCAGGGTTTTAAAGATTAAGAAATACCCCAAACTTTTGAAGTTTCGGGATTTCAGGGTTTTCCTTTTGAAGTTTCATTTCAGCAGAGTCGAAAATACATTTTGTTGCATTTTAGTATTGAAAATGGGTATGATTTTTGATAATTCACAGTGTAATCAATGGTTTGGCATAGAGAGCACATGTGAACTCTTCAACCACAACAACCAAATTGTAGAATACAGTGAGGATCAACAAACATATCATTTCTTTATTGATCCCATAGCTAACGACATGCAGGGTTTTTTCAACTTGAATTTTCATAAAAAAAATTCCTATGGAGACAAAATGCATCATGAGTTTCCTTTGCCACTACACTGTTCAGTTTTGATTTTGGTGAAACACCATAAAAAAATCCATTGTGTTTGCACAACTACTGGACTGGTTGCATTTTGTATCATCTAATAAAGAATTCTTTCAGCAAGTTAGTGTAGGATGAGTGTGAAATAAGCGTTTTGTACAAGTGTTTATTTTCAGCCTAAAATTTTAGATACAATTCTCAGCCAATTTGTAGCATGTACAAGTTGGGTTTTCAATTTGGTTCAATCGCATAATAGGTTGGTTTCAAAGTCAGGTTGCAAGTTTCATTTTGAGGTTGAGAGTAGCCCAATTGTCCAGGCACTTGGTCTACAAGTTTTTTTCCTATCTTGCAGGGAGGACAACATCCCCATTGGGCCGAGTTGTTAGCATTATAAATTTATGCAAGCTCATGGGCACTACCAAATTATTTCATAGCACTTGGAGCTTTGGCCATTTCCTAGTGCTTAAAACCATTTGTTCATGCCAATTTTTCCAATAGTAATTAAATATAATTTGGGACAAAAATATACAAATTTTCCAAATAAAAAATAGAATTGTTTTCTAAAGCCAATTTGGCTCTCGGGTTTATGCAGGGGTTAGATTATTTCTTTCATTTAATGATGATTAATCATCCAGTGCCTACATGAGTGCTGGATAATCATTTTCTAGTGCCTGCAGGATTGCTAAAAACTGATGTAGCCGAAATATTTGTGTGAGTTTGAGTCTTGCAACTTTGAGAAACATTATTATAAAAGTAAAAGGTGGTCAATAAAGCAAGGTTTAATTTATTAAACATTAAAACTTCTCATAGCACAAATTTTTGAGTTTCATGTGAAAGAGTGAAATGTAAGTGAATGTGTTGAAATGGTGGTAACTATCTACGTTTTAGTAGTCTAGATCTGAGAACCCCCATCCACCCATTCGTTAAGAGCCTTGTTTGACGGAGAATTGCGTGGAAACTACCCATAATTGCCAAAGTGCTGAATAACTGTGTTTGTGGTGAGATTTGCAAGGTTTGTGTTAATAAATTACCATACCACACATCGGGTTACAGTAGATGTTTCTATCACTTCCAAATGTTATTAGAAGTTGCTCAAAGGTTGTTGAGAGTAGTCAGTCTAAAGACTCTTGCACCCAACAGATCGAGTCGCGTTAAATATTTTGTCTAATTGTAATTCTCTGTAGGTTCCCTATCGATAATTTGAACTACATATAAAATGATGAGAAGGGGTTTCAGGGTTTTGGTAATCTCCAACACGTCCAATCTTGACTACAATATTGGACAATTGCGCAGAAGCTGATGTGTACTTTTTGATCTATTTTATAGTTCCTCTGCGTGAGAGTTTTCAACGCCCAAACATCACAATCTAGGGATATCTATGCTATACCTTCGAGCCGGATTAACCCACCATTTAGTTTTCCATGATTTGATCCAGGGATAATTCCCATGAAAGATATCTTCACTATCAGAGCCAAGGGTTTAAGTTTCTCTAACGCACCAAAGCAAGTTGGTGAGAAGATGGTCTCAAATTCTAATGTTTTATTTGCAGGGGTATTTCCATAAGAATTTACCAGCGCAGAGGATAGAATTGTGATTTTATAGAAATTGAAATGAGTTGAATGAATTAACAAACGGGGAAGAACTATGTTTAATTGCAGTAGCTATGCAATCTTCCCAATGAAGGAGCACAGGAACTAGTAATTGCTAAGATCTCATGTTAAAGATTCTGTACATACTCTATTACAAACAACCACTGAAACTTCATATTTATTTTAGAAGCAATTGACAGGGAACGAATGGGATCAATATTGCAAAAATATGAAAGGCTTGATGTTCTTGAAGGCGTTTTGTGGTGTTTTGAAAACATGAAGGTACTTGAAATTTTGGTTGTCAAACCTATTGCTAACTGGCCATTATCTTCTATGGAGTCAAATAACCAGCATCGAACATAGTTTGATGTTGAGATAGGGTATCCATAGTCAGATAAACATAGGCAGACTGCAAGTCTACTCCGTGCACAATTGAATTAGATAGAATCAAAACAAGGAAGTGTTAAAATTGCATAAGTTTTCTGCAGCCTATTGTTAGTCTAATAGATAGGGTATATGCAAAAAGAATAGAGTCATCATATGCAAAGCATAATTTTCCTATTGCATCCTGTTTTATACTTCAATCGCGTTTTGTTTTGGAATACATAATCGCGAGTATATCAAGGAGGATAAAGGTAGCTAATAAATGGCAAAACATAATTGATTTTTAACATTAAAATATGTTGGGTACTAGAAGAGATCCCAATCTTCAGGAGAAAAATCGATCGATGAGCACCTCATCAACAGATAAGGATATGGTTCAGATCCAGATTTCACGGAAGAAAATCAACACATTAAGCGACACTTGGCAGCTTGAGATCACTCCAACAATTCCCCGCTGTTTTCAATGAATCGAGACCTCTTTTTTAAACAAATTTTATCTTTGCATTCTTATATTTTATTTTTGTTATTGTAGGAGAACATGTTTTATTTTATTATTATCAGCAAAAGAGAATTTATTATTTTATTTTCTGGAAATATGGGCCCTTGTAATTTGGCCATTTTATTCCAATAATTTGTGATTCACAAGGATTTGCACTTGAGGACTCTTTGGAGCACATTGTAACATATTTGGTTTGAGATTAATAAAGCTTGATAAGACAGAGCATGAATTTTATCACATAAGGGATTCATGTGATGTTTTTTTCTAGTCTGTTTTTTTCCTTTATGTAATTGTTTTCTTCTCATTTAAACTAGTTGAATGTATGGTTTTTTAATATTTGGATAAGATTAAATATTACAGGATTTACGTTTGTTTTTGGTGCTCTATTCCATAGATCCAAATATGTGCACTTGGTCCTCTCGAGGTTGTCTTTGGATTCATTATTTATGACCATCCAATCCACTATTTTATCCCTTCAACTATCAGCTACAATGACAAGTATCTAGAGAAAATGTGCATCTTTCATGCTTCTAAGGTTTTCCTACTTTGAAACTAGTTCTTGTTAGCTTGTTTGACTCCATTACCCAATGGATGCTCCTCACCGGCCAACCAAACTTTTCAACACCCTCCAACTAAAGGTCTAGCCATTGTTCTAAAGTATACAACCAACCATTGAAGCCACACTAGGTGACTAATTTGTCAGAGACAACCCTCTCTATATTGGAGGGGCTAGCCTCTAATCTACAAGTTTGGTTTTAAGGTTACCTCAGATATATCCTTTCACACACAAGACATTTCTGACTGATAACATTTTGGAAATATTATTGGGGAGGTGAAGTTTGATGTCAAATCATCCCAAGGTAGAATGACAAATAATCAAATCTGATTGCTAATGGTGAACAATGATCAGACACAAATAAGTTCTACATATTTCACCTAGTGACTCCATTGGAAAGCGATACAAAGTTCATGGTGACTACATTGTCCAAAAAAATTTAGGCTTGAAGAATGTATTGGTAACTCAACTGGAATCAATGAAGGACTCAGATGCTACAACTATTATTTCAAGGTATGAATGCTTGGATTTTTCAGACCTTCCTGGTTTTCCTAATCTTCTACCAACAAGGCAATATTCTTTAAGGAATGGTCTTAAATTTAATGGAGACGATCTAAGCCGGGCCTTGAAACATACCACAAATTATTGTGACTTTATTGATATCTTTAAAATCAAGTAAGAAGATGTATTCCTTAGACTATTTTAATTCGTTCAAAGGAAATGCAGAAGTTGAGTTGAAAGTTTACATGTTATGCCCATAAGGTCTCTAACAAGTTTTTGGATTATGTTCTTGGAAACATAGATGGAGAAACTAGAGTCAGTGGAACACTCGCCTTCCATTCAAGGTTTTATAGAATGGAATTATACATGTACAGATGATGAGGTGGATGGAAATTATCCTTCATTTTCGTGTTCTTATTTAATGTCATGGAAATGTAGCTTAGAAGCTAAGATTCAGTTTTTGGACGAATTTTCTATAGAAATTGAGAAAGATCTTCATGCTTTTAAATGTCAGCAAATACCCCAAACTTTTCCATTTTAATGTTTTCCTTTTGAAGTTTCATTTTAGCATAGTGAGAAAGTTTATTTTTTTTCCCTTTAATATTGAGAATGGTAAGAGTTTGACAACTTATAGTTGGAACAATGGTTTGACATAGGGAGCACATGTGAACTCTTCAACCACAACAGCCAAATTCTAGAATACATTGAGGATCAACAAAGAGATAATGTCTTTATTGATCCGATATCTCACTATATATAGGGTTTTTTCAACTTGAATTTTCAACCATTTTTCCCCGTGGAGACAAAATGCATCATGAGTTTCCTCCACCACTATAGTATCCAATTTTGATTTTGATAAAACACAGTAAAAAAACCACCAAATTTAAACAATTACTAGACTAGTTGCATTCACATTTTTGTATCACTAAATCTGACTTCCTTTTATGAAGTTAGTGTAGGATGAGTGTGTAATAAGCTTTTTGTCCAACTATTTATTCTCAGCCTACAACTTCATATTTAGTTCTTAGTGACTTTGCAACATGTAGAATTTTGGTTCTCAATTTAGTTAAATTGTAAAATAGGTTGGTTGCAAGGCCGGGTTGCAGGTTCCATTTTAAGGTTGAGAGTAGCCCAATATTTCAGGCACTTGGTCTACGAGTTATTTGCTAACTTGCAGGGAGGACAACATCCCCATTAGAGCCAGTTGTCAGCACTATATAAATTTTATGTAGGCTCATGGGCACTGCCAAATTATTTTGTAGCGCCTAAAACTTTGGCCTTTTTGAGTGCTTGAAACCAGTTTTTAGCTCTATTTTTCCGAGTGAAAATTAAATATAATTTGGGCCAAAACTATACAGGTTTGGAAAATAAAAAAATGAATTGCTTTTTAAACCCAATTTGTCTCTAGAGTTTACGCACGAGTTAAATTATTTCTTTTATTTCATGATGATTAATCATCCATCTTGATAGGAATGCTAGCCCAATCTCATCTTTCATTAGTTAAGCCTTGTAAATCAATTTCAGTAAAGCGCTAGAAAATCATTTTCCACCGCCTACAAAATTGCTAAAAATTGATGAGGCCTAAATATTTGTGTGAGATTGAGTCTTTCAGCTTTGAAAAAGGTTATTATAAAAGTAAAAGGTGGTCAATAATGCAATGTCTAATTTATTAAAAATTAAAATTTTGGATACCACAATTTTTTGAGTTTCATGTGAAAAAGCTAAATGTAAGTGAATGTATTGAAACGGGGGTTATCATCTATGTGTTAATAGTCCAGATGTTAGAACCCTCATCCACCCATTCGTTAAGAGTCTTGTTTAAAGGAGAATTCTGTGGAAACTACCCATAAACGCCCAAGTGCTGAAAAACTGTGTTTATTGTGAGATTTGCAAGTTTTGTGTTGACAAATTACCATACCACACGCCAAGTTACAAAGGATGTTTATGTCGCTGCCAAGTGTTATAGAAGCTGCTCAAAGGTTGCTGAGAGTACTCAGTCTGAAACCTCTTGCGCCCAACAGATCGAGCTTCCTTAAAGATTTTGTCTAATTGTAATTCTCTGAAGGTTCCCTCTTCATGATTTGAACTGCACATACAATTATCAGTAGGGGTTTCAGGGTTTTGGTAATCTCAAACACCTCCAGTCTTGACTACAATATTGGAAAACCAAACAGAAGCTACTGTGTAGTTTTTGATATGTTTGACAGGCCCTCAGCATGAGAGTTTTCAATGCCTAGAGATTACAATCCAGGGACATTTTTGCTATAACTTCAAGCCGGATTAAACCACCATTCAGCCAAGATTTTATCCAGAGATAACACCCATGGAAGATATCATCACTATCATATGCAAGGGTTCGATTTTTTCTAAGGCGCCAAAGAAAACTAGTCATAAAATGGTCTCGAATTCTAATGTTTTGTTTGCAGGGGTATTTCCATAAGGATTTACCAACGCAAAGGATAGAACTATGAGCCTATAGCAATTGCAACGAGTCCAATGAATTGATAAATGAGGAACCTCTTTGTTTAATTTGAGAAGTTATGCAATCTGCCCAATAAAAGAGCATATGAACTAATAATTTCTAAGATCTCATGTTAAAGCTTCCGTAGATACTCTATTACAAAAAACCACTGAAACTTCAGATTTCTTTCAGGAGCAATTGACGGGGAACGAATGGGATCTGTATTAGAAACATATGAAAGGCTTGATGTTCTTGAAAGGCTTTCGTGGTGTTTTGGAAACAGAATATTTTCCATGAAGGTGCTTGAAAATTTGGTTTTTAAACATATTGCTAACTCAGCAATTTCTTCTATGGAGGCAAATAACTAGCATGAAACATAATTTGTTGTTGAGATAGGGTATCTATATATATAGACATAGGCCGCGTGCAAGTCTACTGATCGCAACATTGATTCATGTAGACTCAAAACGAGAAAGTGTTAAAATTGCATCGGTTTTTTGGAACCTATTGTTGGTCTAACAAATAGGAGATGCACAAAAACAATAGAGTCATCATATGCAGAGCATAATTTTCCTGTTGCATCTTGTTTTAGATATCAATGGAAATTTTTTTGTTATACTTAATAGAGAGTATATCAAGGAGGATAGAGGAAACGAAAACATGGCAAAACATCCCTGATTTTAAACACTAAAATCACCAGGGGACTCAAATAGTATCCCAATCTTTGGGAGTAAAATTAGTGAGCACCTCCTTACCAAATAAGGATATGGTTCAAATCCAGATTTCAGGCAACTAATTCAATAGCATAAGGGACACTCGACATCTTGAGATCACTCCAACAATTTCCAACAATTTTAAATTATTCAAGACCTCTTTTTTGCAACCAATTTAATCTATGTATCTTTAGATTTTATTTTTTGATTTTTGTTATTGTAGGAGAAAATATTTTACTTTTTATTATCTACAAATGTCAATTTAATATTTTATTTTCTAGAAAAATGGGCCCTTGTAATTTTGCCTATTTATTCCAGTAATTTTTAATTCACAAGGTTTCCGAGTTGAGGACTCTTTGGAGCACATTGTATTAGATTTTGGTTCAGATTAATAAAGCTTGATAAGACAGAGCATGAAGTTTGTCATATCAGGGATTCATATGATGTATTTTTCCAGTCTGTATTTTTCCTTATGTAATTGTTTTTTTTCTTTAGTTATACCATTTGAATGTATTGTTTTCTATTATTTTGATAAGATTAAATGTTACAAGATTTATCCTTGTTTTTGGTGCTTTGTTTCATAGATCCAAATATTTCCAACCATGTCCTCTAAAGCTGCTCTTCGATTCATCTTTTATGGCCAATTGCAATGGACTATTTTCTCCCTTCAACTATCAGCTACAATGACAACTGTCTAAGGAAAATGTGCATCTATCTTGCCTCTGACGTCTGCCTACTTCACAATCAGTTCTTGTTAGCATGATTGACTCCATTTCCCAATTGATGCTCCTCTCTGCTCAACCAAACCTTTCAACACCCTCCAACTAAAGATATACCCATTGTTCCAAAGTACAGAACCAAACATTTAAGTGGCCGTAGGTGATTAAGTTGTTAGAGAGAGCCCTCTTTGGTTTGGAGGGGCATTTAAGTGACCGTAGGTGATTAAGTTGTCAGAGAGAGCCCTCTCTAGTTTGGAGGGGTGCCTCTAATGTACAGGTTTCATTTTAATGTTACTTCAAAGATCTCCTTTCATAGCCAAGACATTTATGATTGATAAAAATATGTATCCCCTCAACTAAACTTGTATGGTTGTTCATATAGTAATTTGTTTCCTTGGATCCATACAAGCATTCTTTGTGAAATAAGATTTGGGTTCCCTCCTCTAACCATATGTGGTGCTTAAATGCCCATATCTATACCTCCAAAGCATCAAAATGGAATCTATATCCCTAATTAGAGGCCATGGATACCCTTCAAAGGCATTTTGTGGTGGTTAGATGTATTGTTCTTGGCCTTGGATTTCTAGATGCATCATTAAGGTATAACATGTAGATTTATTGATATGAGAATTGCTATGGACACTAGAACTATATGTAGTTCTAAAAGTAACTAAAATGCACACACTTATAGATAAAGTGTCATCTTAAGACATCATTTGCATGGTTTTAAGAAATAATTTACATAATTTGATTCCTAGAAACCTCATTTATGATGTAAAGAATAAGTTTCATCTCCTTCCATGCATAGGAACCCAATTCTCATAGCTTGTTCTAAAAACATTGAAATGTATCCCCTTATCTTGTTTACAAGCAAAGGATTACATTGAGTGCACACTTTTAGATGGTTGAATTGTTTCTCGAGTCCCTTGATGCTTGTAAATTTCCTCCAATATAAAATGATTTGATTTCTTCCACTAGATATGTTCATAAACCCTAGTCCCATACCTAGTGATCCAAGGACATGTTTAATAGGTCTCATGTGCTAGTATTAGACATTATTCATGATATTTGATGACTATAAGCTTACTTCTAGTAACAAATCATAAGAATCCTCCCTTGAGCCTATATTTGAACCTAGACCCACACCTAGTGCTCAAAATAATTGGATCACATGAGTATCCTCCTTTAAAGAGAAATAATACTATTGGCACTATATTTGTGTGACTTAAGGTGTCGATTCCCCTTTTAGTTGTATGAAATATTCCTATGGGTTTGAGGCATGGAAGCCTACTATAGTATTAAGGAGTGTATTTCCCATATTGCTAACAATGTACACATCACTAAGACCCATACCTAGTGCTCAAAAATACCATATGGTAAGAAAAATGGTGGGATGTTTTGCATTGTGTAAGATATGGTCCGAAGCTCAATTTTTTATGATTTTTAGGCTTATGTATTTAGGAAAATTCTGAAAGAGAAAATCTATACTATGCCATCTTATAGTGTTTTTACTGAGAACTCAAGATAACCACATCGTCTCTCTCAATACTATGCTATGATATTAGGAATTAAAAAATACTATTAGTCATTAATTTGCAAATAAAAATAGCTTTATTGAATAATTGTGATAAAATGAAAATTTTAAATTTCTAATACTTGATAATTTATGTAAAGGTAACAATGGTACAAAAAACTTATAAAATTATATATCAACTCGTAATACCTACCAAGAAAAGCCCCATGTAAAGCCTAAATCCCCTTATTAATGCTCATGCATTGATTCATTACATTTCTATTGTTATATTAGAGTGTGTTGGAGGCATAAGGATTGAGTACGAATGACAAGTATATAGTTATAGATTTATATAATTTTAGATACATAATGGTCAATGTAATAGTGATTTCTGAGCTTTAAATATATAGTGGTTTTTATAATATATTTTAAAATTTAGTAAGGGATGAGAAGGTTAATATGTTTTTTACTCTTCCCCAAGAAGAATAAAATAGGAAGATAAATTATTGGTTGATATTTCTGAGTAAATTTAGAGTTATTAGTGTGGGTTTGTTTAAAATTTTTAATCTACCTCCTACTTGCTTGAGTAATATGATTTTTTGGCCATTAAGATGAGAAGAAGACTACTTTTACAAGATTTATGATATATCATTTCAAAAAGGACTAAAGTACTCCCAAATAAAACTATAGCCTATGAGGCCATGGCTGAATATCAAAGAGATCGTGTCATAGAAAACAACAAGGATGATTCAACAAGATTGTATATGATTCAATAATTTTTGGATGAGAGCATTCTTCCCAAAATTGTAGTAGGAACAAGGACTAAACAAGCTTGGGATATTCTAGGGATGGCATATAGAAAATGGGGGAGCAACACTAATCAACATCAAGTTGACTCATAGTATGTTATAGTTGTTGATGAAATGACTGTTACAACAAAATAGGAAAATGAATTTGACATTGACAAAGTAAACGGAGAAATTGTGGGAAAGCATACTAAGGAAGAAGAACATATACAAGACATGGATATTGTAGCTTTCCTAAATGATATAGAGCATATTAGTGGAGATACTACATGAGAAAAAGAAGTGATTATCAGTAAGATGCAAAGCATGGGGACTTTCAATAGAGAGAATCCCACTAGTTAGATACACATGTGGATGATGAAATTGTAGTTGAAACTGAAACTGTAACTATGTTTGGAAGAATAGAAAGGTGTGAAGAGAATATAGTAATGGAAGGTGTTGAAAACATGAATGAGAGTGAATTATAATTTATTGAGGGTGGTATTTCATAGCTCATGTTTGATGAAAATTAAAATCATTGTTGTAAATATTTCATAACTGCAACAGAAGAAGGAACATAAAGAGTAAAAGAAACTAGTATAGTCGATGAAGCTATTGCAACAATGGAAGGGGACATGAAGGAAAATTAAAACTTTGATTTCAATCTTATAGAGTTTTACATAGATGTTCCATCAATAATTATTGATGTATAAGAAGATGAAATTGAAGAAGGAAACAAAGATAAGAAAATATTAAAGAAGAAGACTAGAGTAAAGCTAAAGTTGAAAAAAAAGAAAATGCATGAACAATATAATGCTTGGAGGAGATGAAAGAAAATATTTTAGAACATATAACCAAGGACAAGATGTACTGGTATGCAAAAACACATTTTTGGAATGTATTTCATGTTGTAAGCCTAGTTGTAACATATACTAATAGGAAATCATGTAATGAATTGTATGAAAATTTAGAAATGTTGCAATATTGTAATATCTCTTGCTATTCATAGAGGGTTCTAGAAGAATTTGAAAGATAACTTTTAATCATATCTAGTTAAATTGAGATCTTTCTATAAGGCAAAGCTTTAAAAAAGCTTGGTTGGCTTAGTTACTGAAATATTTGTATAAATATTTCTTGAATAATTCTATAGAAAAATTGTATTTGTATTTATATTATTGCTAACAAAAGAAATGTTTCTAACTTTTTTGAGTTCCACCTCAATATGCAATTCATGTGCGTATGTTTATTTAGCATTTAGCTATAGTTGAAACAACTTTTCATCCTAGTCTGCCTATATAATCATATACAATACTAAAACCTTATGGTTTTTATTTTCAATCATCCTAACTAAATACTAAGAATGATAACTAATGTGCATAGAATACAATTTGGTTAAAAAAATTCCATAATTTTGCAAATGTGTTTATTGCATACTACAAAGACTTTTATTATAATATTGGAACTTCTATCCTTTAATGTTGCATTATTATTTTATTTTTCTTTCTAAGTTTTATTTAATAAATTATTATTGTTAAAATTTTAAATAATTTTTGTATGTTTAATAAATTTTAATTTAGTTTTAAATTTCATTTGATATTTATACTTTTCATTTAATTTTTAAAGATTATAATTATTTTAAAAATTGTATTAAGATAACACAAATGAAGTAATACATTATTATAGTCAAACAAATTCTTATATATAACCATATTATTTAATTTTTACCATTTAATTTTTATTATGGAGATTAACCATATTATTTAACTTTTACTATTTAATTTTTATTATGGAGATTTTTAATGTGTAAATAGCTCTTTTTATAATATCATCATCCAATAAATTGATGAATAATAGATTTCTAAAATTCATATATCATATGACACTTTCATATTACATTTTTCTTAATTAAATAATAACATAACTATTTTGAAATAACTCTTGATCTTTAATTTATAATTACTACACATACTAATATTTTTATAAAATATTATGTAATCTTGATAAAAAATATTTATAATAAAATTAGAAAATTTAATAATATAAATAAATAAACAATTAAAAATTATAAAATAATGTAATTTTAAAATTATTATGAAAAAGATCAAAGTTACGGACAAAGGAAGTAATTCGTAATAGTCAATCAATAGACTATAATAAATATCTTCTCATTCTCATGCAAATTAACACCCTATGACAACATCAATTCACAAAAATTAATACCCCATGATAACATAGATTAAAATGTAAAATATATTATAAGAATACTTCTGTTTTGTTTTTATGGGGATGGGAATCTTTTCCAGTTTCGACATGGACTTTAAGATGTATATGATTTCTTCACTATTTAAAAGATGTATATAAACAATATGTAATATAAAACCACCTTTTCCTTCCTCTAAAAATAATGGATCCGAAAAAATAGGCTAAAATGTAAAATGATAATTACTGATATAGCCAAATCTCTACTGTTTATAGAGATTTAATATACACATGTTGGCGAATTGTCACACATGCATAACAGTTCGTCGACTTCTGCTTAAAATTCAATTTAAAACAGCAATGATAGTAATGAACTTTGAAATAGCAATGACAGCGAGCAATGATGTTGGAATCCATGACTTGCTCCGCACTATTATATTTTAAAGATATCTTCTACATTTGCCTTGTAATACTCCCTTGCCATTCGAAGATTGTTTAGGCGGCGTTGAATGAGTGACAACAGTGGTCAACAATGATATTAAATAATATTGTACTCAATGACTTGTTTTCAGCCTTTTAAGTGAGTTCCAGCATTTGCGTTATAACACTCACCCATATTTGAAAGGACAAAGATTGTTTAAGGCCGCGCTGATGCACTTGTCGGTGATGTGTATAGCTGTATCGTTCTCTTTACACTGGCCTGGTTTTTTAAATAATTCTTTTTTGAAGGTGTAATCAGTTGTATAATAATATTTGTATTTCTTTGTTATAATCGAAAATATTTCCGTCCAGCTAATCAGAATATTTTGATATCATATTTTAAATTTTATTTCCTGCATTGTATCCAGCTTACAATGATGGACCATATAACTAACCTTAAGATGACCCACTAATTTTTAAAATGATAGCACATAGTAAATGTGGTTTATGTAATCTGAAGGTTTATATCAATCACATGTAAAATCACACTAATAAAAATATTGTTAATTAAATAAATATTTATATTTATTTTAGGTTAGATTTTAATTGTTTTTTGTTGTCTTTTAGAAAATTGTGATTCCGATCATTCACAGTGTTATGTACATCTTGTCGACATTTAAAACCCCAAACGGGATCCATATTCAGGACAAAAAATTGAGTAATTGATTGATATATTAGTATAAATATTGTTAATTAAATATAGTTAATTAAATAATGTTATTAATATTGTTAATAGTATTGTTAATGATATATTATTAATTAATAAATCATTTTTCTCATAAAATCAATGGATTAATTCTTAAAGCCCAAGGTATGATAAACCCAAGGGAATAATATTAAACCCAAGGGATTAATATTAAAAACCAAGGTATATAAGCCCTAACATAAATATTATAAAGCCAAGGGAATAATAAATCCAAGGGATTAATACTAAAAAGGCAAGGGATTAATAGTAAAAACCTAAGGGATTATAAACCCATGGGAACAATATTAAACACAAGGGGTAAATATTATAAACTCTAAAATAAAAATGGATGACCATGGATGACCATGGTTGATTTTCATATCAACAAAATATTTGTGACAATGTGGCATTGGGCCATGGTTGACCATGTTTTTCATATTGACAAAATCCTTGTCACAATGCAACAATGGACTATGGATGCCCATGATTTATTTTTATATTGAGATAACATTCTCAAAACGCGATGCTAGACAATGTTTGAGCATTGTTGATTTTCATATTGCGACAATCTTTGTCAAAGTGCGATGTTGGACCATGGATGACCATGTTGTCACAATGTCACATTGGACCATGGTTGAAAATGATTCATTTTAATGTCCAAACAATCTTTCTCAATTGCAACTTTGGACCTCACTGGCAGTAATAAACCCAAGAGATTAATACTAAAAACCCAAGGGAGTTATATTAAACCCATGGGATTAATATTATAAACCCTAACATAACTACCATAAATCCTAAAATAAACATTCTTGACCATGTCTTACCATGGTTGGTTTTGATATTTAGACCATCTTTTTGACAATGCAGCATTTGACCATGGTTGATTTTCATATTGAGTCAAACTTTGTTACAATGTCAAATTGCACCATGGTTGCACGTGGTTGACCATGATTATAAACCCAAAGGATTTATATTAAACCCTAGAATTAATATTATAAACCTTAAGAGTAATATTATAGCCTAGGAATATACACCCTTAGATTGATAAACCCAAGGGATTAATTCTAAGACCTCAAGCTACAATAAACCCAATTGAATAATATTAAACCTAAGGGATTAATATTATAAGCCCATGATATATAAATCCTAAGATAAATATTATAAACCTAAGGGAATAATAAACTGAAGAGATTAATACTAAAAAACCAAGGGATTATAAGCCCAAGGGAGTAATATTAAACCGAACAGGTAAATATTGTGAAACCGAGGTATATAAACCCTAAGATAAATATTATAAACCCTAAAACAAACATGGTTGACCATGGTTGGTTTTCTTATTGACAAAATCTTTGTCACAATGCGACGTTAAACTATGGTTGACCCTGATTGATTTTCATATTGAGACAACATTTTTGACAATCCAAATTTGGACAATGGTTAACCATGATTGATTTTCACATTGAGACAATCTTTGTCACAATGCGACATTGGACCATGGTTGACCATGGATGATCACATTGTCACAACATGGCATTTTACCAACAAACAATATTTGTGACATTTTGACCATGGTTATTAAGCATGGTTGATTTTCATATTGAGACAATATTTCTCAGAAAGCGACATTGCGCTATGGATTACCATTTTTGTCACAATGTCATGTTGGACCAAGAGACAATTTCTGTTAAAATATGACCATGGTTATTGACCATGGTTGATTTTCATATTGAGAGAATATTTGTTAGAATCCATCATTGGAACAAGGTTAACCATGCTTGATTTTGATATTGAGAGAATCCTTGTCACAATGCAACATTGAACTATGGTTGACTATGATTGATTTTATTGTCAAGACAATCTTTGTCACAGTGCGACATTGCACCATCTTTGACCATGGTTGATTTTCATATTGAGACAAACTTTGTCACAATGTGACATTGGACCATGGTTGACCATGGTTTATAAACCCTAAGATAAATATTATAAACCCTAAAGTAAACATGGTTGAACATGGTTTACCACTGTTGATTTCAATATAGACAAAATCTTTTGATAATTCAACGTTGGACCATGGTTGATTTTCATATTGAGACAATATTTGTCATAGTGCGACATTGGGCTATGGTTGCACATGGTTGACCATGGCCAAGTATGTTTGATGAAGGTTGTCCATGCTTGACCATGGTTGATTTTTACACTAAAAAAATCTTTGTCAGAATGCGACGTTGGAACATTGTTGACCATGGATGGCCATGGTTGCCACAATGTGACATTGGACCATGAGACAATCTTGGTCACAATGTGACCATCGTTATTCACCATGGTTGAACATGGTCGGTTTCCATATTGAGAAAATATTTGTCAAAATGCAACGTTGGAACATGGTTGACCATGGTTGATTTTCATATTGAGACAATTGTTGTCACAATGCGAGGTTGGACCATTTTTTACCATGATTGATTTTAATGTCGAGACAAGCTTTCTCACACTGCAACGTTGGACCTCAACAATGATAAACATAAGGGATTATTATTATAAACCCCAGGTATGTAAACCCTAACATAAATACCATAAACCCTAAAATAAACATGCTTGACCATGTTTTACCATAGTTGGTTTTGATATTGACACTATCTTTGTGACAATGTGACCTTTGACCATGGTTTACCATGGTTGATTATCATATTGATTCAAACTTTGTCAGAGTGTCACACTGCACCATGGTTGCACATGGTTAACCATGATTATAAACCCAAGGGATTTATATTAAACCCTTTGATTAATATTATAAACCTTATGAATAATACTATACCCTAGGAATATAAACCTTTAGATTGATAAATCCAAGCGATTAATTCTAAAACCTCAAGGTACTATAAACCCAAGGGAATAATATTAAACCCAGAGGATTAATATTATAAGCTCAAGATATATAAACCCTAAGGTAAATATTCTAAACCGAAGTGAATAATAAACCCAAGGGATTAATACTAAAAAACCAAGGGATTATAAACCCAAGGGAATAATATTAAACGCAATGGGTAAATAGTATAAACCCAAGGTACATCAACCCTAAGATAAATATTATAAACCCTAAAATAAACTTGGTTGGCCATGGTTGACCACATTGATTTTCTTATTGAAAAATCTTTATCACAATGCGAAGTTAAACTATGGTTGACCATGATTGATTTTCATATTGAGACAACCTTTCTTACAATGCGACATTCGACAATGGTTGACCATGGTTGATTTTCACATCGACACAACCTTTGTTATAATGCGACGTTGGACCTTGTATGACCATGTTGCCACAATGTCACATTGGACCAAGAGACAATCTTTGTCACAATGTGACCATGGTTATTGAGAATCGTTGAATATGATTGACCATGGTTGATTTTCATATTGAGACAATATTTCTCATTAAGTGACATTGGACTATGGATGATCATTGTTGTCAAAATGTCATGTTGGACCAAGGGAGTTATGTTAAACTGAAGGGGTTAATATTATAAAGTCTAGGTATATAAACCCTAACATAAATATGATAAACATTAAAATAAACATGCTTGACCATGTTCTACCATGGTTGGTTTTCACGTTGAGACAACCTTTGTGACAATGAAAAGTTTGACCATGGTTTACCATGGTTGACCATAATTATAAACCCAAGGGATTTATATTAAACCCTAGGATTAATATTATAAAGCTTATGAATAATATTATACCCTAGGAATATAAACCCTTAGACTGATAAACCCGAGGGATTAATTCTAAAACCTCAAGGTACTATAAAGCCAAGGGAGTAATATTAAACCCAAGGGATTAATACTAAAAAACCAAGGGATATAAACCAAAGGGAATAATATTAAACCCAAGGGGTAAATATTATAAACCCTAAGGTAAATATTATAAACCATAAAATAAAAATGGTGGACCATGGTTGACCACGGTTTATTTTCTTATTGACAAAATCTTTGTCACAATGCGGCGTTAAACTAAGGTTGACCATGATTGATTTTGATATTGATACAACCTTTCTTGAAGCGACGTTGGAAAATGGTTGACCATGGTTGATTTCCACATTGAGACAATCTTTGTCACAATGAGATGTTGGACCACGGTTGACCATGGATGACCATGTTGTCACAATGTGACATTGGACTAACATACAATGTTTTTCACAATGTGACCATGGTTTTTGACCATGGTTGAACATGATTGACCATGGTTGACCATGGTTGATTTTTATATTGATACAATATTTCTTAGAAAGCCACTATGTTAATTACTTTGTTGTTGGAAGATCAAAGCATGAACAAATGATTTGATTTTAGGTTTCTAGCCATTCAATTGCACCATTCAAACTAAAAAATTGTTATATATATACAAGTGAAGTAACGACTTTAGTGAAGTAGTGCTTTTAGTTGAGTCTATATTATAAACACTAAAATGAACATGGTTGACCATGATTTTTTTTCATATTGAGAAAATCCTTGTCACAATGCGATGTTGGACCATGCTTGACCATGCTTAACGATGGTTTATTTTCATATCAAGACAATCTTTGTCACAATTTGACATTTGACCACAGTTGACCATGATTGATCATGGTTGACCATATTGGATTTTATAAAACATTGTTGAACATGGTTGACCCAGGTTGACCAAATTGACCATGGTTGGCCATGTTTATCATATTGAAATAGTCTTTTTCATAATGCAACATTGGACCATGGTTGAGATAATCATTGGTTTTTATATTGAGACAATCTTTGTTACAATGCGATGTTGGACAATCATTGACCAAAGGAATAAATGTAGGGATTATTACTAAAAACACAACTTAGAATAAACCTATGTGAATAATATTAAACCCTAGCAATATGAACACTTAGAATAATAAACCCAAGGGAATAATAAACCCAAGATTTAAGGTTTATATACCTTGTGCTTATAATTTTTATCCCTTCGGTTTATTATTCCATTGCATTTTTAAACCCTAAAATAAACATGGTTGCCCATGGTTGATTTCCATATATAAATTAAAAAAAATGGAGAAGGATGCTTTGTGCTCATATGGAGGCCTAATTATAATTCCAAATCAGTGGATAACTTAAGCATAACATAATAATTTCATAAAAGGTTTATTAATTATTTTATCAAATTTTTAATAAATGAATTAATTAATTATTAATAATTAATTAATTAATAATGAATTAATTATTTAATGGGTTAATTAATAATGCATAAAATAAAAATGAATTATTAAAATAATTAACGATATTTATATTAATAGATATTAATTTATTTAAAAATATTGATATTAATAAATACTAATTTTACTTTAGGCACTATTAAAATATTAACTCTAACCCTCGGTGGAAATTAAACTATATTAAATGTTCAACCACAGAAGCGATAAAATGATTTTTACATTAAAAATAAATGACATAATTGAAACACCAAAGGAATTAATATATGCTCTACAATAAAAATGTAAATGTAAGGCCCAATTGAAAATATTGAAGGAAGTTTCTAACACCCAAATCAATTAAAGGTATTTTTTTATTCAAAAGCTAGGTTGTATGAGTTTCTTGAACCTGGGAATGTTGGGAACTTGGGTACAGGTGTCGAGAACATTTAGAGATTTCCCCAAAATTTACAAGAAACGGTTAATTGGAAACGGTAAGATTATATAATAAAAAAAAAATTAAAAATATAAAAATTAAAAATATATAATTATATAATAATCAAAATTAATATTAAATCAAAATATTCAAATATTAAAATCAATTTAAATATATAATCTGTCTTATATATAAATATATTCTCTAGGTGTCTCTCTTCCTAAGTCTCTCCTTTTTATATATATAAAATATTAAAATGTCAAGTTCATAAAGCGACTCTAATGGTTAAGCATTCACTGCCACATACAATATGCAAACAATCTTCTGTGATACATATACATAAACAAAAAAATAAATACTCATCAGCATCACATTGAGGTGTCACATGCTTCCTTAACCCATCAAGAGATTGTTCCAGTTTCTCAATTAAGGATATCGGTGTTAAGGATGTCTTTGGCCTTTCTTCCTGCGAAGGTTTCAACAAAGCCTCATGTTTTGTGGGCAGTTCAACATATTTGTCTACATGCTTTGTATTCCCCAACCCCAGGGAACGCGGGAACTCCAAAAAAAAGAGTCTTCAAAGCTCCCGGAACTTTCCCAAGCTCCCATTGCAGCTCCCACAGAAAAAGGAACGTTCCCATACAGTTCCAAAGCTTCCGGGAGCGTGAAAACCACTGAAACAGGTTTCCCACCTCTAGAGAGCGGTTCCCGTGTAACAAAGTTCAAAAGCTTTCATAGCAAGCCCTCCTCTCCTTGCAACATTGTTTGTTATATTTATTTGGTTTTCTTATTGCTAAAACTTTGTGGTAAATAATAAGTTATTGATTAAGTGTTTTTATCATTTATATGATTCACCCAAAATGATAAACATACTTTACTCTATCGTTTCGAGTAAAAACAACCATCAACAATATGTGCAACGCTGATGTATTGATTGCCACTAGTATAAAGGAAAAATAAGAAGAATTTTCCATTGTATAATTCCCTTGGGCCTTTATCCCATTATTAAGCCATTTTTTATAATCGGGTTTGTGAGATGAGTAGCTTTCTCTTCACCTGGAATTTATATAGAAGCCAAACGTAAAATGTGTTGTTACTGTCTCAAAGTTCAAACAATTAAGGTGAAGACGACGTTAATTTGTACTGAAATACCACAACTTTTGCTACGACTGTGCAGAACTGATGAAGGCATAGTTTCTTGTATGATTGTGTCCAGTCTATCCAAATTTATTTTTCAGAGGTTCTACTCATGTAAGTAAATTAAGTAATTTCTGGTGAGCACTCTACGATGCTTAGTAAACGAATAATATTTTATTATTTGACTATGGATCATATGGATGAGATCTGAACAAACAAAGAAAAACTGCAGAATTGTTTTCTAAAAATGATAAAAAATCAAGCTTACTGATTGTTCGACGGCTGGCTCATGCTAGTTCATCAAGGTAGATAGAGCCTCGCTGGTCTCCCTAACAAGATGGCGCTCATTCCAAACACCAAATATCTAATACAAAAAAAAAAGCAAATAAACTATATAAATCATCATTTATCAATTTATATATTAATAGCATTATAATTACAACCCTGTAACTGCAAATTCAATTGTGGTCAACAAACAAGACCCTGTAGTCCTGAAAGTAAAATTTTCAATACAAAATAAGCCGATCGAATCAAACCCTTACCATACCACATTAAGCCAGATACCTAACATTTACCCACATGATGTCCTAGAGCTGAAGAAATTGAGGGCCGATAAAGAAGTTGCGCTGGCGGTCTGCAAGTGGTATGTATTTCTAGGTTTCATCGGTAGAATGTAGGGTGAACATTGGTTGCTAGTAGCATTGCAAGTTTTATTGCGGTCTGCCGAGTAGTTGTATTTTCCTTGGCCCTTTATTAGCAGAGACTACAATATCAACCCACAAATTCACGCTTGTTCATTGAGTTTCAATCAGTAAGGATTTCAAACCGGAGTACAAGGAAGATGATATATATACCTTAGGATGAGAGGCCCATAGCCTATTAGTATGCGCTAATATGCCACCAGTCATCGGGGATGATGCTCAGTTCTCCGTCATAGATGAAGGGCTCTGCTTTTGTGGAGTCTATTATCAAAGAGCCACACAAACTAGCCGAACACTCGAGACCATCATGGCCATGAACAAACATTGAGACACGGATGCAGTTCTCACCCTCTGGAGCTTTGAGCCGACAGCAGAAATTCCCACTAGGATGGAAATGCTTTGCATGATCGGCACGATTAATCGATCTGTGTTTAATGCTTGAAAGACTTCAACTCTTGTTAGTAATGGATCTGTGGTGTCGTTGAGGCGTTCAAATTGTCGCTCGGCCTTCAACCACAGTGTTGTCGTTGGCCTATCTGTCATGCGGGACTAGTAACCCCTTTGTCTTCTCGAGAGTATTCACATTACAGGAGCTCGACGTTTCAGATTAGATTTAATGTCCTTTGATTTACTCTGTCGCCATGTTATCACCCGCAACAAGGATCAATGAATTTTAATTAAAAAAATAACATCTCCAATTTATTACAGTTCACTTCATGCTCCCTCGCATTAGAGTCGTAGATATGCTTCTTAGATGAAGCATATCTAGAGAATATTTGCTCCAGATTTAATCTGGCCCATCCAAATGTTTGTATTAAGAAAAGTCAATGTCGACTCTGCCACCCCAGGTTGAAATAGGGGAGCCTTCGGCTAATAAATAACTAAAAGTAAGTAGAACGGGTTGTCACGTTGGCTTGTCTTTTATTTATTTTTTATTTTAAAAATGATGTCGCACAGTTTATCAAAAATATTTGAGCATTGCGTCGTATGGTAAACAAGTATTATGGTGGAACATTTTATTATTTTATTTTATTATTTTTATGGTAGGCATTATTCAATTTTGTCTATGAAATTTTATTAATTTGTTTTTGACTAAAAAAATTTATGCAATTTATGCATAGTTTGATATTTAGAATTTTTTTTTATTATTATTTAAATTAATTTAACATGTGGATTTTTTTTATTATTATTATTTAGATTTATTTATTTGTAAGATGATTGGTTGAGGTTTTTAATAACTTTCATTTCTATTAGTTACTAATTTTTTGTTTAGTTTTATTTCCTTTTTATTTAACTTTTTGATTTATTTTTTTTTCATATTTCTATTATTTCCATGAATTACAGTTTTTTTTCCATATTTTCAATTTAAGATGACAAATGTTAAGGAGAAAAGATAATTTAAAAACTTTTTCCAATATTTTTTTTTGTTTTATTACTTTTTAATTTGACTTATATTTTTTTTTGTATTTTTTTATGGTTTTTCTAGAAATATGACAAATTTTAAAGAGGAAAAAAATATTTAAAAAATATTTTCCCAATAATTCGTTTTTGTTTTTACATTTTAATGGGACTCCTATTTTTTTGTCTTTTTCTATTTTTTTCTCTATTTTCAATTCCAATTACATTAATCATAATTTTTTGTTGTTGTTTACACATAGATTTTATAAATAATAACTATTATGGTAATTAGTTATTACTTTTTAGAATCTTGTCTTTCCTAGTTATTAGTAATTTTTGGGATGTATTGAGTATTTTTTTCCAAACATTGTTGAATTTGTTTTATTTAAACATAATTTTTATAATTTTTGTCTCAAGTGTATAAAAAAATCAATAAATTGATCTTATACCAAGAAATTGAAGTCAAGAATTCAAGAAATTAATCTTCTTGGATTCAAGAAGGTTTTTATTTTTATTTTTTAATTCCTTTCATGTGTTTGTGATTAATGTTTATTATTTTGGCAGGTCAAAAGATTTGAAACTCCAGGATCCCACATTGAAGTTCCACATTTTATTTCAAGCGCTAAAGATTGGTGTCAGTTACCATGCAAAATGTTAATGGGTGATTTTTGTTAAAGCAGTTTAATCTAATACAACTTTATTCCTGGTTTTATTCAAAGTGGTTGCCAAATTCAATAATTTTAGTACTAAATCACAAATCATAGACAAACCTATAATATTGAGAAAAAATTGAAAAAGACTAATGATATATTTTATTCAAACAATTTTTATTACAAATTATTGATAAATATTAAATAACACGTCTTTACAATTTAATTTAAAAATTAATTTAATGCTAAATCACAAATTATAAATCATCTCAACTCAATTTTTCTATTTTTCTCTGCAAAAGAAAAAGACATCATCTGAATGAACCATACAAATTTTGTTTCATATTCTCATGCACAAACACAATCGAATTCAATTATATGTCAATGGTGTTCAATTTCACTGGGTGTTAATACTAGCATTCGCACGAGATGTTGCAAAGGAAACGTCGTAAGGCATGAATTGAAGAACGCAAATACAACAAAAAAATAGTTTCATAAAGAATAAAATTACTTATAATGAATTTATTATTAGATATTCCTATATATTGCACTATATATTAGCCCCACTAATTGTTTCCCTTTCTTAATGTAACCTTTCACCACTATGGTCACTATAATATCAAATACATTATGTGTCTTAACCAAAAACCATTATGAAAGTCAAAATACTTATATGTCCCATATCCCATATAAACCATAATATACTTTGATCACTCTTGGAGAATTGCAAACCCTTCCAAAATGCAACTTCTAACCACTATTAAAATTAAGAAAAAATGGCATTTATTACCTTATAATCCTTAAGGGAATAACTCTATTATTAAGTAAACCATAGTGCAATATGATTTTTAACACAATGAATTCTAAAATTATGACCCCTATTACACTCTCATCATAAACACATTGTAACTCCTAAAATGTTACAAGACATAAACTTTAATACCTAACACGTTAACTATAACATTAAAACTATAACCTATATGTACATAAATTGTCTTAACATAGTGAAGGTAAAGAAGAATCAAGTGTGGCTCTTCAAATTCAATCCCACGAGAAGCGGATATAACAAATGTTGACTATTATGTAGATGATATTTTCACTATTGACATTGACCCAAAAACCATTTTATGGGAGAAACCTATGATAATGATGTTGATGGGTACTCATTATTCTCCCATTAAATGGTATAATGGTGGCCTACATTTTGTAAATAATTTAAGGTCTTAATGTTTGTAAACTAATTCTAAACTAATTCTCTTTAATGATAAGAACCTCCATAATGTAATTAAGGTAAAATAATCAATTATTTACCAGAGCATTACATGTCAATCTTACTGCATTCATCATTTAAACATATTTAACCCAAAAACTTGATTAAATAAAATATTTTTTGAAAAAGAACGTGTCAACATATCACAAAAATGTACTCAGCTACCCCATCTACAAAAAGCCATTCACTGTTTCATGAAAGTTTAAAATGTAAAATGTTTAATAGTCGCACCATATTGAGCTAAATTTTGCAATCATATAAAAACGATGTAGCGTAAAAATAATCAGAAAGAAATCATTTTTCTCAATAGGTGATTTTCCAAAGATGGGTGTCAGAAAAAAAGCAGCAACTGCTCCTAAAAACCCTAAGTTGTTCTTTAACAAAGGCTCCTAATCTGAAGTTCTCCGCACAATTGGAAGTATCCCAAACGAAGGAAATAACAATAGCCATAAAGGAGAAAGAAGAAGAACCCACTGCCATGAACCCTCCAATCTGCCCTAAGGGCTAAGCCGGGCAGCAAACCTAAACACACAACCCCTAGCAATGGATGTTCCAAGAGTTAAAAAGTACAGGACATCTGTCAAACCAGGCATGTTATTGCATCCCTCTCCCCTAACAATGCACTACTTGATGGCATCAATTGTATTCAAAAGGGCTACCTGATAGCCCTCTTCCGATAAAAAAAAATGATTCCCATACCTGGTCTGCAGCTCACCGAAGGATTGACGAGGAAGCCTGGAACCCACTATTAATCCTGTGCCAAAATTCAAAATGTTTGGGGAAGAGATGTCCTATACTATAATCACAGTCCTGTCATCAGGGTGCCATAGGTCCCTGAAGGATTTATCTGAAGGAGATGGGGATGGCCCAGACCTTGTAAGGATTCTCGTTTTCCACTCTGACTCATCTTCCAAAGCCTGCAACTCTTGTGAAATGTTCACTGCATGGGCTGGAGATAAGACCCTGGCTATGTCAATAACATTGGTGAAGTTGCTGGGTAGCTGAAGGTCTGGGACTTTTATTGCTTCTGGTTCTTTTGAGGCCATGTTGGATTGAAAGTCTGAGTTCAGGATTTGGGTAATTGCTAAAGATGGTGTCAACTGCACTTTCTGAATCAGAAAGGTGAACAAGAGCATGGATGCCATTGACAAAGTTTGCTTACCCATATCCTTGAGAAAGTTGTTTTTGTGCTGTGCATATATCAACTGAGAAATACCCAGGTTTTTGAAGGTGATTTGAAAGGGGTTGAAGTTGTGGGTTATTGAATCAGGTGTACATTGCCTGACAGAGTATGAGTGTTTTATGCGATTGAGATGAGCCACCTAATTCCACCTATAAGGTCAGGCACACAGCAAAATGAACCAGTAGAGTTTTGTAAGATTACTCGAAGATGGACGAATACTTCCTGATAAATCATTTGAATTCATGTCCATACCAAAATCAACAAGGATTCAAAGTTTTATGTTCATTGAAAATAATCTATGACATCCAACTGAATATTTGATAAATAGGAATATTTTTGTTGGAATTTTACAGAGCACGATGGTGTTTGAATTTTAATAGAAAAGAGAATTTTTATACACATTGTTACCCAGGATCAAAACAATTGACTTTCTAAAGGGAAAACTATTTTCTTAATGTGATTAGGCTGATAATAAAAATTAAATTCTTCGTCTTTTGTTGGGAGAGACACTTTGTAAATAATGTACCAATTCTCTTTAATGTTAACCACCTCCATATTGTGATTAAGGTAAAATAATCAATTATTTAGCAAAGTATTAAATTTCTAAACTAATTCTCTTTAATGATAACCACCTCCATAATGTAATTAAGGTAAAAATAACTTATCAACATAATTATTTTAAGAGAAAAATCAACCTAACACATAAAACTCATCATATAAATTCAGAGGGAGGATTCTGAATACATTACTTACCAAACATATAAAACTAATCAATTTGTGTTAGCTTAAAGTCATTTTTCTGTAGTCTCCACTCAGCTCCTATGCTGCTATGTACCACAAGAACTCTAAACAATCAATATAGACACAAATTCTAGGCTAGTTTCTTTATCATCAATGAAGAAATCCTTTTTCCAGTGTTCAATATTTTGTTCATGCACCTTTTTAAAAGCAAGATCGTATTCAATTGACAATAACATAGCACAATAGTCAACACACACAGAAAACAAACAATACATAAATTCATTCATTCATTTATTAAAGACAAAACGCAAGAAAAAATGATGGAACGCTACAAAAGTAACACAAAGATAATTCATTCAACTGAAAACTAAGACTTGGTACAAAGGTCAAACTGTTTTACAACAGTTCTTTAATTTTCTACACTACTGGTTTCAATTGAAGAATGATACTTGGAACAAAGATTCAAACTGTTATTCAACAGTTCTTTATTTTTTTAGAGGACTAGTTTCAATTGAAAACTAAGACTTGGAACAAAGAATCAAACTGTTTTACAATAGTTCTCTATTTTTCTGCAAAACTGGCGTCAATATATGGAGCAAAGTAAAAAAGGAAGAAAATGAAGTAACAATTTTAGAAAGAGGAAAAATTATAACGTGACAGGATGTTGAAAGCCAAATGTAAAATAAAAAGCGTCTTATTTGATATTTATAAGCTTATTCATCCTAGGGGAAGCTCTCAGAGATGGATTTTGACCTCGTGAACTTCTTGGTCCATATGAATCTCACATGGAAAGTAAAACCACATGAGCTATCCTAAAAATTTCAAACTGTTTATATATAACCCATAGGAAATATAATTCATGTCTACCAGGACTCTTTTACAATGCTCAGCCCTGTGTCAGAAACTTAAATTTAATCATACTATCATCCATTCTCACTGTTACATGTCACTTGTATCTGAAAGGTTATCTGTTGTTTTAAATGTGGTACAAATTATATTACAGTTCACCAGCTACCTGCCACATGGTCCTGGCCCTATATATATATATATATATATATATATATATATATATATGCTAATGGTGGGTATTTGGTCAACTCATCCCAACTTCCCTTATCTTAAAACATAAGGTGTACTGTAACAGTGCTTCCAGGCGATTAGAAACAGGCCTAAACGGTGATTGAAGTTCAAAAGCACCCTATTTTAACTTCAGACTCCGTTTACTCCTGCCTAGTCAAATTCCTGCGAAAGCACCCTATTTTAACTTCAGATTCCATCTGCTCCTGCCTAGGCAAATTCCTGCAACTGGCTCTTAGGATTGCCAAAGCACCGTTCCTCCTCTCTTCCAAGGTCGCAATTTTCCACTCTGACTTGTCTTTCAAAGCCTGCAACTCTTGTGAAATCTTCACTGCTTGGGTTGCAGATAAGACCCTGGCAATGTCAATAACATTGGTGAAGTTGTTGGGTAGCTGAAGGTCTGGGAATTTTATTGCTTCTGGCACATTTGAGGCCATGTTGGATTGAAAGTCTGAATTCAGGATTTGGGTAATTGCTAAAGATGGTGTCAACTGCACTTGCTGAATCAGAAAGGTGAACAAGAGCATCGATGCCATTGACAGGGTTTGCTTACCGAAATCCTTGAGAATGTTGTTTTTGTGCTCTGCATATATCAACTGAGAAATACCCAGGTTTTTGAAGGTGATCTGAAAGGGGTTGAAGTTGTGGGTTATTGAATTAGGTGTACATTGACTAATAGAATATGAGTGTTTTATGCAATTGAAGGTGGGCTTGTAATTGAAGATGGAGAGGAAAGAGAATGACCTAAAAGAGATAACGCAGCAGGAACTGAGTGGCATTTTAACTAGGGGTGGAGAAAGACTCAGAATGCTCTTGATGGTTGCTTGCTGAGGCTTGAACTTGAGTTGCCATGAGATACTGGAGATAGGTTTAATCATGAAAGACAGAATGCACCAAAAATTTGAGCCGCCTGATTCCACCTGTAAGGCCAGGCACACACTAGAATGAGGACATGTAGAATAAGAAACTATGACACTCAGTCGCAGCAGGCACCAAGATATGCATAACACTGCTAATTAAATGTACAAGGGAAAGCATTAGCGTTGTAGCGACCATCAATGGTGCCCTGAAATACCCATTGATAAACCAAGTGAACTGGTTGAGGTCACAGAGCCACAACCAGTCGAGGCTTACACCATGGCTACAGGTAGCATAAATGAAAAAAAGTAAATAGGGGAGTTATTTTTTTGAGACAAGGGTTAATAATCCATACTTATAGATACATAGCACACTTGAAGAGAAGTTGCTCTTGGTTCTGTTGGTATAGTTTGGTGAATTCCATTCCACTATGGATACCCTAAATAGCCAGAGAAAAATCGTTTGCATGAGAACCATACACGTTCCTTTGAGGAACACAAAACAACAATAACAAGGAATTGAGGGAAAAACGATAAATGCAGACCCGAGAGTTTTTACCACGATGGTAATGGAATACATTGTTCTCTTGTCCCACTAATACTTGAACCAACTCGACGATACCAGCACACATCCTCTGGCACATCCAAACCCATGAAAATTAGACGAGACGGTAATGTCCACACCATGGGAATGTAAAATGAAGTAGTAAACACAAGAATGACAAGCCAAATGTAAAAATAACAAGCATCTTATTTGATATCTATAAGCTTATTCATCCCAGGGGAAGCTCTCAGAGATGGATTTTGACCTCGTGAACTTCTTGGTCCATATGAATTTCACATGGCAAGTAAAGCCACATGAGCTATCATAAAAATTTCAAACCATTTATATATAACACATAGGAAATATAATTCATGTCTAGCAGGACTCTTTTACAATGCTCAGCCTTGTGTCAGAAACTTAAATTTAATCATACTATCATCCATTCTCACTGTTGCATGTCACTTGTATCTGAAAGGCTATCTGTTGTTTTAAATGTGGTACAAATTATATTACAGTTCACAAGCCACCTGCCACATGGTCCTGGCCCTATATATATATATATATATATATATATATATATATATAATAGTTCACAAGCTACCTGCCACATGGTCCTGGCGCCATAGATATATATATATATATATTAATGCTAATGGTGGGTATTTGGTCAACTCATCCCAACTTCCCTTATCTTAAAACATAAGGTGTACTATAACAGAGCTTCCAGGTGATTAGGAACAAGCCTAAACAATGATTGAAGTGCAAAGGCACCCTATTCTAACTTCATAGTGCATCTGCTCCTGCCTAGGCAAACTCCTGCAACTGGCTCTTAGGATTGCCAAAGCACCGTTCCTCCTCTCTTCCAAGGTCGCAATTTTCCACTCTGACTTGTCTTCCAAAGCCTGCAACTCTTGTGAAATCTTCACTGCTTGGGCTAGAGATAAGACCTTGGCTATATCAATAACATTGGTCAATTTTTTGGGTAGCTGAAGGTCTGTGACTTTTATTGCTTCTGGCTCTTTTGATGCCATGTTGGATTGAAAGTCTAAATTCAGGATTTGGGTAATTGCTAAAGATGGTGTCAACTGCACTTGCTGAATCAGAAAGGTGAACAAGAGCATGGATGCCATTGATAGAGTTTGCTTATCCACATCCTTGAGAATGTTGTTTTGTGCTGTGAATATATCAACTGAGAAATACCTAGGTTTTTGAAGGTGATCTGATAGGGGTTGAACTTGCGGGTTATTGAATTGGGTGTACATTGACTAACAAAATATGAGTGTTTTATGCGATTGAAGGTGGGCTTGTAATTGAAAATGGAGAGGAAAGAGAATGACTTAAAAGAGATAACGCAATAGGATCTGAGTGGCATTTTAACTGGGGGAGGAGAAAGAATTAGAATGCTCTTAATGGTTGCTTGCTGAGGCTTGAGCTTGAGTTTCCATGAGATACTGGAGATGGGTATAATCACGAAAGACCGAATGCACCAGAAATATGAGCCACTTGATTCCACCTGTAAGGCTAGGCACACACCAGAATGAGGACACGCAGACTAAGAAACTATGACACTCGGTCGCAGCAGGCACCAAGATATGCATAACGCTACTAATTAAATGTACGAGGGAAAGCATTAGCATTGTAGTGACCATCAATGGTGCCCTGAAATACCCACCGATAAACCAAGTGAACTGGTTGAGGTCACAAAGCCACAACCAGTCGAGGCTTACACCATGGCTACAGGTAGCATAAATGAAAAAAGTAAATAGGGGAGTTATTTTTCTGAGACAAGGTTTAATAATCCATACCTATAGATACATAGCACACTTGAAAGAAGTTTCTCTTGGTTCTGTTGGTATAGTTTGGTGAATTCCATTCCACTGTGGATACCCTAAACAGCCAGATAAAAATAGTTTGCATGAGAACCAAACACATTCCTTTGAGGAACACAAAACGACAATAACAAGGAATTGAGGGAAAAACGACAAATGCAGACTTGAGAGTTTTCACCACGATGGTAATGGAATCCATTGTTCTCTTGTCCCACGAATACTTGAACCAACTCGACGGTACCAGCACACATCATCTGGCACATCCAAACCCATGAAAATTAGACGAGATGGTAATGCCCACACCACGGGAATGTAAAATGAAGTAGTAAACACAAGAATGACATACCTATAAGCTATAGGGGAAGGCCTCATTGCCATACATTCAGAAAATTCATGAGTTTGGAGTAACCACATCCTAAAATAAAAAACAATATAATTCCTACAATAAAAGGTTTATTTTACACAAATCAAAATGAAATTTATTCTCTGATGAATGTAAATAAAAGCATAATAACAAATAACAGGGTTGCTGAGCACAAAGAATGTCAGACTTGGGAACTTTACAGCTAATTAAAATCACTACAGAGCATGGTGGATATGTGAAGGAAACCCATTAATCGATGCAGTCCTGCATGATCACTCTCAGTGTTATATCTCCATTTCCTTTGATGCAAACATTGGATTAATAGTCCCATATAAGAGAGACAGGTTCAAATATGCCACAGGGAGATATGCCAAAGGAACAACCCTTAACATAGGGATATACTGAAAAAAAATTATAAGCAACCATTGCAACCCTCCTAACGATACTAATAAACATGAGTTGCATTTGAGCCTTGAACTTTTGCAAAATAAAAAATTCCCAGGCTTTTATATCAGAGTTAAATCATTTTTTCTCAATAGGTGATTTTCCAAAGATGGTTGTCAGCTAAAAAGCAGCAACTACTCCTAAAAACCCTAAGTTGTTCTTTACCAAAGGCTCCCAATCCAAAGTTCTCGGCACAATTGGAAGTATCCCAAACGAAGGAAATAACAATAGCCACAGAGGAGAAAGAAGAAGAACCCACTGCCATGAACCCTCCACTCTGCCCTAAGGGCTAATCCGGGCAGCAAACCCAAACACACAACCCCTAGTAATGGATGTCACAAGAGTTAAAAAGTACAGGACATCTATCAAACTAGGCACGTTATTGCATCCCTCTTCCCTAACAATGCATTGCTTGATGGCATCAATTGTATTCAAAAGGGCTGCCTGATAGCCCTCTTCCGATACAAAAAACCAATTCCCATACCTGGCCTGCAACTCATCGAAGGATTGACGAGGAAGCCTGGAACGCACTATTAATCCTGTGCCAAAATTGAAGATGTTTGGGGAAGAGATGTCCTCTACTATAATCACATTCCTGTCATCAGGGCGCCATAGGTACCTGAAGAATTTATCTGAAGGAGATGGGGATGGCCCAGATCTTGTAAGGATTCTCGTTTTCCACTATGACTAGTCTTCCAAAGCCTGCAACTGTTATGAAATCTTCACTGCTTGGGCTGGAGATAAGACCCTGGCTATGTCAATAACATTGGTGAAGTTGTTGGGTAGCTGAAGGTCTAGGACTTTTATTGCTTCTAGCTCTTTTGAGGCCATGTTGGGTTCAAACCCTGAGTTCAGGATTTGGGTAATTGCTAAATATGGTGTCAACTGCACTTGCTGAATCAGAAAGGTGAAGAAGAGCATGGATGCCATTGACAGAGTTTGCTTACCCACGTCCTTGAGAAAGTTGTTTTTGTGTTGTGCATATATCAACTGAGAAATACCCAGGTTTTTGAAGGTGATCTGAAAGGGGTGGAAGTTGTGGGTTATTGAATCGGGCGTATATTGACTGACAGAGTATGAGTGTTTTATGTGATCAAAGGTGGGCTTGTAATTGAAAATGGAGAGGAAAGAGAACAACTTAAAAGAGATAATGCAGCAGGAACTAAGTGGAATTTTAACTGGGGGTGGAGAAAGACTCAAAATGCTCTTGATGGTTGCTTACTGAGGCTTGAGCTTGAGTTTCCATGAGACACTGGAGATGGGTCTGATCACAAAAGACCAAATGCATCAAAAATCTGAGCCACCTGATTCCACCTGTAAGGCCAGGCACACACCAGAATGAACCAGTAGAGTTTTGTAAGATTACTCAAAGATGGACGAATACTTCCTGATAAATCATTTGAATTCATGTCCATACCAAAATCAACAAGGATTCAAAGTGTTATGTTCATTGAAAATAATCTATGACATCCAACTGAATATTTGATAAACAGGAATATTTTTGGTGGAATTTTACAGAGTGCGATGGTGTTTGAATTTTAATAGAAAAGAGAATTTTTATACTCGCTGTTACCCAGGATCAAAACAATTGACATTCTGAAGGGAGAAGTATTTTCTTAATGTGATTAGGCTGATAATCAAAATTAAATTCTTCGTCTTTTGTTGGGAGAGACACATTGTAAATAATGTTTCAATTATCTTTAATGTTAACCACCTCCACAGTGTGATTAAGGTAAAATAATCAATTATTTACCAAAGTATTAAATTTCTAAACTCAATCTCTTTAATGATAACCACCTCCATAATGTAATTAAGGTAAAAATAGCTTATCAACATAATTATTTTAAGAGAAAAGTCAACCTAACACATACAACTCATCATATAAATTCAGAGGGAGGATTTTGAATACATTACTAACAAAACATATAAAACTAATCAATTTGTGTCAGCTTAAAGTCCTTTTTCTATAGTCTCCACTCAACTCCTATGCTGCTATGTACCACAAGAACTCTAGACAATCGATATAGACACAAATTCCAGGCTAGTTTCTTTATCATCAACGAAGCAATCCTTTTTCCAGTGTTCAATATTTCGTTCATGCACCTTTTTAAAAGCAAGATCGTATTCAATTGACAATAACAGAGCACAATAGTCAACACACATAGAAAACAAACAATACACAAATTCATTCATTCATTTATTAGAGACAAAACGCTAGAAAAAGTAACACAAAGACAATTCATTCAACTGAAAACTAAGACTTGGTACAAAGGTCAAACTGTTTTACAATAGTTCTTTAATTTTCTACAATACTGCTTTCAATTGAAAACTGAGACTTGGAACAAAGATTCAAACTGTTATTCAACAGTTCTTTATTTCCTTACATGACTAGTTTCAATTGAAAACTAAGACTTGGAACAAAGAATCAAACTATTTTACAATAGTTCTTTATTTTTCTACAGAACTGGCTTCAATGTATGTAGCAAAGTAAAACAGGAAGAAAACGAAGTAACAATTTTATAAAGAGGAAAAATTAGAACGTGAGAGGATGTTGAAAGCCAAATGTAAAATAACAAGTGTCTTATTTGATATCTATAAGCTTATTCATCCCAGGGGAAGCTCTTAGAGATGGATTTCGACCTCATGAACTTCTTGGTCCATATGAATTTCACATGGAAAGTAAAACCACATGAGCTATCCTAAAAATTTCAAACCGTTTATATATAACGCATATGAAATCTAATTCATGTCTAGCATGACTCTTTTACAATGCTCAGTCCTATGTCCGAAGCTTAAATTTAATCATACTATCATCCATTCTCACTATTGCATGTCACTTGTATTTGAAAGGCTATCTTTTGTTTTAAATGTGGTACAAATTATATTACAGTTCACAAGCTACCTGCCACATGGTCTTGGCCCTATCTATATATATATATATATATATATATATATATGTCAATGCTAATGGTGGGTATTTGGTCAACTCATCCCAACTTCCCTAATCTTAAAACATAAGGTGTACTGTAACAGAGCTTCCAGGAAATTAGGAATAGGCCTAAACGGTGATTGAAGTGCAAAAGAATCCTATTTTAACTTCAGAGTCCATCTGCTCTTGCCTAGTCAAATTCCTGCAAAAGCACCTTATTTTAACAACAGAGTCTGTCTGCTCCTGCCTAGGCAAATTCCCGCAACTGGCTCTTAGGATTGCCAAAGCACCATTTCTCCTCTCTTCCAAGGTTGCAATTGCCTTAATATATGTTTTTTCATAACTTTGCCTGACCCAAAATTTCTAAAAGAGAATAAATAACTGCTCATACTAGATAGAACATCTCTCTTGTTTTGATTCGTCTTTTATGTAAATCTTGTCCATTTACGGATCAGGAAAACACATTCTATAAATTATATTCTATAAAAATTAAGTCATGAGTTGAAAGGATCATGAATCAGTGGCTATAACCTAGAAAAAATAAATTGATTTCTGCGTTTCTTGACAGTCAAAACAAATGCTACTGCATTAAGGATGATGTGATTTTCCAGATATGCATAATAGCATATCACTAAATAAGGAAAATGTGTAGTTAAGTAACTACAAATAAATTCTACAAAGGTGTGAAATGATAGTTAAAATGAAAGTGGAATGACTCCTTTAGCACAAAACCATGATACATGGAATTCAAGTTTTTTATTCCAGCAGGGTACAATGTAGTTTTTCCTGAAATAAAAGGCCAGGCACACACTAGAATGAACCAGTAGAGTTTTGTAAGATTACTCAAAGATGGAAAAATACTTCCTGATAAATCATTTGAATTCATGTCCATACCAAAATCAACAAGGATTCAAAGTATTATGTTCATTGAAAATAATCTATGACGTCCAACTGAATATTTGATAAACAAGAATATTTTTGGTGGAATTTTACAGAGTGCGATGGTGTTTGAATTTTAATAGAAAAGAGAATTTTTATACACGCTGTTACCCAGGATCAAAACAATTGACATTTTGAAGGGAAAACTATTTTCTTAATGTGATTAGGCTGATAATCAAAATTAAATTCTTCGTCTTTTGTTGGGAGAGACACTTTGTAAAGAATGTACCAATTCTCTTTAATATTAACCACCTCCATAGTGTGATTAAGGTAAAATAATCAATTATTTAGCAAAGTATTAGATTTCTAAACTAATTCTCTTTAATGATAACCACCTCCATAATGTAATTAAGGTAAAAATAACTTATCAACATAATTATTTTAAGAGAAAAATCAACCTAACACATACAAGTCATCATATAAATTTGGAGGGAGAATTCTGAATACATTACTTACCAAACGTATAAAACTAATCAATTTGTGTCAGCTTAAAGTCATTTTTTGTAGCCTCCGTTCATCTCCTATGCTGCTATGTACCACAAGAAATCTAAACAATCGATATAGACACAAATTCCAGGCCAGTTTATTTATCATCAATGAAGCAATCCTTTTTCAAGTGTTCAATATTTCGTTCATGCGCCTTTTTAAAAGCAAGATCGTATTTAATTGACAAATAACAGAGCACAATACTCAACACACACGGAAAACAAACAATACACAAATTCATTCATTCATTTATTAAAGACAAAACACCAGAAAAAATGATGGAACGCTACAAAAGTAACGCAAAGACAATTCATTCAACTGAAAACTAAGACATGGTACAATGGTCAAACTATTTTACAGCAGTTCTTTAATTTTCTACAATACTGGTTTCAATTGAAAGAGACTTGGAACAAAGATTCAAACTGTTATTCAATAGTTCTTTATTTTTTTACATGACTAGTTTCAATTGAAAACTAAGACTTGGAACAAAGAATCAAACTGTTTTACAATAGTTCTTTATTTTTCTACAGAACTAGCTTCAATGTATGTAGCAAAGTAAAAAAGGAAGAAAATTAAGTAACAATTTTAGAAAGAGGAAAAATTAGAACGCGACAAGATGTTGAAAGCCAAATGTAAAATAACAAGCGTCTTATTTGATATCTATAAGCTTATTCATCCTAGGGGAAGCTCTTAGAGATGGATTTTCACCTTGTGAACTTCTTCGTCCATATTAATTTCACATGGAAAGTAAAACCACATGAGCTATCATAAAAATTTCAAACCGTTTATATATAACGCATAGGAAATCTAATTCATGTCTAGCAGGACTCTTTTAGAATGTTCAACCGTGTGTCAGAAACTTAAATTTAATCATACTATCATCCATTCTCACTATTGCATGTCACTTGTATCTGAAAGGCCATCTGTTGTTTTAAATGTGGTGCAAATTATATTACAGTTCACAAGCTACCTGCCACATGGTCTTGGCCCCATATATATATATATATATATATATATATATATATATATATATATATGCTAATGGTGGGTATTTGGTCAACTCATCCCAACTTCCCTTATCTTAAAACATAAGGTGTACTGTAACAGAGCTTCCAGGGAATTAGGAACAGGCCTAAACGGTGATTGAAGTGCAAAAGCACCCTATTTTAACTTCAGAGTCCCTCTGCTCCTGCCTAGTCAAATTCCTGCGAAAGCACCCTATTTTAACTGCAGAGTCCATCTGCTCCTGCCTAGGCAAATTCCTGCAACTGGCTCTTAGGATTGCCAAAGCACCGTTCCTCCTCTCTTCCAAGGTTGCAATTGCCTTAATATACATTTTTTCATAACTTTGCCTGACCCAAAATTGCTAAAAGAGAATAAATAACTGCTCATCCTGGATAGAACATCTCTCTTGTTTTGATTCCTCTTTTATGTCAATCTTGTCCATTTACTGATCAGGAAAACACATTCTATAAATTATATTCTATAAAAATTAAGTCATGAGTTGAAAGGATCATGAATCAGTGGCTATAACCTAGAAAACATAAACTGATTTCTGCGTTTCTTGACAGTCAAAACAAATGTTGCTGCATTAAGGATGACGTGATTTTCTAGATATGCATAATAGCATATCACTAAATAAGGAAAACGTGTAGTTCAGTAACTACAAATAAATTCTACAAAGGTGTGAATTGATAGTTAAAATGAAAGTGGAATGACTCCTTTAGCACAAAACCATGATACATGGAATTCCAGTTTTTATTCCAGCAGGTTACAATGCAGTTTTTCCTGAAATAAACGGTAAGCAGATTTTATCTATATGGTGTGAAGAGTAAATATTCTATTGTATGTTTTATTCAATTGATGTTTGTGAGCAGCAATTTCCAAGTACTGTTAATTCTTTGTGTGTATACTTCCCATGGGTTTGAGCGTTGCAATATTTCTGCAATGATATGCACCAAGGCACGAAAAGGAAAGAACCTGCAAATTATGCTAAATTTGGGAAAAAGGATGAAGAGAAATTATGAAAGTGAAATTGAATCTGGGGTCTCACTTACTTATAAACACTTTTGGCTAAGCGTGCATAATCTGAACGATACCCTTGACAATATCTCTTTGCTTCTACTCTGGAAACACTGGCTTGCCAAGAATGAGGTCAATTTTTGACCTCATTCCTGTCCCTGCCATTCCAGAATCTTTCAGAAAAATATACATACTATACCCCTGGGGATTTGAACTTCTACCCTTTTGCAAAGAAACACAATCCATAGTACCCACCTGGAGTTACACTGTACCGATGCAGCCGAAGAAGTCGAAATCCCAAAGCAGTGATCTCAAGATCTGCAACGGGCTTCAGACTTTCGTTCCAATGCCTGTATGCAGGATATGTCATAATGTTACGTTGAAGGAATTTTCAGAGAAAATGGGTAAGGGAAGAATAGTGAAATTAAAATTTTTATGATACCTGTAAACACAATCGAGAATTTCCTTGATTTCCTTTTCACATTCCAGTGCAAAACAAATACATATATAAATGTATTCCAGTGAAAACCTGAACGAGTAGTACCACAGAGGAATATTAACCAAAAGAAAACATAGCTGAGCTTTCAAGCTACAGCGAAAGTGAAATTAGCCCCGAAAAGCGTGTAAAGCCTGAAAAGGGATTTTTTTGTAGCTGTATTGAGGATGGAAATCCTCCTGAAATGCTGACCTACATCGACACCCAAACCGAATATTTACAGGATAAAACTGCACAGAGCACAACAATTAGACAAGTTTTGATTTGGGCAAGGCATGGGAGTTTACCTGGAATTGTTGGGCTCAACATCTCAGCCAAACCCTAGACAGAACGTGGAAAGGGGATGAAATCCACCCGAAAAACAGACCCAACATGGAAGCTTTCAAACTTTCTAGGCTCTGCCAGGAAATAGAAAGTATTTTAGACCTGCTCCCATGTCTACCTGACCTTTTTGCTCCTGGTGGTCGTTGTACCTTGCAAGTAGCAAAAAAGAAGGGGTAAGATTAGCATTCGCCAAATAAATTGTATAAAACATAGTGGGGAAGCAACTGAACAAGGTCTTAAAAAAAACACTTACCACATTATAACAACCAACTGCTACAAAAATTTTCCAACAAAACAACTACCCAAGTTGCAAGTTTGAATTCTGGTTCGCCTAAAGGCTTCTCTTTCTGTACGAGAGAGTGGATGGCCAACAAAAATTATGTAAATCCCCCTTTGATATGGGCAAGCCCTTCTCCAAGCGCAGAGCTCTTCTAGAAGAACCACCGACCATAATCTCATCCGAATATCTCCCCTCGAGCTCCGCGGCCATGCTGTTTGATGTGCTCTGGTAACAACCCTGGGGTATTTCTGCGTTGCTCAGGCGGTCATCCGAATATCTTCCCTCGAGCTCTGTGGCCCGGCTGGTTGATGTGGTCTGGTAACAACCCTGGGGTATTTCTGCGTTGTCCAGGCTGTCAGAGAGTTTCAACTACCTCAGCATAATCGAACGACTCAACATGGCTCAATCGTCTAACATATCATCTAATGGTGCAAAGTAATGACACGTAGGCAGAGAGCAAAATTCATTTCAAAGGGAACGCCTTATGGCGTAAAAATGGTTTTCTTTTAATCACTCCATTCTGCAGAAACTATTTTTTATAACCGTTACATATGAGATACCACAAATCCCTTTAAACTATTAAAATGAATCAAATAATCAAAATGAAAACATCACCAAACTTTGAAAACAAAAGTCCTACTACTTGAAAGCAAATTGCACACACTTGCAATGAAAAATAAGTGACAACGGTGATATAAACTACCACTGTAAATCTGCATATAACCAAATAGTAAAAGACAATGGGCACAAGGTTACGCCTGGAGTGGGCCTCCCACTCAAGGATCAGTTTGTGACAAGATACTAATTAAATACCCAACACATGCATATCATTAAATCATGAAATGCATACCAAAGCGTAAAGGAAGAATCAAAAGCTCCCACCAATTAGACACACAAAGCAAGCTAATATATTATGTAGGAAAAAAATCAAAATGACGTCGTTCTTCCCTCATGCTATGAGCGCGCACACACATATATAAGGAGTTTGTGAAGTATTAATCTAAACACACAGGAGTCTGGTTCACTAAGCAAACTGATCGATGATGAAAAATAGAAACCAGTTACGATTATCTACCAACTCCAGACATGACTTAAACCAGTTCTACTATTCTTCCACTACATATAATTTGCTCGACAATCCTGTAAGTCTCCAGAACTAAACGCATCAACTTGAACAATTTGCTTTCACTATCCTGTAGGCTTCCAAGGTCTCGTATCTTCGTTGTAACTGCATTCAAACCTTGGTCGCAACTTCCCAAAATGCTCGTTGCAGTTCAGGATCTCAGAGATACTTCGTTTATCCTCGAACAATAGGACTTTTAGTGCATAACAAACCCTGAATAGAGTGCTTTTATGTGCTTGGTTGGTCAATCTAAGAAACAAAAGTGTTTGTAGGTCTGAGAACAACCTGCCTCTGTCCATATCAAAATTGTAGCCATGCTTATTGGCATTGTAGATCATGTTCACGTGGCATATGCTGTCATGCATATGTCCATGAATGATTCGTATTCTCGGTCAAAATGGCAATGCTAAAAAAGAATATGAAGTTTATCCTATTCACACATAGTCGTGGCGTACGACGCCAAAAATTGCCATGTAGACAACCACTTCGAATATCGATCAGCAGTATGAAGTTTTATTTTTCTACAAGCCACTATATCTATATATTTATGCAAATTTTAATGCAAGCTATAAGGCTAGAATCTTCCATTTAAGAAAAAACACCTATATACTTCTTCCAACAACCCTTTAACTATTTAATTCAAAAAAGAGTGACAAAACAATAAAACAAATGAACATGTATATACCTGTACCAACAAATGATAATATTAGATATGATGAAGGGCAAAACATGGTAATGTTTATAGGAAAAAAATGGATATTTGGTATAAAAAAATATTGCCATATAGGGAACCTGTTAGTCTCCTATTGCAATAGGTTTCATATTTCATGATTGACAGTGGAAGTACAAAAAATGTTCATCCTTTCCATGCTGCAAAAGTTCCATTTTTGAAAGATTTCTCAATTAAGGGAAGGCCAAACAACTTAATCTTGCCTTCCCTAGGTTTAAATTGCTTGTTTTAAAGATAGAGAATAAATGTCTGTCCAAACTGTTTAATCTTGGCAGATTGTTAGGTATGTAGAGAAATGAAGGAGCCCAACTGCTTAATCTGGGCCCTTGGAAGATATAAGGCTAGATTTAGATAGGAGTACAGCCAGAATAAAATTTGAAAAGTTGTGTTTGCTAGTTCAAGTGCACCCAAACAAAAAGAAGAGAAAATGCTAGGTAATTAGGCTGGGTAGGTAGTTTTGTGGTGGCAGAATGTGGAATTGTGATCCATTTTATGTTTTCAAGTGTTATATCCATTCAGATCACAAGTATGAGGTAATTTTCCCTTGGAGCAGCTCAAGCGAGACATGTTTAACTTTCCCATTATTACTTTCCCCAAATCATTCACTAACTTCCCCTAAAGAGGTCAAGATCTGCTTGACATATCTTAAATTCATCATTTTTCATAACACTTGCCTAAGTAAAGATCTGCTTTACTTATGGATCTCATATTTCTTCTACAAGTCCTATTTCCCCTTTAGAGCCTAAGCTTTCTATACTTAGCGCTTTCTTCGTCAATCCCATATTAACTTCTAATTCTATTTATATAGCTCCCTAGCTACTTCCCCATCCCTAATTGCTACAAAAACTATATAAAATCCCAAAAAAATTACATATCCCACCCTATAGAAATATAGCTATGTACATACAGTTATGGGAAATGATAGTCCATCTAGGACTGTTATGAACCCATCCGTGTTATAACTCCGGGATTGGTCTAACCTCTGGTTAGGCTAATAACCTATATCCACACCTTTACCCTTGAAACCTTACTATCCTACCTTTCGCGCACATAAAACCCCCACACTCCACATTAACCAAGTTTTTTGACCCCCTCACCGCGTTTTTATTCAAATATGTCGAGCGGATCTCGTCCCTAAACCCCCTACCACCTCACCTTTACCGCCAGCCGTCCGATGGCCAGTGCCTGAGATCAACGGTGGGTGGTTATTCCTACGCCCCGATCTGTCGGAGGTTAACGTCTGGGGGATGGGCAGTTTCCCCGCCATACCCCTGCCACGTGTCGGCATCCCAGCGTGTTCGGAGGCCCCTTCCCCAATACCGCCTGCGCTGAAAAGCGGTGCGGGGAAACGAGACACCACCCTCCGCCGAATGACATCAGCACCACATTCTCGTGATGTCATTAGTCTGCATCCCCGCTACTACGCCACGTCATTGCCACTTCATCCGCTCGCATCCACGCCTTGCCACCGTGTCACCGCCACGTCGCCATCCTCGTTAGACGCCACATCACCCTGCTGACGTCACCCTACCACGTCACCGCCATACCGGGACCCACCACTGACGTCATCACCAAAAAGGGCGCGAAGCGCGAAATTTTACAGCGAAGGATGCCCGGAATGAAAAATCGAGGCAGTTTTCGATGCGCGATTAGCGCTAATCGCGCATCGCTAAGAAAAATTGACCAAAATGGAAGCCCTCTCATGGCTCGGCTACCAACAGGCCCGAAATTCACAATTTGACAGGAATTTCTCCACACAGGTTCAGAAAGGGGAAATTGGACTGCTTCAAAGAGTATCAGAGAAAGGAAAAAGCCTAAATTCAATTGAAGAGTATCAGATCGGTAGTACCAAAGCAGGTGAACATTAGAGGCCCCAAGCAAAGTCAAAGAAGGCGGTGAAGCTATTTAAATCACAGTTAATGCACCTCAAAACCACTCAAGAGCAGGGGATCAAAACCCAAAGCACAATTATGGCTAGATGGACAGCACATAGCCATAAGGACACCACATTAACTCATTTTGATACAGCTGCCTCCAGCGCAGCTCAAAGATATTTTCTTGCATTTATTTCAGGATAAGATTAGGTTAAAAAATCGTTTCCCTCAGACCTATTTAAGGTCTGCTGTAAGAGATATTTTTGAAAATTTTCTCTATATAAACCACCCTAATTTACTATTTAGAGGGTTGGTTGGTTGATTCGCTTCACTAGAGACTCGCTTTGTATGTATGATGATTTCTTTAATCAAAGACTACTGAAAGTTTGGAAGATGGACTGTCTCTTGTGTTATTAATGTTTTGAAGAGTGAATTATGGAATTCTCGTGCTGCAACATGACTCAATAAGTGTTTCCTACTTCTGTTTTCCATTGATATATGCTCATATCATACATATGTCACCATTTAAAATAGAAGGAAAAATGAATAGCTTAGACTTTGTTTAACCGCACTCTATCCTCAATTTCTCCTGTTTCTTTATGTTTTCATCTGAATTGGCCATGAATATGAATTCCCTTTGGCTCATATTTCCCCTAATTCACCCATGTTTGACAGTTATCTATGGATTCTTTACTGCTCCTAGATAGAGCTCATTCACCTTCCCTCTGTTAAACTGAATGAGAGATTCTTAATTTCCTCTCATTCCTTAACCTTCAATCCATCTCCATTTAGCTTGAATGTTGTTTCATGTGCTGCTATCTTGCTCCATATTCCTCTTGTGACCAAGAAAACGCACCAGCAGTCCTATTCCTTGACTCCATGCCCAATGGTTTGAAACTTTCATACTATACCTACCTCTCTACTTGGAAGCCTCATCCTTCCCACCAAAACTTAAACAAAACCCCTTGAACTCAATAACTAGCCTAAAATCATCATCAACAAAGCTAAATCATTAAGAGAGAGCCCTCTCTGATTGCAGGTGGGCTAGGACCCGCAGTCCAAAGATTGGTTAGTGGTTACCTTAGCCGTATTCCCTTGGGAGTCAAAGGGAACAACCTGAGTGCTAACATAACGGCGACTCCGCTGGGGACGATCATTTGTTTATTGTTGTAAATCCCCATTGGCGACTCCACTGGGGACGATCATTTGTTTATTGCTGTAAATCCCCATTTTTTATCAGTTTGCCTTTCGAATAAATCTTAAACTTGTTTTGAAAAATCCCCCAAAAATAAAAAATTCTCATAAAATCTCAAAATGTTTTGTTTCTTGAAGAAAATTCCCCTTTTTTTAGTTTATTCCATATTCAGCTCTAGCCCGTGTTGGTGGACAGAGATTAGATCCTTCAGAGTTAGTTTATCCACCTGGCGACTCCACATCATCCTCATAATAAAGACTCCATTGGAGAAATGAACCCAAAAGAAATATATGAGCAGATGAGGTTGTTGACCCGGATTATTATCCAAGAGGTCATGTTCTTTCTCTTCCATAAAATTTTGTTGTGTATATTGTATTTTATGTACGAGTTTAAATTTGATTTTTATGATTTGCATTTTGAAAATGTTTAGGAAAACCCTCCTTGCACATTAGAACAACAGCCTTCAAATGCTACTGAAGATCACCATACAACCAAGGAGGAAACAAGTATCAAAGCAAATCATCCTATCCCTGTTCATATCGAGCCCAGCCATTCAATCCCTGTACATACTCCCGTGCCTCATAAAGTTCCTGATAGATATAAACCTCTCATTTTGCCTCCCATGCTCAATCCTTTGCCTGAAAATCATCCGGAGTATCTCCCAAGATTTGATGGAGAGAATGGAGTTACTGCTCAGAAGCATGTCCAAGTTTTTGAAGATTATCTTAACTTATTTGAAGTGGATATTGAGAATGTTAGTATTAGGCTTTTCGCTCTTTCTTTGCAAGGCAAAATCAGGAGTTGGTTCAAAACTCTGCCTCACGCAGGCATCTCAAATCTTGAGCAATTTCTCAAACTCTTCCTTGATAGATGGATAATCAAAGTCAATCTCCTCATGATCATAGAAGAATATAATCAGTTAAAAAGACATCCAGATGAGACAGTGCAACAATTTTCAGACATATTCATTCAAATTTATAATTCAATACCATTGAATATAAAACCTCCCCCTGATTTGGCTCTACTACATTATCTAACAGCATTTGATCCAGAGATAGAATTTCATCTGAGAGAGAAACCCCTCCGCTATGCAACAGATGCAAAACATGGCAGTAGATGTAGAGGTTAATTTGAAAGTTAGGGAGAGGAAGCTGAAAGCAGAAAAAGAGGAAGAACTTGATATCTTGATAAAGAAAGCAGAGGAATTAAAGCAGAAGATCACAATGAAAGTTGAATGTTCAGATCACCATGACACTTTTGCTCCACAAGAAGAAAGGGTTGACATTTCTGAACAGATTTTTACCAATTCAACCAACCATAGATCAGAAAACAGCTTCACAGAACAATGTGTGGAGGAGCAATCCCCTAATTTACTATGCGCATTCGATAATATGGCTTCTTTTAATAATGTGCCCAAGTATGATCAATATGATGATGACTATGTTTTTCAGATCCAAAATAACCTTGCAGATGAATCAGAAGATAATTTGGGCAAAGACAAAGAGATTCAGGTCCAGCAGCTTCAAGGTACTAATCAGCTCGTTCACTTCAGCAATAAGAATGAGGAAAGTGCAGAAAATTTTGAAATAAGTGAAGGAACTTTACCATTTTGTTTTGAGTCTTTTTAGTTTATCAAAGATAACTATCATGCTACAAAAAATCAAATATCAACAAGCCTTGGTATTGACCATCAGGAAAGCAATCAAAGCTTTGTTCAAAATTTGTCATATCTAAATTTGCAGTCCCAGAATCCAATTGAACATCAGATAGCGGAAAAAGGCATAGAAGCAACAACATATGATCAAAAAATCCAAGTTGGTTCCTTGCCCTTTTGTTTTGAATCATCTGAATTATTCAAAGAAAAAGAAGAACAACTGATAGGAATCTATCAAGTTCCATTTGAACCTGTATGTAATAGATTACATCAGACCTTCCAAACTCTCAATGATCCAACAGTTGACAGGTTGAATGAGGAAAGAAATCATAACTCTTCTCCATTAACAGACCATGAAGGTCAAAATCAAGATGATAATGGTTGCAGTGGACAGGCCCTACAGTCAGTTAAAATATCATCACAAACAACAGTTGAAAGCATGAAGGGTGGTGAAGACAAGGATGATATTTCAGGTTCATGGCATGAAAGCTATCCAGAACATTTGCACAGTTGTTTGATTCAGCTCAGGAATAGTGTACATATTTTGCAAGATCCTTTTGTACAGTTTCTAGATTCAACAAAGGAGATCAGGAGTTTCCTTATCTTCTCAAAGTTTAACAAAGCCAGATTTGATTGTAAGATCTCAGTTTTAAACACCATCAAATACAGGCAACAAAGGTCACTGATGTATATAATGCTTAAGTGGTTGCATTGGCTGTTTCATTTCACCTAACCAACAAAGTAAGTGTTGATTAGAGTAGGTAGGTAGGATTTCAGTTTTTTGTTTGGATAGCAGCTTGCTGCAGTTGAAGCCCGAAGTGAAGGCCCTAAGCTCTTCAAGTCTGCTGTCATATACATAAATAAAGCAGCCAACAAAGGGAAGTTTTCAGAATACAGCAACAATTGAAGATCAAGGCAATCTGACCTGCTGTTCTTGACTTTTCACAAGGAAAAGCCATCCCCAAGTGGAGCCACTGTTAGCCTCCTATTGCAATAGGTTTCATATTTCATGATTGGCAGTGGAAGTACCAAAAATGTTCATCTTTTCCATGCTGCAAAAGTTCTATTTTTGAAAGATTTGTCAATTAAGGGAAGGCCAAACAGCTTAATCTTAGCTTCCCTAGGTTTAAATTGCTTGTTTTAGAGATAGAGAATAAATGCCTGTCCAAACTGTTTAATCTTGGCAGATTGTTAGGTATGTACAGAAATGAAGGAGCCCAACTGCTTAATCTGCGCCCTTGGAAGATATAAGGCTAGATTTAGATAGGAGGAAAGGCAGAAGAAAAGTTGAAAAGCTGGGTTTGCTAGTTCAAGTGCACCCAAACAAAAAGAAGAGAAAATGCTAGGTAATTAGGCCGGGTAGGTAGTTTTGTGGTGGCAGAATGTGGAATTGTGATCCATTTTATGTTTTCAAGTGTTATATCCATTCAGATCACAAGTATGAGGTAATTTTCCCTTGGAGCAGCTCAAGCGAGGTATGTCTAACTTTCCCATTCTTACTTTCCCCAAATCATTCACTAACTTCCCCTAAAGAGGTCAAGATCTGCTTGATATCTCTTAAATTCATCATTTTTCATAACACTTGCCTAAGTAAAGATCTTCTTTACTTATGGATCTCATATTTCTTCTACAAGTCCTATTTCCCCTTTAGAGCCTAAGATTTCTATACTTAGCGCTTTCTTCATCAATCCCATATTAACTTCTAATTCTATTTATATAGCTCCCTAGCTACTTCCCCATCCCTAATTGCTACAAAAACTATATAAAATCCCAAAAATATTACATATCCCACCCTATAGCACTATAGCTATGTACATACAATTCTGGGAAATAATAGTCCATCTGGGACTATTATGAACCCATCCGTGTTATAACTCCGGGATTGGTCTAACCTCTGGTTAGGCTAATAACCTATATCCACCCCTTTACCCTTGAAACCTTACTATCCTACCTTTCGCGCACATAAAACCCCCACACTCTGCATTAACCAAGTTTTTTGACCCCCTCGGCGCGTTTTTATTTAAATATGTCAGGCGGATCCCATCCCTAAACCCCCTATCACCTCACCTTTACCACCAGCCGTCCGATGGCCAACGCTCGAGATCAACGATGGGCGGTTATTCCTACGCCCCAATCTACCGGAGGTTAACGTCCAGGGGATGGGCGATTTCCCCGCCGTACCCCCGCCACGTGTCGGCCTCCCGGCGTGTTCGGAGGCCCCTTCCCCAATACCGCCTACACTGAAAAGCGGTGCGATGAAACCGGACACTGCCCTCCACCGAATGACGTTAGCACCACATTCTCGTGACGTCATCAGCCTGCGTCCCTGCTACTACGCCACGTCATTGCCACTTCATCCGCCACATCCACGCCTTGCCACCGTGTCACTGCCACGTCGCCATCCTCGTCAGACGCCACGTCACCATCGCACTGGGACCCACCGCTGACGTCATGCCGACGTCATCACCAAAAAGGGCGCGAAGCTCAAAATTTTGCAGCGAAGGATGCCTGGAATGAAAAACCGAGGCAGTTTTCGATGCGCTAATCGTGCATTGCTAAGAAAAATTGACCAAAATGGAAGCCCTCTCATGGCTCAGCTACCAGCAGGCCCGAAATTCGCAATTTGACAGGAATTTCTCCACACAGTTTCAGAAAGGGGCAATTGGACCGCTTCAAAGAGTATCAGAGAAAGGAAAAAGCCCAAATTCAATTGAAGAGTATCAAATCGGCAGTACCAAAGCAGGTGAACATTAGAGGCCCCAAGCAAAGTCAAAGAAGGTGGTGAAGCTATTTAAATCACAGTTAATGCACATCAAAACCACTCAAGAGCAGGGGATCAAAACCCAAAGCACATTTATGGCTAAATGGATAGCACAAAGCCATAAGGACACCACATTAACTCATTTTGATACAGCTGCCTCCAGCACAGCTCAAAGATATTTTCTTGCATTTATTTCAGGATAAGATTAGGTTAAAAACTCGTTTCCCTCAGACCTGTTTAAGGTCTGCTGTAAGAGATATTTTTGAAAATTTTCTCTATATAAACCACCCTAATTTACTGTTTAGAGGGTTGGTTGGTTGATTCGCTCCACTAGAGACTCACTCTGTATGTATGATGATTTCTTTAATCAAAGACTGCTGAAAGTTTGGAAGATGGACTGTCTGCTTTGTTATTAATGTTTTGAAGAGTGAATTATGGAATTCTCGTGCTGCAACATGACTCAATAAGTGTTTCCTACCTCTGTTTTCCATTGATATATGTTCATATCATACATATGTCACCATCTAAAATAGCAGGAAAAATGAATAGCTTAGACTTTGATTAACCGCACTCTATCCTCAATTTCTACTGTTTCTTTATGTTTTCATCTGAATTGGCCATGAATATGAATTCCCTTTGGCTCATATTTCCCCTAATTCACCCATGTTTGACAGTTATCTAGGGATTATTTACTGCTCCTAGATAGAGCTCATTCACCTTCCTTTTGTTAAACTGAATGAGAGATTCTTAATTGCCTCTCATTCCTTAACCTTCAATCCATCTCCATTTAGCTTGAATGTTGTTTCATGTGTTGCTATCTTGCTCCATATTCCTCTTGTGACCAAGAAAACGCACCAGCAGTCCTATTCCTTGACTCCATGCCGAATGGTTTGAAACTTTCATACTATACCTACCTCTCTACTTGGATGCCTCATCTTTCCCACCAAAACTTAAACGAAACCCCTTGAACTCAATAACTAGCCTAAAATCATCATTCAACAAAGCTAAATCATTAAGAGAGAGCCCTCCCTGATTGCAGGTGGGGTAGGACCTACAGTCCAAATATTGGTTAGTGGTTACCTCGGCCGTATTCCCTTGAGAGTCAAAGGGAACAACCTGAGTGCTAAGAGAATCCATCACTAATATAATAGATAAATAATAAAAATTATAAACTTCTCTTGAAAAATTGTAGTAATATTACATAGAAGGGAAATATTGTTATTTCTTATGAAATCCAACATACTTCAAATAGTGTTTGTTAAATGCATTAAGAGACTAGAACAGATCACTTATAACATTGCTCTGTTATATTCAAAACGTCGATGCATTTCATCTTTAAAAGAATTGTCAGCATAACCATATGGTTTCTATATAATATAAAAATAAGGAATATGGGTTATTTCATATGGTATTAACGCACATGTGTAATAACACATATATATTGGAAGTGAAATTACTAACTTACATACATATATGTGTCACTTGGAATATGTGTAATCATTTCATATGGAAAAGTGATTAAGTTGGTGATTAACAATATATATATTAAGAATATATGGAATCATAAAAAAATGAAGAAAGAAAAATTCTTATCTTAGAAAAATTACATAGCTATGAGGTAATGAGGCAACATCGATGGCATCCTAATGAATACAAAAATTGAATATGTTAGATAAGAGAGGATGGAAAATATTTGGCGTAGAGAAATTTTTGGGATTGTTTGTAGTATATTATATTAGAGTTATTTTCCATTATTCTATTTCTTGTAGGCAAAATGATGGAGAGATGCAAATATTATTCAAAAATGGAACTCTAGATATTGTAGTCAAGGATAGACTGTCTTTCCATTGCAACTTTTGGTAATCTAAAGTTTTATATTTATGTATTGTTAATTCGTAATTCATTGAAAGTGAAATTTCAGTATGAATAACTTTTGAAATTGCAACGAAATTAGGGTAACTTGGATTCCATGAAGTGTTGATATATTTGCTAAATTGACAACCACAAATGTTGGAAACTGAGGATGTTCATGTTTTTTTTATAGATTATTGTAATGAATTGACAGAAGTATCCACTAACATGCCCCACATGAACTCTCTTGCTCTTCATCATGCACCAAGTCAATTGGTTTGTGGCATTCCACTCTTATTTGTCCCCCACTCCTATACCATATTATTGCATTTTCAATAGTTTGTTATGTCATTTCATATAAAGACATTTTTTAGTAAAATTGTTTATGAGGTTGCTATTTGGCTAACGATATTGATCGATTTATTACAAATTTTCATAATATTATATTTTCAAACAAATTTTAAAAAATTAATTTAAAAAAAATAACAATAATTATAACTAGCGTTATATCTTTAAGTTTAATTATTATGTATTTATTTAACAATTTTAAAATACTTATTTTTATATTAATTTTTTTTAGAAGGTATCCTATTTTATTTTACATATGATAATTCTAACAAATTCTAAGTGTAACTTAGATACACAAAACAACAAAAAATTGCAAGCCAAGAAAACAAGCCTTGAGTTTGGTCGAACAAAATAATAATTTTGTTACTGCAAATTATATTATTAGTAAATGGAATTTGCAAAAAAAAATTATATTTCAATGTGTCATTATGAGTGTGTTAATGTGATATAAGTGAATATAGTATTGAAACCTTTATATTTCTTGTTATCATGAACAACTTTTCAAGAGAATGGATTCTAGATGCTTATCATGCATGCTTCAAACATTTGGGAAACAAGTATGCGTGTTATTCTTCCCATGAATTGGTTCTACACATTCTCTATTTCCTTATTTCAGAGCTCAAGAATCCATACCTTTCTCTATTTTTGCTGCTTTTAACTCTTCCTTCACTTTATCCTAACACTAGCTACTTTCTCTAGACCTTGGGATTACATCCTAACCTTACATTGTGTTGTGATTTTTAGGCCATTAAACTCAATATCAAAACATTAATAATATATTTTTTCCTTGCATCATAGCAATAAATTTACAATACAATTACAAATCATTTTTACATTTCCAAGGCATAAAGCCATGCTCATATGCTTTTGGTACTCCAAGAATCAATCAAGTTGATGGAATAACCTTGAATTTCTAATGCAACACTATAACATGGAGGCCACTATGGAAGGTTGTCCAAATTAATTACATGAACTTTGGGAAGTATTATTTTATTTAATTACTATTATCATAAACAAAATTTGATAACATACCATTTTATTAGAGTTTTAGATGTGAGAAGATTAACCATACAAGGCACATAATACTTTTATGCATGATAGTATGAATTTAGCTATATATATAGAAAGATATATATATATATGATGGACTTTATCATTTTTTTGAATTTCAATGTTGCATATTATGCATGATGAACTTTATCATTTTTTTGAATTTTAATGTTGCATATTAATTAGAGAATTTTCCAACCACTTATTTTTCGTGATAGGGAATAATTATTTGTAGCTTCTCAATAGTAATGCTCCAAAGCCAACAACTTTTTTATTATCATGTTTTTGTATAAAAGAATTCTTCTATTCATAATGTGACCATTAGATATGGATATTCATCTAGAATGAAGTAAACATGAACTCGATAAAGTACCTCTATCATTACTATAGCTTTTGATGCTCTTACTTAAACTATGGTGTGGTTGTACTACTAGCTTTATATTTTTAACTGGATATACAATTGCAATCCTTGTTGTTAATGGATTACCTCCATTGATACCATGCAAAACAATAACTAATGTTCATTATGGGATGATTAAATACGTATTTCATGTATTTATATTTCCAAATTCCTACCCATATCCATATCCTTTAAATACCCACTCCCGTGATATACAGGGAAAATTTTAAGAACCCCCCCTAAATTTATAAATATAATAAATGGGCGAATCTCCATGGTATATAGGAAAAATGGAAGGCGATTTTATCAATAATATAATATGTATATATAATTTTTTGGCGAATCTCTCACCAGGCATGGCGAATATTTTACTCAATTATAAAATCTTGTAGGATCTTGGCGAGTCTTTCACTAAATAATAAAACTTTGTAAAGTCTTAGTGAATCTTAGCATAGGCTACATGCTGGTTTAATTCCCCCATTTAAATAGGCTACATTCCAGGTGAATACCATGGGTCAATACCATGTGCCATTAATAATGATTTTTTGCATGGTATTAATAACAATCTAGTCCATGGTATTTGTCCCATAGTATTTTGGCCATAGGTTTCACCTAAATATAACCCATTTTTTAAGTGTTCGTAAATATAAGGTGACTTATGGAGTAAATATAAAAAAAAAAAATTATTTGTTTACCATAACTCTAGTTTATTTATATTTTTATTAATTTACCATACCTCTTTTACAAATATGGTATTTGGCCCATAGGATTCACTTAAATAAAACCTCTTTCTTGAGCCTTCATAAATAGAACGAGGGTTATGGACTAAATATAAAAAGAGGTTTTATTTATTTACGATACGTCTAGTTTATTTATATTTTTATTTATTTACCATACCTTTTGAGTAAGTATAAAAAGACGTTTTATTTATTTACCATACCTCCACTTTACTTATATTTTTATTTGTTTACACCCTTACATGTATATAAGGTGACTTATGGAGTAAATATAAAAAACATTTTATTTATTTACCATACCTCCACTTTACTTATATTTTTATTTGTTTACACCCTTACATGTATATAAGGTGACTTATGGAGTAAATATAAAAAATGTTTTATTTATTTACCATACCTCTCATTTATTTATATTTTTATTAATTTCCCATAACTCTTTTATAAAAATGGTATTTGGCCCATAGGATTCACTTAAATAAAACGTGTCCTTGAAAATGCGAGAATGGATTCACTTAAATAAAACCTATTCTTGAAATTGGGTGAATGGAAGGTTGTAAGTCCTAATTTCAAGGGCTAAATTTACCTTTTTTACCCTCTCCCTTAAAATAAGGTGGGATATTTGAGGTGATTTGTAAAAATGTACTATGATACAAAATATTCGCCCACTAAAAATTTAAAACCCCTTAATTTCGCCAAAGGGCGAACATTCGCCCCTAAAATTATCCTTGGTGATATACCCCTTGCTTGGTCCTTAGTTCATTTCATTGAGTTAATATAACATGATGCATGTATCTACTATAATATTTTTTGAACGTTGTATTTAATCTAATTTAAATCAATATAACCTAACTAACTTAATTGAACACACACACACACACATTGGACTATCCATCAAGTAAAACATATTGTATCATGCTAAAGTCAATGTCCAAGCTCCTTTAGGTCATGGTGAAACCAATCTCTAGGAGCCATAATGGTAGCAAGAATAATCGATCATGCTCAACACAATTTTCCATCTTTGCCTTGTTAGGTTGGAACCAATCCCTAGCAACAAGAAGAGGAAATTTATTAACTCCCAAGGAAGTGCTCAACAATAACCATGAATGTACAATGGAAGTGATCTATGCATCTAGATACAATTGTTCATGTTTCTAGGAACATTTATGAAATATGATAAGATGTTACTTGGTGGTACATATCTATGCACTAAATATAAGATGTTATGAGAAGATGCAATCAGGGAAATTCATGGCAATCATATTGAATAAGTTAAGAAATATTTTCAATGTATCCCTTCTATGATATTTATGTTTTTAATGTAATTTCTAAACAAATAATATGAATTTAATCCCTCCAGGGAAACTATCACCTTTCATATACAATCATAGTGCTACAAGTGAAAAATTGAGGAGTAAATTGGGATAACAAGATAAAAAAAATTAACATTTGGATGCATGTCAGTGTATTAAAATCAAAGCATTAGCTAACATATGTTCCTCTATTATTCTCTCTCAGTCCCACTCCCAATTGTTCGGCTCCAATATCGAGTAAGATACAATTGAAATGAATGGAACCCCTTTCCCTCCTAGTAACCTAATTATAACATAAAGCAGTAGCCAACTAGGAGTTTATTTTGACTCCACCAACTCTTAACAAGAGTTACACACTTGACCCTTTTATAGCCTTCTTCAAAATCCCAATGTGGCTACCCCCATTTGTATGGGTAACATACGTGGGCATGGAATTTGCATGCACAATGGTATTAAAAAATTGTAAGTAATCTTTTGGGAGACATTAATTTTTCATATCAACTCTAGTTGGCATAATTAGTGAAATATTAAAAAGTTCTTGAGGAACATAATAGTTTCATGGGGTTCGACAGTTAAGAAATATTGTTTTACACCCAAGAAAAATAATCTAAGGCTTCAAAATTTCCGTAAAATGTTTCATACCCCAATTATCCAAATTGAATCCCAACTATAAATTACTCCTACACCTCTAAAAACATTGATATAGATGCCAAACCATATAATAATCCAATCCGTGCCACGTTCACTACTATTTAATTGCAAGAGTTCAACATTATCTACAATTTTACAAAAATCATTGTTCTAAAATATGGGTTAAGTAAATTTCATGGTATTTGGAAAACATGCGAGAGTTTGGACATTAATAACTTTGAATATTATTCACCTTTTTATCGTGAAAATTATGTTTTATTAGTCCCCGCCATCTGGCAATGGCCAGGGACTATAGTATTCGGTTTGCGATGTTATTACATTAGTTTACATGCTTGTTATTAGTCGCTGCCACTTATAAACTAAAGTTTTTAGAGTCATATAGTTTTACTATTTTAATAAACCAAAGTTTCCAGAGGCATATCATTTTGCCATCTTATTTGGCCTCTTCCCGAGGCAGAGAGGCAAAAATCATATGTTATGTGTATTTATTTCGGAAATTTGAAAGTAATGAAAATATAATGGAAACTAATGCTAGCATTAGTTTCATAGTTTCATAGATATTAAATGCTATAGTGGTGAGCAAGTTCCCATGTTCTAGTTGCTCTTGTGCATTGAACTTGCACAGTGCTTTGAACTTGCCATGTGGTGCAACAGCTGCCAGCTTTTGCGCTGCCTAGCTTTGACAATTCGACAACAAGACCGGTGATGCATATTGACTGGTACAGCTCATATACAGACTGATAGGGACTGATAGAGAGCTACAGCTATAAGTACTGGTACAAGTAGCACAGCTACAGCTTACACAAACAGACTCATACAAACTCACACTACTTACACCCATAGACCGCTTCCTAGATGCTGGAAGTTGATGGCTGCCCTCTTCCGCCATGCCTAGACCTGCTTGGTTGTTAATACCCTGGACCTGACCTGCTCAGGAGCCGAATTAACCTGAATCGCAAAGCGACCCCATCTTCAAAAGGGTATGAGGCGCGAACGATTATCTCCAAGACGCAGGTCTGCTTCCAAGATGGAGGCCTGCTTCTTAAGGTGAAATTACTGACCAATATTTTTGACCTTCTACATGTAATATATCTCATCTCATTTTTTCAGGATATTAATTCACAACATTTTGAATTCTAATTTTCTGCAGAATGATCAATTTCCATTTATAAGTTTACATAATTGTTGAAAGCATCAAAATTTCAAAACTGTAAATCAAAATTTCAAAACCGTAAACACAACATCTTAAATTTTTTTGGGGTTACTGGTACTTACTGAATTTTACAGCTCCATTAGCATTCAGTGCGGCTCCATCAGCTTATGCTTATGCGTATTCTCCACTGAGTCTGGCCCCTTAATCAATTTGAGACTGTTCTCAATGAAACCAGCCTCATCATTTGACGGTGCATACCCTGGACCTGACTTGCTTAGGAGCTGAATTAACCTGAATCGCAAAGCGGCCCCATCTTCAAAAGGGTATGAGGCGCGAACGATTATGTCCAAGACGCAAGTCTGCTTCCAAGATGGAGGCCTGCTTCTTAAGGTGAAATTACTGACCAATATTTTTGACATTCTACATGTAATATATCCCATCTCATTTTTTCAGGATATTAATTCACAACATTTTGAATTCTAATTTTCTGCAGAATGATCAATTTCCATTTATAAGTTTACATAATTGTTGAAAGTATCAAAATTTCAAAACTATAAATCAAAATTTCAAAATCGTAAAGACAACATCTTAATTTTTCTGGGGGTTACTGGTACTTACTGAATTTTACAGCTCCATTAGCATTGAGTGCGGCTCCATCATCTACTTCTGCATCCTCAAAAGCGACATCAATGTTTGCTTCAACGAACTCCACTCCGTCATCGTTGCAATTCCTCGCATATTTGGGGTGATATCATTCTGTACAGTCTCCATGAAATTTGCCGAAGGCCTATTCTTCAACTGAAAGAAGTATCCATAAAACTGTCAGTCGACAAATGCCCCTTTTCTTTTCTCAATTAGATCCATCTGGTCAACTGATATTATATGATGTGGGCATAATGTAAGTACGATGGTCTGTGTAAAAGATGCATCACAATGCAAGGGTTTATCTGTATTAATATGTGTTTTAAAGCTACAGGTGAAATGCATGCAATCCACACCTCTGCATTTCGTAAATACTCGTAAATATCTTCGACATAAGTAGTACACATTTGAGGATCTGTGTGGTCTTTGTCTATGTCTGTGTGCTTCGAACAACGTTGTGAATTGGAGCTTCCCTCCTGCTTTGCCTTTGAGGACTAAACAAATTATAAAAATAAATTAAAATCATGCATAAAAATCTCTGCAAAAGTAATTTTGCCTGGAATAGGATTAGGAGGATCGCATTTCGGAACCAAACCTGGTCTTTCGCTGTTGACAAGCAATCGGTAGCAGCAACATGAAGATTTGTGACATCACCTAAAACTGTGCGCCTTTTAGGCTGAGAACCGCTTGCAAATATTATCCGGGTTTGAAGGCAAGAAACAAAAGAGGCACCTTAAGATAGGCATTATCTGTTTCCTTTGGAATTTTCCATTTCATTTTAATACGTTCAGGATTGGTTGTTGAGAAACTACATTTGCTCCATGTAGAAATATAGCCTAGACATTTGTACTGACCACCAGAATATTCCAATCCACCTTCACAGAGTATCTACAGTAGTCACCACGGAAAACAAGGTTTTCTTCAAGAAATAAGGACTCGCTGTATGAAATCGTGTAAAAACTAAGAAATCCATGGGCAAATCAGCCTCTCAGGGTAAAAAATGTTTACAGTGAGTCTTGTAAATATTATCAGGGTTTGAAGGCAAGAAATGCAGTTGGTGAAATTCTAGCTTACCGTAATGGCGGTCACTGTAAATCCAAGAGTGATTCCCTTTGAACTGAGCTATTCGAACGCAATAACACTTAATTGTGGTTACTCTGGCGTAGTGGGAAATGCATGCACTACTACTGACACGTAAAATCCATGCAAAAGGCAATATTTATGTGTTTTATGTGTTGGAGCGACTGCTATTCTGGGCTATTGGATTGGCCCGCAGTGCCGTTGTGGACCGACGATCTCCATGTCAGAGTAGGGCCAGCTGAGCTTCCTCGGGAGGGAGGTGAAAGGTTTTTAAATTAAAAGAAAATTACACTGCAAATTAAAACTTTAAATAATTAATCCCCTGAAAACCCTCAATTAATGATATCGTTGTTTTCTGTAGGTTTTCCTTTTGATTTGACTCATTTTAAGCCAATGCGCACTGACCAACGTAATTATAAGGCATTATAATTAATTTCTAATTAATTCTCTCCAAGTTGCTCTATTGTATAATGCTAACGTGTGTCAAGTGTATATGTCTTGTCAATTGAATGAACAATGATCCATCAACGCCACCTCCGTCGCTCGGTGGCTGCCAATACTGGTAAGGAAATGGGGCCGTCTCTTTGCAGCAGGCATTTATTTTCTTAAGGAAATCACATTTTTTTTTTTTCTGAGAAAAGCAAAATTTGAATGGGTTAAAAAACCGTTATAATCACATTAATGGACACACGTTATAAATTAGTTGATAGGAGATGCTATTTTTAAACATATTCATTTTCTCGCAGTAAAACAAAATTTCGGAAATCATTTTGTATAAAAGGACCAGTTATAATTATGCTGATGGACACTATGTTTTGAACAAAGCCTACTCTTTACATTCTTAATAACTATGTGAAAGCCTATTCTTCACATTCGTAACAACTATGTTTTGCTATCTAGTTGGTATAATCATATGACCAAACTACATTCAAAGAGATTGTTTCAATTACTATCCATTTAGGAAAGATAAAAATGGACAAATGAGTGAGATTTTAATAGTTTACCATCTGGCTATCTTTCTGCATGGAGCAAATGTAGTTTCTCAACGACCAATCCTGAACGTATTAAAGTGAAATGGAAAATTCCGAAAGGAAACAGATAATGCCTATCTTAAGCAGGTTGGATTATTTCCTGGGTGTTACATTTTATTCAATGGTTGTGCCTCTTTTGTTTCTTAAATATACATTATTTTGCATACATGATTAGGTTTGTTTATGTGCAGTGGTTTAAATCACAAAAGGGAAAGAAGCTCGTTCGCATTCTGCCTCCACTTTCTAAAGGTTCCTTGGAAAATCAAGGCACAATTGGACAATCTCAAAACTCTGGAACTGCATTCTTGAAGGGTTTAGCAGTGGAAATTGCTGGAAATCTTAAGGAATCCCATGTAAGTGATGCAACCAGAGTCTTGGGTTTTATAGGATGCTTTAGTCAGAGTAGAAAACTCTTAATGCATGTAGATCCTTTTCAGAAATCTTAAAATATTGCTCATTTTTCAGCTGCTCATCCTCGTCTTGATAGAGATATGTATGACCGACTGAAATGGAGTTATAATAGTCTGCCTACGAAATTAAAGAATTGCTTTCTGTATTGTGCCATATTTCCACAAGATTGGAAAATGGATGGGCAGCTATTGCAGAATATGAAGTGATTGTTAATAGCAGAGAGGCGAGATATATAACGGACAGGGAGAACAATTGTATCAAGCTACTTGAACATCGTTGCTTGTTCAAGGTAGATCTTTCGTTTTTCCCATTCCTCTCGACATTGTTTTTAGGAAATCTCTTACAGAAAAGTGTGCTAAGTTTATGTACTAGGTTAGAATGCTTAATAACTTCTTGATGGATAATGACTCTTCTATTTCTTATACAATAGTAAGAGTATTGAACATTGGATTCAATATCAGTTTTGAAAGTTTAATATCATATTCCCCCATCCTCGCTTTTGAGTTTTACTTAATGGAGTGAATGGGTTAAACAATCATCCGAGTCTTGTTTTGTATTCGTAAATCAATCACAACACTGATCTATGGGTAGTCTATTAAAAGGACAAGTGGAAAGTCAAACATTCGAAGTATAATGGGAGTCTTTCCTCAGGTACAATCTTGTCTTACCAACATTCAAATAATTGGGATGCAGTTATGCTTGAATATCTTGTGTATTTTATATAGATCTTCATCTATTTGTGCATTGTCACTACAATATGAAGTATTCTAATTTTCATTTAGTCTGCAGTTTGATATTCTGTGGAATGCTCTATCAGCTCGAGAACACTTATATCTATTTGCTAGCATCAAAGGCATACCAAGATCTGCCATTAAATCTGTATGTTCTTATTGGCTTTGGTTTTCTCAGAAATTGTAGCTTTCCATTTCTTATTATTGCAACTGATTGCTTGTGACTATCTTCAAGACTGATTTTTTTTACAAAATCGCCATTCACATGATGAGCGAAGTTTGGTTATTATCTTGTAGGATGCAGAAAACTTGTTATCACAAGTAAATCTATCAGAATCAGCTCATATTCGGGCTAGCCGCTACAGCGGAGGAATGAAGCGTCGCCTTAGTGTGGCAATAGCCCTCATAGGAGATCCTAAACTGGTTTTCTTTGATGAACCTATCCTCCATATCCTTCTTCATGCTTAATGCAGGGACTTGTTGCCTCGCAGCTTCCCTTGTTCCTAATGTAGTTTATCAAAAACATAACATATCATATTGAAGATGTTCAAGAGTAATTTTGAAACTTTGAGGAGTACATAATTGAGAGGTGTTTTTGGCATAACCATTGCAATATACTAAAGAAATAACATTGGGGTGTGAATCAAAGTTATAAGTGTAAATAAAAAATATGGTTTTAAATTATTTTTATGGTCCATTTTAAAAAATAATAAATGGCAAGAAATTTAAGGATTCTTGTATTCATTCATGGGAAGAATGTAGGGACAAAAATTATTGATTACCACTTTACCATATTCATGTTTAGAAAATTTATTATCTATCTCATATTTTCGTGAGTAAAAAATATGATTTTTGGGCCACTAATATGAGAACGAGGCTACATGTACAATATATATGACAGATTGTGTCAAAACGATTTGAGTAACCCCAAATCAAGAAACCTACGAGGCCATTACTAAATATTAGATTCATCATATGATATAAAACAACAAAGATGATGTAGCAACATTCTCTCATTTAAAAAAAAATGTATGAGAGAATTCTTCCCAAAAGTGAAACAACAACCATGCCTAAAAAAGCTTTGGATATTCTAAGATGACATATAGTTAAAGGGGTAGCAACTCAATCAACATCAAGTTAAAATTCATAGTTTTTAGTTATTAATGAAGTGATTGTTGTACTAAAAGCGGAAAAGGATTTTGACATTGGAAAAATAGTTGGAGTTGTGGAATATCCTACTAATGAAGAAGAACATATACAACACATGGAGACAAAAATTGTACTAAATTATATAGAAGAACATATACAACAAATGGAGACAAAAATTGTACTAAATTATATAGAGATGCTTGTTGAATAAATTAAAAAAGTGAAATATGACTATATAAGATGAAAGGAATTTCCATATTGAAAAGAGTGAATCTCATTGCGTATGATGCACGTACAGATGATAACATTATAGTTAAGGTTTAAAATGAAACTATATTTTCAAAAATGGCAAAACCAGAAGAGAATATAGCAATGGAATTTGTTGAAGATGTGAATGAGATTGAACTAAAATTCCTTGAGTAGTGTCCTATAAACCTAAAGATTGAAGGGAATGAAGGTTAGTATGGAAAAAATGTCGTAATTGCAACATAAAAAGGAATCCAAAAATAAAGGTAAACATTGGAGTTCTTAAGCTATCGTGGCAATGGAAGACAAGATGAAGGAAAATGGAAACATGTTTTTATATGATGCACATTCAGATTAGTGTTCCAATGATAGTTGTTAAATTAAAAATAGATGCAGGCTAGGATGATAGATAAGATGTGGAAATATTAAACCATAACGTTGGAGTAATGTTAAAGTTGAAGAAAAAGAAAATATATGCATAATATAATGTTTGGAGATGAAGAACAAAAATATTTGGAGTATAGAGTTGAGGGCTAGATGTAGAAACTTGTAGAAAAGTATTTTCAGATTTATTTCAAGTGTTGTAAGCCTATGTATGAGATACTATCATACAAAATCATGTTATAAACTATGTAAAAGTTATAGGATTTGTCTAAATTTTACTCTTATAATTGTTACTAATCATTGTTATGTAGGAGTGTTAGAATATGTTAATTACTCTCTTTAGTCATCGAAAGTTCTAGATGTTTTTGGAGGATAAATTTTAGTTAGATGCAGATCCTTATGTGTAGAAATCTCTCACAGAAGTAAGCTAAGTTAATTATTGAAATATTTGGTCTATACCTTTCTTGAATAATTCTCTAGAAGAATTTTATTTGTTTTGGTACCTCCCGTGGGGAAGCAATGAAATGTATCAATTTTTTTTACTTTTAAGTTTGTGTAGAATTCATGTATGTGTTTTTAACCAATTGCGCTTTAGACTATTTTATTTAAGCCTTGTGGTTGTTATCTGAAATAATTCTAGCTAGATATGTAATGATCCAAATTTTTTATTTAAAAAAGAAGTTTAAATTACTGTGAATAATAATATGAATTAAGGCACTTGATTGGGTGGCATACTTTGTAATAAATATTGCAGAATGTTTCATTTCAATAGTGATAAATAAATATATACAGATTGATGAGAGACATTAATGAGTATGGATTTTTATTTTATAGAAGAGATTCTACATTACTCATGACAAGTTATTAAATAAAAATGGCAAGCCCAAGAACTTTAATCCTGTAAAAATAAAATTCAAATAGGGGACCAAAACTATATTTTAAGGGCAACTTAGTACATAGGAGATATGGCATGATGGGGGAACGAGTCCTAAAAAATAAATAATTGTTAGTGCGATATTTTTCTCATGCTATGAGGTTGTACAGGTCAAGCTAATTACAAAACTACCTAAGGAATAAGACAAGCAGTCTCAAGTTGTGGTAACATTAGTAGAGGTGCAACGATGAGGCTGGAATTGTGATTTCCACCATATGTTACTTCAAAATGTAATATCCAGAAATGCGAATAGGAAAGCAGGAGGGAGTTGCCTCTATAAAATCACAACCCAAGCTTGGGGGTGTCTACGTAAATATGTTTGGATTATCGATCGACTACGAATGGGTCGAACATCTCTCATAAATTTGTATCTTCCATTTGAGAAGAGGTTGATGTAAACCTTAATGTATTTGTTTCAGTAGTAGGTTTAAATTCGTTATTATCGATGTTCATGTATAATATTTAGGATTGTGTACAAAATCATTATGTAATGTTATCTCCTTATCAACAATGTTTAATATTTAAGGTATCTGGAATATACTGGTAAAATGTTATTGTTTGTGGGGATAAAGATTGAATAACTTGCAGGTTGATTATGAGAATATTTATTATAGGTAGGGATTAATATCTCCTTTAAAATTACATATTGATACTAGAGCTTATTGTTTCCATCATTTAAAATATGGAAAGTATCGAAATTATTTTAATAAAATGTCAAATTGTTGAACCATTAATCATTAAAATAATGTTACCAATTTGCTAGATGGGTAAGTAAAGACATAGTATGCATCATTGAGAGGTGGATTTACCTGTTAAAACATAGGGAATGCCCAGATAGCTTAAACAATGTGTGGGTTGATACAAATTCTATAACCTTCCAAATATTCCCTTCTGACTGGCTAGGAAAAATATCTCATGCTCAAAGGACTACATCAAGGGAGACAATAAGAGAGAATTTTGATAATTTCATTTTTAACACTTCATAAAATGATTCAGAGATTGACTATAATACTATTGGAGGCCTTAAGAACTAAGGGAACATCATGGGTTTGAGAATATCAAAATATCTTCATGGAAATATTGTACTGGTTCTCTTCGTCTCCTGTCTAGTCTTCCCTCTCAAATAACAAGAAAAAATAAGGGAGGTACTTTTACCTTCCTTGACTTAATGAAGAAATATGACTAGAGAAGAGATAACTAAACGTAACGCAATGTGAGGTAGTAGATCAATTAAAGAGATTATTTTGTAAAACCCATAGAAAAAAATAGAATGACAACTATAAAGAGAGTAGGAAAAAAAGGGAACCAATCATAAATAAGGAAAAATCTAACATCGCTTACAAGAATTCGATACCCCAAATAAACTTTGAGCATGCCCTATGATGGGCAAACCACAGACCGCAAATCTAAAAAATTCCTTGGAAGACCTGACTACCCTAGTGGATGACATGTTGATTGAGAAGAAGAAAAAGTTGTGATAGAAAAATAAATGTATAATTAATCTCTAGAATTACCTATAATGATCACCCAAAATTCCACTTGTGACATAGAAGGAGAAACAATATAACACGAAAAGGAAAATTAAGACCATAATTTGTCTAAATAACAATCTACCACTTTTTACTCCCAATAATCCCTAGTGGAAAAAGACCAAAACCGGAGATGGGAAAGCACAAAATTCAAGAGAACATAACAATATATTTTGTATAGATTTTATATAATAAGTTTCATACATTTAGAGCACCATAATTAAAAGTCAATAATAAAAAATGAGAGAATCACACAAACATTTCCTATCATATGTTCATACATTTAGAGCACCATAAATCTAAGTCAATAATATAAAATGGCATAATCACGGGGTTATGGGATAATACCCTTCACTTTTAACCAAATAACTAAGAAAAGAGAATAACCAAAGATAAACATTAAATAATAAATCTCTCTCTATTAATCTCAGAGGGGAAACTATCAATTAATTTTACAAATACCATGAATATGGTACTAGGATGTTAACCATATCTCAAATAGAACATTAATGAATGTATGATAAAATTCCAATAACAATTAAGACTAGAGACAATAAAAAAGATCTCATAAGTAGCCAACATGAACTGGAAACATGGAAGGAGATATGAAAGAAAAGGAAGTACCCATCCTCTCATCATCGTTCCAAGGGAAAAGAATGTGAGGGGAGGGGTTGGTGCACGGGGAAACTTACCTGCTCATCTCAGCTATCAATGAGGAATCCCTAGACTCCTTCCTCTAAATGAAAATATTCATGTCCAACTGTACCAAGTAGAATCAATGTCCGAAAAAAGAAGTAATGAGAATGAAAAATAATTCAACATATGACAACATTGATGAAGCTTACATGTATCATCTTCCATCTCCCTTAAACCCTCTGTATAATGCAGATAATTACTGTCACAATGAGTTGCATTCCATGTAAATATATCGAGACAATATAGGTAACGCTCGACGACAACACTCTCATAGCTACCAATTGCAGGAAGCAGACGGGAAGAACCAAAAACAAGAATGAAGGAATTGAATGGAGAAGGATAGTCTCATAATCAAATACATAAAGCCAAAGTTAAATGAGACAAGAACAATGAACCATAACTTTAACGTGGAAGATGTCTGAACCCTGGAGTTGGTTGTGTCATGTAATAAATCAATCCATCATCTACCTATGTAGTAAGCTTGTTCAAGACTTGGATAAATTTGGATAGGCTTGGAAACGAGTTGCGATTACATGGACGATAAACTTTGAATAAAAAAGAAAGGGGGATCACCCCATTTTTTCCATCAAATAATCCACAAAAATATAATCACATGACCGGATGTGAGGTAATAAGGATTTAAAACCAAGAGTCGTGTTAGAAAATCTCCATTGAGTTGGGACATGAATAATCCATGCGAAGTGGGGTCACTCTAAATTTTTTATCGATGTGGCTCGAAAATCCACCAACTAACTTGGCAGTCCAGATTGTTTATCCACCACCACAAGGGGATGAGATCCAATCCCAGCTGATAATGACTAGGATCAGGACATGCCGAGGAAAGTTATGAGTTATATTGAAAACTAATGGAAGTGCTTATAGTGATCTTGGGACTCTAACATGAGAATTTACATGTGTCTGACAATGACAATATTTTTATGGTGGTCTTAAGACTTTGTTTTGAGAATTTGCACATTGTACGAGCCCATGACTGGGGATACATGTCATATTTAAATATTAATGGAAAAAAGTATATATAGAGGACTAGAGAAATGGTATATTTATAAAGAAAGAAAGGGGTATTTATAGTGGAGTATTATAATGTTATTAGAGTTATATCAAAAATAATATTTGAGCCAAGGTTTATAACACTCATACATACGTGGGCATAAAGTGAATTATGTAGTTGGTGAAAAAAAAGAAAACCAAAATAAGTAATAAAGTTTTACAACCACTCTTATAGGTTAAATGGTTTAGGAGGGAGAAGGAGAGACTCCACAAGGAAGTCCTGAAGGGAGTAAAAATCATAAGGGTAAAAAAGCACGGCCATGTATATATGTTAAATTACCAAATTTGTGGCATCAAGGTATATAAGATATTTAGTTAGTCTTGTTAGCAACAATGAAAAGCCTGCGAATTGAAATAGAGAAGTATAGAGGTAATAATGAATTCCTATTTAGGATACAACTAGAGCAACAAAAATTGAAGGAAGAATAAAAAGGGATAAATGTGCCATTGTTCAAAATCCTAAAGGATAAATATAACACTGAGAAAATAATTCCAAAATAAAAGTTAAAATCAAAGGAACCACCTAATCTAGGAAATGAACCATTAAAAAAAAATTGAAATAATTAATATTGGCACTAAATCATCTAACAACAGTGAATAAAATCAACAACAGCTTTTAACAAGAAGAAGCACGGTAGAAGAGCTACAAGGGGAATTTAGGAAGATAAGGCCACCAGTTTTTTAAGGAGATTCAAAAGAAAACCTAGAAGCGTGCTCTATGAATATGAGAAAATATTTCCAAGTTTATGAGTATTCTAACAAATTCAAACTAAGGTGGCTACTTACTATTTGAATGATGAAGCCCTCATTTGGTGGCATAATATGAAAAAATCTCATAGAATCAAGCAAAAGGAGATGACATGGAAACAATTCAAGGAGGTTTTTAAAAATAGTATTTACCTAAAATATACTTTAAAGATACAACTAAGGAGTTTTTTGATTTGAAACTCGGAAGTAAGAATATAAACGACTTCACGACAAAATTCTTAAGACTGCTAAGATACGTACCCTATCTTCTGGGATAAATGGAAAAATTAAATAGATACATGAGATATTCACCTTCATCATACTGGAATCAAATTGAATTAAAGAGTCGAAGAAAAATTGATGAATTTATAAGGAAAACAAAATTGTTCTATAACCAATTTTATTAGAAGACGAAACAATACAAAGCATAATCTATTCAGAATAAGGAGAGATTGAATTTCAAAGGAAAGGGTTTCAAATCCATGTTGTTTCACATTAGGACGAATATTTTCAAGGGATTAATTACACTATAAATTCTAATAACCCATTCAAATATGTTCCAAAGTCCACTTAAATGTTGGGTGTGTTAAGAAACCCATCTGGCCCAAAAAAATCCCACACAAAAAAGGGGATGATGGATCGACCATACATGGTATCAATGAGGTGTCCATCAATAATCATATATACTGAGACATTCATAGGACTAGTGCACCCTTACATGACCATCAAACATAACATCAACTCTCAATGGTAAAAATAGGCACTAAGATAAACATTAAACTTGTTACAGTCCCTATAGACCCGGGTTTTAGATAGGGTTATGTGTCACCTAAGGTAGTGTAAACTTTTGAATTAAGGAAAAAATAAGATAAACAAACATGGCTCATGGAACTCGCCACTGGGACAAAAATAAAGGTCACAAAACTAGTCCCATATTATCCATTACAAATGGATGGATTACAGACTGTTGTGAATTTGAATGTCCCACCATTGGGATCATATGATGTGTTCATTAGCATGGACTAGATCAATAAGGAAAGGGTATTTATAAATTTCTTAGATAATACCCTTGACTCCGTGGATGATGACGAGAATGTAAAAAAATTAAAATGAATACCCAAGCGCATAATTCTAAGATAGATTTTTGCTATACAACTAAAGAAATGTCCTAGGAAAGGCTGGAAAATTTATGGTATTTAGTTGATTGATACAATATTCGAAAATGGTAAACCCAATCTTGAAGAGATTATCACCCTCAGGGAATTTAGGCACGTGTTTCTAGAATACATATAAGGATAATGCCTAAACAATATCAATTATAATATATATCTAATTCTAGGTTAAACAACTATCTCTAAAGCTCCCTACATAATGAGCATACCGAAACTTACTGAACATAAATTACAACTACAAGAATTCTTCAAAAAATATTATATAAGACCCTATGTATCCCCGTGGGGAGAATCCACTTCATTTGTGAGGAAGAAGGATGGGACATTAATACTATGTATATATTACATGAAACTAAACAAGATGACTATAAAAAATAGGTACCCACTACCATGGATTGAAAATCTATCTCACCAATTATGGGATGGAAAACTGTTTTTTAAAATAGACATAAGATTAGGCTACCATCATATTAGAATTAAAGAAGAAGGCATTCATGAAACTTCATTGTGAACTTGTTATAAAGATTAGGAGTTCGTATTCATCCCAATCGTGTTGACGACGCATCAGTTACTTTCATGTGCTTGATGAAAAACATCTTCAACAAATATTTAGACAAGTTTATCCAGATATTTATAGATGATATCCTAATATACTTAAGCAACAAAAAGGAACATTGGGAAAAAATAAAGATAGTGTTTCATACATTACGGGATCTCTAATTTTATGCAAAATTCAGTAAATGTGAATTCTATCACCCAAAAATACAATATTTTGGGTATGTCATTTATGAAAAGGGGATCGTAGTGGACCTGGAAAAGGTGAATTCCATATTATATTGTCTAGTACCTAAGGACATAGGACATTACGTCCTTCACTTGAATAAACAGATACTATAAAAGATTTATAAAAGGATTCCCAAAATTCACATCTCTTATAATTTCATTACAAAAAAAGGGATGCAAGTTTAAATGGAACCCTAAATTCCAGGAAATTTTTGAGACACTTAAAGTCATGGTTACCACTATGCCATCTTAAGAATCATAAATCCATACCCATATTCTACGATGTGCACTGGTGCCTGTAAGGATATATTAGGTGGTGTTTTTTCATAGCATGGACAAGTGATTTGTTATGAGTTCTAGAATTTGAAGGAACAGGTGAAAAATTATAGGGCACCCACAATATAGCAGAGGCAATTTGTGTTGATGATTGACAATGACAACCTAAAGTACATGTTCGACCAATCTATCCTAAATGCTAGTCATGATAGATGGTTGTACTTTGTTTAGCATGTATAATTTTGAAATAAAACACATAAATGGTGAATAAAACAAGGTTGTAAATTTTATTAATAGAGAAATCAACTTACTATATGCCACATTCAAAAATTAGTATGAAACATATATCCTATCAAAAATTAAAATAACATACGAAAAGTGACGAAAAAACCAAAAAATTAATTTAAGTGTGTAAAAAAAACCTAAATGTTATGTAAGGGTTGGGAATGCAATTACGAAGTGTTGATCAAATACAAAAACATAATTTCTGTACCATATTTAGTAGATTTAAATAAATATTTGTTAGATGACCTTCAACAAAGTCCATATTTCAAACATCGAAGCTACCAGAAATATCTTACAACACTAAAAAGTGACTATTAATGGCCAAAATTGAAAAATGAAATAAAATAATATATAGAAAGATGCATGCAGGCCAGCTAGTTAACGTTGAACACCAACATGCCACAAGACTGTTGCAATCCCTACCCATACTCGAATGGAAACCGGGATACCATCACTATCAATTTATTATAGGCTCCCTAAAATAAATAGGTATAATGACTCAATTTTGGTAGTGGTTGATAAACTAACTAAAGAGACCCATTTTATCCCTCAAAAGTACACCAATAAATATGTTAATACATCAAACATTTTTATGAAGGATATATTTAGATTACATGGAATTCCAAGCATTGTTGTGTTAGGTAAACAAATAAAACTTGCAGGAAATTTCTAGACGGTTTTTTTCGAGTGCTTAAAGACTCAACATAGTGTCCATACCACTTATCACCTACAAATAGATGGAAAAGATAAGATGGAAAACCACATTATAGAGGATGTGTTTAGAATGTATGTTATGAAAATGCCTAAGAAATGGGATAAATATCTACATTTAGCTAAATTTACATACAATAATGGGTATCAATCATGTTTAAAAATTATCCATTTTGAGGAATTATATGGAAGGAAACACATAACACTGATGACGTAGGATGAGCTGGTGGATCAAATGATCCTAGGTCCTAACATGCTTAAGGAATTAGAAGAGGTTGTACAAAATGCAAGAAATATTTTGAATGTTGCACATGAAAATAAAAAGAGTTATCCATAACTAAAAAGGACACCTTTGGGATTCAAAGAAGGAGACCATGTCTACCTAAGAGTTAACCCAAAAATAAGAAAACATAGACTGGGAAGTTATGCCAATTTGGCAATAAGATATTATGGTCCATTCGATGTATTGGCCCATGTAGGCTCAGTAACCTACGAACTGGCACTGCTGACAAACATCAAAGTACACAATGTTTTTCATGTTTCTCTTTTATGAAAATATGTGCATGATATGTCTCATGTTGTGATTGGAATTTGGGCCAGGTGGAGCCCATGGGAGATTATCTAATAGGGCCAATGGTAATTCTTGATTGATGTGAAACAAATCTCGAAAATTGATTCATCACACAAGTTAAGGTTTTGTGGAAGCATTATATCCCTCAAGGGGCTACTGGGGAAGGGAGGATGCACTTAGGGAAGCATATACGTCTATGTTTCAGGATCAAGGGTTTGAAATAGATATTGAGGATAGTGGTAAATATTATGAGATTAAAAATATAATGCCCCAAAAATTTAATTTAAAAATAAATATATCACTGTGAAGTATGATTTGAATTAAGGCACCTAAATGGTGCTAGACATTGTAATATGTACTACAACCAATTTGATTTCAATAATAACAAATAAATAGATGCAGCTCTATGAGAGATTTTAATGAGTACTAATTTTGACTTTATAGAAGGGATTCCATTGGGTTCAAAACAAGTTTTGAAAGTCAAATGACAAGCTCAAGAACACTAATTCCCTAAAAAGGAAATTTGGATGGGGAAAAACAACAAATTTTAAGGGAAACCTAGCATATAGGGGTTATTACTTGATTGTGGAACAAGTATTAGGAAATAACTAATTGTTAGTGGGAGGTTTTTTGTATGCTATGTCCTAATGGGGCGAAGCTGAGTAAAAAATTACTTGATGAATAAGTTAAGGAGTCTCAAGTTGTGGGAACACCAGTACAGGTGGTAGGTTGACACTACAACTAGGATTTCAACCATCTATTACTTGAAAAGGTAATCTCCAGAACTAAGAACAGGAAAGTAGGAGCGAATCATTTCTATAAAATAACAACTGAGGCTTGGGATTGTCTTGATAAATATGTTTGGCTTATCGATCGACTAAGGATGTCTAGAATGTCCCTCACCAATCTGTATCACCAATCTATGCGCGAGTTGATATAATCCATAATGCATTTGTTTTAACATTAGGTATTAATTTTTTTTTATCGATGTTCATGTAAAAGATATAGGATTGTGTACTGAATCATTAATTAATGTTCTCTTGTTATAACCAATATTTCATATAAGATCGTTGAAATATACTACTAAAAATGTTATTTTTTGTTTGAATAAAAATGAGATAACTTGCAGGTTGATTACTAAAATTATTATTACAAGTGGATGTTAATAGTTCCTTTGAAATTTCATATTGAGACTAGTGCTTACTGTTTACAGGGTTGAAAGTATGGAAGGCTTTAAAATTCCTTTAATAAAAATTCATATTGCTAAACCACTAATCATTAAAGCAGTGTTATTGATTCAATAGATACGGAGGGTCAAGATAGAGTATGCATCATTGAGAGGAGGATTTACCTCTTATACCATAGGAAATATCGAGATGGGTAAAAATGGGGGAAGCCAGGTGATATAAATTCTATAACCCTCCAAACATTCCATTCCCCACTTGCCAACAAAAAAATATCATACTCACAACACTACATCAAGGTAGAGGATAAGAGATCATTTTTATAATTTCCTCTTTAACACTTCAAAAATGGATTCATAGATTGATTGTAATATTAGTGGAAGCCTTCAGCCATGAGGGAATAACATGTGCTTGATAATATCGAAATCCCCTTGTGCTAGTCCTATACTAATTATCCTCCTCTTTTGTCTAGAGTTCCCTCTGAAATAGCTAGAAAAAATAAGGGAGGTACTTTTACCTACCACGACTTAAGCAAACATTATGACTAGATAAGAGACAAGTAAACCTAATGCAAGGTGAGGTAGAAGATTAATCAACAAGTATGGAAGGGCGTAATTGTAAAAATCCATCGCACAAAATAGACTGACAGTTGTAACCTAAATAGTAAAACAAGGCGACTAATCATAAACAAGGAATAATGTGAAATCATCTACAAGATTTCAAGACCCTGAACAACCTCTAAGCGAGCCCTATATTTTGAATTCCATAAAACAGAAAGCCAAAAAATCCCCTAGAAGAGCAGGTTGCGCTAGCATATTCCACACCGAATGACAAGAAGGAAATTTGTTAAGGGAAATATGAGAGTGTAATTAAGCTCCCCAAATAAAACAAAACACTTGGCCTAAAATGCTAACCCAAAATTCCAATTGTGATAGAGAAGGACAAACTATGTAATGCGAAAAAAAATAGGACAAGGATTTGTCTAGAGATCAACTTATCTATAGAGGAAAAACTAAAAAATAGGAAAACCCTAAATTCAATAGTGTGAATACCAATAGAGTTTTTCTTCATTTTATATCAAAAGTTGCATAAATTTATAGAACCATAAATAAAAGTCAATAATACAAAATGGCGGAATCGTACAAACCTTTCATATCATAATTTCATACATTTAGAGCACCATAAATATATGTTAATAGTATAAAATGGATGAATCACGGGGTTATGGGATAATACCCTTATGCTAGCTAGCTAAAGAAATCACAAAACAAAATAACCCATAATTTAAATAATGAGAGGTAAATGTTAAATAAGAAATACCTCTCCATTGAACACCTGGGGGAAACTATCAATTAATTTTACAAACACCATGAACAAGAGTCATAAGTTGTTAAATATCTCTTATATATAACAACAAAAAAAATCCAACGGACTTCAAATAATCATTAAAACTAGAGACAATGAGGAAGAAGCCATAAGCATCCAAGATGAACTGGAACCATGTAAGGAGACGAGCAGGTAAAGGAGGATTCATCCTCTCATGATTGTGCCAAGTGAAATTAATGTGGGAAGAGGGGTTGGTCCATAGGATATGTTACCTCTGTGTCTTGGCTTCCATCCCATCATCCACAGACACCCTCCTCGAAATGGTAAGCCTCTTTTCCAACAATACCTAGTAGAATTCATTATCCCAGAAAAGAAGTAATGAAAATTAAAAACATTTCAATAGATGAAAATGACATTGGATCGTATATATATTGGAAACAATCTACCACAACCATATGGAAATAGTAAACAATTACTGTCAAAATGAGCCACATTCCATGTAAATATGTCAAGGCAATATCAGTAACCCTTAATAATGACACCAATATATATGGAGTGCAAGAAGAGGAGGGGAAGAAAAAAACAATATTAGAGGAAAATAATGTAGAAGGTTAGTTTAAGAGTGGAATACCCAAAGACAAAGAAAAATGAGAAAACAAAATGAACTATAAATCTAATGGGGGATTTGTATGAACTTGACACTCAAATGTATGTTAAAAAAGACCAATCCATTGTCCACTTGTCCAATAATCCTGTCGAGGCCTAAGGTTGGCTTGATAATTATTTTAAATGAGCCTCCATTACACCCACAATAAACTCAGTGTCAGGGAAAAATGGGGATTCGTGTCGGTTTTTCCATCCAACGATCAATAGAAGTCTAAGCATGTGATCGAGGGTGAGTTAAGAAGGATTTAAGCATAAGCAAAGTCTGCAAAAAGTTGTTCTAAAGAAGAACATGACTCTATACATACATCACAAATGACCTTCCTATCACCAATGACTCATACATACATCCATCTCCCAACCAAGTGGCGATATACCAAATTTGACTCATCCACCCAGCCAAGTGGGGATATACAATTGTCACAAACATTACATCATCCATCCCATGCATATTGGGGTTACAAATTACGTCTTCTCATGACCTTTACATTAAAAGATATACATGACTTATATAACAGAGACCAAATATCTAAAACAAGACCATGATAGTCATCAACAACTATTATATGATCTGCACCATCAGTAGCATCTGTCAATCAGCATCCTAACCAACAACCTATATATGTCCATCATTACTTCCCAAACTATCATCAACCATGTTCTCCCCGTGAACCTATTCCACCTATTCATTGTCAGATCTGATCATTGCATATGTCAGTAAGAGATATCAAAGCATCATCATCAATCAAAGATTCATCAAGTTATCAACAACTTTATGAGAAAAAATATATTTCCACATGTTATCAGCAAAGTGAAACCATCATCAAACAGAGTAGATAATTGACAAAACCATGGCCGAGCCCCCTTTTTTTTGAGTCTGGCCCACTATTTTCCTTCAAACCAGCATATATGCGATTGTTCCCATAGAAACCCACTTATGTACGTGACTACACTTTATGAAACTCACGTATAACCACATTTCTTTGAAGAAATTAGGATTTAACAGAAGGATGATGTAGCAACTACTCCCAGATTTTGTCTAAGATATTCAAATGTCTCTTTGGGCAGTGGTTTAGTGAATATATCAACAACCAATTCTTTGGAGGGAACATACTCTAGTTTGACCCTTTGTTCAAGCACTTGTTCATGTGGAAAATGATATTTGATGGGTATGTTCTTGGTATTGGAGTGCATGACTGGATTCTTTGAAATAATAATGGAACTTGTATTATTGCATAGAATTGAGATAGGTGTATTACATGTGATCTAAATGTCTTGCAAGGTTTGCATCATCCAAATTAGTTGTGTGCAGAAAGTTGCAGCAACCACATGTTCTGTAGCAACCACGTATTCTGCTTCAGCTGTAGATAATGCAATTGAACTTTATTTCTTACTGATCCAAGACACCAACCTGGAACCCATATAGAATTCACCACCACTAGTGCTTTTTCTATCATCAACACTTCATGCCCAATCTGCATCTGTATATGCATGAAGTGTAAGATTTGTATCTCTGGGATACCATAAACCAAAGTTCTGTGTTCCTTGAAGATATTTTAAAATCCTTTTGACTGCCTGAAGATGTGTTTCCTTAGGTTTTTCTTGGAATCTTCCAACTAATCCCACTGCATGCATGATGTCCGGTCGGGTACCTATTAGATAAAGCAGACTGCCCATCATGGATCTGTAAATTGGTTGATGTACTGTTGTTGATTCACCATTTGAGCTAAGACTGCATCCTGTTACCATTGGGGTACATACTGGTTTAGAATCTTCCATGCCATATTTTTTAGGAATTGTTTGAGATATTTGGTTTGTGAGAGAAAAATACCATCTTTATTCTGCTAAACTTGTAGACCAAGAAAGTAGGTGAGCTCACCAAGCAAGGACATTTCAAATTCTTGTTGTATTATTGAGGGAAAATTTTGACTCATGGATTCTTCATTGCTACCAAAAATGATATCATCAACATACATACCAATTATTAGCAATTTATCAGTGTCCATCTTTGTATATAAATTTCTATCTACTGACCCCTTTGAAAAACCTTGTTGGTGGAGATAATTATCAAGATGGTAATACCATGCTCTTGGAGCTTGTTTTAGACCATAAAGAACTTCTCTGAGTTTGCATACAAGTTTTGCATCATTTCCAAGAATGAATCATTCTGGTTGTTCAATATAGATTTCTTCTTCTAGGTCTACATTAAGAAAGGCAGATTTTACATCCATTTGGTATACTTTGAATTTTTTAAAATTAGAAAGAGCAAGAAAAATTATTATGGCTTCGAGTCTAGCAACAGGTGCAAAAGTTTCTTCAAAATCTATACCTTCTTGTTGAGCATATACTTTGCAAACAAGTCTAGCCTTGTTTCTAATAACTTCTCCATTTTCATTCAGCTTGTTTTTTAATATCCATTTAGTTCCTATGGTATTCTTATCATGAGGTCTACGAACTAATTCCCAAGTATTATTCTTTTCAATTTTCTCATGTTCTTCATTCATGGCCTTGACCCACCATTCATCTCTGCATGCTTCATTCACATTTTGATGTTCAGTGGAAGATAATAATGCTAGATAGCTTGAGGTTTCAACAATAGTTCTTCTTGTCTGTACACCTACCCCTTTTCCCCCAAAATTTGAGTTTTTGGATGATTTTTCTGAACATACCTGGACAGAGTCTTTTCTTCTATCGTTATCTCTTCTTCTGGTGCTTCATTGGTTTCCTCTTTAGAATCAGTGTGATTTGATGTGGGAAAATGATCCTCATATTCTTCATTGTCATGATCTTCGGTTTTTATCTCTTTTGGATTATTGCATGCTTCATAAACTACAACATCAATACTTTCAATAATTTTCCCAAGTCTTTTGTTATAACATTTATATTCTTCACTTCGGGAAGAGTAGCCAAGAAGAATACCTTCATCTTCTCTAGGTTCAAACTTACCAAGTTTTTCATCGGTCCTTTTGATGTAAAATTTGCTTCCAAAAACTTTGAACTACTTTACGTAGGAGTTTTACCATGTCAAAGTTCATGCAGAGTTTGAGTGTTGTTTACCGGAACATTTACTTGGTTGAGAATAGTGACGATGGCGAATGTAGCTTCACCCCAGAAGGTTGTAGGAGTTCTGGATTCATCTAGCATAGCACGATCCATTTTTTGAATAGTTATGTTCATCCTTTCTACCACTCCATTTTGTTGAGGAGTCCTTGTAGTGGAGAACTGCCTTTTTATTCCATGTTGTTCATAGAAGTCAAAGAATTCATCCGAGGTAAATTCCCCTCCTCGATCATGTCTAGGGAATTTGATTTTGTGATCTGATTCATTTTCAACCAAAGCTTTGAAGGCTTTGAACTTTTCAAATGCTTCATATTTATTCTTTAGAAGACCTATCCAACACATTCTGGAAAAATCATCAATGAAAAATATAAAGTTTTCTTCTCCACGAGGTGACTTTTTCCTTGATGGTCCACATAAATCAGTATGAACAAGTTCAAGAGGCTTACTAGCTGATCCTTCCTTTTAGATGAATTGAGATCTGGTTTGCGTACCAAATGGACATGATTTGAATATAGTATTTTTAGGGATGTTGATATTTGGAAGATCTCAAATAGCCTGGAATTTGCATGCTTTTCTTATTTGAGAAAAGCTTAGATGTCCCAATCTTCTATGCGATAGACAATTTTCATCATTTTTTCTTAGATAACACTATTGCTGTCCTCCCTTGAGTATGTATAGGTTGTTTGGAGTTCTTGTACCTTTAATCACTCTTTCTCTTGTATCAAGCTCGCGAACAACACATCCATTTGATCGAAACACTACTTCATTTCCTTGATCACATAATTTGACTCACACTCAACAGGTTATGTTTTAAGCCATCAACATAAATAACATTTCCAGCTTTAAATTTTTCTTTCAAGAAAACAAAGCATTTACCTTTTATGACAATAGGAGTGTCGTTTCCAAATGAGACACTCTTTTCCTTTCCTAAGGCATTATATGGGTGTAGTTTTTCTTTGTCACTTGTCATGTGTTTTGAGCATCCACTGTCGATGTACCACTAGTTTTCTTGTCCTTCTGCATACAAGGATATACCACATCTTTCTGTTTGTGGTTATTTATTTCTCCATATTTTTGGATTGAATGGAGTTCTCTCCTTTTGAGATATTTTCCAAAATTTACACCTGCATTCAGATTCTTCATGGCCAAAGTCGTTACAGATTGATCATTCTATTTCATTTTCAAGAAGAGAAAATTTATTATAGCAACTTTTATTGATCACTGTCACATTCCTTTGATTTCGTGCTTCTCTAGTCATGATGGTTTTGCAAGCAACACATTGAGTAGCATTATGTCCAAAGTTATGACATGAGAAACATTTACCATTAAAGAGGTACTTGCGATTATCGAATCTACTGACCTGGTGATTGTAATTTCTATAGATATTCATCTTTGAGGCAAATTGAGTATGATTTAATTGAGGTTGGTTCAGGCTTATGTTCACCTTGAAGTAAATGGAACCTGACTTACCTGGTGATCTGCTTTATGCCTTTGGTGACGATTGTCAAACTGTTCACTGCTCTTTGCTGCATCAAGATAGCTTTTAGTGGAGGTTGATGGCTTCTTTGATTGAGATGCTTCTTCAGTATATCCAAGACCTGTCTTTATCAAAGGAGAATTCTTCACTTTGATAATTTCATTTAAGGTTTCTAATCCTTTAGCAAATCTAAGATTGAGAGCTATTGTTTTCTCAAGATCCTTTCTTAGACCCACAATTTCACATTCTAGTTTCTCATTGTGTTTTTCTCTTTCTGCAAGTTGGTATGCCAAGGTATCTATAACGATATTCTTTTCTTCTAAACACATTTTGAGTTTAGAGATTTCTTCATAAAGGTAATCTTCATCTAAAGCATCCAAAAAATCATCATCTTCATAAGCCATGAGAAGTCTATAGTCATTACTGTTTTCATCTTCATCACTATTTGATAAACAATCACTATCTTCATGAGTATAGTAGCTCTTTTTACATACACTTTGTTTTCTATTCCATTTTGCAGATTCCTTCCGTTTATCATATTTATCTTTATGAGGACATTTGGTAGCATAATGATCGAACCTACCACAGGCAAAATATTTGAAAGACAGTTTATCTCTGAATCTTCCGGAACCCCGTTGAAGGTTCTTGACAAAGTTTGCTTCTTCTCCTTCTGAAATATGTCCTGATTCATTGAGTTCTTCTTTTCCTTTTGCTGAAGCTTTAAATGTGGCTTCTCTCATATTTGATAGACCTCCTTTTCTCATCTCAAAGGCAGTTAAGATTTCGTGCAGCTATGCCATAGTAATAGTCTGTAGATCCCGCTTTTATTCTATGGCAGATACTTTTGATTCAAACTTAGTAGACAAGGATCTTAAAATTTTTTCAACTAAAGTAACTTCATTTATCTCTTCACCCAGATTCTTCATGCAATTAACAATCTCATCTATGCGTAAGAAGTAACTAGCTATACTTTCATCATTGTGCATCTTGAGAGTTTCATATTGAATTCTAACAGTTTGCAGTTTAGTACGTTTTACTTGAGAGTCTCCTTCATAGCTTAGAACAATTTTGTCCCATATTTCTTTGGAAGATTTGAGCTGCATAACTTTGACAAACTATGATTGTGAAAAACTTCCCAATAATGTATTCACAACCTTGGCATTGGTTTCATATTGCTTTTTACCTGCAGTATCTGTAGGAATTGCTGATGGAAATGTATATCCTCCTTCCATGATTTCCCAGACATTTGTTCCAAGAGATTGAAGATAGGTTGTGGTTCTTACCTTCCAATAAACAAAGATGCTCCTGTCAAATATTGGCTATTTGATGGATCCCTCACTTTCTTGATTACTCATGATTATGGATCTTCCTTCAAGCGATCAAGCTTCTTCTAAACGACCAGCTCAGCTACCAATTGTTGGAAATAATACTGGGGGGTGACTCAGTATTATCAAATCAATAATTTAATTTTCAAAACTGATTTGTATATGCTACTTCAGCTCAGTGGACTTGAATGTATACGCAACTGTACTTAATGAAACCAACGTAGATGCAGAGATCTTTTGATTTACCCAAATTATCATGTATTGAGCATTAATTAGTATATAAGGAATTCATTAGACAGTGCAGTAAAAACAGATTACAGCATCACACATAAGAAACACACATGAACACCAAGATATAAGGTGGAAACCCAATGTGGGTGAAAACCACCTGCTGTAATTGTCTCTATATTCTTTTAATAAGGAAAATATATTTATAGTTTTTGTACTGGTGCAGTCTTATACCAGTATGCAGGCTTCTACCTGCATAAGGCTACAACCTTCTCTCATTCTCCAGCTTCTACTGGAAGGGATCTACAACACCATAGCTCTTGTACTAGCCGATGTGTTTACTAGTACGTAGGAGCCGACCTACAGAAGGCTACGATCTTCTCCTTTTTCTTCCAGGGACCACGTTTCATAAATTTTCAGATTGGATCCATCAACAACATTATATCAAATATATCTACATCAACCAATAACATTTCGAACCAACCGAATCAATGAATCACTTTGACAACCCATCAATCTGATTATTCAGAATATTGTCACTAGAATATAGTAACCAGAACCCAAGCCAAAACCTAGAACACTGCAACAACAAACAAAAACAACTAAAACATATTTATAAGGCATACATTGCTTCCATGTGTCAAACCTATGTGCATACGCACATTCCTCAACGTGAATCAATGTACAGATTTGCAAATCAAATTTATGAAGTATACGTTGCTTTGATATGCAGAACCAGTGTGTATACGCTAATTTTCTAAAGTGAACCTGTGTACATATCTGTAAATGATGATTTAAACATTACAACTATTCCAGACTTTAGTCATACCCGGATCATCATATTTATAGACTACAACATGCACCAGATATTTAGATACATGAACAAACCACATAAAGATAATTCACTTCAACCCTTAAGATCCTATCACAACATTAGACATTATCCTTCATCAAACGCTAAGTTTCATCCCTCGTTCAGATCGAGCATAGCACCATAACCCAATAACCTGCATACTAGGTCTCACACTTTATCAAATATTCAATGCTTATGTATATTGGCCTAATGATCTTCTCCTCCTTTTATAGTTTTAGTCCTTTCTCAATACCATGGACCAAAACCACTTATGACCAATACCTTGGATCAAATACCTAGGGTCAATACCTCGGACCAAATACCATGGACCAATACCATGGAACAAAATACCATGGACCAAATACTTCAGACCAAAAACTTAGTTTTCCAAGGCATACATGCTTTTCCTTTTGTGAAAGTGCGTGTGTATGTATACGTGACTTGTATATAGTGAACTGACATGTATACGCGGCTTGGCCGATGGTCAACTTGTGTATACCTCTCTTTCTTCATTCTGTCCAGTTTGATCTGTAACTCTGTGATGTTAACCTGGTATACTATGATCTTTCATCTGAGTCAGTTGCCTTCTGAACTGATTCCTAGAAGTTGCCTTACATTTCATCACATTTGTAAACATTGCTGTCATGCATTCTATCACATTTGATATCTCTTCTGTAGATTCATCTAGTTACCATATACAAGTGAGTTGTTCTGCTATAAGTTGGTTGCCATCAAGTACAACACATACATCGTAATGCCAACGTTTATAAGATAGTATTATAATGTTACTTCAGAGATGTCACAAACTAGAATTTACGCATCCCATTTATCTCAAGACCCACATTATTTAAAAAACAAAATAAAAGTAAAAAAATTATTATTTTTTCCTAATTTACCCAATAATATTTTAATTAAAAATAAAAAAGTAAATAGAAATATTTGAATGATATTTTTTAGTCTTACATATTGGGAAGTGAATTTTATAATAAAGTAATAATGTTAGGATTTTATTTATGTCATTAATTCACCAATAGGCATATATATTTCAACTTCTGCTAGAAGTCCATCACTGGAAATTCATTTTTTTTTTATTCATCAAGGGAAAGGATTGATTGTTGGTAGAATATTATTTGTCTATTAGATTCATGGATGGATTTGATGAAGGGGAGTGGAAATATAGGTGTAAATGTGGCAGAAAAGCATCCAAGTATCGTGTGAAACATATGGGTGGGCATGGTGGTGATTATAGTGCGCCAAGAGTGAACGTTGTGGTAAGAAAATATTTTTTTCAATGTGGAAGAGAAGAGAAAATTTTAAAGATGAAAGAGAACAATGGTTTATGGTGTTTCTAAGCTCACTTTTGTTGGGCTATGATTCTTTGGATTTGTAATTGAAGCAAAGGGGAATATTTTTGCAGGAACAATATGCTTGTTTGGATCAATATGAAGGTGAGATGTTTGGATAAAGAGAACGTGACTACATATGTACATAGCAAGAAGCAAGCAGTAATATGTTTATGGTCATTCGATAATTTTATGCATCATATGATTATGGTTTTATTATAAAAAACAATGGGTTTTTCATTATCTCGACTTATTATATTGATATCATAAAACTAGTCTCGCAGTTGGTAAAGGTGTGAATTATATTGGTAACCATTCGAGTGCTATTCTTACATTGACTAAATATAAAAACGCATTGGCAATATTCTAGAATTTCCATTGAATCTTCTCCTCAAAATTTGGGGTCATCTTCTAGCTACTGAATAAGAGAATGCATTGCCTATATGTTTTTATATACAATTGGTTATCAATTGTTTACAATATTTAGCTTTTTTTTGCATGTAATGTCTTGTGAAAAGAAAAAAGAAAAAGAATTTAGATTTGAAGTTAGGAGTGACACCATAAAATGGAATTTATTTCTTTCTAATTGGATAGAAGCTTCAAAGAAGCAATGTAATGAGGGTGCAAAGAAGATATTAGGAAACAAAAACCAGAAAGGAGGAAAGCACAAGAATTCTGTTAAAATATTGTTGATGAGTGTCGATAGATGCACATGGAGGTGAGATAAAATGAAGGGACAATGGGAAAGGCTTACTTAAAAGATAGGTGATTGTAAGAAAGTAGAATAAAGTGATCTCTAAGATATAAGAAACACATAAACAATATTTATACCATAGTCGGAGTTGAACTCAATGAGGTAGTTAGAAGGTGAGATGGAAATGTGTTCAAGTTAGTAGCAATCCTAACCCCGACCATGAAGAAGAAGGTTATGTGCATACGGCAAATGATGGGAGTGGCAAGGTCAAATATGAAGTTAGTTAGGTATTCAGAAGGCAATATGTTATCAAATAGAAGTTAATTAGAGGGCACTCCGACCATGACTTACATCATAGTCATCATACTTGCAAAAAAATAATTATTTCTTAATTTTTTATCGATGGTATTATTTTCAAAAAGTTGTTAGTTTCAAAGATCTTTTAAAAGAATTTTTTTTTTTTTGAAATATTTTTTTTTAAATTAAATACTTTAAAAAAAATGCAAAAAGTAAAATCAAAGCAAGAGAAATTAATTGCTGGCATGGAAATCGATGAAAGAATATTGTATTGGTGGTCGGAGCTAAAGACAGTTGGGTAGTCGAAAGTCAGGATGGTGTTGTGTAGAAGTTAGTTGGAGGTATGTCGACCCTGATGTACAACATTTTTAGGGTACTTCGAAAATTTAATATTATTATTATTATTTTTACTTTCCGAGTAATGTTATTTTCAAAGCTTTTTTTTATCGAAATGATGTTTTGATATTTCTTTCAAGAATGAAAATATTTTTGAAAATATCTTCATATAATGTTATTTTTTTTAAATGTTTTTTTTTAATTGTTTGCAAACGATAGTTTTTAACATCTTCAATGTAGTAATTTGCATGTTTAATAGGATGAGTTTTTTTAAAGGATTTTATCCTTTGTAATGTAACATGCAAATTTTGGTTTGGTTTTAGGAAGGTTTTCAAGTTTCTAATGTATCCAAGTATTTGGACGTTTTTTCCATTTGAGATTCTTGAGCTTATATTTCATTGGCTTCCTTTATCAGTGCTAATAAAATTTCAATGGGTTTGTAAAGAATGGAGTATTCTATTGCAGAGCCTGATTTTTCTTTTTTCTTGCAATCGATGTGCCGACAAAGAATTTGGATTTATTTATTTGTTAGTTGGTGTCAAGGATAGGTGCTTTGTTGCATGTTACCTTAATGGAAAAGGATGAAGCTCTCAGTTATGTTTTTCCATTTCTGAACTCTGGATACAAAATTCAGTGTACTATTAGATCAATGATTCTTTTCACTAGGCCAAGAATCTCTTTGCATTCAAAGAATTATTTCATAGGAAACCCTTTTACAAAGACCTTTAGAAATCTTGGGAGTTTCAATGTTGGAGCCTATGAATTATTCTCTTTGTTGGATAAATTTAGTGCATGAAAATATGATTGGGTTGTGCTCAGACATGTGTGCAAAAACATGGAATCACAATTTTTTTTTTGCATGAGTGTAGACATGGTTTGTAAAAGGAAAAAACCTCCTTTTTGTGGTTTAACACCCCCAAAAGAGGTTGTCTTTCATAATTTTTTTTTTCAGGTTATACTTAGATAAATATTATGATGATTACTATTTCTATGGCTACACTATCTATTGGTTGGATGTTATAACAAAGCGGTGGGGTTTTTCATTTGTACCTATTGCTGACATATGATGTATGGCATTAGGATTGTACGTGAACTAGTTGGTTTTTCTTGTAAACAATTGTTAAACATTTCTTTGGTCTCTTAAAGAGATAGAAAATTTTGAGTTTGGCTATGTTTCAATTGGACAAAGCTTAGAATATTTTGAAGATGAGTAGGGGTTCAGTTGGAGATTTCTTGCTACTATCTCAAATGGATATAAATATTAAATTCCTAGGATACATACCTTCTCGTGTAGTTGAAGGGAAAGTAATTATGTTGGTTTTTATGGAAGTCCAACTAAAGGTATATTATATGGTGACTTGATTATGCACATCAGAAATTGGAAACGATGTGTCCCTCTCAAAAAGATCTTGGATCCATGCGGATTGGGTTGAAGGTTCAATGATGTTATTGAAAATGGAAATATTTTCTCACTTTCTCCAAATACATATTCTATTAGCGATATACCACTACTGCCTATGGATAAATTGATTTAGCCTTTGAGGGTCCAAGAAGTTTTTTGATGGGAATTATTGTAAATGACATGTTTGTTTAATTTTGCAAATATATTTTGGAGATGATTGTCCTACAAATTTGGAGTGTTTAATGTAGACATAGCCATGTCATATTTCCATATTTTTGCTGGAGATTACTTGTATTGATCTGAAATTTTGTACGTCTAACAATGTGATGAAATGTGAATTTTTCTTGTGCATGTATGGATTTTATGGAGTCTTTTGTTATATAAAATGTATTTTTATTATATATATTCAGTATGATATTTATGAAGTATTTAGATTATGTAGAATTCATAAGTCAAATTTTATAAATATTTAGTATTATATTTGTGAAGTATTTTGATTATGGAGAGTTCATAAGTCAAATTTGTGATTCCAAGAAATGTTTATAGAACTCTGAGCAATTTTCACTAGAAAATATAATGAAAAAAACCTGAAAAATATAAGAAAATACATATCACTAATAGATTTATCAAACTTTATTTTTTTGATTATTATGTATCTAAACTTTGTTACCTTGTGGAAGAATGTGAAACTATTTGAACAATCTATAAGTACAATTTTTCATAGGACAAATAATCAAGAAAACAACTCACCACTACAGAATTGTACATTTCCACATAATTGTAACATCTCAAAAATAGAGACAAAGTGATAACTCTAAGCTAAATTCCATTCTGAGGGAAATGCTTAGCTTTACTTAAAAGAAACATATAATTAAATAAATAGGAGTGCCAGGTCATGTTATGGGTCGTAGAGAAGGCTGCAAGACTATGGATGAAACCTTAAAAGAGAACAATGGTCTGAGTTTTCTTGTGGACTCTTTATCTATTTTCTTGTAAGTTTTGGTAGTCTACAGAGAATGCATTATCGACATTGCTAAAGTTATTTCTTCTCCTAAGTGTGAGGGTGGCTCCTGGCACTTGAAGGAAGGTTTCTCTAGCCTTACATTTAAAGAAAATTGGGTATCTTTCGCTAGCATCCCTGCCTTGTCAGTCCAAAAATGGAAGGTTCTGCACAATTCCATGGAGCTACTTTTAGGCTACAAAAGGGTCCTCGCAGAAGCTACATGTGTCAGAATAAATGTAACCTCTTTAGGATTCCAATCCAAACTCATGGAAAATAATTGATGCTAGAGAGTATGAGACACCATGCATGCAAGTTATCGTTTGAGTTCGGGGAAAGTAGGAGGGGCCATAATACATTGAGGAATGTATCACCCAAGATCAAGAGGGGTAGCACCGTAGATTGTCTAAAATACCTAAAGTTGTTGGTGGTAGGTAATGGAAATAACCTGGGGGGCTTTAGAGCCTCTCAAGAGGAGCTTTGGTCGATGAAAGTAGCTCAAGCTGATTAATGTAGAGCTATGGCTTATTTCCATGGTGACCATAGATGGCTTGCTCTAATGCAATGGACATAGGAAGAAAGGGATGCCTTGGTGGATTCATGATGAAGGAAGAGATCCAGTATGATGTGAAAAAGAGGGGAGTGCTCTAATTTTATAATGTAGATTGGGTACAACTTATGAAACTCCAAAGAGGTAAACCCTGGGCATGGTTATCGTTGACTAGTTGGTGAGATCGAAGAGGGTTTTCATTGGTTAGAAATCGATCATATGCATGGCGATCCCTGGTTGGTTGCTGAGGTCACATAGTGGGGTTATTTGTTAGATATTGGCACCTTGCAAAGTGAGGCAACGAAGGTCAGGTCATAGGTAAGAAGTCGGGACAGGTCTGGAAAAATAATGACGCATGATAAGAGAGTTGACCCCAACTATGCCACATGATAGAGAGAAATATCGTGGCAGGTCATATGGTAAACTAGTTTAGAGGTAGGAAGGCAAGCTATGGTGAGGAGGTCTATCGAGCATGATTGTAACACTAACCATAGTGAGATGGAAGAACGACAGTGCGAGAGAGAGAAGTAAGAATGTGATGGGGAAGTTGGAATAGGCCCATCCATTCCATGAACTTGATTAATGCATGGAAGTATGGTAGAATACCGCGTGGAAGAAGGAAAGAGGTTGGAAAAAACATTATATTCCCTGAGATGGATGATCTCCCAAGGAGGAGGCCTTCTGGACACAGGAATTTGCATCATGAAGTTCTTCTCACTGAGACTAGTGTACTGGCACACGTCACTCTGAGTCTAAGGTAAATGTTAGGTTACAAGAAGTTGAAAGTTGTAGGTCACATTTCGATATTTGTATGTTCGGAGCTAGAGTTACACAATTTTAACCCCCCCGCCCCCCTTTGGTATGGGTTTCGCGTCCTGGAACATCAAATTTGGACTCCTTAATGACGAGATAGCCATGTAAATTTCACATTTAATATGTTGGATGCTATTTATGTTGATCTGATATTTTTTTTATTGTAAGACTATTTTTTGTTATGTATCTATGGATTCTGTGGAGTGTTTTTCTATTGCTTATATGAGACCATGCAAATGGTGGCTTTTGGTGTGCTACAATATTTCAGATATTGTTTATATATATGTATTCCTTCGAAATATGGAACATTGATTTTATTATTTTAATTTATTTAGTATTGAAATTTACTTCACGTATGAAGTTGGTGGTGTTGGAAACACTGGGGGGGTGAATCAATATTTATCTTTCCGACTATTGTTTTACCAGTTAAACAATTTATATTCAGAACACAAGATGAACAACAATAATAAATGCTTTTATTAATATAATCTTTGCAGTAAAATAGATACAATATATAAGTGGTTGCAATCTGTTGCCAAGCTCCAACTAAGACTTTGGTGAGGCTCCAACCTCTAGAGCACCAACTCTATTTTGCCACGATACCAATCTTTGACTTAAGAGCACCAACTCCCAAGGACATCAATCCTTCCACTTTCTGGGACACAAGTCCCACAGACACCTATCCTTCCTACTTTAGAGGCACCAATCCCAAAGGATTCCTATCCTTCTTACCTCTGATGCATCAGCCCCAAGGAATCCAATCCTTCTCACTTCTAAGGCACCAACCCCAAGGGCTCCAACCCAATCTTTTCAAGGCATGTTTGATAGTAATCTTCTACTCTCAGAAATCTTCTCTGTTGAGTTCTATATGTTTATAGCTTCACTGTAGTCTCCAAGCTATAATATCAATGACAACCAATCTTCTTATGAAGGAGTTTTTACAACTCTTCATATTGCCCACACAGAGTGTCCAATACTCTTCATGCTCTCTAATAATGTCTTCACACAACTTTAGTCAGTCTATTGTTAGTTGCGTTAAGCTCTCCATAAATAACAACTTCTTGTTAAAGCTTATGTTCTCTACTGGCTACTTCTCCCCTTCGACTGTCTGCTATGTTGTTCAATCTTATGTTCTCTGGTAGCTACTTCTCCCCTTCGACTATCTGTTGTCCTGTTGGCCCTTCGACCCTCTTTCTGTTCTGCTAGATCCTCTTGTTGCCTCTGTCCCCTCTAGCTTATTTTCACAATGTTTTAATAGCCTTCTATAGTATTCACTGGCTTGTTGTTCTCTACTTTTTCTGTTTTATTCGTTCCCCATGCCTCTATCTCTCGATTTCCTCCCTTTGCTAGCCCTTTGGCTTCTTCAATGCTTGCTTGCTTCTTTGGCTTCCCATATTTTATTTTCCTCTATCTATTCATGCTCACAGGACATGTGAAGTCATGAGAGAGACCCAAATCATACATAGAGAACACATATACAAAACATTGTAACAACGCTCTACTTTTTTAATGATGGTAGGCATGCATAGAGTTAGCATAGTTTAACGGACAGCCACGTCCCAATCGCAATTGCAATTGGCTTGATTCAGCCTCCTAAACTTATAATTCGGGCCTCTTGAACTATCAGGAGCGTTATTGTATTGAATTTCTGCCTCAAAGGCCTGCGCATGGCAAATATCAGAGAGATAATGGTCTTCCCCTTTCGGGACCCAAAAACCCTTCAAAATGTTAGAACTATGATTTTCCACCTTTTACATAGTTATATGGCTTTTACAGCAAATCCAGATCTGACTGATCGGAAGGTGAGGATCCAATCGCAGTATTGGAAATCGGCATCATAAGACTCTCAACTATTAACGCTTTTCCTTTGGTTCGATGCAATATCGCTGGTCGCTATCGGTGATCCACAATAATCGCTTCAATATATATATATCCCACTCTGATATGCGGATGCAATACAAATCGACAATCGTAAGTCGTAAGGGTTTAAGCTGCTCCACTTAAGCGATGCGATAACACCGCTGTACCTGATAGTACTCAACACTTCCTTTCATAAACTTTCAAATCCACCCTTTTGAATCCACTAAGTGTTTTAGCATGATTCCCTTTGGAAATGACTCTGGGCGATGCAACAAGGACATACACATAGGGCTGATGCGATTAGGGTCTACAGACTCGATGGCAATAAAACTTCACTCTATAACCGCTTGAGGTCTGGATTCTCTGTTAAATGTGCTTTAGACCAATACTTATAATATTTTTGGTATTTTCTCTATGGAACCAGAATGAAAGATTGCGCCCACCAATCAATCCTTTTATGCAACAATTCTCTTAAAGAAACATGAAATACATAGGCTTGCATTGATACTGCATGGAATTAAAAGGAAAACCAAACATTCGAGGCCTCCGTTTGTGTTAAATGCATATATATATATATATATATATATATATATATATATATATATATATATATAGATAGATATATGGTTTTCTCCTCCGATAATGTATTCTGCGCATACATATATACACTCTGCCTTTTCCGCTCCGATAGTGTATTTGCATATATGTCTAATTTCACGCATATGACCCTGTCTGCTCCCGTTAGCTCTAATAACTCTGTTTTGGCATATATATATATATATATATATATATATATATATATATATATATATATATATATATATATATATATATATATATATATATATATATATATATATATATATATATATATATATATATATATATATATATATATATATATATATATATATATATGGCTCCTCCTATAGCTCCGCTTGGTTCTTCTTGGGTATGTATTACATAAAATTTTCCTTCGATATGGAAGTGTCTTCCAAAGACCTCCTTGCTCTCATATGCCTTCTTTCGTAGCTCCTCTTGCTTATGGCTCGGCTATCCTGATGACCTTGCTCTTGTCTCTTCATGGATCTGCTCAGCTTCCCTTTGGCTTCATCTCATCCTCTATTATCTAGAATAGTGCCATATTGACATCAATGATGACCTAGGTGAACAGGTGGGCATAAACACTTCAACTTGTTGAGGATGTCGTGTGAGAAACAAGATTGAAAAGCGAAATCAAAATAAATAAATAAATTATTTGTAGAAATGTTAACTAAAGGAACAAGCAACCGTGGTTTGAAAATAGCTTGGTCACCTTGTTCACGTGAGAGAGTGAATGAATATCACTAGAAATGGTATCGACAGAAGAAGGATGCAATAAATGCCCGTAGAAGAACCATGTATCAGGAAAAGAAAAGAGCTGCAATAAATCGTCAACATGATTGAGTTGACAATCGTAAATATGGGAATATTACTAGTATGATGGGGAGTGTTCCTTTGCAGGAATGTTGAATATGCTAAAATTTTATGAAAGAACCAAAATTCTCTAATAATCATTCTTTTTTAACATTGTTTTTATGAAGAATGTTTTTGTGGAAGCAACAACGATGGTTCCTCTCCAGGAAATGCAAGAAATGTAGTATTTGAACATGTTTACATTCATGGAAATGAGAAATTTGCAGCATGGATTTTATTTTGTGATATAAATATGCTTGGTGACATGGTAGGGAATTTTAGTCACTCTCATGGCATTGTGGGGTTGATTGTTCCTACGAGAAATTATAAATATAATATTGTCACTCCATCAGGCTCTATTCACACTCAGTCTCTTGGAAGAGAGGAGGCGTGTGATGTATTTTTTTATTTTCATAGGATTTTTACATCTTAATGGAATATATTAATTGTTCTATTTTTTTTTTCTTTCAATGCTTTGTGCAGAACAATGTTGGAAGGAATGTTTGTGTAGAAACACAGGCAAGATGAACATCGAATTTGTGCATTCCTTAAGTTGTATTTTGGGAAATGATGTTTTTCTTGATAGTAGTATAGTTGCTAGTAAGTTTGAAAATTTTCAACACCCAGTTGCTAATGTCGGAGCAAGCGTTTGTGGAAACAAGTGTGTAGACAATGTTGTTGTTGTTTGAGAATCTATGCAAAGTCTCTCTCTTCAGATGGGATAGGTAGTTCAAGTGGATTTGTTTTCCTTAGATTTATGCATTTAAATATGTATCTGGGAATTTCTAGATGCATCCTTTATTTAATTTTTCTTTTTGTAGAGAAATATTTGATTGGATAATTGTTGAGAAGTAAATTCACAACAAAGGAAATATTTTTCAATTGATCGAGTTCAGCTCCGTCGGTGTGATGGGAAAGAAAATGTATGTGGTTTTTCTCTTAAAGTTACTAAGTTGATTTGGAATCCATCCTCAGTTTCAATAATTCAAATTGAATATGTTTATGTGTCATCGTAGCTAGGGAATAACTTCTTTGTCCTAGAAAAATAATATCCATGAAATTGCACCTACAACTGTTTAAGAGTTGCGTAAACAAATCGGGGATCTACGTGACAATAAATTGGTTTTGAAATTAATGAATTTTAGTTGTTTCCATAGGGGTACTAGGTAATATTGGACAAAGTTCTGTTCTGAAATCTCCAACATGATCATGCAATTGAGATGCCCAACTTAGATTTTTGGTTCAGTGTGGATAACACCAAGTGGCCTAACATGCATTGTATTATGCCTTTAACCTGAGATTGTAATCCACAAAATGAACATGTGAAAAAAGTTGATAATGTTATTTAGTACCCCCATATAGTTGTTATGTTTAACATAAAAAAATTAATATATTTCATGAATTTGTTCTTGAGAAATATCTTGGAGCTAAATACTTTTGTTATAGGTGCATTGTTTTTTATTTTGTCTTATTGCTTATGGGTTTAGAATGACGCGTTTGTTATTTTTTTTGGTTTAGTACGCTAACTAAAATTATTTTTTTGGCAGATATGACTGGTAGTGTTATAGACATTTTTGGGCACTGCAACCCCAATCATATATGTCCATAAACCAAGGGCTCCTAAGTCCCTAAAAGTGTTGTTCCATCCCCTAAAAGAACAAGGTCAGCTGATTACATCATCTCCCAGAAGTTCTCCATGAAAAACTACTAAGAACTGGTCAAAACTGGACCATCTCACCTGCTCCATGGTCGCGATGCATCCCACCTAACGCACATGGGAGGTTCGATGCATACTGAAAAGCCCTTCTATAGGGTGTGATCGACGAGAATAGGCAAGTGGCGGAGACAGTTTGCGAGTTGGATGATCATGGAATCTTCCAGAAACTTCTCTTGTGACACTTGCCTCTCAGAATCGCCCAAGGATGAGTAAGAGATCAATGAGATCTCCAAGTGGAATCAAGAACTATCAGAGAGAAGACACTAATCAAAAACCCAGAGCTGACTCACACCTCTGCAAATATCGATATATAGATACCTCATCCCATAGATCCAGAGGTTAGAGGCTCGAATTTTGTATCTTATAAGGAAGCGATGTTGGTTTCTTGGTGTAACATCATAGTGTTGGGTGATATAAGCTTTTCATGAGGTGAAGAAGGGCTTTCTTGCTGAGAGGATGACGCTAGGTCAGAACAATTGGTTGTAATCCTCTTTGCTATTCTTGATTATTAATAAGTCTATTCAAGTTTTCCTCCACATTCTTGTATGATTGATGATATATGCATTTGTGTGGTCAATATATATCTGGTCCTATATTGTTTATGATAGTAGATCTCTATTCTTGTATAGTGTTATGCTACTTTGATTCCACAGGTGCTCTTTGAAGTTGGGTAGACGAGGAAGCGAGTGGCAAAGACCTATCAGAAGGGAGACGAATCAAGCAAGGAACCAAGCGCAATACAGAGGTTGGTCTCCTTTTTTACCCTCTTATCTACTTCTCATAAAGGAAAACAAAAGTGGTTTTAGTTTGTTTGTTTCTAAGGTAGCTACCAGCCTTAGTGGGACTAGTAGCTCTGCATAGACACTAGATTTCCCAATAACAAAATGGCGACTCCGCTGGGGAGCGAATAGATTGTTTGTTTGTCTATATTTGTTTGCTTTATAAATTTATAGACAGAGCCTGAAGTCAAGCCAGCTAGCCTTCGAACTGCATTTGTTATGCAAGTGCAAAGTAGATCAATGTTGCTTCAGTCTATCTCCGGGTTTTGTTTATAAACTGAAAAATTGATTTACAAGCTCTCTAATTGCCCTTGTGGTGGCTCTAGTAACCTCCTTAGATCTACCCCTGTGATTTATTTACTGATTACCACTTGCTCGGCCTAAATCCCTGAATTGTTCTGCAAACTGTGACCAAGAACTGGATCAAAAGTCTCGCATTGTACCATCACACCCTCTCTTGAAGGATATCAGTATGCATTGCATTTCCCATGTGCTATAGGTGGGATGCATACTGGAATCCCTGTGTAACAGGTGCGCTGATCAGAAAGGGCTAATTTCGCCTCGAGACTTTGGTTTTTTCACTCTTTTCAGCTCTATTCAGGAGTTTTACTGTCTGTAGTCAGTATACCTCTATTGGAAACCCCCTTCCTTGCCATTATTCCGGCTCCATTGTGCAAAGAACTGTAAATGCTTTTATGTATTGTGAGCCATTTTTAGTTCTCTTTTACAAAGAAGTAGTGTAATTGAACTGTCGTTTCTTGATCTGGAAGTGTCGCAAGTGTCATTTTCAGTCATAGAAGAGAATCCGATTGTTCTTGATAGTCGATTACGCTGTTAATCTTGTATTTGATTTGAATTAATAGTTTTTCAAGTGTCGAAAGCAAGTTTTCAATTCCAAATAACAAAGTGTCGTCATTGTCTTCATTTTGTCTTGAAAAGAAACTTGTTAGTAATGTCACTTTCAAAAATAATTCATATTTGCACTTAGCTTTCTTTTTATCATTCACACATTAAGAAGGATGAAAACAAATACATGCATGTGCATTTGCATTTAGACTATCTGTTGGTTTGATTTAGGGAATTGCATATAGTGTGTGCTCTCTGCTCTATGTTGAAAGAATATCGTCTCTCTTTCCTTAGTAGCTAGGATTTTCATTGCAAAAAGAAGATTAAACGATTGTTTATCATCTTAGATTGCATTTTAGGAATTGTATATCTACATCACGCAGTGAACCTGAAAGGAAAATTTCTTAAGCAAGATCAACTGTAAAATGAATTTAACGAATCTAAAAATGCTTTGGAACCTAATGCACAACATTTAGAAGTCTAGGCTAGAGACGTATTCTGGCGTCGTAAAGCCTAGTAACTGTTGTTTTCATTGCTGGTTGGGTGATTCCTCCACTTTGAGACGATAAGTGCCAGTATGGACTTGTGCTCCCATGTACCGTCGAGTATATATTGGGAGACCACAACAGGCTATATCCTTTATCCATAGGAAGCCGTGTCTGCTGACCTATCGATCATAATGCACTGAACACAGCATTCGGGAAGATTGACTTCCGTACCGTAAAAAGTATTCTGTAGTTTTGCGATTGGTTTGGTAATCCCTCTATCTAGATTTCCAGAGTAGTCTCTTTTGTTCCTTTTCAAACTCCTTAAAGGAAAAGGTCCATCTGAGCACTCGTCACTTCAAGCTCATTAAAAACCGAAGGCGAATAGAGTCATCTTTCTTTTTTCTCGACTCTTAAAAATTGAAAAAACAAGTTGTGTCAAAGTGTCCAAAATTCATTTAATTTGGAAACATATTTCCCCTTGATTTTTAGTTGGTCGAGTAATCCGCAATCGTGGAAGAAAGTCAATTGAAACCCCGTCGTTTGTGGAGGCTTACGAGTCAACCGTCTTTGTCTCCAGAATCAAAACTACTACGGACAAAGTGAACTCATTTAACCGGTTCCAAATCCCCTGGTAAAGTTAGAACAAGTGTTCCGACACCATCGGAGACTCTCGTTACTCCAAACATTTCTGGTATCCTTGCCTTTATAGAAGAAGTTCCACAGCCACCAAAGGACAGTAGATTTGATCCTAGTGTGAAGGTAAACACTTGTATTACTGAACCATCTCCATCCATAGCTGATTCGGAAGGTGTTATTCCCCAAACATCTGTCGCTGCAGATTCTGTACCTTCTTCGGCACCAGAAATATTTTATGGACCTAACGGTCTACCTCTTCCACCTGGTCTGATTTCTATAGAAGAGATTGTGGAGGATCCTCCATCTAGTACTCCATCGCAATTTGGAGTCGAGATCACCCTATATCCTTCTTCATCAGAAATTAGTCTACCGTTATCGGAAGCTCTTGTAGAATCGCTAGGAAATCTTTTGGATAGACTAGAAATGTCTGAACAACCATTGACATCTAGGACTATATCATCCGACACAGCAATGGCAGAACTTCCTGCTGTCACTCCAACAATATCTGTCGGCATACCATCTGTCCCACCTATCTCTCAATCACTAGATGGGGCCCACTCAGGGGCTATTTAGACAGTATGGTTTATTCCTGTTTGTTCATCTGGAATAATATCTGGGAACTCTTATGTTGAGTCTCAACAAATTTATCCTTCACGGTGTCAATTTGGGTAGTGCGGTCCTCAAGGACAAACTATTCCTTTGAGTACCAGATTACCGCCGTATGGGGGTCAATATACCCTTTCATTGTCTCCTCAGGGAGCACAACCATACGAGAGTTCGCAAAAAAATTCAGGTTATGTTGGAATTACATCTAGCGGTTGGGTGCCAATACTGCCTCAACAACCAAGAGTTGTATACTTGATGCAACAATGTTTACCTATGTTAAATATACCAACTATGCCGGCTATTGTGACAGTGTCGCAAGTACAAGTGTTGCCTATTGTATGCCAACCTCAGGTTTCTCAGGTTGTAATGCAACAGCCTCTTGTCCCTGCGACTCAACCACAATTGCAAACTAGTGGAATGACACAGGCCCAAATGGGTACAATTACCCCTCATCTTGGTCAAACAACCAGTATTGGACAGCAACACATGGCTTCACAACCATGGCTGGTGCAATATCAACAACCGCAATTCCAACAATTTTACCAAGGATCTGAGCAACAAATCTTTGCAAATAATGGGCAGTCGTATATTCAAAACGGTCAAAATCAACCATTCTACAATGGTTATGCCCATCAACATTATCAGAGTTACCAACATCAAATGCATTATGCTGGTATTAAAAGACCAACTGCCTAAGCGATTCCATCTTATCCTGGGTATGCTTCGCCAAATCTGAATCAACAGTTACCCTTCGTGGCGACTTTAGAGTTACTGGATCTAAATCGGCTAACGAACGACCCAATTGCTTATGCCCCTTGGTGGCTAGCGATTTCGATAAAATTCCGTCAGATATTCCTAAATTTAATGGAAATTCGGGTGAAGACCCGTAGAATCATGTGATGACCTTTCATCTATGGTGTTCATCAAACACCCTAAATGATGATTCGATTAGGCTTCACCTTTTTAAGAGAACGTAACTGGTCCAGCAGCAAAATGGTATATCGAATTACCTAGAGCATCGTTTGATAACTTCAGTACCCTAGCCACAACCTTTTTAACTCATTTTCAGTTACCCATAAGGTACAAAACGGTAACAGAACTCCTTACCAATTTCAAACAAATGATGGCCACTCACATATCTGATCATATTCATGAGTGGCGATGTCATCGTAGAATGGTAAAAATGTATGTTCCTGATCAGCTTTTAGCTGAATGGTTTATTAAGTCATTATTACCTTCCATTACAGAAGATGGGGCAAAAGGAGGAGTCGTCACTGAAGAGCAAGTTATTGCTCGTGCGCAATATTTAGACTTGATTTATACTCAGTCAGGCATGCTCTACGATAAAATCCCTGACACTCCCAGGCTGGAATTTTCCGTTCCTCCTCCTCCTAAACCGAACAATGACTCTCATGCCGACAATGGCGTGATTGGTACGACAGACACAAAATCAATAAAGGCTACATCTAAGAAAGGCCGTAAGATTTCTAATCAAAATGCAAATGAAGAACTTCTCACCCCAGAGGTAAATGTTTTGTCGACCGACAAGGGCAAACAACTGAAGCAACTAGGGGGCAAGAAGAAAAAGAAAGGGAGAAAAAAGAAGCAGGATGAGTCATCTCCTGAAAAACCTTCTGCAAACCATTCTAGGCAAAGGAAACCCCCTGCAGGGTGTCAGATATGCGATGAGGATCATCGGACGAGAGATTGTCCACATAAAGCCGAAGTTAAGAAACTCTTTAAGGGTTCAAAAACCTCAGCGGTATTGACTGATCTTGTCATGTGGAAAGAGTCAATTTTGCGGACAAAACCGACCTCCCTAGAAGCTAAGGCTTTCTAGTGACAAACAAGACAATTAAGCACTATCTTTCCCTAAATATGCATTTAGAATACAACCAATCAGGTGTTTATAACATACCTTTAGTCCAACGCTTTGTAGCAGTCCAGCCTCTCTGATCCAGATGAGCTCCTCCTTCTCTTCAAAACCTGCATTCACTAACAAGCAAACAATTACATAGCACCTGAATAACTCATAAAATAAAACATATTCATCATAAAGACCAAGGAGTATATGAAACAAATTATGTATAACAACTTGTTGAGAAAAATGAACTTAATTGTATTAAGTGGAAACAAAAGAAACCATTACAACCAGTGCCTTGGTGTTGTGTAGATCCCTCCCAGGGTCCAGCAAGAGTTCTCCTTTACTTTGATCAACTCACCCACTTCCAAATGAAGCTAAGAAAGGATGGGAATCTCTCCTCTCAAGCTCTATAAGGGAGTCCTAATTTCAGCAGCATCTACCCTTAGGAATGTTCAGCTTTCAACCTCCCCTCCCTCTGGCCCAATGCCTGTATTTATAGTGCTTTGGAGGAAGTTAATCAGGTCCACCATCAATGGGATAAGCCCCTCTTTGAATGGGATAGCTCCCCTCTTGATGGGATAAGTTCCTCTTTCATAGGGATACATGAACCATCTGGAGGCGCTCAATACACGTCAAACCAACTTCTAGAATGCTCTAGAATCGACCACAAGTAACTTCTTTGAAGTAAAACTCGTGCCTTTTTACCTTTACAGGAGTATGCACCCACCCCTTTACAAACAGAGCGTACAAGTACGCAGGTATTGTGAACTTGGGGTGCATACACGCAGGTAAGGTTAATAGAAATTGCGTAACCAGAGTTAATTTAATTTTGAAGGACTTTTTCTCTTTTTTGGAGTTTGACATGAGGAGCAGAGGTATGAGACTTGCCAAGGAGGATAGTATGACAGTTGATGAAGCCATACTAACTGCAAATAGTCATGGTGACAAATTTTAGTGTAACGGATTGCCCCCTAAAGTGCGAAGCCTGTAGTAGATTAGGGTTTCATATCATCTAGGAAGGGTGAAGTACTTTATCATTTCAAGGATTATCTTGTGGAGAGCCCAGTCGGAACCTACAAATATTCAACACAAAATACATATGTAGGATCATATCATCACTGAGGTAGGCATTCCCATACTCAGATTGAAAACTTTAACTAACAAACTAACTACAGCTCTAATGTAGGAATGATTTCGCAGTACATCATAATCATAGACTCTTGTAGACACAGTATGGACGCAGCCATCTATTTATGATTAGTCTACTGTATAATGAATACAAAACTCCTCGCAGCCTGGATGGTGGAAACTAGATCCAGGGTCTTCATTTCTATTTCCCGAAATGGTACGATTCTATCCATGCGAATAAATGAGTTGATGTCGAACATGGTAGAAACCACTTGATTACCAGTCGATGATGTAAACTGTTAACAAGTGTGAGAGAGACCACCAGTGATGTCAATGGTTCTCAAAGTACCCAGTACAATCCATGAGATGTGAATGAATGAGTTGATGTCGAACATTTCACCGAATCCTTCGATCAAAAGTCAATGATGTAAACCGTCGTCAAAGGCGAGAGACCTGCCATTGATGCATGCAGATTTCAAGGTACTGACGATTTCTAGGTCATCTTTCTAGATAATGTGCTGATGTCGATAGAAAGCGACCCGTTGCAGGAAAGCCCACAATACGAAATCATAGATCAAGTTGAAGAAATGTAGCTGTAAGGACTGACTCAGGGACGGTCGAGATGGATGACAGGTATTTTGCAGATGAATGGTTTATTTGCAGTGACCTCTTGAACACATAACGACACGACAGATGGGTTGGTGACAATTGACCCAATAGTTAATACTCGGAACCGGTTGAAAATTTTCAATGTGGTTTGATCAACTGTTAGGCAAAGGATTTCCCAACCCAGGTGAATGAAAAGTGTCGTGTTCAAGAATGGTGAAAAGGTTTCTTTTGAGATAAAGGATAATAAATAGGCTCATTTTTCTCTCTTTTCCCCCGCCATTTCTGGCAAGTACCTCTTTATTTTTTACAAGCTTGAGGAGGATAACATGTGCTTGATTATAAGCTCATCCTTCGGATGAGTCCAACTTAGTTTAGATTCGAACCCTAAGAAGGAGTGGTCCGTTCCTGTTTGTAATCGAACAGGTCTTTTACTGTGAAATTTTAACAAGTCCAGTTTATGAGAAACTCAGCGTTTTTCAATTTTATAGAGTCTGAAAAAACTTAAGAAGACTCCAGGGTTGAACTTTTTCGCAAATTTGTGTCTCCCAAGCCCGAAAAAGTATAAAATAATACTTGAGAGAACCGCTTGATCTTTTACGACCAAGGAGTACTTTCAAAGTTAGTGTGTTTGACCTGAAAAGTAAAAAGCGATCAAGGACACGTCGTTTTATTTCCAGTATCGAATTTGAAACGACAAAATCCGGCAATCTTTTCCTGTTTTTACGGTCAGAAAATGGCTATAAGGGGACCGTCTTTTAATTCCGTTTTAACGATTGTAAAAGAAACGCTCGACAATCTTTTCATGTTTTAGGAGTCAGAAAAGGGCTTAAAGATGACTCTGATGTTTTGTTTGTGAAAAATGCCAATTTTCCCTGAAAATCCTTTTATCGTGCACAAAAACCAACACATTACTCATACCTGTTTAAGATAGATAAAAATACTTTGAAAAATACCTTTTCATGGTGAAAAATAAACAAATTTACCATTTATTTACCCAAAAAACCTATAAAAAGGGCTTTTACCATTTCATTTTTACCATTTTACTGTTGAGGAGAGAAAAAGGGCTTTTGGCAAGAAACTTCCCGTGGACATTGCGGAGAATCCGACCGTCGAAATCGAATGTCGTCTCATCAGGTATTCTACAACATCCTCCTCTTCAATTCCATCCATTTAGAATTTGTTTTTAGGCCCTAGTTTCATTTTTTGGAGGCTTTGGGGTTTCAAGGTCCGCTTTTCGGGGTACGCAGGTGCTCCACTGGTGACTCGCGTACCCCGACATTTTCTCAGTTGGGAAAATGCCGGGCGTACGCACCTTGCCTTAAGGGAACCCGCGTACACATGCCCTATTCCTAAAGGCGGGGTGTGTACCCCGCAAAATGAATTTTTAAACCCCAATTTCTTCAAAATGGACCAAATTTTTTTGATTTCATTGATTCTAACAGATGTTTTTTGGTGTGTAGATTGCCCGCCATGCTTGATTGGTGCAAGAGAGAGCACGAAGATGTCGATTAGGCCGCCATTAATCATCAACCATCCATTGATGCTTTGAAGGCATGCGGCCTTTACAAATACTGGGCCATACCTGGCATGAGGGCCCAGGTGCGCTTTCTAGAGTGGCTGGTAGAGAGATGGAACGTCCAGGACCAGTGTTTTTACATTTTAGGGCACCAGCTCGAGATAGAGCCCTCAGATATTTATTTCCTCACTGGTTTGCCCAAGAGAGGCGAACAATTGACTCTGTTCGGGACTAGGCCGGGTGGCCAGTCCATCACTAGTCTCCGACAAGAGTGGTGTAACACTCAGTCTCAGGAGAAGGGGATAGAGATCAAAACTATATCCCGACCTGAACTTATGGTGATTGCTTTCACGGTTACCAGACTTTGCGGGGCTGCTGCTTTACACATTGCCATTGGATCCCAGATGCAGATGGCGATTGATTGCTATCAGGGCACCATTTTCAACTGGTGCGATGCTGTGTTGGCCAACTTAAAGGGCCAACTGACTAGGACCAAAAACGGACAGCTGAAGACTTTTGGTTATGGGCCTTTAGTTGTGAGTTTTGCCCTAGAGAGGGTTCCGATGCTGATCCCACAGCAGCTCATTGTTGAGGTTGGGCCTCCCCGAGAGCCTAAGTTGATGCGATGGGTTGCGGTGATGGCCCGTCATCCTGACGAGGGTACGGAGGTTGTCCGATTTACTCTGGAGTATTTTCACTAGTTGGAGGACCAGATCTTCTCTATACAGGATTTTCCTTATGCCAGAGTTGATTTTCGTGGAGATCCGGACATGGTACTTCCACCGGGAGAACAATGGGATGACACAGGTACTTCATTTTCCACATGTTTTTAAATTATCTATTTTTTTTTATATCGTCTCAAAACTGACAGTAATAATTTTCAAAATGCAGATGTAGGCCCACGCCGTCCAGCCAATCTCTGGCCTTTCGAAAGGAGACTACCAGTTGCAGCGGCACCGGCCCCACGGGACGAGGCCACAGAGACCCTAGCTGAGTTGGAACAAGACCTAGAGCGTCTTACGGTAGACATACCAGGGACTACTATAGATGATATTCCTACCAGGCTTCAACGCTATGTAGTCGCAGTCCCAGGACCTTTTAGGAGGATCTTGTGTAGGGTGGCGCGTGCAGTGGTGTCGTATAGAGAGCATCACCAGTGATTGGATGGTCGTTTTTGTAGACACATGTGACATTTTGGTTTTTTGTACTTATCATTTTTGCCGATCATAAGGTGTTTTTCAACCTATGATCGAAGACGATGTATTTTTTGACACACTCCTATCTATATATATATCATTATTACCGGCTTATCTTGTTAAACATGTGTGATGAAATGTTCTTAAATTTACATGTATGATTATCGCAAATGTCTGTTTAACATTCGAGAAGCAATTACATCTGCTAATGTATTTAAAGACCTTCGAATATGCTGATATTCAATGTAATCAAATTCACGTTCCAAGAGACGCACTCTCAAAAATAACCTTAATAACACTGGATTTCTAATGGCATACACTCTATTAAGCTGTAATACAACGAGTTCAGAATCTAACCTCACTATCAAACTCCGAATCCCAAATGAAATAGATTCGTACAATAATTCAATCACTACACTGTATTCTGCAATGTTGTTTGTTGTTTGACCGAGGCTTACCCCATGCATAGAAACTAACTCGTCAGAGGGCGAATAGATAACCCAAGCTGCGGAAGAGATATTCCGTGTACTAGGACAAGCACCATCAGCAAATCCAATGTATGTTTGGAGAGGCATCGACATCTGCAAACATCAAGGGTAAAACCAAGATAAGCAGAATAACGACGAAAAACACACTTTCTAAGGTAAGCACACTGTCTAAACTAACAAACACACCAGCTAGAAAGAAAAACCTAACCTAACTAAAATCTCCATACCCATCATTTAAGCATAATACCTCTTTAGGTAAAGTCCATTTCTGGGTTTACCCAAAGAGTCCCCGTCAAAGTCTACCAGCTCATAGGCCCCTTTTGCTAGCTTTCGCTTGACAATGTAGGGCCCATGCCACATAGGAACGAATTTTCCAGCACCTAATTTATCGTTAGCTTGATTATATAATAGCACTAGGTCTCCTTCCGAAAAATTTCGAGGAGTCACATTTTGATCATACTGAGCTTTCATACGTTTTGCATGAGTCTCGATCGCCAATGCAGCATCACGTCGAGTCTCATCTAATTGAGCTAAGTATAATAGACGCTTCTCCTCTTTAGAAGTAGTTGGAAGTAATTCGACGACCATTTGAAGTGACGGGATTTCGCATTCAATGGGCAGCACAGCTTCCAAACCATAAACTAGTTGGAAAGGAGTGAACCTTGTTGATGTTTTCACTGAGGTTCGGTACGCCCAAAGCGCGTAAAATAACATGTTGTGCCAATTCGACCGATGAATACCAATGATTCGTCGGATCATGATAACTAAAACTTTGTTGATGGACTCAACCAGACCATTTGCTTGTGGATAATAAGGATTTGAGCTATCGTGACGCAAACCAAGCTGGCCTGTAAGTTCTTTCATCATAACATTTCGAAAATGGCGCCCATGGTCAGTGATTATCGCTTATGGGACACCAAACCTAGCAATAATGTGATTGAATACGAAAATTGTAGCTGTCTTGCCGTCTGCCTCGAATGTAGGCATCGCCTCGGCCCACTTAGTAAAATAATCTACCGCAAGGATGATATATGCATGCCCCCCGGCCGAGTGAGGGTTACATGTAATAAAATCGATACCCCATTTGGCAAAAGGACCAACGGCAATTATAGGGTGGAGAGGAGCAGGTGGAGTGCACATCTTGCGATCAAACACTTGACAGTTGTGGCATTTACGGACCGCAATAATACAGTCTTTAAACAAGGACGGCCAGAAGTAGCCAGCGCGCAATATCTTTTGGGTTGTGGCATACCCAAACATATGACCACCACACGCTCCAGAGTGACAGTCATTCAGAACCCTTTCAGCTTCCTCGTGAGTTAAGCAACGGCAAAAAACCAAGTCTGCCCCACGGCGATAAAGAGTATCTCCAATAATTTTGTAATGTTGGGACTGGAATCGAATTTTCCGACGTTCCGACTTTGAAACTTCGGGCCGAAAGGATTGGTCTGGAGATAGATGATTATATCCCCATACCACGGATCTAAAGTGTTGCTGAGAAACAAAGATTCGTCCGCAATGGGTTCCTCTGCCACAGTTTCTGTGTCAGCACGCGGGAAGTCACACATTAACTCTGCAAAAACTAAGAATTTCTTAGACTTAGATTTCTCAAACTCCAAGTCGAACTCTTGCAGGATAACGATCCATTTAGAGTACTTGCCCCCTACCAATTTTTTAGTCAAAATGTAGATCATAGGGTTGCAATCCGAAATGACTGTAGTTTTACCGAGTAGAATGTAGTGACGAAAACGCTGGATAGCTTGAACGGCTGCCAATGCCAATTTCTCCACATGTGAATATTTGAGCTCAGTTGGGTTTAAAGTCCGACTAAGGTAATATATCACATGTTCCGTTCCGAATTCGTCTTCCTGAACTAAGACCATTCCAATGGTGGAATGAGCGACGGCGAGGTACAAAAAGTAATCCTAGTTGTAGTTGGGAGGATGCAGCAACGGTGCATGGGTCAACACGTGCTTGAGTGCATCAAAATATTTCTGAGATATCTCATCCCAAGAGAATTGAGCGTTCTGTTTCAGCAACCGGGTAAAACCCTTTGTAATCTCGGCGTAGTTAGGAATGAATCAGCGTAAAATTTTTGCTTTCCCCTGCAAACTTTGGAGTTGGCGAAGACTTGAAGGAGGAGGCAATTTGATGATAGCTTCTACCTTCGAGGGATCGATGCGGATGCCGGCTTTTGAAACTACAAATCCCAGCAATCGTCCCACTTCTATACAGAAGACACATTTGTGTGGGTTCAACCGAATACGATAATGCCTACACCTCATGAAGATTGCTCGTAAATGGACAAGGTGATCAGCTCGATGTAATGAATGAGCGGGCAAATCATCGAGATACGATTGCACAATGTGTTTGATGTCATGAAACGCATAAGACATCGCCCTTTGAAAAGTGGCTCTGGCATTCTTAAGCCCAAAAGGTAATTTTCAATAAGAAAATGTCTCCCATGGACAAATGAAAGCCGTTTTTGGTTGATCGGCAGGTAGAATATTGATTTGATTGTAACCGGAAAAACCGTCCATAAAGGAAAATATTTCACTGCCGGCACAATCGTCAATTATTTGATCGATATAGGGTGTTGGGTAGTTGTCCTTGGGACAAGCTCGATTGATATCCCTATAGTCGATACATATTCTTATTGTTCCCTGTTTCTTGTTAACCGGAACAATATTCGATACCCAATCCGTTAACGGGATCGGATAAATGAAACCTGCTTTCAAGAGCTTCTCAACTTCTGCTTTAATTGCAGCCGCTTTTCGTGGGTGAATCTAACACAAACGTTGCCGGACGGGTTTAGCGTCCGGGTAAGTCTTGATCTCATGGACAACAATCGCGGGATCAATTCCTGGCATTTCCTCATAGGACCAGGCAAACACGTCGTGGAATTCTTGAAATAGGGCCTTGTATGTCTGAATTTCGTCATCTGAACACGAGGCACCTATATGAATGTGCTCAACAATTCCGGGCTTGACTGAAATGTCAATGGGAATAGTGCGAGAAATGTTTCCCAAATTCAGCTCTGAATCAGGATGTTTCATTGGACTCTGAGCTTCTTTGACATATTCAGCTGTAAAGATTGATGAGAAATCATTTTCAAAACGATCATCCTCAGGTAAAAACGAAGATCTATGATGGAGATCTTCCCTTGGTAAATCGTCTACACACAGGACTTCACAAAGTTGTTCGTCAAATGACACAACTTCGGGAAACACTATTAACTCTGAGGTTGACGTGAAAAGTGATTCCTCACAGACCACATTCATTTGGTCGATTTTGGTTGAACTCGGGTCGGTAAAAGACTGCACGACTGCATAGGCAATTTCATATGGACTCAAAGGCATAGCATCACCAAATGAGTCTATCTCAGATTCAGAAAGAATGATCCAAGGATCGTCATAAACAATGGTGTCTGAAGTAATCATATGAATAGATGCAAATGAAGACAAGGCGTTGATTGGAGGAAAAGGAAAAGTTCCCAGTAAACCGACATCTTTAACTAATCCTACTCCAACATCCTTATAAGGGATAGTCATTTTACCGACATTCTAGATACTCTCTGAAGAGGCTGGGTCGGATGAAAAGTAAGCCAGCTGGTCTATTGTTACAATCTTGCCATTATATGGAAACTTTATTACTCGGAAGACCGATGAAACGACTGTTGTCATAGCGTAAGACCAACTTCGACCCAAGAGAAGGTTGTAGTCTAGAGGGGCATCAACCACCTCCACATCTAGACTAACGGTTTTTCCTTCAACCCCTATAGGAAAATCCTGTAGAATGCCAAACGGATGGAACCCACGGCCATCAAAGGCCTTAAGAATTGTCGGGGATTGATTTAGTGAAGGAGAACCAAGCGATCTCCAACACTGTATCGACATAATACACGTGGAAGCTCCCTCATCAATTACAGTCCGATGAATAGGCCTGTTTTTGACTATCACTGGGATCTAGAAAGCCATCTGATGAGGTAAACGCGGTGTACTATTTTCTAGATCAAAGATTATTAGGTTCGGCACCTGAACATCAACAGCTCCTATAGCCGACAAAAGTAATTTGCATTGTGCTAGGCATGATTGCAGCACTTCCAAAGCCGACATTGCTGAGGGTGAAACAGCTAAATCCTCAACAATGTTGTAGTTCTAGGCCACTCTCACATGTGGATTGAAAGCAGACCTTCGAAGTACACCCTTGGCGGGCGGTTTGATTACTAAGTCCGGGTTAGGTTTCTCGATCTGTAGTGGATCAGAACCGGGAGCTGAGGTTGACGGATTAGAATGAGAAGATTCTGCTTCTTTGCCATCAACAGGACTTTTACTACCATAATCTTGCGATCGAGTCGCAATCCTTACATGAGACATCATCAATATGGGTTCTTCACTGGCACTCGAGGAAGAACCTATCATCTTACTCTCCTGCTTTGGAAATGGATCTTTCAAAACAGCAGGAGTTGGGGAACCCTTGACGATTTTCACAACCTCGGCCCGATGAGGGCAATCTCTTGTAAAATGATCCTCTTCACAAATAAGGCAAGGATATTGAGGTTTGTACTTTTTGTCATTGGTTTCCAACTTTTCAGTTTTCTCCTTTGGAGTTTTGTCTGCTTTATTCTTCTTCTTACCTTTCTTTTTCCCACCGGATTTTGATTTAGCCGTAGATGACTCTACAGCGTGAATATCAGTGGAAACTTCAGCAGAAGATTCTCCTGTCGGGGAGTCTAGTAAGGTTATAATAGGAGAAGAATTCTTTGAGGATTTCTTCTTGCTTTTAGTATTCACCGTACCAATCATGCCATCAGCGGCATGAGACCCTGAAGGAGCAGCAGTGATTTGATTTGACTTAGGAAGATCTGGGATCTTTTCGTGTAACGTACCTGACTGAGTATAAACTAAGTCAAGGTACTGCGCTTGAGCAATCACTTGCTCCTCGGTAACTACTTCAGCCTTAGCTACGTCTTCAGTAATCTTTGGTAATAATGATTTAACAAACCATTCAGCTAAGATTTGGTCCGGGATAAAAACTTTCACTAATCACCTTCGACGTCTCCATTCATGAATATGATCGGAAATATAAGTGGACGTCGATTGTTTTAATGAAGTTAGTAACTCCGTGCCATTATCATATCTGACCGACAACTGAAAATGAGTTAAGAACGAGGTAGCTAACTGGCTAAAATTATAAAAAGAGGCCCGTGGTAACTCAATGTACCACTTGGCCGCGAGACCAATGAGAGTACGTTGGAAAAGACGTAAGCGGATCGAATCATCCGAGATGGAATTAGAGGCATACCAGAGGTGGTAAGTCATCACATGATTTGACGGGTCCTCTCCAGACTTACCTTTGAACTTGGGTATGTCACTGGGCAGCTTATTTGGCATTGGCGGCCAAAACGGAAGATAATTTATTGGATCGCTCGTTAGGCGCGACAAGTCTGGTAAATCCAAAGTTGCGATAAATGGTAACTACCGATTAGGAACCCTAAAACTCTGGGTCACAAGACTAGTCCCAGGAGGAGGATATCCGGGATAACTTGGAATAGGAATCGCATTCGGGATATTGTATCCTCTCGGAAAACCAGGATTAACTGGACCGTACTGGGGTTGTTGTGGTTGTTGATAAGTGTACCCAGGATACGGTTGATACTGGTAAACTGGCTGCTAGACAACAGGCCCGTATTGGTACTGTCCCTGGTACAGTTGATAAGTGAATTATGGTTGACTAGTGACAACCATACTTAAACCAGGTTGTCCTATAGGCATCTGAACCATAGTTTGAATCGTGGATCCAGACAATGGTAAAGATGTCTGAGGAGTAGTTACAGAGATAGTAGAAACCGGAGCTGTCGATACTCCAGAAGTAAGTGTGGTAGACTGAACATATGTTGCGGTAGTTGCAGTAGTCGTTTGAGATGGAGTACTAGGGGCAATAGGCCCAGACTGAGAAACTACCGAAGGTACAGAAGTTTGAACATTAGACTGGACTGGTTGCTGGGGTGAACCAGAAAGTAAGGGTTGTCCAGCTTGAGATGACAACTATACACATGGCTGCAATACCTGTTGAACTTGTGATGGATCCCACACTATGTTCATTCCGGGGTATTGACCCATGACAGGTTGAGGATATTGAGATCCATAACCAGATTGAGGGTAGGATTGATAATTGAAAGGTACATTTCCCGTACCTTGAAAATAAGATTAACCTTGGGGTCGTTGATAACCTTGACTCGAGTACTGACCTTGAGGTAGATACCCTTGAGGTAAGTACTGATACTGGGGTTGACCTTGAGGTATAAATTGATACTGAGGTTGACCTTGGGGTACATATTGAGGCTGGGGTTGACCTCGAGGAATGTATTGCACCACGGGTACATACTGTCCTTGAGGTTGCCCCCCAGACGCAATTTGTGTACCTTGAGGTTGCCCCCCAGGCGTTAATTGAGGCTGCCCCCCAGGCGGTAATTGGCCACCTTGAGGTTGAGAACTGGGAATTGAACCTGACATCATGTAAATGTCTCCTACACCCAACGGTTTATTACCATTGTTTCCAGTTAATAACCCATGTTCAATGGGTTGAGGAGATGCTCCCGCAAAAGTACCAGAAAGTGACTGATACCCAGAGGGAACAGAAGGACCATCGTACAAAAAAGATTCAGGCGATTGAGTAAACATGGACGACTGACCAGACATATTTACAGGAGTATAAATACCTCCAGGTGGATAAGGAGTACGAGGTGGAGAAAAACTTGACCCTGAGTTGTCCAAATAATTAGTTAACGAAAGATACCAAGTAGTACTTGTAGGTGGACTGTAAAAAATGGATTCACGCTCCCTTAGATCAATAGTAGGTTGATCTTCAGGGATAGGGACGCCTATTTCTTCTTCTGGAGCAAGTTCTTCAATAGCTATCAAACCAAAAGGAAGATTTTCGGTGATGACTCTTTCTACCCTAGGTGAATCAGGAGCACTAGAAGTTGGAGTAACAGGTTCAGATATCTCAGGTTCTTCACCTATATCACTAGTAGATGAAAAACTACCGGACTTCCTCAACAAATCGGCCACGGTTACTATCTCAGGTGACTGGCCCCGAAGTCTACGGGATTGTCTCAGTAATTCAGCCACAGTTAAAAACTTTTAACTACTGCACACGCAAACAAAGTAAAATCTCAAAGCAAACCACCTAAAGTCTCTAAAGAACCAAACAAATTCGAATCACACGCCTAAAGAATCTAGGGCGTCAAACCATACACAAACAGTAGCCTTCCTGACCGAAACACTAGTTGGTGATGAAGCCCAACATCGTCGAATTCAGTACAGAAGTGGCGGGTGGAACAGTTACCCCGGAAACCTGCTTAATGAATAGACCAGCACAAGTTTCTCCACTTTAACCGTCTCGAGTGAAGTGAACCCCCCGGAAAATCCAAGTGAGTCTAGCCGACGTTTGCTCCAGGTACAGTTGGATCTTCCCTCCACCGTCACCTTGGGTAGAACCCTAAAGATAATGGTCACTAAGGTGACCAACAGCAACAAATACACCTGGGGGAACAGTCTACGATCCGATAGCACGCAAGGGCAGAGTATCAAGCTCAATCCCCTTGCCGGCTCCTTGACAATAATCCAAGGTTTACCGACAAGTGACCCCAGGCTCCTCGACAATAATCCGAGGTTTACCGTTTGTAGTACGTGCGTATCTGGCGTCATTCCCAATGAAGGAGGATTGATCCGTTCACTGGTTCGGACACGATCTCGTGCTTCTCCTTTAAGAGGAGCTTTCCCAGAGCAGAAATGTAACAGTTGGATTTATCCTACCACAAGATGAGCTACTTGTTTGGTTTTGCTGTCTTGGAGAGTTAATTACTCTCCTACTCCAAGGCACTAGCCTGATCTATGTTGGTGTTTCAGAGCCCTAGTAAATAAAAAGTTACTAAGTTAATTTTACTTTAAGCGTTAATTTTTATGGCTTTTCTTTAGGACAAAAGGTAGTGGAGATGAAACTGATGGTGTGTAGACTCGACTCAAATCCACTAAAAAGATGCACCTAGGATGATTTATACTATTTTTCCTTTTCAATGAATTCCCTAGCTAAGAGAGTTGGAGAATGCAAAATTGATATAAAGACAACTTTCTTGGTAACGAAAATCAAAGAAACAATCTCTTTATCTTTTCCAAAGCATACAACACATGACCACTAATTATTTCACGAAAATTCCTTTCTCTTTTCAAAGACTTCAAATGCTACTAAAACAAACTTTCCTTCAAAAGAGATTTTAGTATATTTTTTTTTTATATTAAACAAAGCATTAAAACCACTTAACAAAAATCAATTTAAAAAATCTATGACAATCAAATCAATTTTACCTAAAATCAAATCTAAGAGAAATTCACCTAAAATCAAATCTAATGAGGCAAAAGCCTACAAAATATAATTCCGGGATGTTTTACTCAGTTACAATTCAACCAAGGACTAGTTCATGCAGAATCATAAACCAGTCAAAAACAAAAATCAAAATCTTTTGTTCTTTTTCTTAAGAATGAAATTCACAGCTTAACCAACAAGCTTTCTCGAAATTCCGCAAAGAGACAACACAAAGGTAGGTTTCTCACACAGGTGGATTTTATGAAAGGTCCGACTCCTAAGAAAACTGAAAAGACCAGGGAGATCCAAGGTTTTACAACTTCTAAAGCCAAAGTCACTACAGGACCAATGCAAAAATCAAACCCTAGGGCTAGAACTTCTATGAATTTCACTAAAACCCTTGATACTAATGAAACAAGCTTAGGTGAAGACTTCTGACAGGTAACCAGTGGATCTGGGCAGCAAAAACAAATTATAAACAAAATCTAAGAAGCAAAAAAGGAAAAAATTGAAATTTTCTCAACTTTTGACAGGGTACGCAGGCAGCCTGTTTGCACAGGTGCGTGTACGCTCTGTGTACAAAGCTGCAGTGCGTACAAGTATGCACTGTGCTTAACGCAGAGGCTACGTACTGCTAGCAAAACCAAGAAAAGTAAAATCTAACTTAACCCTAAGCTATTCCACCCAAATTCACAGTCAATCAGCCAAAAACAAGAAAGAAAACGACTTTTCTCAAATCAAAGTATCAATCAAAAGAGAAATCAATCAAATCCATGGATTCCCCAGCGGAGTCGCCATTTTGTCATGCGGAAAGAGTCAATTTTGCGGACAAAACCGACCTCCCTAGAAGCTAAGGCTTTCTAGTGACAAACAAGACAATTAAGCACTATCTTTCCCTAAATATGTATTTAGAATACAAGCAATCAGGTCTTTATAACATACCTTTAGTCCAACGCTTTGTAGCAGTCCAGCCTCTTCGATCCAGATGAGCTCCTCCTTCTCTTCGAAACCTGCATTCACTAACAAGCAAACGATTACATAGCACTTGAATAACTCATAAAATAAAACATATTCATCATAAAGACCAAGGAGTATATGAAACAAATTATGTATAACAACTTGTTGAGAAAAATGAACTTAATTGTATTAAGTGGAAACAAAAGAAACCATTACAACCAGTGCCTTGGTGTTTTGCAGGTCCCTCCCAGGGTCCAGCAAGAGTTCTCCTTTACTTTGATTAGCTCACCCACTTCCAAAATGAAGCTAAGAAAGGATGGGAATCTCTCCTCTCAAGCTCTATAAGGGAGTCCTAATTTCAGCAGCATCTACCCTTAGGAATGTTCAGCTTTCAACCTCCCCTCCCTCTGGCCCAATGCCTGTATTTATAGTGCTTTGGAGGAAGTTAATCAGGTCCACCATCAATGGGATAAGCCCCTCTTTGAATGGGATAGCTCCCCTCTTGATGGGATAAGTTCCTCTTTCATAGGGATACATGAACCATCTGGAGGCGCTCAATACACGTCAAACCAACTTCTAGAATGCTCTAGAATCGACCACAAGTAACTTTTTTGAAGTAAAACTCGCGCCTTTTGACCTTTACAGGAGTACGCACCCACCCCTTTACAAACAGAGCGTACAAATACGCAGGTATTGTGAAGTTGGGGTGCGTACACGCAGGTAAGGTTAAGAGAAACTGCGTAACCAGAGTTAATTGACTTTTTAAGGACTTTCTCTCTTTTTTGGAGTTTGACATGAGGAGCAGAGGTATGAGACTTGCCAAGGAGGATAGTATGACAGTTGATGAAGCCATACTAACTGCAAATAGTCATGGTGACAAATTTTAGTGTAACAGATCCATTTCCAAACCCAGGAAACAAACTGGTTGCTAATGAAAATGCTTCCCGATCCCATGTGCTTATGTTGTCCATTTCAAAACAACAAAATGATGCTTTGATATCGACAAGGAATAAAGATTACGGGAATCCACAGCTGTCGAGCAACAAGGCTACTGATCAACTGAGTAGTTCGACAACAACTTCAACCGAAGTTGTGCCACCCATCATTCCTGAGCTAATGATAAAGCCGCCAAAGGGAGTAGTACACAAATCGACATTTAATCCTCGTGGTAAAGTAGCATAGAATTATAATATAGTAGAGGACCTGGCCTAATCGCCGTCCGCTATGTCGACACTTGAGGTACCGCAAAATTGCCCCTCCCAGAAGCAGGCTCTATTATCAGTAATAGGTGGGATTGAGCCAATGGATTCCAATCTTGAATCCTTTAATCACAAAGGATATGACCCTCAGTTACCAACTCAACTAGCTTTCCTTATTCAAGTGAAATCCCTCAACAAAACTATTCATCGAACAATTATTGATGAGGGGGCATCTACATGTATTATGTCGATGAGTTGCTAGAAAAATTTAGGCTCACCACCCTTGTCGCGATCATCAACGATGTTAAAAGCATTTGATGGATGATCATACACTCCATACGGGATTTTAAGTAACTTGCAAGTTGAACTGGGGGGAAAATAGTAGAAATTGATGTTGAAGTAATCGAAGGAAACCTCGATTACAACATCCTACTGGGAAGGCCCTAGATATATGCCATGGCCGCAGTTGTTTCGACCTACTTCAGGAAGATTTCATTTCCCTTCCAAGGAGGAATTACAATCGTCGACCAACAAACATTTCTCCCCAACAGTTCACAAGTTACGGGAAGCATTCCAATGATCCATGGAAGCAATCATTCGCTTCAAAATATTGGAGTAGGCCTCCTAAAAGACCCTGCCTTAATGGGTACTTTTTCCCTACCGCCTCCGAGTAATCTGGCGGAAGTGGCCACAGTGGAAACTTGCAATATGAAATATTCTATATCTAATGGATTCGAAAGATTCCTAAACATTTTGTAAGCATGGATCATCGCCATTTTAGAAATATTGTAGCAATCAATTTTCTTGGCCTGGGGGGCAAACCCAAATCAACGCTCATCGAGTGTTTGGATAGATAGGTCTAAGGAATATGGCACCTCTTCAGATCCTTGGTCACATGTACATTCTACAGACGAAGGAATCATTCAATCAATGATGATAGGAGAGGCACCATGGGAAGATTACCACCATCGCTCCCATCTTCCAGATTACCACGAAGATTATTCCAGCAACCTTAATCATCCTTCAGTTTTTGATTTTCTATCAAATACTGTAAATATGGTGGATTTCGAGGATGGTTCTTATCTTGTGTCGACCTCATTAAAAAATGAAACAAGGAGTCATGAGGATAGTTCTTTCACTGTGTCAACCTCATTAAAAAATGAAACGACTCTCTTTCCAAATCGAGTCTTTGATTACAATCTCGTAAAATCAAAGTTGAGTCTTTCGAAGATCTTGAAGGTAAACATTCATTCCAACCACCGAGATGAATGCAATGAAGCTTGGGGGGCATGCACCTCGATTTGCATTATTACGCTGGGGGCATGCAAACTTATCACGAGCTGTGTTACCGTAGAGTTAAAGCTCATTAAAAAATAAACCCGCCACGAGTAGTTTTTATGTGAAGTTCAAGGTCATTAAAAATCAAACCTAAGCAATGAGAAAATGTTTCCCCGAGAGTTCAAGCTCATTAAAAAATGAACCAATTTCTGGTAAATAACCATTATGAATGCATTATCATAAGCCTTTGAAGCCTTGGTCGTGTTCTCATCATCACCTCCACTTTGTATTGGCTGATCATTCACCTCCATTTGATTGTTTACCCTTTTTGAGGAACAACTGCGAAGAGTGATCCTTTTAGCCATCCTTGTGACACTGCCGTGATTGGAAAATTCCAAACCTTACCTGGAATTAGCTGCTACCCGAATTTATCACTCGTTCCTCGAAAAACGAGTCTCCTTTAAGCTCTTTTCATCTGACTCGTAAAATATGAAACGATTGTCGAGCAATTGGCCTCTCTGGCTCGTTAAAGTGACCGGAAGTGCTATCCCTCCTTTAGATTTTAGTCTTTTTGGACCTGAGGGATTATTACACAAAAATATTGAGCGCTTGTTTTGTTCGGCTCATTAAAATTACCGAAAATTCATCAATTTCGTATTGTTTTATACTTTTTTGGACTCAAGGGATTATATGACGAAAAAGGATTATTGTAGTTTTCCTTACGTCCTTTTTCAGACTCTCTAAAATTGAAAAGGACCGAGTTATCTTTGTCGTTAAACTCGTTAAAACCGAATAGCGACAAACTTGTCCATACAGACAAGAATGAGTTTCACTATCGCTAGGCTCGTTAAAACATAGCGATGGGTTTGCCTGAAGGGAAAATTATAGAAAAAACATATGTTATCCTCCTCAAGCTTGAAAAAAATAAAGAGGTACTGGTCAGCAATGACTGGGGAAAAATTGGGAAGAAAACTTGAAGAAACTTTATTGGTAGCAAGTCGCTCTTGAACATGACACTTTCACTCTGCATCCGAGTCGGGTTGGGTTGTTCCGTTCACTGGTCATATCACCATTGGTCCGTCACACCATCCATATTTGGGGTTAACGCTACCAATCCATCATGTCAGTGTCGCCGATATGTTCAAGAGAAGTCGCTCAGAGAATTCACCTGTGTCTCATCCGCTGCAATACATTTACGCTCCATTCTTTCATGACCGCCACCCTAAACCTTATATCATCAGATCGTTTTCACCTCCATTAAAATCATTTGCTCCGTTCTGTGTCATTGATGTGGGATTCACTAAGGCCCTCCTATGACGGATCACTTCTTGTCGACATCAGCTCATTATCCAGGAAGTCGATCTAGGAACAACCATTTTAGTACTTTGAAGCTTGCATGCCTTAATGGCAAGTTTCTCACTTCCGGTGACAGGTTTACATCAATGGCCTTTGACCGAAAGATTTTGTGTGGTGTTCAAAGCCAGGTCCCTTATTCACACCACGTGAATTGTACTGTAGTACCTTGAGGGTCATCATCATCATTGGTGATTCCTCTCGCGCCTATTAACAACTTACATCATTTGCTGGTAATCAGGTGATATCTTTCCATGTTCGACTCCAAAACATCTCTCACATGGATCGACTTGTACTTTGAGTGAAGATCGAACGAGATTGAAGACCCTAGATCTAGTTTCATCCATCCGGGCTGTGATATATATTCAGGAAAATAAAGACATCAAATGTACATCATTGCTGCGCCGATAATCATCTAATCCAAGGGATGATGGCTCTACCAGAATCATCAGTCTGCACACAGACGATTGTCTGTCTTATGTACATGAAAATGAATTTATAAAAGCTGAGCATGGGAATGCCAGCCTCAGCTAGATCATGAAAATGTTATGAAGATAATGTATTGTATTTTATCTTATTACAGGTCGCCTTCCAGCTCGAAAAAACTTCGGATCCTCATGATAAAGCATTTCACCCGACATCAAAAGATTAACGACCTCATGCTTTAGGGGGCAATTGTTATATACATTTTTGGGCACTGCAACCCCAATCATATATGTCCATAAACCAAGGTCTCCTAAGTCCCTAAAAGTGTTGTTCCATCCCCTAAAAGAACAAGGTCAGCTGATTACATCATCTCCCAGAAGTTCTCCATGAAAAACTACTCAAAGTTCGTCAAAAATGGGTCATCTCACCTGCTCCATGGTCAAAGTGCGATGCATCCCACCTAATGCACACAGGAGGTGTGATGCATACTGAAAATCCCTTCTATAGGTTGCGATGGATGATAATAGACAAGTGGCAGAGACAGTTTGCGAGGTGAATGATCATGGAATCTTCCAGAAACTTCTCCTGTGACACTTGCCTCTCAGAATCGCCCAAGGATGAGTAAGAGATCAATGAGATATCCAAGTGGAATCAAGAACTATTAGAGAGAAGACACTAATCAAAAACCCAGAGCTGACTCATACCTCTGCAAATATCTATATATAGATCCCTCATCCCAGAGATCGAGAGGTTAGAGGCTGGAATTTTGTATCTTCTAAGGAAGTGCTGCTGGTTTCTTTGTGTAACATCATAGTGTTGGGTGATCTAAGCTTTTCATGAAGTGAAGAAGGGCCTTCTTGCTGAGAGGATGACGCTAGGTCAGAACAATTGGTTGTAATCCTCTTTGCTATTCTTAATTATTAATAAAGCTATTCATGTTTTCCTCCACATTCTTGTATGATTGATGATATATGCATTTGTGTGGTCAATATATATCTGGTCCTATATTGTTTATGATAGTAGATCTCTGTTCTTGTATAGTGTTATGCTGCTTTGATTCCACAGGTGCTCTTTGAAGCTAGGTAGATGAAGAAGCGAGTGGCAAAGACCTATCAGAAGGGAGAGGAATCAAGCAAGGAACCAAGCGCAAGACAAAAGTTGGTCTCCTTTTTTCCCCTCTTATCTACATCTCATAAAGGAAAATGAAAGTGGTTTTAGTTTGTTTGTTTCTAAGGTAGCTACTAGCCTAAGTGGGACTAGCAGCTCTGCATAGACACTAGATTTCCCGATAACAAGTAGTACACGGGTTCAACACACATGCATTGTTTCAAGTGATTACCAGGAGCTCTAAATACAGAAACAGTAGATTGGACCAACCCTTTGAACGGTGATGAGGTGAAGTCCTACTTTGATCAATATGTAATAGCCTAGAATCCACATAACATACACCGATGTAATTTCATGGTTCCTCGAACTGTTAATGATGAACCATGAACTTTGAAAACCTCACATATTTTTCATGTAATCCTAATGAACATTATGAGCATTTGGTCAAGAAAGTACAAAGTACACTAAATACAGTGTTGATTCTTGTCTATGGAAGAAGAAGTCTATCCTTTTATGTCATTATGATGCTCCATGGGAGGTGTGTGCTGATTTTGCAGTGTACATAGATGAAGAAGGCAGAAAGAAATATGAAGCATATTGAATTCTAAACACTTGAGGTTTAACACTCTTTGCCTTAGTGTCACCTACATAGCTACAGATAATCATTCCACATATATATTTTGTAGTATTGATCTGCATGACCTTCAAAATTTCCTATTCTCCCAAGCTTCCTAAGAGATCATTAACCTCCTTTGCATTGGTATCATATTGTTTGTTCCTTCCATCATCTGTGGGAATGGAGGATGGATATTGATATCCTCCTTCACTGATTTCCCATACATCAACTCCAAGTGACTAAAAATGTGCTCTCATTCTGAATTTCCAAAATACCAAGTTAGTTCCATTAAAAAAAGGTGGTGTGATAGATGATACTCCCTCTTAACTTCTCGTGTTGATGGATCTCTAATCAGGTGCTCAAAAAATAGCTCAAAATTAAAAGTTATTAGTTCGGTGTGGAATTTTAACAAATGCATATTTCTTGTCAGACTAAATCTGGCACAACTCATTTCATGTAAAATGGACACTGTATGCTTCCATAATCATGTTCTGATCATTTTCCCAAACAAGGGAATTTTTGCAGAACATGACAGCCAGTTAGTAGTTTGTATTGTTGACGTGGTGTTGACTATGTAGGCTGAGGTGGTAGGGTTTACTAGTCAACAACCTTCAGTGAATTGTATGATGCCAAGTGGCGATTCTGGATTGGGTGGATTTGGCGAAATTTTTTTTGTCGGAAGGTGGAAAACCACAGGATAACCCGTGGTAGTACAGGGGCCACAAAAAGTTTTTTTGACGCCCGAGAAGTAGAAGCGTGGGTTGAACCCACAACCTCCAACCACATAACAAAAGCCTCCTACCAATGCACTACAAACATGAGTCTTAATAGACTATGGTGGCAGCGACTATTTGAAGTTAATGTAATGTGTACTCAAAGGGAGGGGCTAGCCCATGGGGGAAATCCCTTGAGCATGCGCCAACCATGTGACCACCACAAGACGAGAGCAAGGGGCCTGGCTGATGAGGGTAGGTTGTTGGCCTTATGCCTAGGCATGTGGACCTCATGTGCCCAAAATTTTCAGATATAAGGCGTTATAGACAAATTAAAGCATTTGACAATTTCACTTGAAAATTGGTGCAATTGGCACTCCGTTAGTGCAATTTGGGGTGAATTTGTAGGATGGTGCCGGATTTTGGGAAATTTGTGGTGCGGTTAGTAGAAAGACATGGGGAGGCCATAACTTCTTAATTTTTTCACCAAATCATGAGCATAAAGAAGCCACGTATGAAGTTTTGGGAATTTTGGAGCTATTGGAATAGGTTTTAGAGCTATCTGAGCATTGTAGACTAATGTATTCACTTTTTTGAGCATAATAGAGAGGGTCAAGCCATTGGAAGCTAGCTGAAGGAGACATATCACAAGAAGGGAAAACTCCTTCATCATGTGCTACCATGATACTGTTTTTGGTGATGTTCATGTCCCTTATATGTTGTTGTTTAGTCATTTGTTTATGTTTATTTTGACATAAATTTAAATAAAAATAATCAAAAACAAACTCATGTTTAAACTTTCAATTAACCTCATGAATCCTTAATAACTTTTAACATATTTTGAAAAGGAATTTAGTACAAAAAACTAATTATTCCACTCAGATCAAGTTTGCTATAAAAGCTCTTGGCTTTCTTTGTAGAAGAAGGATTTAACTGTTTGGAAGTGAATGCCATGCTTACAAGGTTTAATCTCAAGAGAAGATAAGGGAAGCTGGTTGAAAGCCCTGAAGTTGGGTCAAGGAGGAGTGTAAGGTTACCACAATATCCACCATTAGTTCTTCCTCATGTTGTAGTTGAGGCTTCAGTGAGCATGTCTCATGAAGGAGAGCCTACAAATATGACAGAGGATGAGAAGGTCTTTAGGAAGGATTTATTTGATATGATAGAGATGGTGAAGGTCCTCTATGAAGAGAGGAATACCAGACATAAAGGTGAAATATCCAAGCCTCCCAAAGGAGAAGTTTGTTTAGGAGGATGCAGTAATGGAAATGGAGGTAAAACTCCACCCTCTCCACCATATTTCTCATATTAATCTTCACATGCATCTTCACCCTCTTCCACTAATACAACCCTTACTCATACTCATCAACATACCTCAAAAGGAACTGGTAAATCACCCCTATTAAAACTTGATGTTAAATTTGAACCACCCATGTATAATAATGAAGTGAATGTAGAGAATTCGAAACCTTCAAGATGATGGCATAAAGATTCAGGTAGATTCCTTGAGGCTGGAGGGTTCAACACTAGTATGGTGTGAATCAAAGACACAAGAAGATATAAAAAAACAAGGTAAGATCTCAATTTCTTCGCCTAATTTCATTGCTACAATTAAAAGAGAGTTTTACTCTCTAGCATATATGTAGAAATCCATCAAGAATTGGCAAAACTTTAGACAAGTTAAAGGTCAAAATGTGCAAGATTACACCCAAGAATTTAGACAAAGGTCTCTAATGTTAGGTGTATATTTGTATTCACAAGACACATTGCTAAGGTATGGGGGGGGGTTTACATAGTTACCTTAGGCATACTATCCTTATGTTTAATCCCAATAATCTAGATGAGGTGTGTGTGCAAGCCACTCAACTTGAGGCAAGAGGGAAAAACACTCCAGAAGAGGGTAGTAAAAATCTATTTAAGGGTAAAGAAAAAGAAACGGGTTTCAAAGGGAAGGAAAATAAAAATGCATCCATTAAGAAGGAAGAGGAGAATTTAACATGCAAGAATTGTTCCAAAGAGGGTCACGAAGAAGCTGATTGTTGGAAGCTTCATCCTAAGATGAAACCAAATAAATTCAACAACATGGGAAAACAAAGACAGTTGCAACCACTCAACGGGATTTGGGATCTGATTCGGGTGATAAAAATAAAATCAAAACCATGGGTATGAAAGTAAAATAATCCATTGCTAGCACTAGTACTTCAAATTTACACGATGAAACTCAAAATGAAAAGAAAAGGATAGAACTTTTTCACATAAGGGTAATCACAAAACATAGAAAAATAGATACTCTTTTTTATAGTGGCTCTCAAGACAAACTAATTTCTAAAAACATTGTCAAAATTTTAAACTTGGAAACTATTCCACATCATAAGTCATATCGAATAGGAAGGGTGTGTGACAATGCACAATTGCAAGTAACTAGAAAGCGTAAAATGAAATTCACCATTACTGAAAAATCATAGCTAAAGTGGAGCTTGATGTTGTACCATTAGACATATGTGGTATAGTTCTCAGAAGTTAGTATATCTATGACAAAAAATATATCTTCCATAGACATGAAAACAAATACCATTTGTTCAAATATGCAATAGAATATATTGTGAGAGCCCATAGAAAGAAACTAAATATTTCACTTGTTAATGTGGGCCAGATGAAAAGACTAGTGAATTCTAGCAAAACTTTTGTGATTCTAATGATCAAACCCAAGAATGATGGTAATAATGAAGTTTTTCAAGGTTGTGACTAAATATTGAAATCATAATTGGTTGACGTTGTTAACCAATATGATGAGATGTTTCAAGAACCAAAAGGATTACCTCCCAAGAGAGGAATCCAACATGAGATACAGTTGCAACAAGATAGTCTCTTCCTAACATTGGCCTATACAATCTTGTAGAGGATGTCAGTGATGGGAAGTGCATAAATTAAAAATAAAATTCCAGAGTTGTTGGATAAAGGGATCATCAGGCCAGGATCTTCACCATGTGGGTCACCTATTGTTTTGGTGCCAAAGAAGGATGGAACATGGCACATCTGTGTGGACTTTTGTGCATTGAACAAGATTACGGTAAACAACCATTTCCCATTAACTATAATATATTATTTACTTGGTTGATTGAAAGATGAAAATAATTTATTAAGTTGGACTAAGGGAGTGGCAACCATCAAACTAGGATTGCTGAAGGACACATTTGGAAGACAACATTCAAGACGAAACAAGGTTTGTTAGAATGTCTAGTTATTCCTTTTGGTTTATGTAATGCTCCAGCTACCTTCATGTGTGTCATGAATGATGTGTTGAGGCCATTTCTTGATGATATTGTTATACTATACTTAGATGCAATCTTGATTTTTAGTAAATCTTGTGATGAACATGTCATGCATGTGAGAAAAGTACTTGATGTATTAAAGAAAGAATAGTTGTATTTAAAGATGTCAAAGTGTGAGTTTGGAAAAATTTCTTTAGTTTACTTGGGTCATATTATTGGAGGAGGAGAGTTGAAAATATATCCCTCCAAGCTTGATGTCATTTCGAATTGGCCAAGTCTCAAGACAGTTACTGTGGTAAGAATGTTTTTGGGAGTAGTCCAATATTAGAAGAAATTCATTGCTAACTTTTCTTCTATAACATATCCTTTGCATGCATTGACTAGTGCGAAAAATGTTTTTCAGTGGGGAGGAAACAACAAAATTCCTTTGATGCATTAAAGGAAAAGATAAGTTCAACTCTTGTACTTTCACTTCCATACTTGAGACATCCATTTGAGATCTAGATTGATGCTAGTGACTATGCCATGGGTACAGTCTTCACGCAACATGGTAAGCCTATCTGTTTCATTCGAAAACTTTCAATGGTTGAGTGATTAATTATCCTACATATGACAAGGAACTGTATGCATTGATGTAAAGTGCGAAGAAGTGGAAACACTACTTGATGGGTATCAACCATTGCAATAATTTTAATCTCAATCTAAGTTGCAACAATCAAGGCATTTCTGATGGATGGATTTACTTCAACAATTCGACTTGGTAATAACTTATAAGAAAGGTACCTACAATAAATATGTTGATATTATTTATAGGCCTATTATTAGTGTAACTACTTTACTAAAGCATAAATTTGTTTTGCATGAAAGTTATGTTGAGAAATATGAATTAGAAAATGAATTTTAGGATGGTTATGCAAGCTTGAGCTAAGGTAACCAAGTAGAGGAATTGGATTATCATTTGCATGATAAATTTTTGTACCATCTTGGTATATTTGTATTCCATAGGGAGAAATATTCAACATCATAAGAGAGTCACATACTTCTCCTAGTCTTGGTAATTTTGGTGTAAGTAAGATGGTGGCACATCTACAGAGGTATTGTCATTCACCTCGTATGCTTGACAATGTGTCACATTTTATTAAAGGATGTTAATTATGTACAAACAGTGAGCATATCAATAGGAAGTTATGATTGTACACACCACTTCTGGTTCCTTCATGACCTGGCAGAGTGTTTCTATGGATTTTGTAGGAGGCGTTGATTATCAAAAAGAGGTCATGATTATTTGTATGTAGTTAGATTGTTTCAACAAAATGTGTCTTTTGATGCCATGTAAAAATAAAATTATAGCTGAACAAACTACTAAGTTATTCGTTCAGAATGTATGGGTGAATTTTGGATTGCCAACATCCATTGTTAGTGATCAAGATTCTCTCTTTGCTGGGAAATTTTGGTCAAGCTTGTGGGGATGCATGGACACCAAATTGAAAAAGAGTACAAGATTTCATCCACAAACAGATGGTCAAATAGAGGTGGTGAATAGGACAATGATACATCATCTTTGTGGGTATTGCAACAAGAATCCTAAGTTGTGGGATGAACATTTGGACTACATTCAACATGCTTACAACTGGGCCAAGCACTCTTCAGCTCAAACATTGACATTTGAAGCATGTTTGGGATACTTGCCTAAGTCTCCTTTGGATTTCATTTTTGGAAAATATGTTGCTATTGATGGTCATAGTGACATAGACAAAGACATAAAGTTCATTGAACAAATCCAATTGGTACACCAAAGAGTTCAAGAATAACTGGAAAAGAGCCAAGGCATGTACAAAGCAAGGCATGACAAGCAACGTGTTGGTGATGAAGTTTGGATTCACATAGAAAAGAGAGGCTCCAAGGAGAAGGTAAAAAACTTAAACCAATTATATATGGTTTATTCATAATTCTGGAAAATATTGGTAAAAATGCCTTCAAATTGGATTTGCTTCCATATATGAAAATTTATGTTGTTGTTAATGGTGAAAACTTACGGTTGTATGAGCCTCCTTTGATTGAAGATCAAGGAGAAAATGTCCAAATTGCTTCCATTGAATATTTTTCTCTTGAATACCTTGATGACCTACAACAAGATACCATTCTTCACAGAAGAACAACATCTTCAATATGAGGGAGTGTGGACTACCTTTGAGTGGGGCTCAAAGAAACAAATCCTTCAAAATCCAAATGGATTGAGATTGGAAAGGAGAGGGAACTTTACCCTCACTTGTTGGATAATTGAAAGTGATATTTTGGGACCCAAAAGGCTTCCAGTGGGGAGGAATGACTAGGTGCTAAAAAAATAGCTCAAAATTCAAAGTTGTTGAATTGGTGTGGAAGCTCAATGACTACATAGTTCTCATCAGCCAAAATCTAGCGCAACGCGTTTCGCACAAAAAAGACATCATATGCTCCTAGAATCATGTTTTGTTCGTTTTCCTAAACAAGCGATTTTTGGAAAAATGTGACATTGCAGTCAGCATCCCATACTACCGATGTGGCACTAACTCTTCAGGTTGAGGTGGTAGGGTTGAACTGTCAACATCCTTTGGTCAATCGTATGATTCCAAGTGGCGGTTCTGGATTGGGTGCATTTGGCAGATTTTTATTAGTCGGAAAGTGGATGACCAGAGGCAGACACGTGGCAGACCGTGGGCCACCAAAAGTTTTTTGACGCCTGGGCAGTAGTAGTGGTGTTCGAAACCTCGACATCTAAGCACATAACCAAAGCCTCCTACCAATGTGCCACAACCATGAGTCTTAATGGACTATGGTGGTAGCGACTATTTAAAGTTAATGTAATGTGCATTTGGAGGGAGGGGCCAGCCTGTGGGGGCCAACCCTTAGGCACGAACTGACCACATGACCACTACCAGAGGGGAACGGGGTGCCTGGCTGGCGGGGGTGGGTCATTGCCCTTAGCCCCAAGCACGTGGCCCCCATGTGCCTAGAATTTTAGGATATAAGGCATTAGAGGCAAATTAAAGCATCCAACAATTTCACCCAAAAATCGATCAAATTATCACTCTGCTAGCGCAATTTGCGGCAAATTTGTAGGATGGTGCCACATTTTGCGGAATTTGTAGTGAATTTAGCAGAAAGACATGGGGAAGCCATAACTTCTTCAGTTTTTTATGAAATGAGGAGGAGAAAAAGGCTACACAAGAAGTTTTGGGCATTCTGGAGCCATTGGAACATGTTTCAGAGCTATTTGAGCATTATAAACTGATGTATTCAAAACTTTTAGCATAATACAAAGGGTCAAGCCATTGTAATATGGCCCAAGGAGATATAGTTGAGGCGGGGTGAACTCTTTCATCATGTACTGGTGCGATACTATTTTTGATGATGTTCATGTTAATTATATGCCGTTGTTCAATCATTTGTTTATGTTAATTTCCATACAAATTTTACATAAAAACACTAAAAAAGAACTCATGTTTAAACTTGTAATTAACCTCATGAATCCTTAAGCACTTTTAACATATTTTGAAAACAAATTTAGTACAACAAACTAATTATTCCATTCATATCAATCTCCCTTCAAGTGATCACGCTTCTTTTGATGGACCTGCTCTGATATCAATTGTTTGGAAAAATATTATGGGGGGGTGGGGTAAATTAGTATTTCAAGTTCAAACTTCCAAATTTTATATTCTGAAAAAATATATGCTATTGTTATTAATGAAACCTGTGTATGCACGCTACTTCAAAGAAGGAAACCAACCTATACCAAGTTTATTGATTTTTATGTAATCTATCAGATAATTATGTTCAATCAGTGCATCAGTAGATTAATTACTTTTTAGCATGTAATAAAGAAAATAAATAAATCATATCATAGAACACTTGGATTTTAGGTTGAAACCTAATGTGAGATAAAACCACCATTTTTTGTGTCTCTTTGTTCTTTCTTATGATATAGAGAAAATATTACATTGGTACAGATGCTCTTATCAGTATGCAGAAACCCACCTACAGAAGGCTACCATATTCTCTCATTCTCTAGCACCCACTAGAAGGGAGCTACAACCCCCTAAGCTCATTTACCAACTCCTACTAGAAGGGAGCTCCTACTCCCTTTATGAAGGCTACAACCCTCAACTCCTTGCAAACCACTTTTCAGAATATTTTAAACTGGATCAACCTGTCAAACAACATCACACAACCTGTAGTCCACCTGTCATCAAATTTTCAAAATGAACCCATATCAAACATAAACCCAAACAAACTGAAGCACTGAATCTAAGACACTTTCACACCACAAATCAACTAAAAATTTGGAGCATCGAATCACTGAATGTAGAACCCAATTAGAAATTAAAAACATCAAACTATGTATGTGACTATACTGAATAAGACTCACATATATATGTGTCTTCTCTATATAACACCTTTGCAAAAGTCTCAGATTAATAAAAATTGAAGAATTGTACATATACCATTTCACCAGTAACAAATTACTGAACCAATCATCAATTTATGAACGAGTTACAAACTATAGATCATATATGAGCTCAAACATTTGTATAATTAAAAATGATCCATCCAACCAATTCACCTCAATTTTCACTGTCAAACATAGATCATCATGATAAATACATCATCAATAGACAATGACAATTAAATCAGACAATATCAACTATAAACATCAATCATCATATCAAACCCTAGTTTGTGTACATGACTTCCATAACGAATATCAACGTATGTACATGCTTACCATGCACAACGCTCACATACATATCTTCACATATTGAAAAATATTTCGTAGAATATATACACAACCTTGCGAAGATGGATTTTCATATGTACACGAATGTGCCCAAATAAACCTGTGTATAGATCTAAAAAAATTCGCTTGAAACACAATTTCACTTTTCGCAACATTTACTTTCAATACTACAGAATTTTGAATAAATCGTTTAGATCATAGTATCATAATTTCATTAATATAAGCTACTTATAAATTTGCAATAAGTAAGCATATATGTCAACATATTTCAGATCTTTCAAATGTGTGTCTTCTCCTTGCTTCATGTTACACACCTACTTCAGATAAAATCATTCATAGACAACCTGATACTTGCACACCCAACACCTTGATCTCCATCTCTTTATACAGCAATAGCTTTAGTCAGTACTTGAAGCCAATCCTTAGTAATGTGATTGGTATTTTTTGCCGAGATCAAATAACCATTGTTACAACCATTACTATGGGCCAATATCATGGTAAAGACCACTAATATCTAGATCACAATAGTGTGGATTTTGTACGTAACTTTTCTTCACAATGCCCGTGCATGTACGCTACCTTTCCTCTGAGGACCCACATATACTTTCTCAAACTTTTCCTTTATCATCCATTTGCTTTTGAAGTGAAATTCCATTTTCCATATGACTTGTACCATCTCCATCAATCTACATAATCATATTGTTATCAAAATGATGACATCTTTATCAAGTAGGTTTTCATCAAGGACAATGCATTAGCCATAATGCCAAAAATAAAATCTTCATGAAACAAGGAGATGATCCTATACAAGTTTCTTTTTTCAAAATTTTAACCAATATCAGAAATGCAAAGACTACTCTGCATGATTGGGATCTTCTCATGTCACGCGTTGATAATTTCTTGTGTTTTGAGGAAAAGAGTTTATTTGATTCTTCAGTTCATTTATTTGCAATGGATAATTTGGTCAAGCCACACAATTGGAATATGTTCAAATCATTTAATTGTCCAATTTTGAGGTGTATTGCGTAGCGGAGTAGAACAACAGAAATAGTTTACAACGATGGTGATGTGTTGGAGCATGAAGTTTGATTATGTCGTGGAGAGTGTGCCATGTTGACTTGCAATTTGTGGGTTGAAACAAGGATTGAAAATGGTGCACGTAAATATGTTGATGATATCTTCTATATGCTTGGCTTGAAGCCACATAAACTTCCAATGTTCACTCTAGTTATCTTTGGGAAGTACACAGGTGTTCCATTTAAAATCAATTATCCAAAAATTGTACCTATAACACCTACTGTTAGAGGGAATATTAAACAAATGCCTTTAAAAATGGTGTGCGTGTTGAATATACACATATCACAAGGGATGACTTTGCAATGGCCCACTGTTGATATAGGAGATAGAGAGAGGCATGGTTTCACATTTATAGCTATATCAAGAGTCAAATCGTTGAATGGTTTACAAATATCACCACCTTTTTATTTTCAACTTTTTCTACAATGAAAAATAGTGAATTTGTCACAGTTAGGAAGAAAGAGGAGTAATGATTAAAGATAATATAATTCTAACATATTTATTTTCTTTAATTAAAATATTTTATAAACAATATAATTTCATATATTGGTGAAAAATATATTCCTTGGAAATAAGTCTTGTTAAGAAGGAGAATAACTAGGTGCATTGTGTTTGAAATCATGCAAGACATAACAATATGCTTTGACAAAGAAAATAAAGTGCAAGACATGCTAATCAGTGGAACAAAAGATCGTTATATACAGGCCGAGTTTGACATGCACAAATTTAAAAAATGAGCAGGAAACACATGTAGTAACAAAATAAGTTGAAGATAAGAAGTATTTGTGATAGCTAAATACACATTCAACTCAAGGTTATGTCTACAAAAATCTTTCACTTCAACAATTGATTGGGAAATACAAATTTGTTCCAAAAATATAATTGCACGTGATGATAGAAAAATGTTAAAAGAACTTGTGTTGAAAACATAAACATCTAACTACACTGTAGTTTCAGTAAAAGGTTCACAATGAAATATATATCCAATCATATCATACATAATAATTATCTTTGACAAAAATAAATAAGAAGAAAAATATGTTGAAAAGTGTTGAAGATAATATCCTTTTATTCATCCATAGATATACACTAATAAAGTAAAAAATTGAGTATAAGATATATTCGTTAAGCACTAAAATCCATGATAGAAAATAAATGTGGTGGCTTTGTCCACATTAAACTCATATTTTTGCTCTACAAAAAGTTTTCACTTGAAATTTCATGTCGAAATACAAATGTTGTTCCAGAAATATATTTCCATGTACTACCATAAATAAATTACACAAAAATAATTTATGTTCAAAATGAGAGTGATAAAAAATTCTCTTAAGAGGGGAAAAAAAGTCTAACATGTGTTGAGAAGTGTTTAAGAGAATATCCTAATATTCTACCAGAGACAAACATGGATAATGTTATGAGTCGGGTAGAAGATACATGCATTAAGAAATTAAAGTGATGGTAGGAAACCAATGCCATAGGTCAATACACATTCAACTTCACGTTTTGTGCTCCAAAAAGAATTCTATTAAAAAACATGATTGGGAAATACAAGTCTTGTTGCAAAAATATATTTGCATGCAATGGCAAAAATGAAAAGAAACTATCTTGAAAACATGTTTGATTTAGTGCACTATAGTTACAATATCGTAGTTCACTACTAGAGAGATATGAAACCAGATAATAGAAATCAATATGCTTTGACAGAGGAAAAAAAAGTGTGACATATCCTAAGTAGCATTTAAGAGAATGTGTTGATATTCATCCATAGATAGACACGAATAAAGTTAAAAATTAAGAAATAGGTATATCGATTTAAAAATGAAATAGATGAGAGAGAATCAATGCCAAAGTCCAATATGCATTCAACTAGGAGTTTATTTTTTTTTTAATCTATGACTTGAAAAATTGATTGGGAAATAAAAGAGATGTTCAAAAGATATATTTGCATGTAAATCCAGAAATATAGAGCTTGAAAATAAACTATGTTGAGAATGATAGCAGGTTAGTACGTTATATTTCAATACTTGGCTTGAATTTCAAATGGATATGCCATCACAGGGAAAAAAACAAAATTTTGCTAGGCAACAAATTAAGGAGTGGCATATCCCAAAAATTATCGAGCACAATATCTGAATAATGAGCTAGAGATAAAATTGTGAAAACTTAACAACTAAAGAGAAGGTAAATCCATCAAGAAATAAAAGTAATCAGAGGAAATGAATGTGGCAGCATAACATGCATTCAATTCTAACTATTCATCTTTAGAAACCTTTGAGTTCAAAAGAAAATTTGGAAAACAAAGGTCTTGTAGTTCATCGACATATAGATCCTTACTCCAACGTAAGAGCTAATATAAATAGTAATGAATAAGAGGAAAATTTGTACAATTGTTTGGAATGAGAAAATTTGTAAATTTTGTCTGAAAAAAGAAATATCATGCTCTGAAATTTTGATGCTTCTCGAAAGGAGTTTGTGTAGGGAAATCTTGTAGGCCGTTCAACCTTCCTCCTCCTCCTTGGAGTCTTATTTGTAAATGTTGAGAAAATGTGGTGCGTTTTCCTTGATGTAGTTATCCAAATTTAAGTACAACTAACAAATTGTGGAGATGTGGATAGGGTTAAAATGAGTGATATTTACTTCACACCTAGATATGAAATTTTGGACAACTCTTTTCTATTTTTTATATTTGATTGTAAGTTTGGAAATCTTTTTGATTTGTTTGAAGGGAAGCTATAGAAATATCTTAATGTTTTCTTTAATGCAGATGTTGAGGCTTTCTATGACCTTCTAGTCATTTGTGGCACTGTCTTTCATATTATGTTTCATTGACCTAGGTTCTGCATCTTTTAATGTTTTGGATCCTCATAAATCGAATTCCTCTATACAATTTCTCCCCATCTCCCATACTGAGAAACAATGTTCAATGGCTCTTTTGATGCATTATTTAATTTCTTTGCCCTCATATTTTCATTGACTCAAAGAAGCAAACATTAGACTTTTATCCATTTTAGAGACTTTTGAAATGTTGTCAAGCTAGAGCTATGTTTCCCATTTAATAATTGATGTGACTTTTTCTTTGATATACTTGTCTTCTTCCACAAACGATTCTATTCGCTCTTCAAGGTCCAAGCTTTGTTGATAAAATCTATAAATGTAACCCTTTGGTTTATAAAACTTAGCCTGTTGTTTCCTGAATATTTTTTTGGCTTATATTTCTTGCACCTTAAAAATATCCAAACTATTTTTTGCTTCATAACTTTGAATTGATTGAAAATTAAGAGTTTTAATTTCTTCCTTCATAGTTGTTGTCATTTTTAGAATGTTCTTTTCATGTTCTTCATTCTATATTCTAATTTTCTTTGCATACGTATTTCAATTTGTTGGGTCTCTATGGAATGTTTAAGTTTTAATGTGTTCAATTCATTTTGGTATTGATTCTACAAGTTTTATCTTTCAATGATGAACCCACCTACAAGCATTGTGGAAATTTTTCCAAGTTTCTTCACTAAATGCTTTCCTTTTCTCTATTTCATTTTCTAGACATTTTATCTTATGTAGATTGTTCTTGTAGGCAGTGGAAGGTTCACGAACATGGTAATGCTTATAATTGACAAAGGCTCCTAGAGACTTAGAGGATTATTTATCTCTTGCATCAACATTTCCTATTTCTTTCCAACTTGATTTCAAAATGATTTAAAAACTATCAAACTTTCTTTTATTCATTCTTCTGACAACAAACTTTGTTTGAGAAGTAACGTGATACTTAGTCAAAGATGGAACATTTTCACGAATAGTTTCTACTTGAGTGACAAATTTAAACAAAAAATAATCAAGAGGGACTTTTCGGTGTCCTCTGGGATGTGGATAATAATGATATTGTCAATTAAGGAAATATGTTTTTCTGCTATCTCTAATTTTTGTGGACTCAACTATTTGTGAGCTTTGACTTATATCTTCCATTAACCCTATTCATATATCTCGATATCTGGATACTTTTCATTGACAATGCTTTCTTTTGTTCTACTTGTATCTGGAGCTATAAAACAAACATCATGAACATTTTTAACATGGGATTCTTCTATTTATAGAGAAGAGGCAACAGTTTCTAAAATAATGTCATTGAAATTGTATTTCAGAATCTCAATAGATTTGGTCTCTTCAATTGCAATATTAGAATGAAGAATATTTTGGTTAAGGAAGTCCTCATAAATATTTTGTCTAAACACTTGAAGTTTAATTATATCCTCCCTACTTAACTTTTGTCCTCTTTCAAAATCCCGGTGAAAATTATCAATTTTAATGAAAATTTCATCAAAAAGAGGTTGTTGGTATCTGTAGGTTTTGATGTAGTTTATAACCCTATAATGAAGATTGATGATTCCTAGAGTGTCATTGAAATGAAGAGAAAAGGAATAAAACCAAACATGGTTGAGTTCTTTATCCTCGTTAAATGCATGTTCTCGGTCATTGAGGCATACTTTTCCAAAGTTAATTGGGAAGTTTGGCCAAAATTTCTTTTGAAGTTTGCTCAATTCGTAAGCTTGACCATTCAAGGTAGTTTTATTGGCTACCTCTCTTAAGTTGATCCCCTCTTGAATATATTTTGGAAGAAAATTAGTCGAATCTCACTTCCATAGACTCTAATATATATGAATAATTCTTCGACCAACCAATATCCTATTTCTTCTAACGCTTCTTTAAGGAATTCACTAACCCTAGGAGGGTGTTTCACAAACAAAATCGATGGAAAGGGATCATTACATAATTACGAAAGTCATAAAAATAGAATTTAAAGTTACTTTCCCATAAAACAGGGGCATAATTATGAATAGGCAGTTGGTGATGAATTGGGTAATTCCATTTCATTAAAGGAAATGGAACACAAGAAGCTATAATATCCATAATATAGGTTGATGTACAAAATAGTTGATCATATCATGGGGGAGACATAATGGAAAACATAAGGGTGTCTATTAAATTCTAACATAGAATTTTGGTTCAATTAAAATGCTTTGAATCATTGAGTATGTTATGTATTAAAACCATCCATCGCAACTTTCAATGTTCAAGGTCTTTCTCTCCATATAAACAGGACAACATTTTGATGAGGAAACTAATAGTTATTTTGAAAATGGCAACGGAATATTTTTTTGATCCCTTAAGTTTCAAGCCGTCTCTATCTTCTTGCGACCAATGTTTGACAACCTCATCATAATTCCCTTCACACTTCCTGAATAATGTGTTGTTGAAGTTATCTAGAAACTGAGTGTTTAATAAAAAATTTGGAGTACTAAGCTTGTCAGTTGTTGAAAGCATTGCAGATTCGAAGAGGATATACCATTTTTTTGTAGTATCTTATACTGTTGTTACAACGGACAAATCCCTCTTGGAGACAAGAGAAGTCTCCCTAGATCCTTGATGGAAACTAGAAACAAGAAAGACAATTAAACTAACTCTTTCCCTAAGTTGGAGTTGTTTGAATTATAAAAATCAAGGCTAATGGATGAATGTCTTGCCTATTTCATGAAATGCTCGATGGAGATCCCTTAGCAGCTCCTCAATGCTTGATAAGACCTTCAACAATACACCATAAAAGGATCAAAAACACATGCAATATAAGAATCCAAACAAAACTTAGCCTAATGATCAAAGAAAGTAGGAATTGAACTTTCCTTAATAAACATTATAAACAATTATGAATAATTTGTCATTCCAATAATATAAATCAATGGGTGAAAGTGTTAATTTGTATTGATCAAAGATAAATAGAAGCCTTACAACCTGTGTCTTGAATGCAGTGAGGTCCCTCCAAAATGCCTTCAATCTCTTCCTTAGATGACAGGCTTTCCAATCTCAATATAACAACATAAGTTTATCTTCTTTGAGTTCTCACATCTTCAATCCCTCTACCCTCTAGTCATTTAATAGGCCAAGAGGAAGAAGTTTCAGATCCAAAAGAGGAGGACGAGACTCCTTAATTGAGGGATTAGGTTTCTATGAGAAAAGGGATTAAGATGCATCATTTGAGAGTTATAGTTCGAATAGTCATCACCTAAAATATTTTAGTTGGGAAATATTTGACCAAATATGTTTCTATAATGTACTTTTTATTTTTACTTTCTTGAATTCACCTACGTAGGTTTATAATAGAACACATAGTGAAACTCTTCATTGTTCTCAGTGTTCATTCTAGCGAATGCGAAAGAAAAGATAGAAAAATCAGTGCAGGTGAAAGTTAACATGGTGTGAAATCTATTTTACCCCAATTTCTCATCTACTTTGAGATATTTTTGGTTGTTTTACTTCTAAGGGAGTTCATTCAAACATGTTCACGGATGGTAAAAAGACCCATAAAATGTTCAAGTTTCATGGTGATAAATTGATACGTAACAGGTTGCCCCCTAAAGTGTGAAGTCTAAAAAATAAATTTAAAATATTGAAGCGCTTTATCAATCCAAGGATCACATCAGAGATAATGATCAGAAACCTGTAGTCAACATTAAATGATTACAATGAAAATGTATATCAATAATCATCATCTAGGTAGGAATTCCCATGCTCAGAGTAAAGCGAACTCAATGAAAAATCATGGAAAAACCAAAATCATATAGATAGTAGACACAACATGGACGCAACCATTACTCATAAATGGGTCTACATAATCATGAATATAAAATATCCTCACAACCTGGATTGATGAAACTAGATCTAGTGTCTTGATCTCCATCTCTTAATCCAAATTATGAATCTAACCATCTGAGTGAATGTTTTGAAGTTGAACATGGTAGAAAGCACTTGATTAGCAACTAATGATTTGAATCGTTAACAAGTGCGAGAGGAACCACAAATAATGACAATGGTTCTCAAGGTACTTCCAGTACAATCTATGAAGTGTGAATAATTGATCTAAAGTTGAACATTGGTGGAATTTGTTAGATCAAAGACCAATGATGACAACCTATCATCGCAGGTGAGAAACCTGCCATTAAGGCATGCAAGCCTCAAGATACTAAAGGCTTATGATCAAATTCCTAAATAATGAGCTGAAGTTGATAGGAAGTGACCCGTTGTAGGGAATCCTATGACATGAAACACAATGTCAAGTTTTGAAAATAGTTTGCAAGGACTAACTCAAGGATGGCCGACACAATTGAAGGCTAGAATTTGCAAAGGAACTTTGAATTCAGGTTGAAATTCTCTTGAACACATAACAACATGGAAATTGACTTGGTAGCATTTGACTTAATGATAATACCAAAAACCATGAATAGTTTCAATCAGGTTCGATTAATTGTAAGAAAAATAGATTTCCCAACCCGGATATGAATGTGACGGAGTGTCATGTTCAAGAGATACATGATACCTTTAGAAATGAAAACGTAAAATGGACACCCTTCCCCAATTTTCCCCCATCATTACTGGTAAGTACCTCTTTAGTTTTTATAAGCTTGAGCAGGATAACATATTCTTGGACTCTAATCTCATCCTTCAGATGAGTCCATCGAAGTATTAACAAACCCTAAGAAGGAATGGTGCGGTCATGTTATGCTTAACGGGTCCTATACTGCTTAGTTTTAATGAGTACAGTAAAGGAGTAACTCGATGTTGTTTTATTTTAAATAATTTGAAAGAAAAATGAAAATGGAATTCATTCAGTTCTTTTATTATAGAATTTTAAGGAGCCCAGAGAGAGTAAGCTCGACATTTCTCAGTCTTTATAGAGTTAGAAGAAAACATAAGTAGACTTCATGAGGTTCTTTTTCGTAAGTTTATGTCCTCGAGTTTGAAAAAGGATAAAATAATACAAGAGAGAATTCTATTGACCATGTTCAATCAATGTATACCTTTCGTAAATATTCCTATCTTAGTTTGTAAAAGGGGTAAACTTATACTGATTGGACAGTTGTTCATTTACTTTTATGAGTCGGAACCAGAAAGTAATCGACAATCTTTTAATTTTTAAACGAGCCTGAAAAGGGATTAAAAGAGGACTCTATGATTTTTTCTTTTTGTAATTTTTAAGAACATGAACCGTGATAAAAGTCTGCTAAATAACCAAAATGATTTATCCTCTCTTTGTAACCTATCATGCACATTTAAACTCAATAAATCATCATAACTACTTGAAAATATAAGATTTTCCCTCCTAAAAGGTTTTAAATATAAAAAATAATATTTTTTTCTTAAAAACCCTATAAAAGTGGGAAAAGTAAATTATTTTTAACATTTTCATTTTTACCATTTGAGAGCAGAGAGAGAAGTTTTTACCATGAGATTTCTAGGATTGATTTCGAGCTAACCAGTGGACGAAATTACAAACTGCTTCTTCTATGTAAAAGATATCTCCTTAACTTAGTTTCTCATCCATTCAAATTTCCATTTTAGGATTTTAGTTATTTTTTTGGGAAATGTTGTGTCAAAAAAGTTACCCTCAGCCTTGTGTTGATCTCCATTAGTCGGGTCCACACAGTCGGGTAAAATTTTCCACTTGGAAAATTGCAGCCTGCACAGATTTTTTCTGGAAAAATCTACATAGCTACACCTTCTCCTCAAAATGGTGGCAGCGCAAGTGGCAAGGGTCTATTTTATTTTAAATTTTGGAGCCCTAAAAACATGATGTTGATTTTAAAAATGATTCTAATCCTTTTAAAATGGTCATTGCAAGCTAATTTATTGTTCAAAATGGAGTTGAGGGAAAGAGAGTATGAAGTCAATGATTTGGGAGCTTTGGAAGATCCATCTATAATGCAGGCTCTAAGAACTTCTAGCCTCTTGAAATACTGGTTCATTCGTGGGATGAAAGGTCAGGTAGATCTGATGACATGGACGGTAAGAACTTTGAATGTTGAGGAACAATGTTTTGTTATCAAAGATTATCTCACTACCAGTGATGTCGATGAGATCTTTTTCTTGATTGGGTTGTCTCTTTGAGAATCCAAAATTTCATTATTTGGACAGAGGATAGGAGGAGATACTATTGATGGGTATTTGTGATGCTTTTGCAGGGGTGCACCACCCAAGGATGGCATAATTGATATCCAGACCATTGATCTCTTTCTCCTGAGGACCATTACTTTCAATGTTAACAAGTTGTGTGGCAATGCTACCCTTCAATTAGCCATGCAGGAACAGATGCAGACTCTCGTGGAATGCTAGGAATCTAGGGTGTTCAACTTGTTTGAGGAAGTGTTGGTAAACATGAAGGCGAAGCTGACTAGATGAAATACTCGAAAATTAAAGAATTTTAGTTGTGGTGCCATTCTTATTACTTTGGCTGTAGAGATGATTCCTCTTCTCCAACCACCAAAGATTCTAGCAAGTGAGGGGGAACCTAGGAATCCACACATGATGAGGTGAGTTGCATTGATGGCACGTCATGGAGGCGATGGGCTAGTAGTGAAGTATACTCTGAGTTTTTTGACTGGTTAGGGAAACATATAATTTTGGATGAGGCATTCTCACATGTCAGGATGGATTATAGAGGTGATCTGGATATCCCACTTCCAATCGGAACTTAGTGGAGTGATCTAGCTGAGAGTTTCTCATTTTGAAATGTTTTGAATTTTTAAAATTTTTATGTGGTTTTGTCTTCAAAGGGTAATTATCTAAAATTCATGTGAATATGTGGGCCCAAACTAAATAGCAAGGCTGAGGTGATTTGAAAAATGGGGCGAGAAACCTGTAATAGCTATAGCAGCTAACCCGAAAGCATAATAGATTTTGACAGAGCTGGAACATAACCTCAAGAGATTCACTTTGGATATCCTAGAGACTGGGATGGATGACATTCTTCACCCTTATCAGAGACATGTAGTTGCGGTTCCAGGGCCACTTAGAAGATTACTGCATCGAGTTGCTCATGTTGTAATTTGCTATCATGAGAATCATCATGCTGTCATTTGCTATCATGAGCATCATCATGCTTAGGTGTTCTAGTGCCTAGGACCATGTTTTTTATGTTTTTGTGTCAACATATTTGGAAAATAAAATACCACAAGGCCTTATGGCCTCGAATGACATATTTTGTAGACACACTTTTATACAAACTCTATCTTAATGAAAAAAAATTACTTTTGCCTACAATTCATCTTGATCAATGTATGAATGGATATTATTTTTAATTTACAAATGTTGCAAATTTATATTTAACACATGATTAGCCAACACATCTGTCAATGTGTTTAAATATCTTGGAATGTGTCGATATTTGATATAATCAAATTTCCTTTCCAAAATATGGACTTGTAAAAACATTCTTAACATTGTTGGACTCCTTACTGTACATACACTATTTAAATGCAATACTACAAGCTGCAAATCTAACCTAATGATAAAACAATGAATTCCAAATGTGATGGCATTAGCTAATATCTCAATGAATGCGCTATATTCTACTATGTTATTTGTTGTTTGACAAAGGTATATTTCATGAATAGAGACTGGCTCATCACTGGGTGAATAGATAACCTAGGCAGTGGAAGATAAATTTTGAGTACTATGACTAGCATCATCAACAAATCCAATGTAAGTCTAAGGAAATGTCGACATCGGAAAATCAAGTGAAAAACAAGATAGATAGAAGAAGTAGTAGAAAATGTGAAAAACATTAACTATCACACATAACTAAAAACTAGTAAATAATGTATAAATATACACCAAACATTTTATGCATAATATTTCTTTAGGTAAAGACCATTTCTGGGCTTTCCTAAAGGAATACCATTGTAATCAACCACCTCATTTGCTCCTTTAGCTAATACTCGTTTTATGATGTAAGGGCCATGCCAAATGGGTTCGAACCTTCTCGCATCTAACCTGTCATGAGCTTGATCATAAACCAAAACTAGGTCACCTTATAAATGTATACGAGGATTGCCGTTTTTATCAAATTGAGCTTTGATGCGTTTTTTGAGAGCCTCACTAGCCAGTGCGACATCATGTTGATTTGCATCTAAATATGCTAAATATACAAAATTTCCTTCATCTGCAGAGGTAGCAAGCATTAATTCGATAATTGGGTTTAGGGATGGGATCTCCCATTCAATGGGTAATACTGCTTCCAAACCATAAACAAGTTGAAAAGGACTAAAACCTATCAATGTTTTTGTTGTAGTATGGTAAGCCCAAAGTGCTATAAAGAGCATGGAATGTCAGTTTCCTTTATGAATACCAACTATCTGTTTAATCATATTGGTTAAAATTTTATTAATGGCTTTGACTTGACCATTAGCTTGTGGATATTAAGGAGTATATCTATCATGGTGTAGACCGAGCTGTGTGGACAATTCAACCATCATAAAGTTACGAAAATGACTACCATGGTTTATAATAATAGCTTGTAGGACACCAAACCGAGAAATCACATGATTGAAAATGAAAACTGCTACAATTTCATTGTTGTCTCTATATGTAGGCATCACCTCAATGCTTTTGGTAAAGTAATCATCTGAAAGGATAATATACCCATTCCCCCCAACCGAGTGAGGTTTACAAGTGATGAAATTGATGCCCCATTTGGAAAGGTACCGACAGCTATGAAAGGGTGAAGAGGATCTATAGGTGCTCGCATTTTACGATTGTAGATTTGGCAATGATGGCATTTGCAGACTACAATAATGCAATATTTAAACATTGAAGGCCAAAACAAACCGGCACGTAATTTCTTTTGGGTAGTAGCATACCTAGAAATATGACTGCCACATGCTCTTGAATGGCAGTCATTTAATGTTTTTTCGGCCTCATGGAGAGTCAAAAAATGTTGAAATATAGAATCGATACAGTAAAGAGTGTCATCAATTAATATTGTACATTTGGGATTGGTATTAGATTCGACGGTGATCAATTTTAGATAAATCGGGCCTAAAAGTTTTCATTTGGAGATATATAATGATATCTCCATACCATGGATCTGATGCACTAATAAGAAAGAAAGATTCATCAACAAAGGAATCTTCTGCTACATATTCTATATCAGTATGAGAAAAGGCACGCAATAGTTCAACAAAAACCAAAGATTTCTTTGATTTACATTTTTCAAATCCTAAATCAAATTCTTGTCATATAACTATCCATTTATATTATTTTCCCTCTAACAATTTCTTAGTGAGAATGTCGATCATAGGGTTGCAATCTGAAATGACAAATGTTTTTCAGAGAAGTATATAGTGACGGAATCCTTGAACATCTTGAACAACTATGAAGGTGATCTTCTACACATGTGTGTATTTGATCTCAGTTTAGTGAGATTTCTACTCAAATAATAAATCACATATTCGTTTCTAGAATCATCCTCTTCGACTAATGCCATGCCAATAGTGGCATCAGATGCAACTAAGGACAAAAAGTAGCCTTGATGATAATCAGGTGGATGTAGTGATGGTGCATTGGTCAGTGCATATTTTAATGCATCAAACGCTTGAGCAGCAAGCTCATCCGAGAAAAAAGGAATGCCTGTTTTCAACAGTCGACTAAAACCCTAGGTTAGTTCGACATAATTGTTGATTAATCTACACAAAAAGTTGTCTTTCCCTTGCAAACCTTGGAGTTGTGTAAGGCTAGAAGGAGAAGGTGAATTCAGAATTTCCTCCATTTTGACGGGGTCAACACAAATGCCCTCTTTTCAGACGATGAAAGCTAGAAGCCGATGTTATTGTACACAAAAGACACATTTGTGCAGATTCAAGTGAATATTGTAATTCCTGTAACTAATGAAAAATTCTTTTAAGTGAAATGGGTAATCGTTCATTTTCATTGAATGTGTCGGCAAGTCATCTAAATAGGGTTGAACAATATGCTTGATATCATGGAATGCATAAGAAATTGCACACTGAAAAGTTGCGCCAACATTTTTGAGGACAAATGGGAGTTTTCAATAAGCAAAGATCCTCCATGAACATATAAACACAGTTTTGTACTGATCACAAGGAGTATGTTTATCTGATTGTAGCCAGAAAATCCATCCATGAATCAAAAAAATCCTACAGAGTTGGATAATTGTCCTTGGGAAAAGATTTATTAATATCTATGTAATCAACACTTACTCGAATAGTTCCTTGCTTTTTATTAATGGGTAGAATGTTTGATACCCCATCATTCAAAGGAATGGAGTAAATGAATCCTTCTATCAACAATTTTCCTACTTCATTTTTGATAGTGGCATCTTTTCATAAATGTATAGGATGTAATTGTTAGCTAATAGACTTAGCATGTAGATAAGTTTTTATCTCATGTACAACTATGTTAAGGTTGATTCCTATCATTTCCTCATATGGTGAGGAAATGATGTCATGAAATTCCTGATATAGGGCTTTATAAGTTGGAATCTCCTCTAGAGAACAAGAAGGTCCTATATGAATATTTTCAAATATACTAGGTTTCACTGAGATATCTATGGGTATCATTGTTGATATGTTACCTAATTTCTGTTGAGAATTAGAAGAAAGGATAGATATGGGACATTGAGGATGACTAAGAGTCTTATATGAAAACATATATGAGAAATTATTCTCAATTTTATCGAAGGAAGGAAAGAAGGTTGAATGATGATGAGTACCATTCCATGGCACTTTGTCCAAGGACATAACTTCCATAATCCCTTCATTAGTTAAGAAATATGTATTAAAAGGATTAGGCATAGAGATTGGTTTCAAGCATGACAAATGAAAATATTCATCAATAGTCATATTAATCACATTGTTTTCTATTGTTGATAAGTTGAAAACAGACTGAATTGCCTCATAAGCCAACTCAAAAGGTATATGATGCATCTCACTTCCATATAATGTTATTTCTGACTCTGAAGGAACTTTCCACATATCTCCTAATTTGAAAGTACTTGATGTAATCATATTAATCTAGGCATCATAATGAGGGAAATTTGGTGGAGGGAATGTGAAAATTCCCATAAAATAAGAGTCTTTGAGAATCCAAACACTAACTTCTTCATATGGAGTCATTAAATTTCCAGCAAAAGGCACACTACAAGTTGAATTAGAGTTTCAGGTATAGTAGGATAATTGGTCTACCTTCAAAATTCTTCCTTTGTGAAGAAACATGATCATCCTAAAATATGATGAGACTACTACTGACATGGCTTAATTCTAGCTCTGATCAAGTAAAAGGTTATACTCAAGTTCAGCATCAACAACCTCAACATCTATTTAAACTGTTTTACCCTCTAATTTGATTGATAAATAATTTAAAAGACCATAAGCATGAAAACTTGTTCCATCAAAGGCTTTCAAAGTTGTGGGAGATTTATTGATGGTTGGAGAATGTAAAGCTTTCCAATAGGCAATCGACATAATATATGTCGATGCTCCTTCATCAATCATTGTTCAAAGAAATCGTCAAGTTTTCACATGAACTGGTATATGAAAAGTTTGTTTTTGTGGGAGACATGCGACATGATTTTTGAGATAAAAAACAATCAAATTTGAGTCATGAGGATCTACTGCTCCAATGGTTGATAATAATAACTTCCTTTGTGTTGGACAAGTCTACACCACTTTAAGGGCCAACATTGCCAAAGGTGACATAGCCAAATCTTCAACGATGTTGTAGTTTTGAGTAGACCTAGCATTAGGGTTAAAGGCTAACTTCTGAAGAATTCCCTTAGGGGGTGGACAAATTATCATATCAGGGTTACTTTTAATATGTAATGGTTTGAAAGAAGGAGGAGTAGATATGGAAGATTGACCAGCTGGATTGGAGTCATCTCCACCTTCAACAAGACTCTTTGATGTGTAATCTTTGGATCTTGTTGCTAACACAACTTTGGAAGACATCATCATGATATTTGTCGATGCAGATTAGGACAATTAGTCATGAGAGACCATTTTCTTGTCTTGGGGCAGAAAGGCATCCTTCAAAACAACAGGAGTGGCTAAACCTTTAATAAATTTAGAAACTTCGGAACAATGTGGGCACTCCTTGGTGTAATGATCTTCATAAAAAATTAGGCAAGGATAATGAAGCTTCTTCTTTTCATTAGACGGTTCGTTCTTGTTTGATTTCTCCTTAGAACGAGTGTGTTTTTTAGCTTTCCCTTTTCCCTTTTTCTTATTTCCATATTGCTTACCTTTTCCGATAGATGATTCTGTGGTGTCATATTTTGAAGTAATTTGTAGAGAGGGCTCTTCCTCAGGTGAATTAGAAAGAGAAGAAATTTGATTTTTCTTTGAATTTTTCTTCTTACTCTTAGCTTTTTGGCTCACAGAAGAAATCATACCATCAACGACATGTGATGTTGTAAGGACTAGACTATTTTGACCATGGTGGGGTATATCTATGATCTTTTCAGACAAATTACTGGACTGAGTATAAACAAGATCAAGGTATTGAGCACAAGAAATTACTTTCTCCTCAATTACAACAACTCCTTTGGCAACATCTTCAGCTATTACTAGTAAAAGATATTTTATGAACCATTTGGCCAAAATATGGTCTAGAATGTAAACTTTAATCAAGCAAAGCCTTTTGCACCATTCATGAATGTGATCTAAGATATGGGTTGACGTTGACTATTTTAAAGAGGTAAAAAGTTTAGTTCCATTATCATACCAAATGGGAAACGGGAAATGAGTCAAAAAGGTTGTAGCAAGGGCATTAAATGTACTGAAGGAAGCTCGCAACGATTCTACATACCATTTGGTTGTCGAACCAGTTAAGTTTCATTGAAAAAATTGTAGCCTAATAGAATCATTCATTAATGAGTTGGACGTGCACCAAAGATGATAGGTCATAACATGGTTTGATGGCTCTTCGCTCAACTTACCTTGAAACTTAGGGATGCCACTGGGAGACTTAGTAGGAATGTCTAGCCAAAATGGTAAATAAAGAAGAGGATCATTAGTTAACCGAGAGAGGTCAGGAAAATCCAAAGTTGTAATGGAAGGCAACTGGCAGTTAGGATCCTGATATGGATGCTAGTAACCCTGAGAGATGAGTCCTATACTGCAAGGAGGATACCCAATATATCTTCGAATAACCTGAGCAGTTAGAATCTGTATACCTTCTGGATATCCAGGATGAGCCATATTGTATTATGGTTGCATAGGTAATTCAAATGTATGACCTAGTTATATTTGATTCTGAAAGGGAAGATTCTGACCCATTTGACCTTGGATGAAATTTCCTTGAAAGGGTTGATTTCACAAAGGTTGACCTTGGAGAAGTTTAGTTTGAGAAGGTGGAGCTTGAACAAATTAACTCTGGGGTTGACCTTGGAAAAGTTTCCCTTGAAACAACACTTGCATATATGGGATAAGTATTTGGGGCATGGGCTAAAGTGTAGAAATAGATTGAATACCAGATACCTGAGGGAGAGACTGAACAAGGTTTTGCATCGTTACTTCTGATGTAAGTGGGACAGTTTCTTACAAATCTCCTAGAATGGAAGTTTGAGGTGAACTTGAACCTGGATTCACTAGCCAAATGGCATGTGTAATTGTTGTGAGCTTCCTTCAATACATTTAGCGCCCTTGCTACAACCTTTTTGACTCATTTCCACTTGCCCATTTGGTATGATAATGGAACTGAACTTTTTGCCTCTTTAAAATAGTCAACATCAACCCATATCTCAAATCACATTCATGAATGGAGACGAATACATTCCCGAGTTAAAGTTTACATTCCAGACCAAATTTATGCCAAAAGGTTCATAAAATTATTTTTACCAGTAATAACTGAAAATGTTGCCAAAGGAGGTGTTGTAACTAAGGAGAAAGTAATTGCTTATGCTCAATACCTTGATCTTGTTTATATCAGTTTAGTACTTTGTATGAAAAGATCCTAGATTTACCCCACCCTGGTCAAACTAATTTAGCCCTTATAGGATAACACGTTGTGGATGGTATGATTGATTATGTGAGCCAAAAAATCTGAGTAAAAAGAATTTTTTTAGGAAAACTCATATTTCTGCGCTATACAATTCACCTGAAGAGGATCCCTCTCCTGAAATTACTTTAGAAATTAACGTCGTAGAATTATTTACCAGCAAAGGTAAGAAATCTAGAAATAAAGAAAACGGAAAAGGGAAAGTTAAACAAGACACTCGTTATAAGGAGAAATCAAGCAAGAATGAATCATATGATGAAAATAATAAGCCTCGCTATCCTTACCTAATTCGTGATGAATATCGTTACATGAAGGGGTGCCCACATCATGCCAAAGTTTCTATATTTTTCGAAGATACACCCACTCCTGCTATTTTGAAGGACCACTTCCCTCCCAAGACAAAAATATGGTCTCTCATGACCAATCCTCCTCATCTGCATCAGCATATACCATGGTGATGTCTTCCAAATTTTTGGTATCAATGATATCAAAGGATTACACATCAAACAGTCTTGTTGAAGATGGAGACAACTCCAATACAGTTGGTCAAACTTCCACATCTACTCCTTCTTTTGAGCTATTACATATTCAAAAACAAAACATTGATATGAGAATTCAAAGATTTGGCTATGTCACCTTCGACAATGTCGACTCTTGAAGTGTTGTAGAATTTTCCATCACTAAGGAAGTTATTATTATCATCTAGTGGAGCGGTAGATCCCCATGACTCTAATTTGATTGTTTTCGATCTGGAAAATCATGCCATGCATCTCCCAAACCAACTGGCTTTTCCGATACGAGTTCATATCAGAACACAATGAGTTTTTTAGTTGAGTTTTTCAAACAGTGACTGACGAAGGAGTTTCGACATGTATTATGTCTATTTCCTATTGGAAATATTTAGGTTCTCCAATAGTCAATCAATCTCCAACAACTTTGAAAGACTTTGATGGAAGAGGTATTCATCCTTATGGTCCTTTAAATGATTTATGAATCAAATTAGATGGTAAAATGGTTTCAATAGAGTTGAGGTTGTTGATGCTCAACTTAGCTATAACCTTTTGCTTGGTCGGATTTGGACTTATGCCATGTTCGAAGTAGCCTTGTCATATTTTAGGATGATCATGTCTCCTCACAAACAAAGAATTGTGAAGGTAGACTAATTATCCTCATATACATTAGACCCTATTCCACCGGTAGTGTGCATTTTTTTGGAAAATAAATGAATCTATATGAATAATTTACCGTTATTCTTCTCAAATACTAATCTTTGATGGGAAATTCCACATTCATACCACCCAATTTCCCTCATAATGTTGCCTAGATTACTATTACTACATCAAGTACTTTCGAATCGGGAGATCTGTGGAAAGTACCTTCAGAGTTAAAAATAGTGTTAAATGGCAGTGAGATGCCTCATAGCCCTTTTGAGTTGGCTTATGAGGAAATTAATTCACTTTCCAACTCATCAACATCTGAGAGAAATTGAATGAATACTATTATTGATGAATATTCTCATTTGTCACACTTGGAACCAATCTCTATGATTGATCCTTTTAACATATATTTCTTAAGTGATGAAGGGATTATGGAAGCTATGACCTTTGAAGAAATGCCATGGAACGATACTCATCATTGTTATCACTTCTTTCCATCCTTTGACAAAATTGAGAATAATTTATCATCTATGTTTTCATGTGAGACTCTTAGTGATCCTCAATGTCTCGTAACTACCATTTCTTCCAATTCTGAATAGAATTTAGGGAACATATAAGAAATGATACCCATAGATATCTCAGTGAAACCCAGGATAACTGAAAATATTCATATAGGAGCTTTTGGTACTTTAGAAAAGATTCAAGCTTATAAAGCCCTATTTTAGGAATTTTGTCACATCTTTTCTTGGCCATATGAACAAATGCCAAGAATCGACCCTAACATAGTTGTAGGTGAGATAAAAACTTATCCGGATGCTAAGCCTATTAGATAATGATTACATCCTATACATCCACAAAAATTTCCTACTATCAAAACTAATGTTGAAAATTTGTTGAAAGTAGGATTCATTTACCCCATTCCTTTCACTGATTGGGTATCAAACTTTGTATTCATTAATAAAAAAAAGGAACTATTCGAGTATGTGTTGATTATAGAGATATTAATAAATCTTTTCCTAAGGATAATTATCCAACTCTGTATATCACCCAAATTGTTAATGACTATGCCAGGAATGAAATTTTTTCATTCATGGATAGATTTTCTGGCTACTATCAGACAAAAATGTGCCTTTTCGATTAGTACAAAGTCGTGTTTATATGCCCATGGGAGACATTTTCTTATTTCTAACTCCCATTTGGCCTAAAAAATGCTAGTGCAACAATTCAACGAGCAATGTCTTACGCATTCCATGATATCGAGCATATTATTAAACCCTATTTAGATGACCTGCCGACTCATTCAATGAAAAGGCAGGATCACCCATTGCACATAAAAGAAATTTTCATTAGGTGCAACCATTACAATATTCGCTTGAATCTGAACAAATGTGTCTTACATGTACAACGGGGTCAGTGTCTAGGTTTCATCATCTAGAAAGAGTGAATTCATGTTGACCCCCTCATAGTGGAGGCAATTTTGAATTTACCTGCTACTTCTAGCCTTACAAAACTCCAAAATTTGCAAGGGGAAGAAAACTTTTTACATAGAATCATCCACAGTTATTCTAAACTAACCAAGGGTTTTACTTGACTGTTGAAAAATGGAATTCTTTTTTTTTGGGATGAGCTTTTCGATCAAGCTTTTGATGCATTAAAACATGCGTTGACCGATGCACTATTACTGCATCCACCTTATTATCATAGAGACTACTTTATGTCCTTATTTGAATCTGATGCCAATACTGGCATGGTGTTAGTCCAAAAGGATGATTCTAGCAATGAACATGTGATTTATTCTTTGAGTAGAAATCTCACGAAAATTGAGATTAAATAGTACATATGGAGAAGCTAGCCTTGGCAGTTGTTCAAGCTATTCCATGCTTCCGTCACTATATGCTTCTCTGAAAAACATTTTTCATTTCAGATTGCAACCCTATGATGTAAATTCTCACTAACCAATTTCTAGGGGGAAAATACTCCAAATGGATAGTTATACTATAAGAATTTGATTTAGAATTTGAAAAATCTAAATCAAAGAAATCTTTGGTTTTCGCCAAACTATTGTGTGACTATCCTCATTGATATTGAAACTGTAGCAAGAGATTCATCTGCTGATGAATCTCTCTTTCTTATTAGTACGTCAAATCCATCGTATGGAGATATAATTATATATCTCCAAACACAAAGATTTAGACATGAGTTATCTAAAATTGATCGTCGTCGGATCCAATACCAATCTTAACAATACAATATTATTGGTGACACTCTTTACCATCACGGTACTGATTCTATATTTCGACATTGTTTGACTCTCCAAGAGGCCGAAAAAAAGTTAAATGACTACCATTAATGAGATATGGTGGTCATATGTTTGGGTATGCTACTTCCCAAAATATATTACGTATCGATGGACTTTGATGTTTAAAATTTGCAATACTGCAGTATGCAAATGCCATAATTTCCAAATCTACGACCACAAAATGTGAGCATCTTTAGATCTTCTTAACCCTATCATAGTTGTCAATCCTTTTGCAAAATGGGGTATCTATTTCTTCACCTGTAGCCCTCACTCGACCGAGGGTGCATGGACATATTATCCTTGATGTCAATTACTTTACGAAATGGGATTTGTATTAAGACAAATTGATACGTAACAAGTGTGGGTAGTAAAATCTAGATGCTGCATGACCCATGCAACCATGTCATAATAAGGAAAAAATTACACTCTAGTAGTAGATTTCTAGAGATCTATACCTCTAATTTTTCCAAACTGGGTGTTTTTTTCCTCACTTGAAGTTTTAGTATTTAACTAGCTTATATTCTCATAAAAATTATAATTTATTGTCAATTTCATCATACCTACCATTTGGGTTTTGAAGGTGGTCGGTAATGAGAGTTGTGTTCACCTTACAATCTTTTGGTTTTGGATTTTTTTCTCACTTTAGGTGTTCCTTAATAGTCGAATAACCTTCTTTAGTGTTGTATATTTACCTTTCTTACCCTTGTTCTACCCTCTAAATGAAACAAAAATCAGCTTTCTATGACAAATATCAAATTTACTAGTGCAATTCTCTATGATAGTGCATTCTTACTAGAAATTACAAGCCTTCCTGTGAACTGAAATTTGTTTATTTTTAATGAGGGATAAGTTTTAGAGAACCACTGTAAATAGGGTGTGGAGAAGATATTTCAAAATATACCGCGGAAAACAAGGAAGTTTCTAAATTTTGTTTTTACCCTCAGTAGGTGCAATAATAAATTCCCATGAAATGTCTAAATTATTCTAGACGAGACGTTTCAACCATTTGCATATGAAATTCTAGGTGAGGTTGGAAGGTCAAAGTTTAGGGATTGTTTTTTTGAAACATCATGGATTTCCATTTGACACTTTGTTTTTTAATAAAGTAAAGAAATGTAAAAGAAAATTATAGTTGGCACACAATCTAATAAATATAACATTTTATTCCTTGTCATAGCAGAAGTAAACCATGTACTATGTAGTCGGCATGTTGTTAAATTCAATTTTTTGTTGACAGTGACTGCAACATCAAACTCTACTGTGGTTAGTGTAAGATAGATGCCGGTACTCTGGATGTTCGGTGTGAAGAACGTTCAACTATGTTGCACCATCCCACTGTCGTCGGTAGTCAGAAAGCTAGAAATCAATCAAATGTTTTTTATGGAATAGAAAGGCCCGAAATTCAACCTCGAAAGTCATTTAGGTATAAGTGAGATGCTATTTGGGAGTCGAGTTGTAGGAAATAAGGACAATGTTATAATAAACTTTATGCTAGCAGATGCTGTGACCCTGACATGCAACGTAATGGGTGTAAGATGGGAGTCGGTAATTGAGAGTTCGAACTGAAATTTGTTTATACAGGAGTTAGAATGTTGACAATATCAATTATGTTTCAATGAAATAGAAAGGTTCTCCCTAAGACCTCCAACTTACACCTTTTCTTTAAATTTATTTTTACTTTTAATGTTACAATTTTTTTTTAGAATTTTTGAATAAAGTGTTTATTTACAAAAAGAAGGGAAGAAAAAAAATTATTTTATTTAAATAGTTCTTAATTTATTTCCTCTTTGCCAAAAAAAGTATAACTATTTGAAAAAATAAGGTAAAAAAAAGATATCTTTTTACATATTTTCATTCTAATTTTATTTATTTTATACAAATAATAAAAGATTGTGTTCATGTGGAAATGAATCGAGATGAACTATGGAGGAGCATGCTCAAATGTCAAATAAATAAGGTTGGTATACGTAGGTTTACAATAAAATATATTGGGTTCATTATTTATTTTTTAAGCTTAGTATGAACTTATATTCATTCATAAAAAACAAGTTACCACCACAATAGGCATTTTATGGCCTCAACCTTCCCATCGGGAAACAAGGTTTGTTGGTCATTAGAATGCGTTAGTCAAACTTAGCGTTATAGGCTTGAATATCTAAAACCCATTTCACTCTTAACCTATTAACATCAGTACTACTTAATGACATATGCAACATCAAAATTTAACAACAGCAATAAAGGAAAGCATCTAAAGCTAGTCCTCGTAGGACTCCATTGGAGTTGGGTCCTTTGCACTGGATCCCAGAATCTTTGATTGAGGTAGGCACATGATGTGTCATTCAATATGACCCAACCAAACCTTTTGTTGCTGAATTTGAAATTATACAAGTTGGAATTCCTTTTGGATTTATTGAAGTCCTCCATCTGCTTTAATAAAACCTGTTGATTTCATAATTTCCCTCGCAGCTATGTTCTTCATCATCTAGTATATATTGACTATTTGTTTATACTGTGTAAGCCTGATGTGAGTTTTGTTGAGGACTAGAACTGATAACTTCCATTCCTCCTCATGTATTTCTTATTCAGCACGATGGTTGAGGTTTGCGTCCCAACCATCAATCATTTGTCTCAACTGGGCAAGGGTTCTAGTAACATAATCATGGGACACAAAATTGATATGTTGGGCCTGTGAATTTTGACCAATCCATCTAGGCGGATGTGAGGAGGAGGCTCCTCTTCCCTCCCTAGGTGTTTCCTTACAGAAACACCTGCTCCTCCCTGTCTCCTTTTCTTTTTTCATTGTAGTTTGTCGATCCAAATTCACCAAACCCCACTGAAAAATAATGTTAGGTCCCTATAATACTAGTGATTACCATATTGCTATTGTCATTGTAGCCCATATTGTTATTGGTGTGCCCTCATTGTCTCGATATTTTTATTATTGTGCCCCATAGAAGCCCACTATTGTTATTTTTTTCCCTTATATTATTATCGTTATGTTGGCTTTGATTATATTGTGACTCCTTTGACTACTATATATAGAAAGGAGGTTTTGTCATTTGTATCATCAAAGAATTGTTCATTTGTGTAATGTAAAGGAGGTTTAACTCTCGAAGAGGCTGATTTCTAAGTCATTGATCTATCTTTTTTATCTTTTTGTGAGCTGGTTTCATAACATTTGGTATGAGAGGTTTGGATTCTAGGGTTTCATTCCTCCCAAACAAGCCATAGTGGTATTTTCACTATAAGGTATTTTCTGCAACGTTTCAGAAGCTAAAAAGAAAACCCATTTGAGCCAAAGTCTAGATGATCCTTGGTTCCAAATTTCAGATCTTGTCTCGCTATATTTTCGGATATATGATCCAAGGAAGTTAGTTTTTTTCCAGGCTCCCGAAAATCATCCCAAATAAGTGACCTTGGGAAAATCATCATACCATTTTCTCTGAGTATCAGATTGAAATTGTGTAAGAGGTTACAGAATGAGTATAGACAGTAGTTTGTTGTGCATATTGTTTAGGTCCAAAGGTTGAAACAATGACATGTGGAACTTCATACAAGTTCACTCTATTGAAAAATGTATAATCAAGTCATCTTGGGAGATTGGGCATAACACTTTCTTGGAGAATCAAATTTTGATCAGACTAGTGGTGTTAGAAGGAGGACTCAGAGGGCCACTACAATTCACAATTTCGGACCTTGGAGATGAAAATTTTCATAGATACATTAGATACAATATCGAGCTCCTACAAAGTAAAAAAAGGTGTGTATTTTTTTTATATTTTTGCATAAGTTTGGTTTGAAAAGTTAGTTTGAAGGAATTAAAAGAGGATAGTGAAGCATAATTATCATTAATTGATGCCCCAAAGAAAGAAAATGGAAACACCTAGTAAGCAACCTGAAAGATCTAGCATGACTCATGAAGAAGAGGAAGAAATTCAACATGATATATCAAAATTATGAGAACAAGTGCAACAAAATTCACTCTCACAAAAAGTAACAGAAGATAAGATGGATGGTTTAAAGAAAGACGTGGAAGCTAATATGGATGGTTTAAATAAAGGCATAGAAGCTAAGATGAATGACATGGAAGCTAAGATGGATGGAATGGAAGTCAAGATGGATGGTTTAAAGAAAGTCATGGAAGCTAAGTTGGAATATTTGAAGATAAATTTGACAAAGTTTCTACAAGAAATTCTTACTAATGGAAAAAGTGTAGTAAAGGAAGCTCATGATGAGAACAAAATACATGTTAATCATGATTTCATAGACTCTAACATTGTATTGAAGACCCACCATGTTCCAAAGATCGATATGAGGAAGTTTGATGGCAAGGATCCCATAACATGGATACTACATATGAAGCAATATTTCAATCTCCATAATGTGCAAAACACATAAAAGGTACGCATTGTATTTGGAACCAAATCCGTTTGTATGGTATCAATGGCATTGCTCTCATAAACAAATTGTCACTTGGACAATTTTTATGGATGAAATGATAGCACATTATGAGGATACAAAAAGAAATATTTTTTCTTAGACAATTGATAAATCTCAAACAAAAGGGTTCAATGATGGAGCACATTCAGGACTTCCAAAAATTAAATATCAAGGTAAAAGATATTCTAGAGGAGCATAGGATTGATGTGTTCATAGTGACTTTAAAGGATAACATCCAACGTGAGATTTGCCTTTGGAAACCTAATTCATTGGAGAAGGCATTGAGGTTGGCAAGAAAATGGAAAGAAAAGTTATGGCAACAAGGAAGCCTACCACTCACAATTATAAAGATGGAAGTGTTGTTGCCCCTACCCTTCCACAACCTACAAGGTTGACACCACAACAATTGGAAGAAAAAAGAGAAAAATGGCTTTGTTACAGTTGTGATAGCAAATATAACAAAGGTCATAAGTGTGCTGAGAAGAAATTATTTTACATGGATTGTGAAGAGGAGGAAGAAAAGGAACAAGAAACATCAAAAAATGAGGATATGCACCAAGAAAAAGCCATAGAGAAAGAAGAAATGAATCTGACCATATCTTGTAATGCATTGGTCAGAATTACCACTCCTCAAACTATTAAGATAGTACAACATATCAAGAAGAAAAAGGTAGTAGTGTTGATTGATTCAGGAAGTAACCATAATTTTATTCATTGTAAGATAGCCAACGAATTGAATCGCTTCCTATATACAACACCAAAGTGTCAAGTGATGGTTGCAAGTGGAGGAACCATAAATTTCTCTGAAAAGTGCCACCATATCAAGCTATCCATGGGAGAATATGTATTGAATAGCCCAATGCTTTCCATTCCAGTGGGTGGTGTTGATGTTGTACTAGGAATCCAATGGCTACAATCCTTGGGTACAATAGCTTTTAATTTTCAAGAACTTTTCATGAAATTTTCTTCACAAGTAATGGAAGTTGAATTAAGGGGTATCGCATGGAAATTGAGAAAGATAATCAGCTCTAACAAAATGAAAAATATTATATTGTGACCCATTAGATTTCTATATATAGAAAGGAGGTTTTGTCATTGTATCATCAAAGAATTGTTCATTTGTGTAATGTAAAGCATGTTCCCCCTCGAAGAGGCTGATTTCTAGGTCATTGATCTATCTTTTCTATCTTTGTGTGAAAACCAATTTTTAAGCAACACTGTTAGATGAGAAGCCCACAGCTTACACACTGTGCCACTTCTCAACCTACTAACACCTCGTGCGTTAACATAGAAGATAAAGATGGATCATATAAAATTAGATCCATATCGCATAAAGACACAACATAACTGGGCATCCCCCTATCATTGTTCTTCTTCTCCCACTACTAGAATTTCTTGCTCTAGCACCACATTAAAACGAGACCACCCATGATGGGTTAGTTTCCTTCCCAGGAAGGAAATACCATCCTACTCCTCATGCGAAAACCCATATCGAAATTCAGTGTGACAACAAATCAAAAATGACATCCTACAGGTCATAAAGGTAAACCAATATGACCAAATATAGAATCAAACATGACGACCATGATGGATACCTTTCTCGTAAAAATAGGAAGTCCCTTCTATGCCGTACATTCTCATGTGAAGTAGTAAAATTCCATACATAATTAAAACCAGTTTCGAAACAACATAATCAACCATATTTCCTTCTAACAAATGAACCACATCGAGCCTCACAGTCATCCATTCATAGGAGATAACACAAATCCTACAAGAAACAATCATATTTTTTGTGTATCTCTGGCAATGGTCAAAGGGAAGAGACCTAACATACCCTAGCGTCGTCGACATGAAGCCTGCACCATGACCCTTCCGCAACATGAGCCTTTCGTCCACACTTGCTGCAGGAGAGAAGCTCGACCACTAAACCACAGCTTTAGCAACCTCAGCACTCCACAACCAAATTGCATGTAACAAACTAAAGATAACCTCCACCACATGGTTGATTAGTGTTTGGCATGCCTTGTCGCCTAGTTTTCTCTCTCCCTCGCCTCTTCGCACAACTCATCTCTGTCAGACACATCGTGCACTTGCCACAACTGCCCTCCCACATTAATGTGTATCATATCACTCATGCCGTGAGTCCCAAGTGGGATAGTCTTCTTGCACGCACCCCAATCGGGGGATATTGGGTTCATTATTATGGTTTATATATGTTGTTTTATAATATAAATCATTCTCGTTTAATATGAAAATTCATAGGGTTTAATTTTATTTACATGTTTTGAATAACATTGATAACAATAATAATAGTTATTAATAAGAATAAGAATTAAGTATAATAAAGATGATTAATAAGTAAATAATGATAATAATTTTAATTAACCGCAATGACAATGACAACGATGATTGATATATTAGTAAATAATAATATTAATAATAATGATTAATATATTAATAATAATGTTAATTTTAATTAGGGTTTATATATGTCAGTTTTAATATAAATAGCTTTGATTTAATATTAATGGTTTGAGTTTAATATTGATCACTTAAGTTTAATATTAAAATTCGATCGGTTTAATTTTACTGGTAAAGATTTTAATAATAATAATAATAATAATAATTATTATTATTATTATTATTATTATTATTATTAAAATTAATAATTGTTAATATATTAATAAATATTAATTTATATATTAATAATGATAATAATAAGAATAAGAATTAATAATAATAAAAATGATTAATATATTAATAAATAATAAAATTATTAATAGTAATTAATATATTGTTAATAATAATAATTTTAATTAGGATTTATATATGTTGTTGTATAATATAAACTTCCAAAACTTCTACTCTCTCTTCAAAATCTAAATTTTGTTGATAAAATCTACAAATTTTAATTTTAATTTTTTTTTATAAAACTCAATCTAGCCTATGTCCATACTATAGCTTCATGACTTTGAATTGATTGAAACTTAAGAGTTTCAATTTCTTGAGCTTCATGGTTTAGAATGGATTGAAACTTAAAAGTTGTAACTTCTTCCATCATTGTTGTCATTATGCTTAGAATGTTGTTCTTCCTATATTATAATTTTTTATGCTTTTGCCTTTTACATTTTTGAGTGTTTAAGTTTCAGTTCGTCCAATTCAAGTTGGTATTGATTTTTCTTGTTTTGTATTTCAATGGGTTATCATTTTGGAGTCTTTAAGTTTCAGTTAGTCCAATTCATGTTGGTATTGGTTTTTCATGTTTTTTCTTTCAATGGCTAACCCACCTACCAGCTTTGTGGAATGCCATTGCGAACTTTCTTCAATGAATGTTTTCCTTTTCTCTAATTCAGTTTTTAGATGCTTTATCTGCAGACTGTTATTGTAGGCGGTGGAAAGGTCATGAACATGATGCTGGTTATAATTGAGAAAGGATCCTAGAGCCTATGAGGATTCTTGATATATTTCCTCAATAATCCTTAATGCTTGCCAATTGGATTTTGAAATGATTTCAAAACTATGTCACTTTTTTTTAGTTTTTTCCAGTCACTTTTTTTGAACATTAAAGCAAAACTGAGTCAGAGAGGGAACACTTTAACCAATAAATTTCAATGATAAATTTCAGTAGTAAATTTAAATTAATAATAATAATATGAAGTAATGTGGTTTACCATATAATTGAGAGATATATTTTTATTATGAAAATATACTAACTATATTTATCAAGTAAATATAATTATATTAATAATAATCTAGTAACAATAATAAATAAATAAACAAACAAGTAAAACTTTATTTAATAACTAAAGTATTAATCTAGTAACAATAATAAATAAATAAACAAACAAGTAAAACTTTATTTAATAACTAAAGTATTAATCTAATTTTAAAAGCAATATAATAATTCAAAAAATATCACAATAACTTTGGCACAATCAAATGAAGGAATAGCGAGTCATTACAATAAATATCTTGTTATGTAGGCGGTGGAAAGTTCATGAACATGATGCTGGTTATAATTGAGAAAGGATCCCAGAGCCTATGAGGATTCTTGATATATTTCCTCAATAATCCTTAATGCTTGCCAATTGGATTTTGAAATGATTTCAAAACTGTCACTTTCTTTTTAGTTTTTCCAGTCACTTTTTTTTAACATTAAAGCAAAACTGAGTCAAAGAGGGAACACTTTAACCCATAAATTTCAATGATAAATTTCAGTAGTAAATTTAAATTAATAATAATAATAGGAAGTAATGTGGTTTACCATATAATTGAGAGATATATTTTTATTATGAAAATATACTAACTATAGTTATCAAGTAAATATAATTATATTAATAATAATCTACTAACAATAATAAATAAATAAACAAACAGGTAAAACTTTATTTAATAACTAAATTATTAATCTAATTTTAAAAGCAATATAATAATTCAAAAAATATCACAATAACTTGGCACGATCAAATGAAGGAATAGCGAGTCATTACAATAAATATCTTGTCATGCAGATGCGTATATATCCCTTGCATGCTGTACAAGTAGAATAAAACTTTCTTTCCGAGTAGGAGAAAAAAGTAATCATTCTATGAAAGTACCAATTAAAATGTAAAATGACCGTCACTCAAATGGTATAACTTTCATTACAATATTCATTTGACATGCCAGTGAAATTTGAAGTTACAATCTTCTTTTCATTCTATTTCCTTCTATTTTCATACCAATGTCGACAAACGATAACTTTATTGTTTACAGAGATTTCACATATAGATGTTGGCTTTCCAAGAATGGTAACGCTTTCATCACCGTTCGCATACCGTTCATGGTGACAATAATCTCGATCTCTTACAAACTGCCTCAGCCATGGAAGCTAATAGGTCCTTCAATTGAATGAATATGCGCGTGTCAGGGACAAATTATACCCCAGTTGGTGTAGCAGAGCGGTGCTGAATTGAACCCACTGTTATTCGTGTTGCAGAGTCATTGATGTATGCATAAATCTTAGTTTATTCGTGTTGTAGAGTGGTGCGGAATCAGCCAGCCTTTATCTGTGTTGCAGATCCATTTGGTATGAGGACATGGAATGTTTCCATGGTTGCTCATCAATTGTTGTATAACTTATTGGTCAATTTGATTTGATTTTGGTCGTCAGAAGTTTACTTCTTGTGATAAATATTTATGAGATAAGTTTGACTGTTTTTTAATTCTAAATTAACACTAAAAATGGTTGACTGTTGATTAATAACGACATGTATAATTTCAATGAAAAATGATAATTAAGATATTATTTGAATCCATACCAGACATAACTTTTGTAATTAAGAAGCCTACCTTATGCACCCGAATTACCAAAATAATGGGCAGCGCCTAACCAGCCATATATCGCGTATTCAATGCACCCGGAGATGCACGAGAGATAATCCGTTAACACACGAATTTGAAAACTCGTCACTAAATAAAAAAAGGCAATTTGCGTGTTAGCGGGCTATGTCCCGTGCATCTCCGAGTGCATTGAATACGCGATATATCGCTGGTTAGGCACTGCCAATAAACTGGACAAGGTAGCTATAGTTAAGTTTGCATTTCTTTCGATAATTTTGCATATTATTGATGATGATGATAATGATGAGGATTAATGTGCTCTCAGACCAATATGGTCTATTTCCCTCCAGAAAAGAAAAATAATATAATTGAGATCTTGCAAAGTCTTATCTCTATGATAAAAAAAAACGGAAAGGAGATTTTCAAAATCACTTTAGTTGGGATAACTTAATATGTCAAGAAGATTGGGAGTGTGGCAGATGTTAAGCAATTAAGAGCGGATGTGACTAAGAGAGCGGAGTCTAAAATGAATTATTTTTCATCTTCCACCCTCTTACTATCACAAATCGCAAATCTGACAGATTCTATCGTCCCTATGAGACTTGGGAGTAGACCATCGCCCAATTTCACTTCCAAGCTCATGAGAATTAGTTCTTATCCTAGCGATGTTAATCTTTTCTTAGTGCTGGTCAATAGAGAGAGATAATTCTGGTTATTCACCTCCTTTTAGTATTTTAGCTTTCTTTTACCCTCCAGCTCCTTATCATCCGACAACTTGTGGTTAACATTGGAGGTAATAGTATCTTTAACACTATCCTTGGTCCCATGATGATCTCCTCCTCAATCCCCCAATGGTTGAGCCAAGACTGGGCATCCCTATACCAACTGCTTGAGGCAAAGTGAGGGTTTTGACTAAAGTAAGAAGAAATCTTTGGTAGCCTCTTGGATTGTATGTTTTCAAGCTTCTTCTTGTACACCATATATCCAATTATAGTCGTACTTTCAATGTGGGACACCCTAGCATCCATCAAGAGGATAGGTTGGGGAATATTTCCCTTGATCCTGAGGTTGTACTTTATGAATTTCTTTTGAATCATCTCAATTTTTCTCCATGACTCTCAGATATACTGCAACACCAAACTTCACATCTGTATAACACAACAAGGGTGACGAGAGTCTCAAAAAGGATTTTTTTTTTTTAACTCCAAAAGCAAAGATCGACCTACTTACAATTATTTTCAAACTCATAATAAACTTTCAAGCCTCCAATAATCATTTTCTTGATGATGATATTCCAATTGAGCTAATGAGGAAATTCAATACCCAAATATTTATAAGAATAAACTTTCTCTAAGCAATAGTTATTATTTGTATCATATATTTATAAATAAATATCGCTTAGGTAGAAAATTGGTGTTATACAATAATTATTATTATCCAATTTTATGGTCACAGCCAAAAGAGACACCAAATTGGTATATAAGACCCCTTGTGGGACAAGAAACCCACCTCCCCATAGCGTTTTGACTCCTAAATTTATGAGAACATACATACTCTACCCCTCCAATTTTGAACCTATACTGCCTTAAAAAAACACGTCTTTTTAATAATTAAAAAAATTAATTTGATAATTTTACATATTTATATTTATATCCTACCATTATAAATAAAAATATAGCGCGTGTACATAATTGCAGTTATACAATCATATTGGATATACGAATTGTGAAAATGTCGACTCCCTCGTCTAATCGTTATTTAAGAAAAGTGATTTAATATTTATTTTATATAATTAAAAGTTTTATATATTTTCTATTGCTCAAATTATTTTATATTTTAAATATTTATATTTTATTTATTAATTTAATTGTGTTATGTATTTTTCAATTTTAAATACTAAAACAATTGTTCAAAGATAAAATATTATAGATTATGTAATTTTTTGAATATATATATATATAGATATATATATTTTATTTCTCTTTAATATTAAATAAAAAAAATTTAAGAGCACGGGCTTTTTTTCAGTCATGGCTCATCCTCACGAATCTTTTCAGCCATGGCTTTTTTAATTTTAATTTTTAAATCTTCCATTAGTTTAACTAGTTAAAATAGTAAAATATATATATTATAACTCATTTCCTATATAACACAAATTTTAATATTAATTCTTCTCATTTTTATGCAAATTAATATTTCTACATTATTATTTTTTTTAATTCATGGATCCAGTCCTAAAATCATCATACCGTTTTTTCTGAGTATCAGATTGAAATTGCGTAAGAGGTTACAGAATGAGTATAGACACTAGTTTGTTGTGCATATTGTTTACGTCCAAAGGTTGAAACAATGACATGTAGAACTTCATACAAGTTCACTCTATTGAAAAAATGTATAATCAAGTCATCTTGGGAGATTGGGCATAACACTTTCTTGGAGAATCAAATTTTGATCAGACTAGTGGTGTTAGAAAGAGGACTCAGAGGGCCACTACAATTCATAATTTCGGACCTTGGAGATGAAAATTTTCATAGATACATTAGATACAATATCGAGCTCCTACAAAGTAAAAAAAGGTGTGTAGTTTTTTTTTTTTTTTTGCATAAGTTTGGTTTGAAAAGTTAGTTTGAAGGAATTAAAAGAGGATAGTGAAGCATAATTATCATTAATTGATGCCCCGAAGAAAGAAAATGGAAACACCTAGTAAGCAACCTGAAAGATCTAGCATGACTCATGAAGAAGAGGAAGAAATTCAACATGATATATCAAAATTATGAGAACAAGTGCAACAAAATTCACTCCCACAAAAAGTAACAGAAGATAAGATGGATGGTTTAAAGAAAGTCGTGGAAGCTAATATGGATGGTTTAAATAAAGGCATAGAAGTTAAGATGAATGACATGGAAGCTAAGATGGATGGAATGGAAGCTAAGATGGATGGTTTAAAGAAAGTCATGGAAGCTAAGATGGAATATTTGAAGATAAATTGGACAAAGTTTCTACAAGAAATGCTTACTAATGGCGAAAGTGTAGTAAAGGAAGCTCATGATGAGAACAAAATACATGTTAATCATGATTTCATAGACTCTAACGTTGTACTGAAGACCCACCATGTTCCAAAGATCGATATGAGGAAGTTTGATGGCAAGGATCCCATAACATGGATACTACATATGGAGCAATATTTCAATCTCCATAATGTGCAAAACACATAAAGGTACACATTGTATTTGGAACCAAATCTGTTTGTATGGTATCAATGGCATTGCTCTTGTAAATAAATTGTCACTTGGACAATTTTTATGGATGAAATAATAGCACATTATGAGGATACAAAAAGAAATATTTCTTCTTAGACAATTGATAAATCTCAAACAAAAGGGTTCAATGATGGAGCACATTCAGGACTTCCAAAAATTAAATATAAGGGTAAAAGATATTCTAGAGGAGCATAGGATTGATGTGTTCATAGGGACTTTAAAGGATAACATCCAACGTGAGGTTTGCCTTTGGAAACCTAATTCATTGGAGAAGGCATTGAGGTTGGCAAGAAAAATGGAAAGAAAAATTATGGCAACAAGGAAACCTACCACTGACAATTATAAAGATGGAAGTGTTGTTGCCCCTACCCTTCCACAACCTACAAGGTTGACACCACAACAATTGGAAGAAAAAAGAGAAAAATGACTTTGTTACAGTTGTGATAACAAATATAATAAAGGTCATAAGTGTGCTGAGAAGAAATTATTTTACATGGATTGTGAAGAGGAGGAAAAAAAGGAACAAGAAACATAAAAAAATGAGGATATGCACCAAGAAAAAACCATAGAGAAAGAAGAAATGAATCTCACCATATCTTGTAATGCGTTGGTCAGAATTACCACTCCTCAAACTATTAAGATAGTACAACATATCAAGAAGAAAAAGGTAGTAGTGTTGATTGATTCAGGAAGTAACCATAATTTTATTCATTGTAAGATAGCCAACGAATTGAATCGCTTCCTATATACAGCACCAAAGTGTCAAGTGATGGTTGCAAGTGTGCAAACCATAAATTTCTATGAAAAGTGCCACCATATCAAGCTATCCATGGGAGAATATGTATTGAATAGCCCGATGCTTTCCATTCCAATGGGTGGTGTTGATGTTGTACTAGGAGTCCAATGGCTACAATCCTTGGGTACAATAGCTTTTAGCTTTCAAGAACTTTTCATGAAATTTTCTTCACAAGGAATGGAAGTTGAATAAAGGGGTATCGCATGGAAACCGGGAAAGATAATCAGCTCTTTCAAAATAAAAAAATATTATATTGTGACCCCTTAGATTTCTTTATATAGAAAGGAGGTTTTGTCATTGTATCATCAAAGAATTGTTCATTTGTGTAATGTAAAGGATGTTCCCCTTCGAAGAGGCTGATTTATAAGTCATTGATCTATCTTTTCTATCTTTGTGTGAAAACCAATTGTTAAGCAACACTGTTAGATGAGAAGCCCACAGCTTACACACTCTGCCACTTGTCTACCTACTAACACCTGGTGCGTTAACATAGAAGATAAAGATGGATCATATAAAATTAGATCCATATCGCATAAAAACATAGCATAACTGGGCATCCCCCTGTCATTGTTCTTCTTCTCCCACTACTAGAATTTCTTGCTCTAGCACCACATTAAAACAAGACCACCCATGATGGGTTAGTTTCCTTCCTAGGAAGGAAATACCATCCTACTCCTCATGCCAAAACCCATATCGAAATTCAGTGTGACAACGAATCAAAAATGACATCCTACAGGTCATAAATGTAAACCAATATGACCAAATATAGAATCAAACATGACGGCCATGATGGATACCTTTCTCGTAAAAATAGCAAGTCCCTCATATGCCATACATTCTTATGTGAAGTAGTAAAATTCCATACATAATTAGAAGCAGTTTAGAAATAGCATAATCAACCATATTTCCTTCTAACAAATGAACCACATCGAGCCTCATAGTCATCCATTCATAGGAGATAACACAAATCCTACGAGAAACAATCATATTTTCTGAGTATCTCTGGCAATGGTCAAAGGGAAGAGACCTAACATACCTTAGCATCGTCGACATGAAGTCTGCACCATGACCCTTCCGCAACATGAGCCTTTCATCCACACTTGCCACAGGAGAGAAGCTCGACCACTAAACCACAGCCTCAGCAACCTCAACACTCCACAACCAAATTGCATGTAAAAAACTAAAGATAACCTCCACCACATGGTTGATTAGTGTTTGGCATGCCTTGTCGCCTAGTTTGCTCTCTCCCTCACCTCTTTGCACAACTCATCTCTGTCACACACATCGTGCACTTGCCACAACTGCCCTCCCACGTTAATGTCCATCATATCACTCATGCCATGCGTCCCAAGTGGGATAGTCTTCTTGCACGCACCCCAATCGGGGGATATTGGGTTCATTATTATGGTTTATATATGTTGTTTTATAATATAAATTGTTCTGGTTTAATATGAAAATTCATAGGGTTTAATTTTATTTACATGTTTTGAATAACATTGATAACAATAATAATAGTTATTAATATGAATAAGAATTAAGTATAATAAAGATGATTAATAAATAAATAATGATAATAATTTTAATTAAACGCAATGACAATGACAACGATGATTGATATATTAGTAAATAATAATATTAATAATAATGATTAATATATTAATAATAATGTTAATTTTAATTAGGTTTTATATATGTGAGTTTTAATATAAATAGCTTTGATTTAGTATCAATGGTTTGAGTTTAATATTTATCACTTAAGTTTAATATTAAAATTCGATAAAGATTTTAATAATAATAATAATAATAATAATAATAATAATTATTATTATTATTATTATTATTATTATTAATTGTTAATATATTAATAAATATTAATTTATATATTAATAATGATAATAATAAGAATAAGAATTAATAATAATAAAAATGATTAATATATTAATAAATAATAAAATTATTAATAGTAATTATATATTGTTAATAATAATAATTTTAATTAGGATTTATATATGTTGATGTATAATATAAACTTCCAAAACTTCTACTCTCTCTTCAAAATCTAAATTTTGTTGATAAAATCTACAAATTTTATTTTTAATTTTTTTTTATAAAACTCAATCTAGCCTTTCCTCAATATTTAGGTGCCTTATATATTTTGCAGCTTAAAAATGTCCATACTATAGCTTCATGACTTTGAATTGATTGAAACTTAAGAGTTTCAATTTCTTGAGCTTCATGATTTAGAATGGATTGAAACTTAAAAGTTGTAACTTCTTCCATCATTGTTGTCATTATGATTAGAATGTTGTTCTTTCTATATTATAATTTTTTACGCTTTTGCCTTTTACATTTTTGAGTGTTTAAGTTTCAGTTCGTCCAATTCAGGTTGGTATTGATTTTTCATGTTTTGTATTTCAATGGGTTATCATTTTGGAGTCTTTAAGTTTCAGTTCGTCCAATTCATGTTGGTATTGGTTTTTCATGTTTTTTCTTTCAATGGCTAACCCACCTACCAGCTTTGTGGAATGCCATTGCGAACTTTCTTCAATGAATGTTTTCCTTTTCTCTAATTCAGTTTTTAGATGCTTTATCTGCAGACTGTTATTGTAGGCGGTGGAAAGTTCATGAACATGATGCTGGTTATAATTGAGAAAGGATCCTAGAGCCTATGAGGATTCTTGATATATTTCATCAATAATCCTTAATGCTTGCCCATTGGACTTTGAAATGATTTCAAAACTATGTGACTTATTTTTAGTTTTTCCCAGTCACCTTTTTTGAACATTAAAGCAAAACTGAGTCAAAGAGGGAACACTTTAACCAATAAATTTCAATGATAAATTTCAGTAGTAAATTTAAATTAATAATAATAAGAAGAAGTAATATGGTTTACCATATAATTGAGAGATATATTTTTATTATGAAAATATACTAACTATATTTATCAAGTAAATATAATTATATTAATAATAATCTAGTAACAATAATAAATAAATAAACAAACAAGTAAAACTTTATTTAATAACTAAATTATTAATCTAATTTTAAAAGCAATATAATAATTCAAAAAATATCACAATAACTTGGCACAATCAAATGAAGGAATAGTGAGTCATTACCATAAATATCTTGTTATGCAAATGCGTATATATCCCTTGCATGCTGTACAAGTAGAATAAAACTTTCTTTCTGAGTAGGAGAGAAAAGTAATCATTCTATGAAAGTACCAATTAAAATATAAAATGACCGTCACTCAAATGGTATAACTTTCATTACAATATTCATTTGACATGCTAGTGAAATTTGAAGTTACAATCTTCTTTTCATTCTATTTCCTTCTATTTTCATACCAATGTCGACAAACGATAACTTTATTGTTTACAGAGATTTCACATATAGATGTTGGCTTTCCAAGAATGGTAACGCTTTCATCACCGTTCGCATACCGTTCATGGTGACAATACTCTCGATCTCTTACAAACTGCCTCAGCCATGGAAGCTAATAGGTCCTTCAATTGAATGAATATGCAGTGTCAAGGACAAATTATACCCCAGTTGGTGTAGCAGAGTGGTGCTGCATTGAACCCACTGTTGTAGAGTGGTGCGTAATCACAAATGGATCTGTGTTGCAGATCCATTTGGTATGAGGACATCGAATGTTTCCATGGTTGCTCATCAATTGTTGTATAACTTATTGGTCAATTTGATTTGATTTTGGTCGTCAGAAGTTTACTTCTTGCCATAAATATTTATGAGGTAAATTTGACTGTTTTTAATTCTACATTAACACTAAAAATGGTTGACTGTTGATTAATAACGACATGTATAATTTCATTCAAAAATGATAATTAAGATATTATTTGAATCCATACCAGACATAACTTTTGTAATTAAGAAGCCTACCCTCTGCACCCTAATTACAAAAATAATGCCTCCTGTCTACTTATAAATGAACTTTCAAATCGCAACGATGATGGTGATGTTGGAATCAATGACGTGTAAGGCACTGCCTACATTTGCCTTATAATACTCCCCTCCCTCGTCATTGGAAGATTGCCGAAGGCGGCGTTGAACGCATGACAAAAGTTTTGGTCATTACTTTATTGAAAATGAACTTTAAAACAACAACAACGATATTAAATATTGCTGTACTCAATGACTTGCTTCAGTCTTTTAAGGTTGGAATTATTGAGTTCAAAACTTTAATGTTTCAGTGTTTATAGTCTTAGCATTTGCTTTATAACATTCACCCATATTCGAAGATGACAAAGATTGTTTAAGCGGCGCTCATCGAGTGTTGTCGGCGATGTGTATAGCTTTATCATTGGTATTTTTTTATTTTAATATAAATGTTTCAGTATTTCAAGTGACCACCAGCATTTCCTTTATAACACACAAATATTTCAAAATGGCAAAGATTGTTTAAGCTGCGCTGATCGAGTGTTGTGGGCGATGCGTATAATTTTATCATTCGTATATTTTGATTGTAATATAATGTATTAATTCGCATGTTACTCTATTTATATTCGACTGGTTCGTTAGTAATTTTCTTAATTAGTTGTATAATGATATTTTTCATTTTCTAATATAATTGAAAATTATTTCTTTCCAAAGGATAATACTTTTGTTCTTTATAATTCTAAATTTTATTTCATAGGTTGTATCCACCGTCCAATAAACTGGACAAGGTAGCTATAGTTAAGTTTGCATTTCTTCCGTCTTTCTTAACACTAACATAAAAATAATTAAATGGATAAGAATTGAATAAACAAATCAAAAAAGAAAATTTATATAATATTTTCTCTCTTCTCATTTTAAAATGATATCCAATAGTTATTCAAAGAGATTGGTTCGATAATTTTGCATATTATTATTTATATCGTATCTTTATAAATAAATATTTGGCATATTATTATTTATATTATATTTCTATAAATAAATATTTTTTAAGTAGGAAATTGGGTTATATAAGGATAGAGAATAATTAACTAAAAAGATTGGTTCTATAAGTTTTCATATTGATGATGATGATGATAATGATGAACATTAATGTGCTCTCACACTAATATGGTCTATTTCCCTCCATAAAAGAAAAAAAATCTAATTGAGATCCTGCAAAATCTTATTTCTATGATAAAAAAGAACGGAAAGGAGATTTCCAAAATCACTTTAGTTAGGATAACTTAATAAGTCAAGAAGAATGGGAGTGTGGCAGATGTTAAGCAATTAAGAGCGCATGTGACTAAGAGAGCGGAGTTTAAAAGGAATTATTTTTCATCTTCCACCTTCTTACTATCACAAATTGCAAATCCGACAGATTCTATCGTCCCTATGAGACTTGGGAATATACCATCACCCAGTTTCACTTCCAAGCTCATGAGAATTAGTTCTTATCCTAGCGATGTTAATCTTTTCTTAGTGCTGGTGAATAGAGAGAAATAATTCTAGTTATCGAGAGAAGGGTTGATCACCTCCTTTTAGTATCTTAGCTTTCTTTTACCCTCCAGCTCCTTATCATCCCACAACTTGTGGTTAACATTGGAGGTAATAGTATCTTTAACACTATCCTTGGTCCCATGATGATCTCCTCCTCAATCCCCCAATGGTTGAGCCAAGACTGGGAATCCCTATACCAACCGCTTGAGGCAAAGGTGAGGGTTTTGACTAAAGTAAGAAGAAATCTTTGGTAGCCTCTTGGATTGTATGTTTTCAAGCTTTTTCTTATACACCATATATCCAATTATATTCGTACTTTCAATGTGGGACACCCCAACATCCATCAAGAGGATAGGTTGGGGAATATTTCCCTTGATCTTGAGGTTGTACTTTATGAATTTCTTTTGAATCATCTCAATTTTTCTCCATGACTCTCAGATATACTGCAACACCAAAATTCACATTTGTATAACACAACAGGGGTGACAAGAGTCTCAAAAAGGATTTTTTTTTTTAACTTCAAAAACAAAAATCGACCTACTTACAATTGTTTTCAAACTCATAATAAACTTTCAAGCCTCCAATAATCATTTTCTTGATGATGATATTCCAGTTGAGCTAATGAGGAAAGTCAATACCCAAATATTTATAAGAAGAATATCTTTCTAAGCAATAGTTATTATTTGTATCATATATTTATAAATAAATATTGCTTAGGTAGAAAATTGGTGTTATACAATAATTATTATTATCCAATTTTATAGTCACGACCAAAAGAGACACCAAATTGGTATATAAGACCTCTTTGTTTGTGGAACAAGAAACCCACCTCCCCATAGTGTTTGACTCCTAAATTTATGAGAACATACATACTCTACCACTCCAATTTTGAACCTATACTGTCTTAAAAAAAAACACGATTAAAAAAAATGAATTCGATAATTTTACATATTAATATTTATATCCTACCATTATATATAAAAATATAGCGCTTGTACATAATTGCAGTTATACAATCATGTTGGATATACGAATTGTGAAAATGTCGACTCCCTCGTCTAATCGTTATTTAAGAAAAGTGATTTAATATTCATTTTATATAATTAAAAGTTTTATATATTTTTTATTACTCAAATTATTTTATATTCTAAATATTTATATTTTATTTATTAATTTATGTATTTTTCAATTTTAAATACTAAAACAATTGTTCAAAGATAAAATATTATAGATGATGTAATTTTTTGATATATATATATATATATATATATATATTATTTTTCTTTAATAATAAATATATTTTGTTTTAAGAGCACAGGCTTTTGTTCAGTCATGGCTCATCCTTACGACCCTTTTCAGCCATGGCTTTTTTAATTTTTTTTTAAATCTTCTATTAGTTTAACCTAGTTAAAATAGTAAAATATATATATTATAACTCATTTCCTATATAACACAAATTTTAATATTAATTCTTCTCATTTTTATGCAAATTCATATTTCTACATTACCATTTTTTTTAATTCATTTTATATATTACATTTTCATAAATATTTTTTATATCAAAATTCAAATAAATTTATGAAATCATATTACTTATTCTATTATTTAATAATCTAATTATAATTTCATAGATTTACTAAATCATATTAACTTATTATATTTGTTCATTAGATACCAATAATCAGTAGAATCATTATTCCGTACCAAGCCATATAATCGGATTTCAATAAAAACCATCTCCAAATGCAATGACTCTTCTCTTCCACGTTTATATATTCCGACGTTATAGAATTAGAGCAATGACAAACCAAATAGATAAATAAATTTGGTTAGTGACCTAGCGTATCCTTTAATGCCAAAGGTTTTATGTCCATTTTTTCAATTACTGATTAGAGATGTTGTATTTGTGCATTAAAATTTATTAATGGTTTATAATGTATTGATATAATTGTCTATAATGGTTTATCATGTTTTAATGGCTGATGGTGTATTAGTATCAAAATATTGATATTAATGTTTTGTATTAATGTCTTTAATGGTTTGTAGTGTGGTTTTTACATTGATTGTGGTTTATGTTTATTATTATTGTTTTGTGTTATTTATATTTGAGGTTTTTGGAATTTAAGGAATTTAAAATATCTAATATAACATATATTTTTTTTTTATTTTGAAAACTAATTATTATTATTTTTGTTAAACACTATGTTATAATGAAGATTGTCTTGATATGAAAACCATAATCAACCATGAGGAATTATGGTCAATCATGGTCGAACTTGTCATTGTTGTAGACATTGTCTCAATATGAAAACCAAACATGGTTGAGGATGGTATATAATGTTTATTTTTTGGTTTATGATATTTACCTTGGGGTTTTAACCGCTTGGGTTTATAATATTACTCTATTCGGGCTAATATTATTCCCTTGGATTTAAAATCTATTGGGTTTTTTAGTGATTATCGGTTGGGTTTATTATTGCCCTGCATTTATAATAACAATCCCTTGAATTTATCTATCCAATGGTTCATATTACTAGGGTTTATAACATTAATCCTTCACTGAAATATAAATCCCTTGGGTTTATAATGATGGTGAACCCTTGGATTTATAAAATGTTTGGGTTTAAAATGATGGGTGAAATATCAATTTGTTGTGTTTATTTATCTAAGGTCTCATATTCATAGGATTTACAATATTAATCCTATGCTTTAATATAAATCTGACGTGTTTATAGTCTTGGTCAACCATGGTAAACCATGGTCCAATCTCACATTGTGACAAATATTATCTCAATATGAAAATCAACCATTGTGAACCATGGTCAACCATGGTCTAATGTCACATTGTGACAAATATTGTCTCGATATAAATATCAACCATGGTCCAATGTCACATTATGACAAAGGTTGCCTCAGTATGAAAATCGAAGATGGTAAACCATTATCAATCGCCGTCAATCATGGTGAACTATGGTCAAATGTCACTATGACAAAGATTCTCTTAACATGAAAATCAACTATGGCCAACTATGGTCATCCTTAGTTCAACATCACATTATGACAAAGATTGTCTCAATGTTTAAATCAACCATGGTAAACCATGGTCAATCATATCTATTTCACATTTTATAGTATTTATCTAAGGGTTTATATACATAGGGCTTATATTACTAATCCCTTGGGTTTAATATTATTTCCTTGGTTTTATAATATAAATTTATTGGGTTCATATTCCCAGGGTACAAAATTATTCGTAGGGTTTATAATATTAACCCTTAGGTGTAATATAAATCATTTGTGTTTATAATCATGGTCAACCATGGTCGAACATTACATTGCGACAAAGATTTTGTCAATATGAAAATCAACCATGGTGGAACATGATGTTGTGAAAAAGGTTGTCTCAATATAAAAATGGGCCATGGTTGACCATTTTTATTGTAGGATTTATAATATTTATCTTTGGGTATATATATGTTGGGTTTATAATATTAATCCCTCAGATTTAATATTTTTCCCTTGGGTTTTTAATAACTTGGATTAATAATATAACTCCTTGGGTTTAATATGAATTCGTTGAGTTTATATTCATGGTTAGCCATGGTCAACCATGGTCCAATGTCACGTTGTGACTAGGATTTCCTCAATATGAAAATTAACCATGGTCCTATGTCGCATTGTGACAAAGATTGTCTTGATTTGAAAATCAGCCATGCTCAACAATGGTCAACCATGGTCAAACATTGCATTGTGACAAATATTTTATTATTATGAAAATTAACCATGGTCAACCAAATTCAACCATGTTTATTTTAGGGTTTATAATACTTATCTTTATGTTTATATTCCTTGAGTTTATAATATTAATCCCTTGAGATTAATATTATTGCCTAGGGTTTATAATACCTAGGGGTTTTCATATTCATCCCTTGGGTTTATTATTCCATTAGGTTTATAATACGAATCACCTGCATTTATTAATCCAAGGGTTCACATTCCTAGGGTATAACATTATTCCCTTCGGTTTTTTAATCTCTTAGGTTTATAATATTTATCCATTCGGTTTACTACTCCGTTGGTTTTATAATATTAATAATCTTATGGGTTTATTAATCTTTTTGATTTAAAATGTTAATTCCGATGGATTGTTAATTTCTTTTGTTTTTAATATTGATTCTTTGGGTTTGTTGATGATTTAGGTTTATAATATTTATCCCTTGCATTTACTGTTTCATTCAGTTTATCATATTAAACTATTGGGTTTATTAGTCACTTCAGTTTATAATATTAATAATTCCTTGGGATTATAATTTAATCCTTTGGGTTTCTTAATCCCTTGAGTTTAAAATATTAATTCCTAGAATTTATTAATGGATTGGATTTTTAATAATTAATTTGTTTTCTTTATTGGTTCCTTACTTTCATTAACCGCTTAGGTTTATTAATCATTTGTATTTATGATATTAATCCCTTAAATTTATAATATTAATAACCCTTTCGGTTTATTGAACTCTTTTGTTTATAATATTAATAATCCCTCGGGTTTGTTGATCGATTGAGTTTATAATACTAATTCCTTGAGCTTTCTAATTCTTTGTCTTGGTAATATTAATTTGTTGGGTTTTTAATATTAATAATTTTTTGGGCTTATTAAACCCAATATTAAGGGTTAAATATATATCCTAGGTTATAATATTAATCCCTTAGATTTATAATGTTTATCCCTTTAGGTTATTAATTCATTTGATTTATAATATTAACAATCCCTAAGGTTTATTGATTATTTGAGTTTATCATATTAATAATTATGTGAGTTTATTAATGCATTGGGTTTAAAATATTAATTCTTAGGCTTTACTAATCTCTTGTGTTTTTCATATTGGTCCCTTGGGTTTGTTCATCCCTTAGGTTTTTAATATATATCTCTTGGTTTAACTAATTCTTTTGGTTTATAATATTAAACCTTTGGGTTTATTGGTTTCTTGGGTTTATAATATTAATAATCGAGTGGGTTATTAATCCCTTGAGTTTAAAATATTAATTCTTAAGGTTTATTAATCGCTTGGGTTTTTAATATTAGTTTGTTGTGTTTGTTGATTCCTTGGATTTATGGATCGTTTGTGGTTATTAATAATTTTTATTTATAATAATGTTCTGTTGGTTTTATAATATTAATAATCTTGTGGGTTTATTAAACCCCAATATTGAGGGTTAAATATTAGTCATAGGGCTTAATATTAATCCCTTAGGTTTATAATGTCTATCCCTTAAGTTTATTAACTCGTTAGGTTTACAATATTAACAATCACTAGGGTTTATTGATCCTTTGGGTTTACAATATTAATAGTCATGCAAGTTTATCAATCCTTTTGGTTTAAAATATTAATTCATAGGCTTTACTAATCCCTTGTGTTCTTAATATTTATCCCTTACTCTTTTTTTTATCCCTTGGCTTTATAATATTTTTCACTTGTGTTTTCTATTTTCTTGGGTTTATAATATTAAACACTCGTTTTTATTTGTTCCTTAAGTTTATAATATTAATGTTTCTTTGGGTTTATCATTTAATCACTTGGGTTTATTAATCCCCTTAGTTTAAAATATTAATTCCGAGGGTTTCTTAATCACCTTGGTTTTTAATACTAGTTTGTTGGGTTTATTGATTCCTTGAGTTTATTAATCATTTGTATATATAATATTAATGTCTTGGATTTATAATATTAATAATACCTTGGGTTTATTGATTGCTTATGTTTATAATATTAATAATCCTTTGAGTTTGTTTATCTATACATTTTATAACATTATTCCCTTGAGTTTTCTAATTATTTGAATTAGTAATATTAATCCCTTGAGTTTATTAAACCCAAATATTAAGAATTAAATATTAGTAATAGGATTTAATATTAATCCCTTAAATTTAATATTAAACCTAAATTTTTTTTGTTATTGAGATGACACAGATAAAAATATACCACTAACAACGCAGCTCCTCCGATGGAGCAACCTGCGGTAAAATGAGGAGATTGACATCATTGTGATCTTCGTCCAGCTCTGGAAAGAATATGAAACCAATTCACCGTATGATTAAATCAAAGTAATATAATAGGAAGAAATCATAAATTTACCTATTATAATGGTTGTTCGACGATCTGTAACGCGGGCATAATAGAAGTATCATATGTAATAAGAAGGATTCACATATATACGGAAACAAATTCACCCTAGAGTTAAAGCGAAGAAAAATAATATAAACATAATAGGAAGAAATCGTGAATTTACCTATCATAATGCCTGTTTTCCGACCTGTAACGTGACCGAAGAACAACTATTTTAAATAACGGGAATGATTCACATATACACATACCTATATAGATTCCTGTTTATGAATATAGGGCATATATGTAACAACCTTATTTCTTAGCTTCGTATGAATAAATTCATAACATGTTAACTGAAGCAGTAGTTCCAAGTAGTTTTGCATAAATTTATGAAAGAGAGCATATCGTGGCCCTGGAATATTTCTGTACGGGGTCCATCATTGACAATTGAAGGAGTCTAAGATATCATGCGTGGCATGTTGATGGAGGCCCTTTTCCCAATGAGAGTGATGAGGAGCAGGTTGAGACACTTTTGAATGAAGATAATGTTGATAGGGATTCTAAAGAGTGGTAGGTTATTTCCTGGATTATTCCTCCAAACAATGTGACCATTTCTGATCTTGACAATCTTGGCAGAAGGGATTGCAATATTCATTAAAATGGGCACGAAATAATGGTTCCAGATGAAATTGTGGAATAGGTTATTAATTTTATAAAAGATGCTAAGTCACCATGCGTTGTTAATTACGACTCAATTGCGGAGACAATAAGGCCACCTTTTCCTTTATTTGAGAAATAGCGAGCTACTTTTGAATTATTTTACATCACTTTGTTGATACTGAAAGTAATGATGCTCTGAAAATGATTATTAAAGGAACAACTGAAACTGAGAAGTATTCTCTTATTCACTATAATTCTCGTCCTCTTTCTACTTCTGCCATAGGTAATAGAAATGCTAGTAGGAGTAAGAAAATATTAGGCTGTATATTTGTTTCAGATCAAATCATTAATATACAGCCCAATATTTGCACACCCAACAACTTGATATCCATATCTCTATATAGCCCAAGATTTAGACAATACCTTAGGCCAATCCTTAGAAATGTCATTGGTATTCTTTTATGGGATTAAGTAACCTTTGTCACACCCATTAATATGGGCTAATACCATTGTAAATACTGTTAGTATCCAAATTACCATTTTGCAGATTATGTACAAGAATTTTCTTCATAATAGTTGCATATGTAACTGACCCGGCTTCTAAGTACCCACGTATAATTTATCAAACCTTTCTTTTATCATCCATTTATTTCTAAACTAACATTTATTTGTCCATATGATCTGTAGAATCTGTTTCAATTTGCATAATCATCATGTTATCACAATGTTGACATATTTGTCATGTAGGCTGTCATCAAGGAAAACACATTATCCATAATGCTAACAATATCCCCCTTTGAACTCAATGGAAACCACTTTGGTGTTTGGTCACCATTTATAAATACGTACAAACACACCTGCAAATACCAAGACTTCTTACCAATCTTCTCCAAGCATTCTTCTCCAAATACAAATCCTCTCTCCCCCTTTGACATCAAGGGCAAAGGGATGACCAATGTAGAATAAAGACTTCTATTCCAATGTTTGATCTGTTCAATATCAGAACTACATGCTAGCCATGCTCCCCCTAACCATATGCTAAACCCTCTGAAGATATTCAATAGAGTACAAGAGTGTATGACTAAAAAATTATCTTTTTTATGAAAAATGACTCATGATTACATCAATCACCCAACACCGTGGGGTTACATATTTGACCGAACATTACATGAATTGCCCTAAATAATGGGATTACATACAAAACAATACTTGATCCCAATAGCCCATACATGACTGAATATTGCACTGACTACATCATGGGCCTTTACATGACCTTTACATCAAGGGACAAATATGACATATACAACCAAAACCAGGACCTCAACAATGATATTGTAAGCTCATTATTGTCATCGACCACCACGTTATACCATATGGGAACCTACAACATGAATATTTGATAGCATCAACATAAAAGAAACATTAACATCCTTATAATCATGGTACCAATCATTAATATCGACCATAGCAGATACATCCTCTTCATCAAGCATGTAAATAGATAGATTTATTTGAAATGCATGCATCATTGATAACTAGTGAGAGAACAACAACATATAAATCTCCAATAGTAAAACAAGAAGTATCCAAAGATTAGAAAATATATCCAACAAAACATGCTTATGGAACCATAATTCCAACAAGGGAATTTAGGGTTATAATAGTTGCTCTCCTTGAACCAACAGACTACAACAAACCAATGTCAGAAACAGAATACCAAACATGAAATTATGAATGCATATAGGAGGCTCCCCTTCACTTTGTGTCATTTATATTAATCACTGAGACGTATATGCGTCTATCTAAATCTAAAATTTTGTACATATGAGACTGTCCTTCACATTAGCTGCATAAGAAAAGTAAATTGTAGTAATTTACAATCATAGATTCCCTTGAATATGGCATACATGTCAAGGTAATGAGTAGAGTGATGAAGCAACAATCATTCCTAATTTTTGTCTCAGTTAATTAAAGGAATCATGCAGAAGTGGATTTGTAAATATATCTACAACTTGTACCTATGAAGGAACATATTCCAGTTTGATCTTTTGTTTACGAACTTGTTCTCTCATAAAATGATGTCATCTACATCATTGATTCTAAATATGATGTCATCTACATAAACAACAACTATCAAGAGTTTATCTTTACCAATTTTGATATACAGGTTGTTATTCAAAGACCCCTTTTTGAACCCTTGTTCCTAAAGGTACCTATAAAGATGATAATACCTTGTAGAAGGACCATGTTTTAATAGATATAATGCCTAATTTACTTTGTACACAAGACTTTTATCATTTCCAAGAATAAACCCTTCAGGTTGTTCCACACAGATCTCTTCTTATAGATCCCCATAAAAAAATGTATATTTAACATCCATTTCATATACTTTAAATTTATGAAGACTTGAAAATGAAAGAAAAATTCTTATGGCTTCAAGTCTAGCTACAGGTGCAATTTTTTTTTCAAAGTCTATCTATTCCTATTGAGCATAGACATTCCATACAAGTATTTATTTCATTCAAATTACTTCTCCATATTCATTCAATATGTTTTTGAACACCCATTTTTTCCCAACAATATTTTTGTCATGAGGCCTTGGTACTAATTCCCATGTATTTTTATTTTCTATTTGATCAAGTCATGAATTTACTTAACCCAGCATTCATCTTTTCTTTCTTGATTCACATTTTGAGGTTAAATTGTGGATAGTAAGGCTAGGTAACTCGAAGATCCAACAAGATTTCTTCTACTTTGTATTCATGCTTCCTTCTCACCTATAATTTCAGATTCAGGATGATTTTTCTGAGCATACCTTGAAGGAGTCTTTTCTAATGTATGTGTATCTTCATTTCCTTCTTCTAATGCTTCTCTATTTCCTTATCCTACAACATTTTGGTTTGTAGTAGGGAGAGGTTTGTCATCTGCTAGTTCTTCTCTTTTGGTACCTGTGGATGCTTCATCAATTACAACATCTATGAATTCAAAAATATTGTGAATCATTTTATTATAACATTTAACTCCCTCTCTTCTAGAAGAGTATCTAAGAAGGATTCCTTCATCATCTCTAGATTAAAATGTTCGAAGCTTATCATCATTTTTCTTTATGTAACATTTGTTTTCAAAAATTATAAAGTGTTTGACAGTTGCAAGCATACCATACCATAGTACCATATGGAGTTTTATCATTTTTTACTTGAACATGACCTATGTTAAGAATATTCATGGTTATATGTGTTTCTCCCCCCCCTAGAAGGTATGCAGTGTTACTGACTCATCAAGCATTCCATGTGACATTTGTTGGATTGTTTTGTTTATCATTTCTACTACTCAATTTTCTTGAGAAGTCTTAGATTTCGAAAATTGTCTCTTGATGCGACTCACAAGAATTTAAAAAATCATCTGATATAAGTTCTTCTCTTTTATTATATTTAAGACATTTTATTTTCAAATCTTACTCACTTTCTACCAGAGCCTTTAATACTTTCAATTTATCAAATTCTTCGTCTTTCTGTTTTAATAATCCAATCCAATACATTCTTGTAAAATCATCAAAGAATAATATGAAGTATTTTTCACCACAAGGAGACTTATTTGTCATAGTACCACACAAATCATTATGATTAAGTTCAAGTGGTGTACGTGAAATACTGTCTTCAGTGCTAAACTGAACTCTGATTTTCTTGTCAAATTGACATGATTTGCAGATGTTATTTTTAGGTGGAGAGATGTTGGGAAAGTCACAAACTACTCCCATTCTGTTTGATTTGTATAATTGATAAAAGCTAAGGTGTCCCAAACTTTTGTGCCAAACCCAAATTTCTTCATATTTTCTTAAGTAATCGTGTTCTTGGAAGCCTTCCAAGACATAGAAATTTCCTAGAGTTCTTGTTCACTTCCTTATGAACTTACATGTGCCTAGATTTCTTACCACACAATTCTTTGATCTGAAAAAACCTTCATGCCCTTGGTCACACATTTCACTAACACTTAACAAGTTATGTCTTAATCCATCAACAAATAAAACATTTCCAACCTTGACCTTTTTCTTTAACAACACGGTTCCTTTCCCTTTAGTAGAAGCAGGTGAATTATTATCGAAAGTTACATTTTTTTCTTTCTTTATTTCATTAAAAGAATAAATTTTTCTTTTTCACCTGTAATATGCTTTAAACAACCACTTTCAATGTACCAGAAATTTTCTTGATCTCGTGCATAAAAATCTAGACCACAATTTTCAGAGTTTGTAGTTTTATTTTATTATAGCTTGTGTGTCATTGTATTCTACTCATGTTGGTAAGATAGTCCCATGATGCTTCTACATTCGGTTTCTTTATGACCAAATTTATTGAAAAGAGAACATTAAATTTCATATTGAAGAGGCGACAAAACATTCTAAGAAGATTTCTTTGCCCTAGTCTCATTCTTTTGTTTTCTTGCATCTCTATTCATAATAGTTTTATAAGCAACACACTGAAAATATTTGTGACCAAAATTATGACAAGTGAAGAATTGATCATTGAAGTAGGAGTACCTGGGAGTATAAAGACTTGAGTAACTTTCCCTTTGATTATAGTAAGGTTGTTTTTATTGAGAGATATTTGATCCTTCATTCTTTTGTTGAGCACTATAATTATGATGATTGCTACTTTTACTACATTGAGGTAGCTTCCTATACATGTTTTAGAAGATTTTATTGTTTTTTATTATTCACCTTTTGAATCCTATCCAAGAGTTGTCTTGATTAGAGGAGAACATTGCCGTTTGATGATTTATTCTAAAGTATCAGATCTTTTAGCAAATCTAAGATTTAGAGATCTTCTTTTCTCAAGTTTCATTCCTAGACCCATTATTTCAAGTTCTAAATTTTCACAGTTCCTTTTTTTCTTGAATTTGTTTCTACAAAACTTCTTCAACAAATTTGGCTTCTTCTACATATATTTTTAGTTGATTCTTTAACAAGATTATTTTCCTTACAGATATACTTTTCTTCTAGAGCATCTGTAAAAACATCATCAAATTCATCTACACATTTTTCTTCAAATGCCATAAGCAATTGAGAATCTTGACTAGATTCAACATCCTCATTTCAAATAATATTCACTATCTTCATGAGTATACAATCTTTTCCCATTATAAAACCTTCCTTTAACATTCTGTTTTAAAAAATTCTTCCTTTTTCCCATGATTTTATTTATAAGGAAATTTAGTAGCATAGTGAACACCCCTTCCATATGAAAAACTTTTGAAAGGAAGCTTACCTCTAAACTTACTAGTTTTCACTTGTTGTTTCATCATGAAATTCAATCCTTCTTCATTTGAAATGTAACTAGTTTCCTTAACCTCTTGATTTTCCTTTCATTTTTATGTAACTTTGAATGCTACTTCTCTAATATTTGACGAACCCCATTTTCTCATTTCATAAGCTATTAAAATCCCATGGAGTTGCTCAATAGTGAGATTCTTCAAATCTTGCACTTCTTCAATGGCTGAGACTTTCGAATCAAACTTTGGGGGTTATAGATCTTGGATTTTTCTCAACAACAATTGAATATTTTACTTCATCACAAAGATTTTTCATTGAGTTAATGATCTCATCTACCCTAAGGAAGAAACTTGCAATACTTTCATCATTGTGCTTTAGAGAGTCTCATATTGAATTCTAAACGATTGAATTTTTGCACTATTTACCTTAGTGTCACCTTTATAGCTCTGGATAATCTTGTCCCATATATATTTTTCTTTATTCAACTCCATAACCTTCACAAACTATGATTTTGCTAAGCTTCATAAGAGAGCATTAACTACCTTTGCATTAGTCTCGTAGTATTTATTCCTCACGTCATCTATGGGAATGGGGGATGGATATTGATATCCTCCTTCAATGATTAATCATACATCAGCTCCAAGTGAATGCAAATATTCTCTCATTCTAATTTTCTAAAATACCACGTTAGTTCCATAAAAAAAAGTGGCATGATAGAAGATACTCCCTCTTGACAGCTCATCTTGATGGATCTCCCTTTAAGCGATCAAGATTCTTATGAGGGACCTACTTTGATACCTATTATTGGGAAAAATACAAAGAGGCGGGAGGGAGAATCTATATTTTAAATTCAAACTTCCAAATTTTATATTCATGAAAAAATATACGCTACTATTATTAAGGCAACCTTTGTATGTACGCTACTTCAGAGAAGGAAACCAACATATATTTAGTTTACTGATTTTATGTATTCTATGAGATAATTAACTTTAATTAGTGCATGAGTAGATTAATTACTTTTTAGTAAATAGTAAATAACATAAATAAATCACAACATAGAACACTAGGATTTTAGGTGGAAACCCAATGTGGGAGAAAACCACCATTATTGTTGTCTTCGTTTTCTGTCTTATGATATAAAGAAAATATTACATTTGTACTCATGGAAACTATTGTCAATATGAAGGAAGTGACCTACAAAAGGGAGATACAACCCCCTAAGCTCTTTTACCAGCTCCTACCCGAAGGGGGCTCTTACCCCCTTTCTGAAGGTTGCAACTCTCAACTCCTTATGGACCACTTTTTAGAATACTTCAAACTGGATTCACCTATCCAATAATCATCACACAACCTATAGGCCACCTTTCATCAAATTTTCAAATTGTACCCATATCAACCATACACCCAACCAAACTGAAGCATTGAATCTGAGACACTATGACACTGAAAATCAACTAAAATTATGAAGAATCAAATCATTTAATGTAAAACCAAACTATAAATTACAAACATCAAATTATGTATGTGACTGTACTGAAAAAGACTCGTGTATATATTTGTCTTCTCTATATAACTCTTGCGTACAGATACCAGAATACTAAAAATTGAAAAATCATACATAGACCATTTCACCAGTTACATATTTTTGAACCAATCATCGATTTCTTAACCAATTATATACCATAGATCATATACCTAGTCAAACTTTTGTATCATTAAAACTGATCAACGCAACCAACTCACCTCAATTTTCACTATCAGACATAGATCATCATGATAGAGACATCATCGAAAGACAACAACAAGTAAAACATACAACATCACCTGTAAACATCAATCGTCAGATCAAACCCTGGTTTGTGTATGCAATTTCCACAACCAATATCAGCGTATGTACGTACTTAGCATGCACAACATACGCATACAAATATACATATACTGCAAATTATTTCGCAGAATACATACACGACCCTATAGAGATGGATCCATGTATGTAGACAACAATGCCCAAACAGACCTATGTACAGATCTAAAAATCTTTCATTGCAAACAAAATTTCACTTTCTGCAACATTTATTGTCAATAGTACAAAATTCTAAATAAATAATTTAGATCATAGTATCATAGTTTCATCAATATTAGATACTAATAAATTTGCAACAAGTAAGCACATATGTCAACGTATTTGAGACCTTCCAGATATGAGTCTTCTCCTTACTCCCTGGTGCATGCCTGTTTCAGATCAAATCATTCATAGACAACCTGATACTTGCACACCCAACACCTTGATCTCAATATTTTTATATAGTCTTAGCCTTATTCAATACCTTAGTCCAATCCTTAGTAATATCATTGGTATTATTTTATGGGATCAAATAATGATTGTCACGCCCATTACTATGGGCCAATATCATGGTAAAGACCCGTCGTATCTAGATTACCAGGGTGTGGATTCTGTACGTGACTTTTCTTCAAAATACCTACGTATTTACATGACCATTCTTCTGAGGACCCACATAAATTTCTGAACTAACATTCAATTTGTCCATATCATCAATTTGTTTTTGAACTAACATTCATTTGTCAATATCACTTGTAGCATTTGTATCAATCTGCATAATCATCATGTTATCACAATCTTGACAACTTCATCATGTAGCTTACCATCAAGGACAACACATTAGCCATAATGCTAACCATAAAATATTCAAGTAACAAGGATATGTTCCTAGACAACTGTCTTTTCACAATATTTTAATTAATATCATAAATTCAAAGAATACATTGTATGATTAGGATCTTCTCATGTCATGTGCTAACAATTTCCCACGTTTAGAGGAAAAGAGTTTATTTGACCCTTTGGTTCACTTGTTTGCAATGAAAAATTTGGTCAACCTGCACAATTGGAAGATCCCCAAATCATTGAATTATCCAATTGCAAGTTGTGTTTTGGAGTGGACCAAAATAACATAAATAGTTGACAACAATGATGATGTATTGGAGCATGAAGTGTTGTTATGTCTTGGAGAGTGTGTCATGTTCACTTGCAATTTGTGGGTTGAAGGAGGGTTGTTAAATGTTGTGTTTAGATATGTTTAGGATATCTTCTATATGCCTGGTTTGAAGCCACCTAAACTTCCAATGTTCACTACAGTTATCTTTGAGAAGTACACAGGTGTTCCATTTGATATAAATTGTCCAAATATTGTACCTATAACACTTGTTGTTAGAGGGAATCTTAAAAATACGACTTTAAAAATCATGTTGGTGTTCAATATACACAAATCACAGGTGATGACTTTGCAATGAGCCATTGTTGACATATGAGATAAAAAGAGGTAGGGTTTGGCATTCACAACTATATCAAGACTGAAGAGTGAAATTATTGGATGGTTTATGAATTTGACCACCTTTTTATTTTAAATTTTTTCCTAAAATGCAAAATAATGCATATGTAACACTTTGGAAGAAAGAGGAGTAATGACTAAAGACAATATCATTCTAACATATTTATTTTATTTAATTAAAATATTCTATCAACAATATAATTGCATATATTGGAAAGAAATATATTTCTTCGAAATAACTCTTGTTTAGAAGGATAACAATTAGGTGCATTATGTTTGAATATAAGGGTTCATAGTTGAAGAGTGATCTGAAAATAGGGCACTTATGCTTCTTGTCTAACTTACAAGAACCTCTCCCACTCCCAAAGCTTTAAATATTCCCAAGTCTTATTGATTAACCAATGCAGAAATGATAATATACTTGAAATAAAGGTGTATGCAAATTTTTATTGTTGGTTGTTCATGTGCTTTAAACTATGTTGTGTATGTTGATATGTAAATACAAACAATAAATACTAATGCAGCAATAAACAAAGCACACAGAACAACAATTAATTTTGGAGTTCACCCAAAACTCTTGGGCTACATCTCCTTGAGCTCTACTCAACTTGACTAGGCTCTCTGGGATTATGGTATAAGTCCTTTTTACAAGCTCTTGGCTCAACTCTTGTTGTTTTACACAGAAACAATGGGTTCAGACACCATTTTATCCCTTGGCTCTTGAATCTCTTGGATTTTTGGCTCTCGTCTCTGGCTCTAGCTCTTGGCTCTGGCTTTGACTCTTCAGCTCTGCCTTTGGCTCTCGCTCTTCCACTCTGGCTTCTTGGCCCTTTGTAACCTTCAGCTCTCTGGGATTACACTTGAACTTCAAGTGACCCCAAAGGCTACGTCAGCTACTCTGCACAGTCACTCTTCGGCTCCCTCTGCTCTCTCGGCTCTACCTCTACTTTCAGCACTCCAATTGCACTCAACTGAGCTCTCTGGGCTCTTTTGAGGCATTTTCCTAGATTTTGGCTTCCCTCGTTGTTTCTCTATGGTCCAATAATTCCCCTATGACTCTGTGGCTTCTTTGCGCTATCTGTTCGACTAGCCATCTGGCTCTCGACCTTTTCCCACTCAAATCCCCCTCTTGTGTGTTAGCAATCACTGCATAACGTCTTTAGGGGAGGTGGCCACCTATTCTGCAATGGAAAGGACCTTCGGGCCTTTGAAATCCCCCAGAATAACGTTCTCTGTTTACACAGAGAAAAACGCTAAAACACAGGAAAAATCGTCAATCTGTCGTTTTTTTCGGACTTCAAATATTCTAAATTCCGCCTTATATTTTATTGGGTCTGTCCTTTAAATCACAATCATAAGTCGCATAGGCACATTCTGTGGTTTTCTTTTGTATTTTAAAAAATACATTAAACATTGCAAAATCTTGTAACTAGCTTGAGATGGATTTGAAATAATATGAATTTGCATTCCAGAACCCCCCTTTGAGCCCAGATTCATCACATCGGTGCATCCCTTCACTTTTCGTTTATTAAACGAAATATGCAAAATACATAGCAAAATGTCGTTGGGCATATTTTAAAATATATCAACTGTCACCTGTAGCCCTGTCAGGTCCGGCCATCACATCGCGCATATATATATATATAGCTGCTCCTTTGTGTAGCTCTGAGGTTGCTCCCTTTGGAACACCATCAATCTCTTCAAGTCTCTTGAAGTCTCCTGAACTCTTTGGTTCAAGTGTGTGATTCTGAACACCTGCATCCTGCAAATGATGTTTCAAGCTATTGCATTCCTCCAGAATATAATCTTCACACTCTGTAATGCAACTCCTTCTTGGAGCTATTTCAATGGCCTTCATGGAAGCCTTCGAACTTTCTCCATAAGCTTGTCCATAGCCAAGACCCAAATACTTAGGCCTCTCCTCAATAATTATTGGCTCAACAATACCTTGTGCATGTCTACCCAAGCCCTTTCCTTCATAGCCCATCTTGGACATTAGCTTGGAACCTACGCCTTTAGTATGTTTTTCAAAAGAACCAATATAAGCATCCTTAGAGGAATTTGAAGACAAACTGGAATGGTTTACCACTTCTTCAAGCCGATACTTGACTAAGGCCTCTTAGGCAATAAAGAGTTCTGTCTCCAACTCATGCATCATTTTCAGGTTCATATTTGCAATATGAAGTTGCCTCTCCATTTCCTGAAATTTGTCAGAAAGCAACTGCTTCTCTTCCTTCATGGAATTCAACTGCTATCTAAGCATGCAGCTCTTCCTTCCATCCTCATACATTTCTCTCACCATATCCATCATGGTGGACAATTCTTGCTTCATGTCTTCATCAAAGAATCTTGTGAAAAAGGAATAATTTGAGGACCCACTTGTAGAAGTTGTCATTATGTCAATGGACAACAAAAAAAACTTCAACAAGATAAACAAAGAGCTTATTCAACAACCTTTTGCAACAAACCTCTTGTGCTCCAAAGATTGCCTTAAGGTCCTTGGAATAGAAGAATGCCTTTAGCCCTTCTTCCTATTTGTCCTTCACGGACTGAGCTATCAGTAGCTTTCCCTTCACCTCTGCAAACTCAGAAAATAGTCAGTCTACAAACAAGCATACATCAATGGTTGAATTGAGGCTTCTGTGATCCATAACAACTATAAGAAGAAATTTCGATGTTTTTCCTAATGATGAACCGCATTCGCTGGTTCAAAACGCGTCGACAAAGATTTGTTGCATGTGATTTACGCTGAAATTTCTTCTTATAAGCATACATAAATTAGACAATCATTCCTTGACTGCCCAAACACCTTTTAGGCAAGCAATCTTTGCTCCATTAATCAAGCATTTTGATATAACCTTCTTTGAAGGTGTGGTTAACTAAGCTTAAGCTCTGATACCACCTGATCTGAAAATGTGGCACATATGCTTCTTATCTAACTTACAAGAACTTCTCCCACTCCCAAAGCTTTAAATATTCCCAAGTCTTATTGATTAACCAATGTGGAAATGATAATATGCTTGGAATAAAGGTGTATGCTTATTTTTATTGTTGGATTTTTATGTGCTTTAAAATATGTTGTGTATGTTGATATGTAAATATATACAATAAATACTAATGTAGTAATAAACAAAACACACAAAACAACAATTTAATTTGGAGTTCACCCAGAAATCTTGTGCTACGTCTCCTTGAGCTCTAGTCAACTCGACTAAGCTCTTTGGGATTATGGTATAAGTCATTTTTACAGGCTCTTGGCTCAACTCCTGCTATTTTACATAGAAAAAATGGGCTCAGACACCATTTTATCCCCTGGCTCTTCAAGCTCTTGGCTTTCTAGCTCTCGGCTCTCTCTTTGGCTCTTCAGCTCTAGCTCTGGCTCTTGGCTCTAGCTCTGACTCTTCAGCTCTGGCTTTGGCTCTCGCTCTCCGGCTCTGCCTTCTTCGCCCTCTGAAACCTTCTTCTCTCTGGGGTTACACTTGAACTTAAAATGACCCCAAAGGTTGCGTCAGCTGCTCTTTGCAGTCGCTCTTCGGCTCCCTCTTCTCTCTCGACTCTGCCACTACTTTTAGCACTCTTCCTGCTCTCAACTAAGCTCTTTGGGCTCCTTTGAGGCATTTTCTTAGCTTTTGGCTTCCTTGGCCATTTCTCTGTGATCCAATAATTCCCTTGTGGCTCTGTGGCTTTTATGCATTATTTGTTCGACTCGCCATCTGGATCTCGGCCTTTTCCCGCTCAAATCCCCCTCTGCGCGTTATCAATCACTACATAATGTTTTTAGGGGAGGTGGCCACCTGTTCTACAATAGAAAGGACCTTCTGGCCTTTGAAATCCCCTAGAATAGTGTTCTCTATTTACACAAAGAAAAACGCTAAAACACCGGAAAAATCGTCAATCTACCATTTTTTCGGACTTCAAATATTCTGAATTCTGCCTTATCTTTTATCGGGTCCGCCTTTTAAATCGCCATCGCAAGTCACATAGGCACGTTCTATGGTTTTCTTTTGTATTTTAAAAAATACATTAAACATTGAAAAATCATGTAACTAGCTTTAAATGGATTTGAAATAATATGCATTTGCATTTCGAAACCCCCCTTCGGGTTTGGACTCATCACATCGATGCATCCCTTCGCTTTTCGTTTATTAAATGAAATATGCAAAATACATAGGAAAATGTCATTGGGTGGATTTTAAAATATATCAACTATCACCTGTATCCATGTCAAGTCTGGCCATGGAAACACGCATATATATATATATATATATATATATATATATATATATATATATATATATAGATAGCCGCTCCTCTGTGTAGCACATATTGTGATCCGCTGATATCAGCAATCGTGATATCGCATCAGCCTAGGGTCCCGCCTTTGCCTTGTGGTATCACTGATTGTGATCCACCGATTTCAGTGATCGCACCATCGTATCGGCCCTAGACCTTTTCCTTGGGCATACATTGCCTACCTCTGATCCAACCCACCGATCTGATCATCAGAGGTTGTTGATTGGGGGAGCCTTCCGCCTGACTTTAAGTCCTCCTCTTGGCCTCATGCGATGTGATTTTCCCTTATAATGGTCTTTTTCCCATTTTTAAAGGATTTTTGCCTCTTTCCCAAAGAAAAAAAGAAACTTCTTTTTGTGATAACTTCTCCATCTGAAGTTCGTTTTCACCCATTCAAGTTGCATTGGATTCAGAATGAAGGGATCTCTGCAAAGAGACTATTTCTGAGAGCAACTTGTGACTTTCATTTTCCTCTAATTTACAAAGGGTTTGTGCCATTTGCCACGTTTTACATCTTATGAAGTCTTTTAGACTTAGACGTTTATCCAGGAGCCATTTTTGGATCACAAATATGTAATCACTGAAGACAACAATATGCTTTAGGAGAGAAAATAAAGTGAAATACATTCTCACAAGTGTTGAACAAAATATCATTATATACAGGCACAGTTAGACATGAGAAAAGTTAAGCAATGAGTAGGAAATACATGCACTAAAAAAATAAATTGAATACAAGATATATGTGTGTTAGATAAATATTCATCCAACTCAGGGTTTTGTTTTACAAAAAGAGTTCACTTCAAGAATTTATTGGGAAATGCAATTTTTTTCAAAAACATAATTGCATGTAGTAGTAGAAATAAGTTACTTGAAAAGAGATTGTGTTTAAAACATAAACATTTAACTACATTGTAGTTTCAGTAAAAGGGTTCACAATGAAATATATAAGTAATCAGAGCATACACAATAAGTTTCTTTGACAGAAAAAAATAGGAAGCACTATATGATGAGAAGTGTTGAACATAATATCCTTTTATTCATCCATAGATATACACTAATAAAGTAAAATATTGAGTACAAGATACATTCTTTTAGAGCTAAAAGCCATGACAACAAATTGATTTGGTCGTTATGTCTGCATTGAACTTGTTATTTTGTTCTAGACAAAGCTTTCACTTGAAATTTTCATGTCAAAATACAAATGTTGTTCTGGAAATATTTTTCCATGCACTGCCAGAAATAAATTGCATCAAAAAATTTATGTTCAAAATGAGAGTGATAACGATTTCCTTTGAGAGGGAAAAAATGTCAAACATATGCTAAGCATTTTTTAAAAGAATATCCTAATATTTTGTGAGAGACAAACGTGGAAAAAATTATGAGTTGAGTAGAAGACACATGCATTAAGAAATTAAAGTGACATTAGGAAACCAAATCCATAGGTCAATACACATTCAACTTCGATTTTTGTGCTCCAAAATTTCCTTAAAAAATTGATTGGGAAACACAAGCCTTGTCGCAAAAATATGTTTCCATTCAATTGAAAAAATGAATAGCCTGAAAATAAAGTATCTTGAAGTTGTGATCAATTTAGAGCACTATAGTTACAATATCATGGTTCACTGCCAGAGAGATATGCAACTAGATAATAGAAATCACTTTTCTTTGATAGAGGATGAAAAAGTGTGACATGTCCTATGCAGCATTTAAGAGAATGTGGTGATATTCAACCATAGATAGAAATGAATAAAGTTAACAATTTAGAGAAAGGTACATCGATTTAAAAATGAAAGAGATGACAGGGAATCAATGCCAAAGGCCAATATACATTCGTTTAGGAGTTTATTTTTTCAAAAAACTTCACTTCAAAAATTTATTTTGAAATACAAGAGATGTTAGAAAGATATATTTGTATGTAAACCTGGAAATATAGAGATTGAATATAAACTATGTTGAGAATGATAGTAGTTTAGTGTGCTATAGTTTCAATGCTTGGCTTGAATTTGAAATATATATGCCATCACAGGGAAGAAAATGAAATTTCTTTGAGAAACAAAATAAGTTGTGCCATATCCCAAAAAATGTCGGGCACAATATGCAACTACTAAGCTAGAGATAAACTTAAGTAAAATTAACAATTTAAGGGAAGGTAAATCCATTAAGAAATTAACGTGATCAAAGGAAATTAATGTAGTAGCACAACATGCATTGAAATCTAACTTATGATCTTCATAAGGCTTTGAATTCAAAAAATACTTTGGAAAATAAAAGTATTGCACTTCATCAACGTACATACCCTTACTCCAATGTAAGGGGTAATATAAAAAAAAGAATAAAAACAAAGTTTGTTCAATATTTTAGAACGAAAAAATATGTGAAGTTTTTCTACAAAAACTAGAATTCATGATCTAAAATTTTGATGCTTCTATAATAGATTTTGTGTTGGGAAATCCTGCAGGTCATTCAACCTTCCTCCTCATCGGATTCTTTGTTTTCTATGTTAAGAAAATGTGGTGCATTTGCCTTGATGTAGTTAGCCCAATTTCATTAAAACTAAGAAATTGCTGAGAAATGGATAGGATGAAAATGAGTGATATTTATTTCACACATAGATATGAACTTTTGCACAACTCTTTTTCATATATATATTTTATTTTAAATTTGGAAATCAAATTGATTTGCTTGAAGCAAAACTGTAGAAATATCTCAAAATTTTATTTATTCCATATTTTGAGGTTTTCTATAACTTTTTGGTCATTCGTGGCACTGTCTATTAGATTAAGTTCCGTTAACCGAGATTTTTAATCTTCTAATGGTTTGGATCCTGACAAATCAAAATAATCTATAAAATTTGTCCCCATCTCCCATATTGGCAAACAATGTCGAGTGGCCCTTTTCATTCATTCTTTAATTTATTTGGTCTCATACTATTGTTGACTCAAATAAGCAAACATTATTCTTTTATCCATTTTAAAATATTTGGCGATTTTGTCAGGCTAGAGCTATGTTTCCCATTCAAGAATTGATGTGATTATTTGTATGATGTACTTGTCTTCTTCCACCAAAGATTTTATTCTCTCTTCATATCCAATTTTGTTTATAAAACATAGCCTAGTCTTCCTCCATATTTGGTTGGCTTATATTGTTGCGCCTTAAAAACCTGCAGATTATTTTCCGTTTCATGACTTTGAATTGATTGAAACTCGAGTTTCAATTTCTTCCTTCATTGTTGTCGTCTTGGTTAGAATATTGTTGTCACATTCTTCCTTCTGTATTCTAATTTTCTATGCATGTGTCTTTTTTATTTGTTGGGTCTCTACAGAGTGTTTAAGTTTCAATTCATTCAATTCATTTTGGTATATATTTCGCATTTTATTTCTTTCAATGGAAAACCCACCTACAAGTGTTTGTTTGGTTTTGTTATATTCCTTCCATGACTACCCCATGCATGGGGGGTCATAGGGGGGTTGGTAGCCCCCCTACACCAGGTCCGATGTAGTGACCAGGGAAATTTTTTTCAACCCTATATTCGGTGGGCGGACCTACCTATGGTTTTGTGCATGGATTTCACACATGATTTTGGGCATGATGGTTTTCTGGCCATGGTATTTTGTAGATCCAGTCAAGGGAAATACGGTTATGTTCCAATCCAGGGTTAATATATTGGGGTTTATGGATGCTTCGACATGTATATATATGTGTGTGTGTGTGTGTGTGTGTGTGTGTATTGTAACATTGAAAGGAATAGAATGAAAAATCTATCTGGTAGTCGCGGCTTTGGGATACAGGGGAAAATCTTCGTGTATATCTGTTTTATGTTTCATTCTCTCTCCATTGTTTATTTTCTATTTTTAGAATTCATAGGACGGTAATTTCAATATAGGGTTATGACCTACAGCGTTGTGGAATTATTTTTCCAACTTTATACACTGAATGCTTTCATTTTCTCTATTTCTCTTTCTAGACGTTTTATCTTATTGTTGATTGTTCCTGTAGGAGGTGGAAAGTTCACAAACATGCTTATGGTTATAATTTACAAAGGTTGGTAGAGCCTGGAAGGATTCTGATGTTGTTTCCTCAACATTCCCTATTGCTTTCCAATTGGATTTTGAAATGATTTCAAAACTATCACACTTTGTTTTCTTCATTATTCTGACAGTTGACTTTTTCTTGGCATTAGAGTAATACTCTGCAAAAGATGGAACACTTTCATGAAAAATTTCTACTTCAATTCAATAAAAAATAATAAAGAGGGATTTTTTGGTGTCTTATGGGTTGTGAATAATAATGATATCATCAATAGAGGAAATCCTTTTTTCTATTATCTCTCATTTCTGTGTTCTATGTTATTTTCGAGCTTTGAATTCTCTCTTCCTTACACCTTAGTGGTCTATCTCTGTATCTGGATCTTTTTCATTAAGAGTGCTTTATTTTATTTTTATTGTCTCTAGAGCTATAAAACAAACATCACAAACATTTTCAACTTGGGATTCTTCTATTTTTGGAGAATATGAAAAAGGGTCTCAAATAATGTCCTTGAAATTATATTTCAGAATTGTCAACAGATTTGATCTCTTCAATTGTAGTATTAGTATGAAGACTCCTATGGTTAAGGAAATCCTCATATTTTTTTTTTCTAAATTCTTGTAGTTTACTTATATTCTCCCTACTCAACAGTTATCCTCTATCAAAATATTGGTTAAAATTATTAATTTTAATAAAAATTTCATCAAAAAAAGGTTGTTGGTGTGTGTAGGTTTTGATGTAGTTGAAAACCTTATAATTTTCATTGATGATTCATAGAGGGTCATAGTCATGAAGGGGCAATGAATAAAACAAAACATGGTTGATTTCTTTAGCCTCCTTAAATGCATGTCCCTGGTCCTTGAGGCATATGTTTCCAAAGTTAATTATGAAGCTTGGCTAGAATTTCTTCTAAAGTTTGCTCTACTTTGGAGCTTGAACATTCAAGGTAGTATGATTGGCTACCTCTCTTAAGGCGATCCTCTCTGGAATAAGTTTAAGAAGGAGATCAGGGCCAACTTCACATTCATAGGCTCTAATATATGTGAATAGTTCTTTGACGAACTAGTCTCCTCTTTCTTCTAACACCTCTTTAAGGCCTTCAGTAACCATGGGAGGGTTTTCTCCAAACGTAATTGATTGAAAGGGGTCGTCACGTAATTACAAAAGTCATAAAAATGGAATTTGAAGATACTTTACCACAAAAACGGAGCATAATTCTGAATAGGCATTTTGTGATCAACTGGGTAATTTCATTTCATAAACAAAATGGAACAAAATAAACTATAATATCCTTAATATAGGATAGCATGAAAAATAGTTGATCATATCATGGAGGACACATAATGGAAAACATAAGGGCATCTCTTAAATTCTAAGACAAAATTTTGGCCCAACTGAAACACTTTGAGTCATTGAGTAGGTTGTCTATTAAAGCCATCCATTGCAACTTAGAATGTTCAGGGTATTTTTCTCCATATAGACAGGACAACATTTTGGGTATTTTTTTTTATGCCTTAATTTTTAACCCTTCTTTGTCTTCTCACAACCAATGTTTGACAACCTTATCATAATTCCCTTCACACTTCATGAATAATATTTTGTTGAAGTTATCCAGAAACTAAGTGTTTAAGAAAACTTTATGAGGACTAAGCTTCTAAATTGTTGATAGTACTTGTAGATTACAACAGGATATAACATTTTTGTTGCAGTCTATTATAGTGTGTGTACAAAAATCCACATGTCACATGGCCATGCAACCATGTCACAATAGGGAAAAAATTTCGCTCTAGCAGCAACTTTGTGGAGTTATGTAGCTCTAGTTTTCTTCAACTGAGTGTTTTTGTCCTCACTTGAACTGTTAGAATTTAACTAGATTTTATTCTCATAGAAATTATAAATATTTTTCCACTTCATCATACCTACCATCTGGGTTATGGCTTTTCTGATCCATTTAGGTGCTCCTTAATGTGTTCAATAGCCTGCTGACATTATAGATTTACCTTTCTTACCCATGTTTAGCTGTGCAAATGAATAAAAGAAAACTAAACTTTCTGTGACAGATATAAAATTTACTAATGAAATTCTTTATGATAATGCATGCTTACGAGAAATTACAAGCCTTGTAGTGAATTTGAACTTGTTTCTTTGTAAGGAGGGATATATGTTCCAAAGCACCACTCTTTGTAAATATGGTGTGGATAAGATAGTGCAGAATAGAGAGCCAAAAACAAGGAAATTGCTCAATTTTGTTTTTACCCTTGGGAGGTGCAACAATAAATTCGCATGAAACGTGTCAATTATTTATCCAAGTGGTGAAACGCCTCAACTGCTTGCATGTGAAATTCCATGTGAGGTTGGAAGGTCTAACAACAACAACAACAACAACAACAACAATTAATATATTAATAATAACATTATGTTTAATTAGGGCATTATATATGTTGATTTGTAATATAAATCACTCTAGTTTAATATTAATATTTTAGGTTTAAACGACAACTACTACTACAACAACAACAGCACGAGCAGCAACAACAGTTAATATATTAATCAATTAAGATATTAATAATAATAATCAAAATATTTATGGCAATACTAATAATAATAATAATAATAAATATATTAATAAATAATAATATATTTATAATCATTAATACATTATTAATCATATTAATGTTAATTAAGATTTTTATATATTGCTTTATAATATAAATCATTTTAGTTTAATATTAATAGTTTAGGTTTAATATTTATGGCTTTGTTAAATATTAAAATTAGTAGGATTTAATTGTATTCTGATTTTTTTATAATAATCATAAAAATAAAAATAATAATTATATTTATAATAATAATAGTTTTAACTAATTAATATATTAATAATAATAATTAATATATTTATGACACTGATTATTTCAATCACATTTACTAATATATATCCTTATATCAAACCCATTATAACTATAAAATGTAATTATATTCGTAATAATATAAATATCATTAATAAATAACCATTAAAATAAAATAAAGGTCACTCAAATTATATAACTTTCATTACGATCTTCATTTGACATGCTAGTGAAATTTGAAATTACAAGCTTGTTTTCATTCTATTTCCTTCTATTCTCATATCAATGTCGACAAACTATAACTTTATTGTTTACAGGGATTCGATTTATACATGTTGGATTTCCAAGAATGGTAACGCTTTCATCGCCGTTCACATACCTCTACTCCGATCCTGAAAGAGCGACATTAATCTCGATCTCTTACCAACAGCCTCAGCCAAGGAAGCTCATGGGTTCCTCAGTTTAATGATACGACATCCAGCTAATTTTCTGGCCCGATTCAGCCGAACTTGATAACTATGGTTCCAGAGCCATTTGGTACGAGGACAGGGAATCTTTCCGCTGTTACTCATCAATGGTTTTATAACGACTACATTATTGGTGAATTTAATTTAATTTTGGGCATCAAAATTTTACTTCCTGTGATAAATAGTTAGAAATGAGATAAATTTTAATATTTTTTAATTTTACTTTAATTCTAAGTAGTGATTGACGGTTGCTTAATAACCACATGTATAATTTCATTGAAAAATGATAATTAAGATATTATTTGAATACATACTCTTGTCATTAATAACCCTACGCTCTACACCCTAATTACCAAATAATGACGTGTAAGGCACTGCCTAGATTTTCCTTATAATACTCCCCTCCCTCGTCATTGGAAGATTGCCGAAGGCGGCGTTGAACTAATGACAACAGTTTTGTTCATTACTTTATTAAAATAACTTTAAAAAAGCAAGAACGGTATTCAATATTGCTGTACTCAATGACTTGGTGCAGTCTTTTACTGCTGGAATCAATGAGTTCAGTCTTTTAATGTTTCAGTGATTTCAGTGAGTCTTAGCATTTGCTTTATAACAGTCACCCATATTTGAAGATGACAAAGATTGTTTAAGAGGCGCTGAACGAGTGTTGTCGGCTATGTGTATAGCTTTATGATTGATATATTTTTATTGTAATATAAATGTTTCAGTATTTCAAGTGAGTCCCAGCATTTGCTTTACAGCACTCACCTATAATTGGAGATGACAAAGATTGTTTAAGCTGCGCTGATCAAGTGTTTTGGACCACGTTTAGAGATTTATCATTCGTATATTTTAATCGTAACATAATTGTATTAAACGTATGTAAGTAATTCGACTAGCTGGTAAGTAATTTTCTTAATTGGCGGTATAATAGTATTTTTCATTTTATATTAAAAATGAAAAATATGTCTTTCGAAAACATAATACTTTTATTCTTTATAATTTTAAATTTTATTTCATAGGTGGCAGCCAGCCTTCCAGAAAGTGGACAAGGTAGCTGTAGTTAAATTTGGCTTTCTTCTGCCTTTCTTAACGCGATAAGAATTCAATAAACAAGTCAAAAGAAAAAATTGCTTGCATAGTATTTTCTATAGGTTTCCCTTTCTCATTTTAAAATGATATAGAATAGGTAATCAAACAAATTCGTTGAAGTTGGCATATTATTATTCTCTACGGGAGGGGATATAACCTTTACCTCTTCGTTAAAGTGAGTTGATTTTGTATGTTTTTTGTTTTTTTTTTGGGTAATTTTAATTAAAGTTTAGGAAAAGTGTTCAATATTTCTATATTTAATATATTCAAAAATAATTTCTTAATTTTTTAGAAATTTTATTTATAATTTTCAATTGGCTCAGCTTGCACTAATGAGATATAATTCCCTTGTTAGAGGGTGTTATTTTTGGGGTTTATTAATTCTCGCAGTTCATTTAAAATAAAAATACTAAACTAATTTTGTGAGTAGTTATTCCTTTAATGTGTACTTGACACTGACAGTGTTATATCTTACCCTACTAAGCCTCACACTACTAACGTTGCGATGTCTGACACTGCTAATGCCTGTGGTATCTGACACTGCTAACATGACAATGCCTGGCACTACTATCACACTACCCAATAATGCATGTCCCTTACATGGGAAAAAGGTTTATGTCTGACATTGCAAACCATGTGATGTCTGATACTATTGCTATGTGCAACAATGTCGGGCCCTTACGTGGGCAAAGAGGAGGGTGGTGGAGGCGGGAGTGAGGTTGAACAATTGTGCAGAGGAAGTTTGGTATTCATCACACCTATTTTTCATTTTGCACATAGAAACGTTTCACCATATTATATCTTGTGCAAACCCTTGTGTGTCAAGTCCACGAGTCAGGCATGCCGGGTGGGCACGTTTAACCGATGGGTCGGCAAGAGTTGGCATGGGCAAGCGACGATCTAGGCGATTGAACGGCGAGTTGAGGGCATGTGCGAACCGCGCGATGAGACGACCGAACGAAGGAAACGTGTGACGTGAAGTTATCTTGTGAAAATGACCAAGTGTTGGGTGGTGAAAGTTTATATGTGGGGGCAATCCCGCACATGAGCACCCATACCATGGGCCGACGCGAAGTTGGGGTGAGTTGGACGAAATGGTGGGTCGGCTTGGTGAGTCGACGCCCCAAATGATGGGGCCAATAGCCATATAAGTAAAGCGTTGGGATGGTGGCAAAAATCAATCAATTGAAGTTTTTAGGTGCTCATTTGAGCTGGAGGGTGAGGTAACTTGGAGAGGACTGAAATTTGGCAAGATATATGCGAACTTTTGGGCCGAAACACTGAGCCAGGGGAACCGCAGAAAATGGAGCCGCAGGTCAGGCGAGGGTGTTTGAGGGCATCGGATCGAACAACCGGGCGAGGGCGTCCGACGGTGTTTGTTTGAACAATCATTCGAAGGCGTTTGAGCGAGTGCATGCGAGGGCGTCAACCGAACGACCGAACGGGCGAAGTCATGCGAGGGCACTGAATCGAATGACCCAATAGATGAAGTCATTTGAAGGCATTCGGGCGAAGTCGTGCGAGGACGCCGAGCCAAATGAGCGAATGGGCGAAGTCGTTCGAGGATGTTCAGGCGAAGTCATGCAAAGGCATTCGGGTGAGGGCGTGCGAGGGCGCTGGGGCCAAGCGAGCGAATGGACGAAGTCATTCGAGGATGTTCAGGTGAAATCATGCGAAGGCATTCGGGCAAGGGTGTGCGAGGGTGCCAGGGCGAACGAGCAAGCAGGCGAGGGCACCAGGCCGAATGAGTGAATGGGCGAGGGTGCCGGGTTGAACGACTAAACGAGCAAGGTTGGTCTGAACATCTGAATGGGCAAGGGCATGTGAGGGCGTCCACTTCAATGAGTTGAGGGTGTTCGGCTGAACGAGATGAGGGTGAACGAAATGCTGAACAGTGGGACAGTGAATGAGGTGCGACAGGCGGAAGTATCCTTGGACACTCCCAACGGTGGTTTGGGAAGTGCGAACGGTGAAGGCCAAGTTGCACGATTTGATAGATATTCTACCAAGGAAACTTGGGGTTTCCTACAAAGACTATAAAACTGAATATTTTTGAAGTATTGATATTATCGAGCATACTCATATTTCAGGAAGTTGCCCCTCCTGGTTTATTATCCTTGTGAATATATGTTAAAAGATAATAACTATAAATGATGTATGAATGTCTCCGCTGTGCTAATGAAATTATACTTAGGAAAGTTAAAAAATAATCTAAGTATAAAAAGTATGCATAGTCCATGATCGCAAGTCTTGTTAAAAAGAAAGTGGCCGGTGGTGCAACACCACCTATAGTGTGGTTGGAAGAGTACCGCCATTGTAGGTACATGATAGGTTGTATCAAATGTTGATTCAGTCGAACCAGGCGTACCGAAGGAAGTGCTACACTTCGTGACATGTTTAGCAGGGATGAAGTCTTGTGCTTGGGCCAAGCTGAATGACAAGACATGGCAGGTTTGGGAGAATGTTAAGGGAGGCTCTTGCTGAGCTTATACACTTTGAAGTGGATGAAAGGAGAGAACCCATGGATTGGAGGGGAACTTGAAGTCTTGGAAAGGATTGTTGAAGATGAACTTCTTCAGCTTGGTTGGGCAATGGAGCAGGTTGCAGCTGCAGATTGCGATGATGAAGAAGAATATGATGTTTGAGGGTGTTACAAAGATGACAAAAATGGAGGATGAACTTGAAATTGATCAAGTTGGGCGAGGATTGTGCAGTTTGTAGACATTGTTGGATGAGGAAACTCACATGGAGGAGCCTCATGATGAAGTAAGTACTACATATACTTGTGTTTCATTTGAGCTTTTGGTAGATGGGCCTTATGTAGGAAAGGGAAAAATTAGTTTGCCAATGCGATGGAGGATCTTACCATGGATGTCTTCGATGAGACCTTGTATGGAGAAGCAAGGACTACAGACCGTTGCAGAGCTTGTTGGGGTTGTTTGTGACCTTATGGCATAAGGTGAAAATGCCTGTGACAAGGGATGAATGTTATGATCATTGCGGAGGAATGGGTGATGCTTTAGCCATATGGAGAAATTGGCTAAGTGTCCGACATGACTCATGGACAGATTGGAGAAGGGCACACACTTGAGTTTGATGATACTTGGCTGGACTTCCCATGACCGAGAACAAGAGGAAGTCTTGGTGGAACCTTTAGTGGGGGAGCCAGGGTGGGAGAGACTCATGTGACGATGATATGGTTTGGGTGACCGAGTTCACTAGACTGGATTGCAGACTTGGATGAGGATGACTGCTTGGTGTGATGGGTCTAGTTAGTTGGAAAACATGGGCAACTTGAGTCATGGACATCAAGTTGGAGGCATGGAGCATGGTAGTCTTATGCATGGACATTATGCAGGAGCACTTGTAGAGGTGTCACTTATGGGCATCCAATGAGGAGTGCCAAGGTAGGGATGTTATGCAGATGGATTTGCTGATGTGACATGGAGATGTTTTACTTATGAGTTGATGGGGATGTTGTGCACTCTTGTACAACAAGGCCATGGACTTGGTTGGATTCGTGAGTAGACTATGGAGCATTCCTACTACATGGAATGTTGAGGCATCTTGCAAAGACCTTTGGGCCGAGACATGTATGCTTGCTAGAGTGTTGGTTGGAGATGACTCATGGAGCTCATGATGACATGAGGTTGTGACTTTTGGGGACTTCATATTATGGTGGACTTAGAGGATCTCATGCATTGAGAAGCTAAGGTCAGTGACTTTGATGCAGTATGGGATGCATACTTTTGAGTACATGTATGGTGTGCTTGAAAGAGTGACTTGATGTGGAGGATCAATATGAGACACTTTGGAGTGACGGAGTTGTAGCGATGATCATGTCTTGGTGGCAACACTTGGGCATGGATTGAGTCGATACTTATTCACTTTTGATACATGGGAGATGATTGGTCTATGACCATGGGTAGAACATGGGAGATGAGATAGGTGTATACTTGTTTCTTTGGAAGACTTGAGGGATGACACATTGTAGATATGATGGGGGTTACTTCATGGGCCTGGATGTGGCACATCAAGAGTTGGGTTTGATGAGAGGATCTATTCATTTTGAGGAGATAGATTTTACACATATGGATGATGATGTTGGGATAGATGTGGTTGATTTCATGCAACACATTACACCAAACATCATGGACAGCATGTTGTAGACGAGATGGAGTTTACTTCATTGACCTGGACATGGCTTACTTAGATGGAGATGGAATTTTGATCGAGTTGATGTTGTGGCAGGAGGTTAGGAGAAACGAATGATGATGGCATGAGGATGCGCATTCTCATGGTTTGAGCATGACAGTTGGACTAGCTACCCGATTAGTTCAGATCATGGGGTCTGGAAGTGTACAAAAATGTGTTAGCATTATGTTGGAGTGTCATGGTAGCAGTTCACATGATGATGATACATGACGAGGTTGACACGATATGTTGTAGTAAGCATGTAGCTTGAGTTGGAGGGACAAGCCTTCCATAGTGGGGGCAGAATGTGGGGATTGCATTGGATGTGGTTGATGGTCATGGATTGAGGAGACTTTCCGATTCATGGAAGACATAAGCCTTTATGGTTTGTGTGATGGCAGAGCAGAGGGAGGCAGCATGGGCATCTTTGGATGTTGGAGCTAGCAACACCTTGCAATGTTGTATGATGATGTTGTTGAGAATGACAACCGTTTAGAGTGGGGGAGTATGTCAAGCCCACGAGTTGGGCATGCTGGGTGGGCACGCTTAACCGACAGGTCGGTGAGAGTTGGCATGGGTGCATGACGGGCGAGCGACGAGTTGGGCAGTTGAACGGCGAGTTGAGGGCGTGTGCGAATGGTGCGACGAGATGACCGAATGAAGGAAATGTGCGACGCGAAGTCATATTGTAAAAATGACTAAGTTTTGGGTAGTGGAAAGTTTATATGTGGGGGTGGTCCCACACATGGGCGCCCACATAATGGGTCGACGCAAAGTTGGAGCGAGTTGGACAAAATGGTGGCTTGGCTTGGTGAGTTGACACCCCAAACGATGGGCCAATAGCCATATAAGTAAAGCATTGGGATAGTGGAAAAAATCAATCAAGTGAAGTTTCCAAATGTTCATGTGAGCTAGATGGCGAGCTAACTTGGAGAGGACTAAAATTTGGCAAGGTGTAGGTAGAATCTTGGGCTGAAACACTGAGCCAGGGCAAACACAGAAAACAGAGCCGCAGTTCGGGCGACGGTGTGTAAGGGCGTTGGACCGAACGACCAGGCGAGGGTGTCTGAGGGCATTTGTTTGAACAATCATTCGAAGGCGCTCAGGCCAAGACGTACGAGGGTGCCTGGCCAAAGAGATGAATGGGTGAAGTCATTTGAAGTTGTTCGGGCAAATTCGTGTGAGGGTGCCGGGCCGAACAACCGAATGGTCGAAGTCTTTCAAAGGCATTCGGGCGAAGTCGTACAACGGCACCGAGCCGAACGAGCGAACGGGCGAAGTCGTTCGAGGACGTTTGGGTGAAGTCCTGCAAAGGTGTTTGGGCAAGGGCACCAACTCGAATGAGCTAACGGGCGAGGGTGTGTGAGGGTGCCAAGATGAATGAGCGAATGGGCAAGGGCGCCGGGCTGAACGACTAAACGAGCGAGGCTGGTTTGAATGTCTGAACACGTCAGGGTGTGCGAGGGTGTCCACTTGAACGAGTTGAGGGTGTTCGGCTGAATGAGCCAATGGTGAATGATGTGCTAAACAGTACAATGGTGAATGAGGTGCGACAAGCAGAAGTATCCTTGGGCACTCCGAACGGTGGTTTGGGAAGTGCGAACGATGCAGGCCAACTTGCACAATTTGACAGATATTGTACCAATGAAACTTGGGGTTTCCTACAAAGAATGTAAAACAAAATATTTGTGAAGTATTGATATTATTGCTCAGACTCATATTTCAGGGAGCCCTTCCCGCTTTATTATCTACTATGCATATATGTTAAAAAATAATAACTATGAATGATGTATGAATGTTTGCGCTGTGCTAATGAAAGTATACATAGGAAAGTTGAAAAATAATCTATGTATAGAAAGTAGGTGTAGTCCACAATTGCAAGTATTGTTTAAAAGAAAGTGGCCAGTCATGCCACACCTCCTATAGTGTGGTTGGAAGAGTACCGCTAGTGTAAAGGCATGACATTGCGTATGTGGAAAGTGCACACTCTCCCAAAATGCACACTGAACTTTGTGCTGAGAAATGGACCAACAATTTTATTATTTTCTTTAATCTATATAACTCACTTCAAGAAGCACTTCAAAATTTAACTCATACTTAATGTTTTGCAGTACATTCTTTTAATAAACTAATAGTTGAAAATATTTATACAGTTTTATCTTATAAGCATCATTTCTATTTTCAATACCTTAAAATTATGTAGCATTTTTGACCTATTTTTTAATAAGCTAATAATAAAAAGTTAAAAATATTTATACAATTTTATCTTAAATTTTTTGTCAAATCCCGAGACTAAAATCTTGGGCATCACTTCTCTCTTGACTACTTTTAAAATTATGTAGTGGAAAATTGCTTATCCTAGTTATGGTATAATGAATATTCCATATATGTAATTTTTAATGGTTAAATGAACGAAATTTAAACTTAATCCATTTATATGCCATCATGCCTTTAGTCATTTAAATCCACAACTATAAAAATATATTAAAACATTGTGTGGAAGTATGGTTTGTGCAGAAGTTCATGTTTCTGTCTTGTGGGGAGCTTTGCTTGTACGAAGCTTTCCGCGCACATATAACAAATAACTCATTTTCATCAATTTCATTGAATTGTTAAATGTGTAAGCTATACACATATAACAAATAGCTTATTTTCATAAATCTAATTGTGTTGGTAAATGTATAAGTGGAAGGAAATATCGAACTCGCAATAAATGATCATTTAAATGCCTCGAGTTTTGTATATTGATTAAGGATGCATAGACACAAAAACCGATGTCTTACTTCAAATGAAATATTCATATCATATTGAATCATTTTCAAATTTAGTAAAGTTATGACGAAATTATAAGTGTGAAAATATTAATTTGGAACATTCCTTCTTAAATTATTTTTATTAACTATCCCTATGACTTATTGCATAATTAAACTATTATATATGATTAACAATTATCGCACAATGAACTCTTTCACCATCAAAACCTTAGCATAATGAGAGTCTCTTCATAATCGTTATCATCTCCACCCACTGGATACTAATAATAGTTTTACATGTTTACGGAGCAAAGCAGAATGAGATAACTTGAAATAGTTATTATACTTTTTGCGGAGTGTGAAGCTCCATAGAATGAGCTAATGCACAATCAAAACCATGCACAATGAGAGTCCCCACGTCATGGTTATCATCTTAATCTAGAAATGAAGTTTACAAAGTGGTTCTTCTTAACTTACGTTTATCATCTTAATCTAGAAATGAAGTTTACAAAGTGGTTCTTCTTAACTTACGTTTTATTATGCCTGTGCTTGCTATTATTATTTTATGATGTTTTTTTATTTAGAAAACCTTAATAAAATTATATATTCAAATTATTATAAATTTAATTACTCAACATGAATGAATGTTTGTGCTGAAATACAGAGAAAACACATTTATTTTATATTTTACATTACTTATTTCATATCTTTATAAATAAATGTCACTTATTGGAAAATTAGCGTTATACAATGATATATAATATCTTTATAAATAAATATCACTTATGTAGCAAAATTACCGTTATACAATGATATATAATAATTAATGAAAGAGATTTATTATTCATATCGTATCTTTATAAGTAGATATAGCTAATGTTGAAAATTGGTGTTATACAATTATATTGGATATAAGATTTGGCTAAATGTGGACTTCCTCGTATGATCATTATTTTAAAAAAATGATTTAATATTCATTTTATATAATTAAAAGTTTTATTCCTTTTTATTATTCAAATTATTTAGTATTTTCAAATATGTGTATATTATTTATTAATTTAAATGTCTTCTATATTTTGAAACTTTAAATATTAATTTTTTTTTCAAATAATTATTTTGAATATATCTATATATATTTATAATATTAAAAGATTGTTTTTTAAGAGCGAAGAATAATTTTCTTCAACAATTTCAGGATTATTCACAATAAAAGGATTTGTATTATTTTCCATGTACAAGTCAACACCTATGGCTCATTCTCACGAAAGCGCTTTCTTAAAGGCTAACCACGCACCTAGAAACATTGGCAATACTAAAAATCCTTTTATTGTGTGTACCTCGAAAATGGCTCAACTAAATTAACATATTTTACTGTGATTCTAGAAATGGTTTTTTTTCTACCTAATAAAGAGTGTCATGTGGACATTTATACGGTAGGTCGAGATGGTTTAATTATCTACATCACCCTTCTCCACTGTGGATTCCCTTGTTTGTAGGAGCCGTGTTGAACCTGTTATCACCTAGATTGACCTTAGGCTGAAGGGAGGCAATTTATAGGGTAACCACAAACCAAGCTTAACCTAGTAGCTAGCCCTACTAGGTCGGGAGAGGGCTCTCTCCTAATGGATCTCAGTCAAGATGACTGGGTCAGGAACAAGATTTTACGCTAGGTATAGTAGCTCAAAGGTTTTGATAGGTGTTTTGGTGTTTTGCAAGATCAGGAGGAGCTGGGCAATTTGGGTCTGGGAAGCTAAGTCAGAATTGCAAGGTGTTCTATGGAGTAAGCTAGGCATAAGCTTTAGCACCTTAGGCTTGATGAGGTGAAGTGCTAGACTGGTGAGGAGCTAAGAAGGGCATGAGAAAGTCATGAATCCTTCTTAAACAACAGAAAAGACATGAAATACTGGTGTTTTCCCAAGGCAAAGCATCAAAACCTAATGGATTCCACCTATCTGACTTGAAAACATCCCATTAGAAGCAATTATATGAGAGAGGCATACATGAAAAACATGAAAACATAATAACAGAAGAAGAAACTCATGTTAAAGGCCATACCATAGAGATCCCATAAAAATAGCTACAACTTTATTTAGTTTCCTGCCAAACTACTATAAGATGATCTATATTCATTACATGAGCATCCAGCTGAATCCAACCCTTTCAAATGACAAAGAGAATATATGATATAGACATCTAAACCACTCATCCTAGCCATCAAGGGTTGAATCCATGAGAAGACGAGCTGTTTCAACCTTTTCTAAACAAGGAACAGGAATCTAAGCAGTCAAACAACTTGCCTCTAAAATAGGGGAAACTAACTCATTACCCTCAAAACCACTTTTAATCTAATCAATCTACCATCTACAAGTGTTTTACCATCATATTTATAAGCCATGACATTAATTACATCAGTGAATCATCCACCATGAGATAGAAATCATGAAAATAGTAAAAAAATTGCAACATAGGCATCCTAAGCCAAATTTGCCACTGGTCCTACGCGTAGTGCCAATTTCATGCCACTTTTGGAGGCCTTCCCATCATCCAAATTGAGCCCAGAATAGCTCATTGGAAAGGTCTACAAGTCTATGTTCCAGAAAACCTAGAATTTCTGCATTTGGAGCTCATTTGTCCCCTCAAAAAATGATTCTCCCAAGGCTTCTTTTGTGTGTCCAAAAACTGGCAAAAAGGTCAATTTTGGAGTGTTTTTGGACCCTCTAGTGGACTAGTTTCACTCCAAAAATTCTGAAAATTTCTAGGGTGCATGTCCTTGATGCCCTAAATCCAAAAATGTAAGCCATTTGTCCATTGGGTGCCCCTAGAAAAAGCGCTGGGCAGTTTTTCTTTGTATTGAATTTCAAAAATTCAAAAATGACTAAATTTTCTTAAAAAGTGCCCAAAATTGGTATGAAGCACCACCATCAAGTGCTTTGATTAGCCAAGTAGGCTTCAACCAACATCTTAAGTCTATCCTCCTCCTTTTTTCCTTCTAAAGCCCTCCTTAACCTAGCCTTCATCTTTTTGATTCTCATATTGCAAATCTTATTGCGGGTCATTTAGTGATATGCCATGTGTCTAAGTATTTTCTTATTCCTGTTGACCTTCTTAATCATCTCCTCAAGATCTAGATTGACTCTTTCAAGCCAAGTCTCCCTATCCTTCTCAATTTCTTGCTCGATAAGAGTCAAAGTGACATGAGCCTCTTTATGACTTTGTCTCTTTGCTTTTAGTACTTCTAGCTCCATGAGGACTTGTTTGTCACTCAATTGTTTGTTCTCCTGCTCCAAGTATGTGATGACAAACTTGGCTCTCTTTAGGTTGTCTATGAAGGCTTGTATCTAAGCTTCCTTCTCATGAATGATGATGTCTTTGATAGTTTCTCTCTCTTGAGCTTCTAAATCAATAATCTCAGTGTCAAGCTGCTCAGGCTCATCATGTTCTTCCAACTCAAACTCTCTTTCTTGCTCATCACCCAAGTCTTCATCCTTCACCTTTTCCTTCTCTTTGTTCAACTTGTTGGCATTATGGCACGGGTTTGGAGCTATGACACAAGTGTTGTCCTTGATGGCAACTCTCTTTGGTAACAGATCTCAGTTCAGGCTTTAAGAATGAAGGAAAAGACATATACACAGGTTCATCTAGACGAAGACACGTATACACGTGGGTTAGATGTTTCAAAGGCGCGTATGCGTATACACGCACTTTCATGCAAGTAAAAGTGCGTATATGTTGGAGAACTTACCTTTGGTCCATGGTAGTTAGTCCTTGGTATTTGAACCTATGGTTTTGGACCATGGTACCTCGTCAGAAGTGTTGATCCCAAGAATTGGGTTCGTGGTATTGGTTTATAATGGTTTTGGACCGTGGTATTGTGGAAGGCCTAAAACTATAAAAGAGAAAGGAGATCATGTGGCAAAAGATCATCTGAATTATTATTGAATATCTGATAAAGTGCTAGATCTGCAATACTGGTAATTGGGTTATGGTGCAGATCTAGATCTGAATGAAGGAGGAACCTTAGCGCAAAGAGAAGGATAAGTTCTATTGATGGGTCACACCCTTTAAGCTTCAATGATAGTATCTTTGTATGACTTTGATCTGCTATATGTGGCGCTTGCTTGATCTATAAGTATGATAATCTGGGTTAATTAGTGTTTGAATATCTGAAAGAGCGAATTATCCTTTATAGATCTGTACGCAGGTTCAGTGAAGCAAAGGCGCGTATACATGCTGGTTCAGTGAAGAGAAAGAGCGTATACGCAGGTTGTTCCTACAACAGAAGCATATGTACGCAGGTTTCAGGCTATTAAAGAAGCGTATATCTTTTGAGTTGTGATCTAGTTTCTTCTGCTTATTGCTACAGTGTTCTGGGTTCAGATTTGGTGTATGGCTACTGTTATTGTGATCTGGGTACAGTCATCAGAGAAGCATTTATTTTGATTCAGTTTTGAAGATGATTGGTTGATGCAAAAATTCTTGATATTTGATTGATGTTATTTGTGGATCCAGTCTAAAAATTTATGAAACGTGGTCCCTGAATGAAAGAGAAGGTTGTAGCCTTCTGTAGGCCAGCACCTACGTACTAGTATCTTGGCTAGTGCAAGAGCTAATGGGGTTGTAGCTCACTTCTAGGAGAAGCTGGAAAATGAGAAAGGGTTGTAGCTCTCTGCAAGTTGCAACCTACGTACTGGTAAAGGACTGCACCAGTACAATTATAAAAAGAAGTTCTAATTAAAGAGAAGATAGAGACGAATTGCAAAAAGTGGTTTTCACCCACATTGGGTTTCCACCCTATATCTTATGTTCTTGTGTGCGATTGTATTTCTTCTCTGCTTTACTGTTTCTGGTTACTGGTTATTTGATTCTCAAACATAGATTAATAATCAACATCAGAAAGATAAAGTAAATTAAAAGTTTGCATTGTATACGCGGGTTTCCTTCTGCATAGTTGCGTATATATGCAGGTTTAATTAACTGAAGTAGCGTATATCATTTGATTTTGAAAAAGGAATATTTGACTTGATAATACTGATTCACCCCCCCCTCTCAGTATTATTTCCAACACAACTGTTGTACCTGTACCTGCTGTGTCGATGAAGAAGGCAGAGCCCCTTCCACATCCTATGGAGATAGCATTTGCCTATGGGCTAATGAAGAAGGCAAGGTCCCTTCCACATCTTATGGAGGAAACACTTGCCTAGCAGCTACAAACAATTTCCTTGTACCTCTTTGATATGTCAAGTATACTGGCACCTCAGCAATTTTTGTCTCCTTGGTTTCTTCTCCTGTTTCCACATGACTAGAAGGCCCACCTATTTCTTGAATCATGGATGGAGGAATTTCGGGTCCCCTAAACATGTCATGAGTGATGAAAGTCTCCCAAGGGATGTTGAAGAGACTGAGATGGTGAAGAACAATAATCTTGATCAAGGAGTAGTGATAGATGTTGTTCATCTGCTGAGGGTATGGATTCTTCTGCACAAGGTAAGCCATCTTATCAATGTTTCTAAATAGAAAGCATGTGAGGTTCAACATTTTTACCCTTGTAAAGTGCATAAGGAGCCTGATATGGTAAGTGTACAACCTGGAAAATCTGCCCTCACAAGTGAAATATTTGATGATGACCCTCATCAAGGGGACATACCTGTTCTCCAGAAATTTGAAAGGGAAAAGACTCTTCACCTAACTTTTGTGCTGAGGTTTAATGTAAGGCTCATAATAATGTTCATCAAGGTCTTGGGCCTTATACCATTTCTCACCAACATTAGGAATCCTGGCGGCCTCTAAAATGATTAATGGTGACACTGTGAAAGTCACCCCAGCAAGAGTCACTTCATTGTTGTGCAGGTGGGCTACAAAAATTCTAGCCATTTCATGCTAAAATTGGACCCTCTCTGCACTAGTTCACAAAATTCATAACATTCAAGTTGTCTAAAACATGAAACTACCAATGGAGAGGCTTGTAGTTCTCTTAGGTTAGTTGGCTCTTCTTTTGTGATCTTGCCTCCTTTATGAGGTTTTCTATGCTACCTATTTGTCTCTGTTGAACTGTCACTTGCTGTATTCTCCTCATCATAATCATAATCTCCTCTATCCCTGTTAACTAGCTTTTTAGTTGCACAATCTTAGACAATGAATATGGGAACGAGTTGGATGCTTTAGGGTTTGTAGGGATGAGGTTTGAGTGAATTTAGGGACTTATGGGTAAATTAAAAACCATGAGGGTGAGGGAGATGGTTTTTATAATGATGGGTAGATGAGGGAATATACATTAGGGGAAGGGAAATGATGTAAAAATGGTTTTAGTTATAATGATAGGTAATGGAAAAAACAAGCTAGTTAGGGTTTGTAGTGGAAAACTAGGGTTTGATATTAAGAGTGAAGGAGATTCCTAAAGCATTAAATGTGAAAGCTAAACATCAATTGCAGTAGGGCCACCTACTCGTAGAGGATGAATTTGCAAGAAATTTGATGGAATTTTGAAGTTTTAAGCGATTTTGAAGCTCACTACCCTACGCGCAGCGCCTTCACCTAGAAGCATAGCTCCTTTTTGCAGGCCACTTTTGGAGGTCTTCCAATGTCCAAATTGGGCATGGGATAGCTCATTGGAAATTGCGTCCAGACTACTTTCCATAACATATTTCTGTTCTCAATATGGAGCTCATGTGACCTGTCAAAATCTCAATCTCCCAAGACTGGTCAAAATGTGCAAAATGAGGCTGCCAAAATGCAGAGTGTTGTTTCATTAAATGTTTGGAGGTCTTCCTCAACTCCAAATTAGTTTAGGATGGATCATTCATTGTGTCTAGTTATCATTTGACTCATCAAGCAAGTCATTTGGAAATTTCATCTAGGAGAAAAATTGATTTTACCAAGGTCACTCCAGAAGGGAAGAACTCTCATGTGGCAAATTATTGTTGAGACATTTCTCCAAAACCATGAGACCTGGGTAAAAACGAAAGGAGGATTTTCTTCTTGGGTCTATTTTGGACAAAAACCTTTCTCACTTTTGTCAAATTCATCTTTTCATCCTCAAAAATATCATTTAAATAAAACCTATCCCAATGTGTGGAACAAGGGATTTGTAGAAATGAAGGGAATGAGGGGCTTCTAAATTCTTGAGAAAATTTTTGGAAGTAGGGAGGGATGTTAGGAAGTAGGGGAAAGTGTAATTTTAAGGATTGAGTGAGGGGAAGGGTTCCAAAAGAGAAAAACAAAGGCATAACCTAGAAAAGTGTCAAATTGTAGCAATAGGCTAGGGTTTGTGGGAAAATGATGAATTTGAGGGATATCCATGATAGGAAGTGTTTAATAAGGTATATTAAGGATAGGGGAAGGTGTATGAGCATCAGGATACAAGTTTTGTTGATGATTTTACCATCCAAGAAAAAATACCTTCAAAACCCTAGGAGAGGGAAATGAGCCTTACCTAAGCACCATTGAAGCACAAACAAGGTGTAAAATGACCCATTGGAACTTGAAGTAATGATGACAACTCTTTGAATGATGGTACACTCAGCCGAATGGTTACATGGACCACTACTTGGAAAACTTTGCAAGAGTGAAAACAAATCCTAGACCTAGTACCCAGTGACCAAATTTTACATGAAGATTCATTGAAATGACAAAATTTGACTATGTCACCCCAAGACCACTTTGTAAGAGCATGTTTGATCGCAGGTGGAAGGCTGCAAAGACTGACTCTAACATTGGCTCCATTGGGGATGGTAGCTCCTTGGAGGTGCCAAGAACACTGTAGACCAAGTAGCCTTATCCATTGGGCATGGGGTAAAATACTCAATCTGACTGAATACTAATGACTCAAAGACAGAAACTAACTTTTACTCAACTAAAAATTGACTCGATACTAAAAAATAACTGACAAACTGGAAAAGATGCTCAAAATGGAGGTTATTCAATAAAACTTACTCTAACTATTCCATTCATCACCTGATCAAGTGAAATGAAATAACCAATGCAACCAAGTAAGCATTCTGGCTGCTGTTTGAATTCTCTGCAAGTGCTTGTTTATGAACAACAAGAGAGAACTACTGAAAGGAAACTCCCATGAAAACTTGTAAACAGATCCAAATTTTCTCAGATTGAATAATATGGATTCTCTATCTAACTCCAAAGATACTGCATAAGGATCTTGAAATTCATGTGCACTGGGACTTAGCTCATCCAATGGATTACTTTTCTTCTCCTCATACCATGAATGCAAACTTTCATCTAAGATTTGTGACGAGACTCCTGCTAAAAATGACAAAGAAACCGATTGCTGGATCAAGTTTATATCTATACGTTTTTCAAGCTCAAAGTTAGTTAATGGAGAAGGACTTTGACTGCAAATATTATCCAACACATCAGCTATTGGATCATGAAAAACTTGAAAAGACTATTGCAACCCATTTTCTATTGGTTCCAACGAGATTGCATGATTTTTGACAGGCTGCTCATTTGAAGATACACTATGCAGAATTCCTTTCAAAAACTGAAATGATTCAAAACATAATGGTACAGAATCATCTTGCATCATTTGATCATATGTTCCAGTTTCCAAGTCTTCATCTGCAACTTGACATTCAATGGCATTTGGAGGATGCAAATCTAGATATGAGAAGTCTTGAACAAGGATTTCATTGCCCTCTAGATGGTCAAGATCAAAACTTATTGGCGGTTCATTTCTGATTGCACGAAAGTTGTCTCTGCTGAACTGAAACGAGGTAAAACAAAAAGGCAAAGATCCTTCACTTACTTCAAAATTTGCTGCACTTTCCTCCTCACTTTCATAGCTGATATGCAACCACTGATCATTGTATTCGAGTTGCTGAAAGTGAACTTCCTTCTTCCAAAAACTTGCTACTGATTTGTCTGCAATACTAGCTTCTATTTTGAGAACATAACCATCATCATACTGATCGAACTTAGGCAAATCATCAATATAAAAGATATCATCAAGCATACATGTCAGATCAATAGATCTCTCTTCTCCAAGATGATCTATAAAACAATCATTATCAGATCTATGACAACTAGGATAAGAAAGGAAATGTTTTGGATCAGCCACTTGTTTTTCTTCAATCAATGAGACATGGTCTTGAAAATCATACTCATTCCCTGTGGTGATATTTTTCATCATCTCTTCCACTACACTTACCAGAATGTCGATCTTTACCTCTAAAGATGTTGATTCCTCTGGTTCTATGTTTTTCATCTTTTCTTCCTTCAACTTTGCCCTTCTAATCAATAGATTGGCCTCTACATCTACTACACTATTTTGCATCTCTTGAAGTGTTGCAAGGTTCCTTTCTCTCAGCTGAAACTCCATTTCTAGATCAAAGGCTTCTGCATAATGCAATAGAGCATATTCAGGAGGAGGTCTTATATTAGTAGGCTTCAAAAAATAGACTTGGTTAAACCTGGCAAAAACTGTTGTACTGTCTCCCCTGGCTATCTTTTCAGTTAGTTATACTCTTATAGAATCAAGAAAGGGTTTTGTCCGACCACCCACTTGTCGAGGATAACTTTGACGAACTGTTGGAAATCTGAGATGCTCGCATCAAGCATGGTTTTGAACCAACTCTTGACTTTGCCTTGCAAAGAAAGAGAAAAACCCCTAATACTGACATCCTCTTCATCATTTCAAAAAGGTCAAGAAAAGACTCAAAATTCAGTACATGTCTCTCAGTAGTGATGTTGTCACATTCACAATCAAATCCTGGTAGATATAGTTAATGATTTTTAGGGAAAGCATGGGATATAGGAGGTAAAATCAGAGGTTTGTATCGATATGGAATTTTACAAGGTGTAGGAGTATATAAAAAGGCTATAGAATCAGTCTTGGTCTCTTGAGGCTCATCAGTTTGAAGTTGGTCATCATAAGATTCAGAAGAAGGGACTTGATCAAGATCAAAGGCATGCGAAAATTTTGTATTCACAATCTTCAAAGGGAAAGAATCAAAAGAAGGTCTAGGATCTTTTCTCAAATACAATATACTTTATAAAGCCTTCTTGACATTCTGAGGAAAAGAAAAGAAATAATTTATAACAAAGAACATAATGTCTTGCATGAAATTCCAACTTGAATACCTAATCTTTCCATATTTTCCTTTCATGTTTTTGCCGGTCAAGTTCATCCTCCAGTGGAGTCCTTGGATCTGATCTCGAAATTGATTTAGAGTTGCCAGGTGAATGATTTCAGCCTTCCAGTGTCTGATCGTTGTCCACCATCAACAATCAGATCTAAACATGATACATTTTACTGAGGATCTTAAAACTACATTCCCTAGTATGGTCGCCAGTATGTTATCACCTAGATTGACCTCAGGCTGAAGGGAGGAAATTTCCAAGGTAACTAAAAACCAAGCTTAACCTAGTAGCTAGCCCTACTAGGTCGGGAGAGGGATCTCTCCTTATGGATCTCAGTCGATATGAATGGATCAGCAACAAGATTGTATGCTAGGTATAGTAGCTCAAACGTTTTGATAGGTTTTGGTGTTTTTCCATATCAGGACGAGCTGGGCAATTTGGGTCTGGGAAATTAAGTTAGAATTGCAAGGTGTTCTATGGAGCAAGGTAGGCATAAGCTTTAGCACCTTAGGCTTGATGAGGTAAAGTGCTAGACTAGTGAGGAGCTAAGAAGGGCATGAGAAAGTCATGAATCCTTCTTAAACAACAGAAAAGACATGAAATACTGGTGTTTTCCCAAGGCAGAGCATCAAAACCTAATGGATTCCACCTATCTGACTTGAAAACATCCAATTAGAAGAAATTACATGAGAGAGGCATACATGAAAAACATGAAAACATAATAAAAGAAGAAGTAAAGGCCATACCACATGGATTCCATAAAAATAGTTGCAACTTTATTTAGTTTCCTGCCAAACTGCTACAAGATGATGTATATTCAATACATGAGCATCCAGCTAAATCCAACCCTTTCAAATGACAAAGAGAATACATGATATAGACATCAAAAACACTCATCCTAGCCATCAAGGTTTGAATCCATGAGGAGCTATTTCAACCATTTCTAAACAAGGAATAGGAATCTAGGCAGTCAAACAGCGTGCCTCTAAAAGAGGGGAAATTGATTCATTACCCTCAAAACCACTTTTAATCTAATGAATATACCATATACAAGTGTTTTACCATCATATTTACAAGACATGACATTAATTACACCAATGAATCATCCACCATGAGAGAGAAATCATGAAAATAGTCGAAAATTGGCTAAATAGGCATCTTGAGCCAAATTTGCCCTACGCGCAACTCCACTGGTCCTACGTGCAATGCCACTTTCAGGCCACTTTTGGAGGCCTTCCCATCCTCCAAATTGAGCCCGGGATAGCTCATTGGAAAGGTCTTCAAGTCTATGTTTTATAGCACATGGGATTTTTATATTTGGAGCTCATTTGTGCCCTCAAAATATGATTCTCCCAAGGCTGATTCGATGTGTCCAAAAAGCGGCAGAAAGGCCAATTTTGGAGTGCTTTTGGACCTTCTGGTGGACTATTTTTGCTCCAAAAATTCTGAAAATTGCTAGGGTGCATGTCCTTGATGCCTTGAACCCAAAAATTCAAGCCATTTGTCCATCGGATGCCCCTAGAAAAAGCGCAGCTCCTGGGCAGTTTTTTTTTGTATTGAATTTAAAAAATTCAAAAATGACAAAATTTTCTTAAAAAGTGCCCAAAACCGGTATGAAGCACCACCATCAAGTGCTTTGATTAGCCAAGGAGGCTTCAGCCAACATCTTAAGTCTATCCTCTTCATGTTTGCCTTCTAAATCCCTCCTTAACCTAGCCCTCATCTTTTTTATTCTCATATTGCAAATCTTATTGTTGGTCATGTAGTGATATGCCATGTGTCTAAGCATTTCGTTATCCTTGTTGGCCTTCTTAATCAGCTCCTCAAGATGTAGATTTACTCTTTCAAGCCAAGTCTCCCTATCCTTTTCAATTTCTTCCTCGATAGGAGTCAAAGTGACATGAGCTTCTTTGTCACTTTGCCCCTTTGCTTTTAGTACATCTAGCTCCATAATGACTTGTTTGTCACTCAATTGTCTGTTCTCCTATTCCAAGTATGTGATGACAAACTTGGCTCTCTCTAGGTTATCTATCAAGACTTGTATATTAGCTTCCTTCTCCTAAATGATGATGTCTTTGATAGTTTCCCTCTCCTGATCTTCTAAATCAATAATCTCAGTGTCAAGTTGCTCAGGCTCATCATGTTCTTCCAACTCAAACTCTCTTTCTTGCTCATCATCCAAGTCTTCTTCTTGCACCTTTTCCTTCCCTTTGTTCAGTTGTTGTACATGTACCTACTGTGTCGATGAAAAAGGTAGAGCCCCTTCCACATCTTGTGAACATAGCATTTGCCTATGGACTAATGAAGAAGGCAAGGTCCCTTCCACATCCTGTGGATCAAACACTTGCCTAGTAGCTACAAATAATTTCCTTGTACCTATTTGATATGTCAAGTATACTGGCACCTCAGCAATTTTTTTCTCCTTGATTTCTTCTGCTGTTTCCACATGACTAGAAGGCCCACCTGTTTCTTGAATCATGGATGGAGGAATTTTCGGTCCCATAAACATGTCATGAGCAATGAAGGTCTCCCAAGGGATGTTGAGTAGACTGAGATGGCGAAGAACAATAATCTTGATCAAGGAGTAGTGATAGATGATGTTCATCTGCTGAGGGTATGGATTCTTCTGCACAAGGTAAGCCATCTTGTCAATGTTTCTAACAAAAATTATGGGAGGTTCAACATTTTTACCCTTGTAAACTGCATGAGGAGCCTGATATGGTAAGTGTACAACCTCGAAAATCTGCCCTCACAAGTGAAATATTTGATGATTACCCTCATCAATGGGACATACCTGTTCTCAACAAATTTGAAAGGGAAAATCCTCTTCACCTGAATTCTGTGTTGAGGTTTAATGTAAGGCTCATAATAATTCTCATCAAGGTCCTGAGCCTTATACCATTTCTCACCAACATTAGGAATCCTAGTGGCCTCTGAAATGATTGATGGTGACACTGTGAAAGTCACCCCAACAAGAGTCACTTCATTGTTGTGCATGTGGGCTACAAAAAGTCTAGCCAGATCATGGTGAAATTAGACTCTCTCCACTAGTAAAAAAAATGCATAACATTCAAGGTGTCTAAAACATGACACTACCAATGGAGAGGCTTGTAGTTCTCTTAGGTTAGTTGGCTCTTCTATTGTGATCTTACCTCCCTTATGAGGTTTTCTATGTTGCCTATTTCTCTCTGTTGAAATGTTTCTTTTTGTTTTCTCCTCATCATAATTATAAACTCCTCTATCCATGTTAACCAGCTTTTTAGTTACACAATCTTAGACAATGAAGTTGGGAATGAGTGGGATGCTTTAGGGTTTATAGTAATGTGTTTTCAGTGAATTTAGGCACTTATGGGTAAATTATGAATCATGAGGGTGAGGGAGAGTGTTTTGAGAATGATGGATAGATAAGGGGATATAGATTAGGGGAAAGGAAATGATGTGAAAAGTGTTTTTGTTATAATGATAGGTAATGGGAAAAACAAGTTAGTTAGGGTTTGTAGTGGAAAACTAGGGTTTGATATTAAAAGTGAAGGAGATGCCTAAAACATAAAATTTGCAAGATAAACATCAAGTGAAGTGGGGCCACTTACTTGTAGAGATGGAATTTGCAAGAAATTTGGTGGAAATTTGATGTTTGAAGCGATTTTGAAGCTCACTGCCCTACGCGCATCGCCTTCACCCAGAAGCGCAACGCATTTTTGACAACCATTTTTGGAGGCCTTCCTGGTGTCCAAATTTCACGTGGAATAGCTCACTGAAAATCTTGTCGTGTCTACTTTCCAGAAAATCTTGAATTTTCCAATTTGGAGCTCATGTGGCCTGTCAAATGCTTAATCTCCCAAGATTGGTCAAAATGTGCAAAATGAGGCTGCCAAAATGCAAAGTGTTGTTTTAGTCAACGTTTGGAGGTCTTCCTCAACTCCAAATTGAGCTAAGGATGGCTCATTGGAAAGCTATCTATGTCTAATTATCATTTGAATTATCCAGCAAGTCATTTGGACATTTCATCTAGGATAAAAATTGATTTTACCAAGGTCACTCCAGAAGGGCAGCAACTCTCCTATGGCAAATGATTGTTAAGACATTTATGCCAAACCATGAGACCTGAGTAAAAACTGAAGGAGGATTTTCTTCATGGGTCTATGGTGGACAAAAACCTCTCTCACTGTTTTCAAATCCATCTTTTCATTCTCAGAAACATCATTTGAATAAAACCTAACCTGATGTGTGGAAGAGGGGATTTGTAGAAATGAAGGGAATGAGGGGCTTCTAAATTCTTGAGAAAATTTCAGGAAGTAGGGAGGGATGTTAGGAAGTAGGGGAAAGTGGAATTTCAAGGATTGAGTGAGGGGAAGGAGTCCGAAAGGGAAAAACACAGACCTAACCTAGAAAAGTGTCAAATTGTACCAATAGGCTAGGGTTTGTTGGAAAATGATGAATTTGAGGGATATCCATGATGGGAAGTGTTTAAGAAGGTATATTAAGGACATGGGAAGGTGTATGAGCATCATGATACAAGTTTTGTTGATGATTTGACCATCCAAGAAAAATTACCTTCAAAACCCTAGTAGAGGGAAATGAGCCTTACCTAAGCACCACTGAAGCACAAACAAGGTGTAAAATGATCCATTGGAAATGGAAATAATGATGAAAACTCTTTGAATGATGGTACACTCAGTCGAATGGTCACATGGACCAATACTTGGAAAAATTTCGAAGCAATGAAAATAGATCCTAGACCTAATACCTAGTGACCAAATTTTACTTGAAGATTCACTGAAATGACAAAATTTGACTTTGACACCCCAAGACCACTTTGTAAGACCATGTTTGATCACTGGTTAACACTATAAATACTGACTCTAACAGAACCCTTTTTTTGTAGTCTCTGTTTGTTTGAAAGTTTTCACCCCTTGAATCTTTGGGCATGGATTGGAAACCAGACTACTCATTGTTGTCGCGTGGGTGTATGGAAACCTTTTTATTTGTGTTCCATTACGAAAATAGGGAAGACAGTGGTGACGCCTTAACTTCTTATGACATATTCGAGACTCGATTGATGTCATCCCATGCGTTTTTTTGACTATTACATGTTTTTGTTGGTTTTTGTCGAAAGGGGGTATTATGCATTTCTCCTGTAAAATAGAGAAGATAGAGATATGAACTATAAGTTTGGTTTTTATCTTGGTAGGAGAAGTTTGTTTCTCACTCATTGTCTTTTTTTCATTTATATGAACCGAATTACTTTTCATATTTCTTATTTACAAGGTGAAAGTACTTTTAGAAATAAAATCGGCATATTTATTTCTAATAATATGGAATAGGGGAACAATTTTTCATGTCCTAGAATTTCTGTTGAAAGAGATTTCACAAAAGGATTCCTATACATGATTCATCTAAATTTATATATTTGGTCTATGTCTAGGTTGTAGATTATAAATAGGCTCCTTTTAAATGCAATTTGTGCCATGAGTATGGACACTTTCCTAAAAGTTGTCCAAAATCTTCATCTTTTCAAACATTTCTAAAGGCCCCTCTTAATGAAGAGCAATAATAAATTACACAACAATTCATTCCCATTAAAACTAAACATAAGAAGCATGGAAGTAGAAAGAAACAAACATGTAAGATTTAATTTAATCATTAGCCCATTTCCTCAAATAGCTTTGAATTGAGTGTCCCATAAGATGAAGGTAAGAATATTGAGGCCCAAGCGGATTAACCAAATAATGTCATTCCAAAGAGATTTCACTCCAGAGACTCCTCCTGGTATGATTTATGAAGCATAACTACATTAGACACTCTAAGGAAAACCCTTGTTGCTACCCAAAAGTCTCTCATACATTAAAATATGAAGTCGGTAAGGTGGCAACATATCTGAGTTTCTTCTCCCTTTTCCTATTCATATGCACTTAAAAAGCAGTGTTCCTCCCCACGTGTAACAAGCGAGAAATATCATAGTAGGAAGAACTAACGGCTTGAATCTCAAAATAAAAGTGGGGGCCATCTTCTAGTAACTTATAAAAGTGTCTTATTTTCTTGTGCAAATAAATTGTTAAAATATTCTCTTGCTCTCATGAACAAGTAAGGAATTAGTTTTGGAACTTTTCCCTCCTTGCTCTTTTTGGGAGGAGACTAATTTCTTAGATTTTTGTAAATGTTGCATTAGTGACTCACAAAGAGGAGAACTATTGTATCTCATTCCACTTGTAACTGATCTGCTACACAAATTTAAATATTATTTCTTATCTTTATTAAAAAAATTAAAAATATATATATCAAATTAATGGTTTTACATTAACAATTTTTTTTATAATTTATTTTACATATTACATTTTTATAAATATTTTTTACATTAAAATTCAAAAAGTTTCTGAAATCATATTAGTTACTCTACCATGGAATTTTTTAATAATTGATATTTCAAGGATGAATTTTACAATCATTGCATCCAATCAATTTCAGAAACCAATTAATGTATGGTTTTTCTATTTGTTGTATTATCATCTGACATCAAATACCATCTGGAAAAAGGGAGAGTAAACCAACACTAGAAGAATGTCAAACACAAGTAATATTCCCAAAAAGGCATGAAGCTCACAACTGGGATTTCAATCTGAATATTTCCATTAATAAAACAAAAAATATAACCCATTTAGATGTTCCTATGTTGTGCCTTATAGCGCACTGTAGTGTGACTCTAGGGAGCCAACATTTCTTGGCATCACTGCCAGAGATTGATTTGACTTCATTCCCTAGGTGAAATGACATCTCTTTCAGACTTATATGATACATAGAAGTTGGAAATTTATAAGTTTTTCCTTACATGTGGAAACTCCACTTTCCCAATTTTCTTATCACCTTTTTCATTCATTTGAATATTCTTACCACCTTTTCAATCATCCTTTCACATGATCGTTTTTCTTACTCGCCACTATGCCACCCTCACCAAGATCCTTTATATTTCATTGTATATACCTTACTTACCACATACTGTATTAACCACTTCCTGCCCATTTTTTTGTCCACACCATTATGCTATGGATTCATCAAGAAGGTATACTTGGAGAAATTCTAACCAAAGTTTATAACCTCCATCATGAACCCTAAACTCTTTGTGTACGCTTCGAGCTAATGATATAAAATTTTATTTATCGAACCCTCACGAACCGAAATAATTAGATTCTCATTGAAATCATCACATATGGTGATTACCCAATTACCATATTATGGGACTAACCATACAAACTGCACACTTGTGAATGCCACAAGTGAATACATTGAGTCACTAAGTCTTAGGTGTAGACTCTGACCACTGAATCCACATGCGATTGAGAAAACTAGAACCCCAATCTCATCTATCACTACACACCTAATTTTGCAACACACTACGACTGGAGAGGGGCAACCTTGTAATCAGTCAAACTAGCCAGACGAATTGTTGGCTTGGGTGGCCGGACAATATTCCTTATTGGCTTTGCCTCAAGTATTAGATGGCATGCCTGAAAATTACTTAAAGTCACTTCCCTAGTTCAGATGTTAAAAGAGGGGGGTCGTTGAAGAACATATGAATGAATTCTTGGATTTCACCGATAGTTTTATGGTCAAGGAAAAGGATGTCTTCATGAGAATTTTTGTGCAAACTCTTGAAGGATATGTATAGAAATGGTTCATGACCCTTCCCCCTAACTCGTTACATTATTGGGATGATTTGGAAAGGACCTTTTGAGATCAATGGGGTGATAAAAATGTTTTCTTGTATTACCTCATGGAATTTCAGGTGGTGAAAAAGAGGTCATCTGGAAATGTATAGGAGTTCACAACGAGATTTAATAAACTCTACAACAAGTATCAAATGAAATCAAACCAACCCCCGTCAGTGCTATGGAGAATTACACAATTACCTTCAAGCCATATTTCTTTGTCATGCTTAGAGATATATGAGCTTGAAACTTATCTAATATGCAATCTAATGAGGCTGAGATAGGGGGAAGCTTAACTATAGAAAAAAACTGAGAAGGTTAGAATTAACAAATGAGAAGTGTGCACAGGAAAGAGAAAGTGGAGGAAACTGGGGTAAAGGAAAGAAAATGGTCCAAGAGGAACCTGATTGAGTTCCTTATCAAAGGGAGACATCTGAGGAAAATATCATAGAAACCAATTGATTGATTAGGAGTCTATTGAAAAAAGTTTCGAAAATCGAGGCCAAAGTTCCCAGTTGTTAAAAATAATACTGAGAGGGGGGGGGGGTGAATCAGTATTATTAAGTCAAATTCTTTTTCAATTTATACAAATATTTGTATACGTTACTTTAGTTAATTAAAACAACGTGTATACGCAACTCTGACTAATGAAACTTGCGTATAACTTCCAGACTTAGAATTTAAATTATTCTTCAGATGTTGATCATTAATCTGTGTGTCAGAACCATATAACAATAAGTAGGAATAGAAAAGTAGAGTAGACAGTCACACAAAAGAACACAAGATATAAGGTGGAAACCCAATGTGGGTGAAAACCACCTGCTGCAATATGTCTCTATCTTCTTTCAATTAGAAACTTCTTTTTACAATGATTTTGTACTGGTGCAGTCTTATACTAGCACGCAGGCTTCAACCTGCAGAAGGCTACAACCTTCTCTCATTCTCCAACTCCTCCTGGAAGGGAGCTACAACCCCCTTAGCTCTTGTACTAGCTGAGGTACTAGTACGTAGGTGCTGACCTATAGAAGGCTTCAACCTTCTCTTTTCTTCCAGGGACCACGTTTCATAAATTTTTAGACTGGATCCATGAATATCAATCAAACATCAAGTAGATCTGCAACAACCAATCTCCTTTGTACAAATACTGAATCAACCAATAACTTCTCAGAATGCTGTAACTAGAAAACAATACCAGTAACCAGACACCAATTCTGAACCCAGAACACTGTAGAAATAAACAGAAGCAGCTAGAACATATTTCAAGAGACATATGCTACTTCACCAATAGAAACCTGCGTACGTACGCAGCTATGCCAAAGCCAACTAGCGTATACGCAGTCTTCACTTGCTTAACCTGCATGTATACTCGCCTCCGCTGTGTCGAACCTGCGTACAAATCTATAAAAGATAATTTATTCTTTTACTTAATCAGACATCAGTTATACCCAGATTATCAGATTTATAGATCTAATCATGCGCCAAATATAACAGATCAAAATTGCACAATGATACTACTATTCAAGCCTTGAGATCTCGACCCATCAATAGATCTTAACCATCATGTAATGCTTAGGTTCCTCCTTGATTCAGATCCAGCTGTAACTCACCAACTAGTCACCAGTATTCCAGATCTTGCTCCTCTTAAGATATTCAACACATTAAGTCCATTCCCTTGCCAAATGATCACCTTCCCATTTTATAGTCTTAGGCCTTACTCAAACCATGGTCCAAAACCATTGAGAACTAATACTAGGGACCCAATACTTGGGTTCAATACTTTAAATGCAATACCAAGGACCAAAACCATAAGTTCAAATATGTCGGACTAAATACCATGGACCATCCATAAGTTTTCCTACATATACGCGCTTTTCTTTGCATTAAAGTGTGTGCATGCATATACACGCCTTCTGATCGGTACACTCGCGTGTTTACGCGACTTTGTTACGAGGAACCTGCGTATACCTCATTTTCTTTCATTCTGAGAGCTTGAACTGTGATCTGCCATTTGAGTGAGTTGCCATCAAGGACAACACTTATGTCATAGAGCCAAACCTGTTCCAAACCTGTGTCATAATGCCAACAATCTCCCCCTTTGGACTTGATGGCAACCCAAAGTCACTCAAAGTCATTCTCACCCTTTGACATCAACGGCAAAGGGTTATGCTCCCCCTGAGTCCATGCTGAAATTTTTGCTCTGTTGTGCTGTCCAAGCTCCCCTTGACTTGTAGGCGAGGTCTACACGAAGATGTTCTATAAAAGAAACATGACTTTATAATGACCTTCCTATCACCAAAGACTCATACATCCATCTCCCATCCAAATGGTAATATACTAGTATTGAATCATCCACCCAACCAAGTGGGGATACATGATAAAATAAGAACATTACTCATTCATCCTAGGCATAGTGGGGAAACCAAAATAGGCTGTTACATGACCTTGATAAAAGAAATATAAGACATAGAGACAAAATAGCTACAGCAAGACTTTGACAGTTATCAACAACAAATATCAGCAGCATTTGTTAATAATTATTTAGACCAGCACCCATGTTCTCCTTCTACACCTGTTCCACCTGAAACCAAACCAACTGTGAATTTGAACCAAGATCTTCTAAGATAATGCCATCAATGCATTTTTTAGAAGAATATATGCTCCCCCTTAACCTGTGCCAGATGGTCTCTGTCAGACCCATATGAGACTCTTTTCATCCTGAGCCTGGCCCCACTGCTTTTCTTCAAACCAACATATACGTGATTGTACCTTAATAAACCGGTGTATGTACGCAGATCCTCCTCATTTAACTCGCGTACAACCACTTTTCTCTAAAACAGACAAGATTCAACAGTAAGATGATGCATCAACTACCCCCAGCTTCTGTCCGAGGTATTCAAATGTCTCCCTGGGCAGTGGTTTGGTGAGGATATCAACAACTTGTTCCTTAGAGGGAACATACTCCAATTTGACCTTTTGTTCAAGCACTTGTTCCTGGAGAAAAGGATACTTGATCAGTATGTGTTTAGTCTTTGAATGCATGACAAGATTCTTTGAAATACTGATTGCACGTGTATTATCACAAAAAATGGAGATAGGTTGAGTACAAGTGATTTGAAGGTCTTGCAATGTTTGCATCATCTAAAGGAGTTGTGTGCAACAAGATGTAGCAGCTACATATTCTGCTTCAGCTGTAGATAATGCAATAGAAATTTGTTTCTTGCTGAAACAAGATACTAATCTAGGACCCATGAAGAATGCACCACCACTAGTGCTTTTTCTGTCATCCATGCTTCCTGCCCAATCCACATCTGTATATGCATGGAGATCTGTACCTCTAGGATACCATAAGGCATAGTTTTTAGTTCCTTGAAGATACTTGAAAATTCTCTTAACTTCCTGAAGATGAGTTTCCTTTGGATTTGCATGAAACCTTCCAATTATTCCCACTGCATGCATAATTTCTGGTCGAGTACCTATTAGATAGAGCAGACTACCAATCACAGATCTATAGGTTGGTTGATGTACTGTTGCCAATTCATCACTTTCATTGAGGCTCCATCCTGTTACCATAGGGGTACATACTGGTTTCGAATCCTCCATCCCATAATTCTTCAAGATCTACTTGAGATACTTGGTTTGTGATAGAAAAATGCCGTCATTGTTTTGTTGGACTTCTAAACCAAGAAAATATGTGAGCTCACCAAGCATGGACATTTCAAACTCTTTCTGCATCACCAAGGCAAAATTTTGACTCATGTCTTCTTCATTGCTACCAAAGATGATATCATCAACATACATAACAAGTATTAGCAACTTATCATTGTCAATTTTTATATATAGATTGCTATTAGTTGATCCTTTTATAAAACCTTGTTGATGGAGGTACTTATCCAACCAATAATACCAAGCCCTTAGAGCCTGTTTAAGGCCATAGAGAACCTTTTTGAGTCTACATACAAGTTTTGGATCATTTCCAAGAATAAACCCATCTAGTTGTTCAATATATACTTCTTCATCCAAGTCTCCATTCAGGAAGGCAGACTTCACGTCCATTTGAAATACTTTGAGCTTTTGAAATCTAGAAAGAGAAAGGAACATTCTTATGGCCTCAAGTCTAGCAACTGGTGCAAAAGTTTCTTCAAAGTCTATCCCTTCTTATTGAGCATACCCTTTGCAAACAAGTCTGGCCTTGTTTCTAATCACATCTCCATTTTCATTCAGCTTATTTTTGAATATCCATTTTGTTCCTATGACATTCTTATCCTTTGGTCTAGGAACCAACTCCCAAGTGTTATTCTTTCCAATCTACTCAATTTCTTCCTATGGCCTTGACCCAACATTCATCTTTGCATGCCTCTCTTACATTTTGTGGTTCAGTGGAGGAGAGCAATGCTAGATAGCTTGAAGCTTTTGAAATGGTTCTTCTTGTCTGTACACCTGCCTCTTTCTGCCCAAAAATTTGAGATTCTTGATGATTCTTCTGAACGTATCTGGATGGAGTCTTTTCTTCTATCCTTATCTATTCTTTTGGTGCCTCATGGGTTTCTTCTTCATCATGAATCTGATTTGATGTTGATGGATAGTCCTCATCATCTTCAAAATATTCAGATTTTACCTGCCTAGGAGTGTTTCCTTCTTCATTAACCACTACATCAATACTTTTAACAATTTTTCCAAGTATTTTATTGTAACACTTGTATGCTTTGCTGTGGGGAGAGTAACCAAGGAGAATGCCTTCATCTACTCTAGGTTCAAACTTGCCAATATTTTCATCAGTCTTCTTGATGTAGCATTTGCTTCCAAAAATTTTGAAGTATTTTACTGTGGGATTCTTACCATACCAAAGTTCATGAGAAGTCTGAGTGTTGTTTACCCAGATATTTGTCTTTTTGAGAATAGTAACTGCAGCAAATGCGGCTTCACCCCAGAAGGTTGCAGGAATTCCAGACTCATCAAGCATAGCACGAGCCATTTGTTGAACTATTCTGTTCATCATTTCCACTACTCCATTTTGCTGAGGAGTCCTTGCAGTAGAGAATTCCCTTCTTATTCCATGTTCTTCACAAAAATCGAAAAATTCATCCGAGGTAAATTATCCTCCTCGATCAAACCTGAGGCATTTGATTCTACGATCTGATTCGTTCTCCACCAAGGCTTTGAATGATTTGAATTTTTTGAAAGCTTCATCTTTATGCTTCATAAGTCCTATCCAACACATCCTGGAAATGTCGTCAATGAACAATATAAAGTATTCTTCTCCTCGAGGTGACCTTTTCCTAGATGGACCACATACATCAGTATGGACAAGTTGAAGTGGCCTGCTAGCTGATCCTTCCTTCTCAGGGAAATTAGTTCTGGTTTTCTTACCAAATTGACATGATTTGCATATTGTATTTTCTGGAATTCTGATGTCAGGTAGATCACGTACCGCCTGTTATTTGCATGCTTTCCTTATTTGTGAGAAGCTTAGATGCCCCAATATTTTGTGCCATAGTCAGTGTTCATCATTCTTGATTAGATAGCATTGCTGTTGTCCTCCCTTGAGTATATATAAATTATTTGGAGTTCTTATGCCTTTGATCATTGTTTCTACTGTATCAAGCTCACAAACAATGCATCCTTTTGATCAAAATATTACTTCATTTCCTTGATCACACATTTGACTCACGCTTAATAAATTATGCTTTAAGCCATCAACATACATAACATTTCCAGCCTTGACCTTTTCTTTCAAAAGAATAGAACCTTTACCTTTTATGAGTGCAGGGGTGTCATTTCCAAATGAGACCTTCTTTTCCATTTCTAAGGCACTATATGACTGAAGTTTATCTTTATCACCTGTCATATGTTTTGAGCATCCACTATCGATGTACCATTGATTTTCCCGTCCTTCTACATATAAGGCTATACCACATCTTTCTAGTTGCAATTCTTTCTTTTTCCATGTTTTGGGACTCAATGACACTTTCTCCTTCCAAGTTGTTTTCCGAAACCTACTCCTGCATTCAGAATCTTCATGACTGAAGTTGTTACAAATAGAACATTCTACTTCATTCTCAAGAGCAGAAAAGTTATTGTAGGTCCTTTTCATGACCCTAGTAATACTCCTTTGTTTTTGAGCTTCTCTAGTCATGATTGTCTTGTAGGAAACACATTGGGCTACTTTGTGACCAAAGTTATGACAAGAGAAACATTGGCCATTGAAGAAGCTCCTGCAATTATCAAATCTACTAACCAAATGATTGTAGTTTCTATTGACATCCATTCTTGAGGCAAATTGAGAATGATTTACCTGTGGTTGGTTGTAGCTTCTGCTCATCCTTGAAGTATATTGCCCCTGACTTACATGGTGATCTGCATTATGGTTTTGTTGTGGATTGTCAACTTGTTCACTTCTCCTTGCTGCATCAAGATAACTTTTGGAGGTGGATGGCTTTTGTGCTCGTTTCTGTGCTTGAGATGATTCTTCAGTATATCCAAGACCTGTCTTGATTAGAGGAGAATGCTGCACTTTGATAATATCATCTAAAGTTTCAGATCCTTTAGCAAATTTAAGATTAAGCGCTTTCGTTTTCTCAATATCTTTTCTATGTCCCACAATTTCACATTCTAACTTTTCATTGTGTTTTTATCTTTCAGCAAGTTGGAATGTCAGAGTATCTATAATCATATTCTTTTCCTCTAAACAAATTTTGAGTTTAGAAATTTCTTCATAGAGACCTTCTTCATCTATAGCATCCAAGAAATCATCATCTTCAAAAGCCATCAAAAGTCTATAATCATTACATTCTTCATCTTCATCACTAATTGAATATCCATCATTGCCTTCATGTGTATAATAGCTCTTCTTACTTACATTATGTTTTCTGTTCCATCTAACTGGTTCCTTACCTTTGTCAAGTTTATCTTTATGAGGACATTTGGCAACATAATGACCAACTCTCCCACAAGCAAAGCATTTAAAAGGCAGCTTACCTTTGAATCTTCCAGTTCCTCAGTGAAGGTTCTTGACAAAATTAGATTCTTCCTCTGCTTCTGACATATGTTCTGACTCATTGTAATCTCCTTTTCCTGAGGCTTTAAATGCAGCTTCTCTCCTATCTCATGGTCCACCTTTTCTCATTTCGTAAGCAATTAGGATTTCATGCAGCTGTGACATGGTAAGGCTCTGTAGATTCTGCTTTTCTTCTATGGTAGAAACATCAAACTTAGGAGACAATGATCTTAGAACCTTTTCAACCAAAACAAATTCTTTTATTTCTTCACCCAAGTTTTTCATACAATTAACAATCTCATCTATATGAAGGAAATAGTTAGCCACGCTTTCATCATTGTACATTATGAGATTTTCATACTGAATTCTGAGAGTTTGAAGTTTTTCTCGTTTTACCTGATCATCTCCTTCATAGCTCAGAATGATCGTGTCCCATATTTCTTTTGCGGTTTTGCGCTACATAACCTTGACAAATTCTAATTGAGATAGACTCCCTAAAAGGGTATTGACAGCCTTTGCATTTGTTTCATACTGCTTCTTACCAACCGTATCTGTAGGAGTTGCTGAAGGAAATGTGTATCCTATTTCCACAATATCCCAAACTTTTGTACCAAGAGATTGAACATAGGAAATGATTCTTACCTTCCAATAGACGAAGTTGCTTCCATCAAAAATTGGTGGCCTAATTGATGCTTCCTTTTCGTAGTTGCTCATGATGATAGATCTTCCTTCAAGTGATCAAGCTTCTCCTGAAGGACCTGCTCTGATACCAATTGTTGAAAGTAATACTGAGAGGGGGGGGTGAATCAGTATTATTAAGTCATATTATTTTTCAATTTATACAAATATTTGTATACGCTACTTCAGTTAATTAAAACAGCGTGTATACACAACTCTGACTAAAGAAACTTGCATATAACTTCCAAACCTAGAATTTAAATTATTCTTCAGATGTTGATCATTAATCTGTGTGTCAGAACCATATAACAGTAAGAAGGAACAGAAAAGTAGAGCAGATAGTCACACGAAAGAACACAAGATATAAGGTGGAAACCCAATGTGGGTGAAAACCACCTGCTGCAATATGTCTCTATCTTCTTTCAATTAGAAACTTCATTTACAATGATTCTGTACTGGTGCAGTCATATACCAGCATGCAGGCTTCAACCTGCAGAAGGCTACAACCTTCTCTCGTTCTCCAGCTTCTCCTGGAAGGGAGCTACAACCCCCTTAGCTCTTGTACTAGCTGAGGTACTAGTACGTAGGTGATGACCTACAGAAGGCTTCAACCTTCTCCTTTCTTCCAAGGACCACGTTTCATAATTTTTCAGACTAGATCCATGAATATCAATCAAACATCAAGTAGATCTGCAATAACCAATCTCCTTTGTACAAATACTGAATCAACCAATAACTTCTCAGAATGTTGTAACCAGAAAACAGTACCAGTAACCAGACACCAATTATGAATCCAGAACACTGCAGCAATAAACAGAAGCAGCTAGAACATATTTCAAGAGATGTACGCTACTTCACCAATAGAAACCTATGTACGTACGTAGCTATGCCAAAGCCAACCAGCGTATACGCAGTCTTCACTTGCTTAACCTGCATGTATACTCGCCTCCGCTGTGTCGAACCTGCGTACAAATCTATAAAAGATAATTTATTCTTTTACTTAATCAGACATCAGTTATACCCAGATTATCAGATTTATAGATCTAATCATGCGCCAAATATAACAGATCAAAATTGCACAATGATACTACTATTCAAGCCTTGAGATCTCGACCCATCAATAGATCTTAACCATCGTGTAATGCTCAGGTTCCTCCTTGATTCAGATCCAGTTGTAACTCACCAACCAATCACCAGTATTCCAGATATTGCTCCTCTCAAGATATTCAACACATTAAGTCCATTCCCTTGCCAAATGATCTCCTTCCCTTTTTATAGTCTTAGGCCTTACTCAAACAATGGTCCAAAACAATTGAGAACTAATACTAGGGACCCAATGCATGGGTTTAATACTTTAAATGCAATACCAAGGACCAAAACCATAGGTTCAAATATGTCAGACTAAATACCATGGACCATCCATAAGTTTTCCCACATATACACACATTTCTTTGCATTAAAGTGTGTGCATACGTATACGTACCTTCTGATTAGTACACCCATGTGTATACGCGACTTTGTTACAAGGAACCTGCGTATACCTCATTTTCTTTCATTCTAAGAGCCTGAATTGTGATCTGCCATTTGAGTGAGTTTCCATCAAGGACAACACTTATGTTATAGAGCCAAACCTATTCCAAACCTCTGTCATAATGCCAACACTAGTAAGAATCCTAACCAACCTCCTCATAACCCACATTTCTTATATAAAAATTTCCACCTACAAAAAATGAATAGGGAATGAAGAGAAAAGTAACAACCTATATTACCCAATGTGAAGAGAGATCTCAACTTGCAAACCAATGAATACCTGCAAGAATATGATATAAATTGGGTAGGGAACCAAGGTACCACCTTTTATGTTAATGAGAATGATTACACACATTCCCTTTTCACAACTAAAAATCATATCCCATATGATGAAGAAGGGTATAAATATTATGAAATATCATCCTCTCATAATTAGAAAATAATATATTTTGTTATGGTGGAAATAAGAAGAACCTATGATCTACGATCTAGGGAAGGAAAACCCATTGTCACAAATCGATAAAAAAAAAAACAAACCTTTAGTATCGCCACCTGGCCCTGAACCTAGACAAACTGACATCCTCCCACCTCGCAAAACCTTAACCAGAGTACCAGGGGCCCTAGTGAAGAAAAGAAAGGATATTAAAGACGAAAACCCAACCTCTACCTCATAAATTAAAACACCTAAATATCTCGTTCCTCTACCACCTCAGGGACATCCGATTAAGGAGGTCGAGAAAAACGCACGTTCTATCTTCAGCTTTAAAAAAATTAACAATATAAATTTTCTTGTCCCTTTATTGGAACTAGCGCAAAACCTTACTTAATAAAAACTGAAATGGAAAATCATGACTCCACCTAAATATACCATTCACAATCAAGCTCTCAATATCCAAGAAGATCGTCTAGATGTAGACTGAGGGCTTTACATAGAGGAACAAGACAATGATAGTCCTCCTTTATAAATTTACCCTGAATGTTCACAAGGAGTTGCTACATAATTGTATGTTGCATTTAGGGGTGCCCAAAACCTGATGCATAAATTGTGATGGTAGATTTAGGGCTAGACATCACCCAACTCTACCACAAACTTTACTCATTTCATTCCAGGAGAGTAATTTGATGTGGCTTCATCAACCAATTCGTAGTATCCCTTACTGAAATACCAAATAAGAGTTTGGTCATGGATATAGTGGTAGTCGATATCTGAGTCTCATATTGTAAGCTCCTTTCTAGATCATGGGCCAGGAAATTAGGTGGAACTCTACAAATGCACTTTCCATATGCCACCATACCAAGGTTTAGGGGATAGGGGAGTAGGCTATATAGATAATCTAAGATCTTATATTTTATTATCGATGCAAATAAGTATAAGAACATACCAATCTATGCCAAAAAAGGATCATTGGGATGTTATAGCCTATCGATTAGTCCAAAACTTGCTATTGAGACAAGAACAAACTTGGTGGAATTAGAAACAACATGTAGACATGACCATGTGTGGAAATTTTTATTTGATGGAGCATACTCCTGAGAAGGCATGGTAGCAGGAGTGGTTTTTATACCACCCGTAGGGAAAAACATCATCCCACTAACAATGTCATTGAATACAAAGTATTAATTCTATCACTAGTGACAAATCGTAAAATCCGATTGAAGAACTTCATGGTATTTGGGGATTCATAATTAGTAGTCCTATAGGTAAGAAATGTTTATACCACGAAGCACCCTCAAATGATATCATACTAGAATGTTGTATGGGATATTATTGATAAGTATTTTGATGCTTTTAACATCAATATTGTGCACAGGGAAGATAATCAACTTGTAGATTCTTTGGTAGTAGTAGCCAGTACCTTCTGCCCCACACCTGAGCTAAATTTTAAATATGTGGTGGAAATCTGTTACCAACCATCTGTTCTAGACAACATCAAGAATTGGTATGTTTTCAAACATGACCAATAGTTGAAAATATTCCTAGGTCTCATGGATGAGTTCTCAACAATCAAACAACTCAATTGAAGAACTACTTGAATGTGATTAGAACAAAGAACTTGACTAATATGATGATGAAATGTTATTAATCAAGCCAAGGGTGATGAAGTAATTCAACTCAAGAAAAGCTTCATCCCCAAGGGACGCGCTCCACTTGAGAATTTTTTTTATTAGAATGAGATACCAACCAGGTTGGTATTTAAGACAGTATATGAGAATGTGGAGGAACACATCCTCAGTATAGACGAAATATACAAAATTTAAAACTTTCCAAATATTTTCAATCTGCATATTGAAAGATGTATGACGAGTTATTTTAGCAATTTAAGGATTTTTTCGCATGGAGTTATGTAGATTTGAAAAATTTTGATACTTTCATTATCCAACATAGAATATCATTGACAGAAAATACTAAAAATTTTATGTAGAAACTTGGGAGTATTTATCCTTCCCTACAACCAACAATAGAAAAGGAGATCAAAATTATTTTGGATGGAAAGATCATAATTCTGCAAATTCTCAACAAGTGGAAAATTTGGTACTTGTCAAGAAAAATAATTTAGACATTAGACTATATTAGATTTCAGGAACCCAAATTGATGTTCACTAAAGGAAAATTATCCCCTACTTAAGATGGATCATTTTCTATAGAAAGTGATAGGAGCATCGAGAATATAATTGATGCATGTTTCACTGGTTACAATAAGATAGCAATGCACCCATGTGACAAAGGAAACATTGCATTCACGACGGCCTGGGTACCTTTATGTATGATAAAATTCCTTTTGGGTTGATGAATGCAAGAGATACCTTTTAGAGGGCCATGAATATTGCATTTTTTTGGTAGGGAGACTGTTCATATTCATCTATCTAGATGACATCATTGTTTTCTCAAAATTTGACGATGATCATCTGAAGCATTTAAGAAAAACCTTCCTCAATTGTAGAAAAATTTCCTCTCACTAAATCCCAAGAACTCATTCTTTGCATTGCAATAAGGAAATTTGTTAGCACATATTGTCTCAATGTAAGGTGTTAGGATTGATCTGGAGTGGGTAGAATCCATTTCAAATATTGGTCTACCTCAGAATAAGAAAAAAGCTCAATCCTTCTTGGGTAAGACTAATTTCTTGTGAAAATTTATTACAAATTATGAAGAACTCTTAAATCACATTACAAGCATGATCAAGAAAAATATTGAAGTTAGGCGGACTGTAGAAGCACGAGAATCACTCGAGCAGATCAAGAAGGCCATCATGGAAGCCCTAGTTTTACTAAATCTTGACTTTCCTAAAGCATTTCAGGTTTTCTCCCTTGCATCCAAACATACTATAGTTACAGTTTTATTGCAAAATAATGAAGAAGGGTAAGGAAAACCAATAGGCTTTTTCAATCGTCCCGTGAGAGATGTTGAGAGAAAGAAATTACCTTAGAGAATGAAGCATATGATATGATAAATGCTTTCAAGGCATTTCAAGAGTATGTTCTACACTCTCGGGTGATAGCATATAAACAATCTGTAACAGTAAAATAAATCATTTTCCAACCTCATAATGATGGACGACAAGGTAAATTAATTTCAAAGCTACAAGAATATGACATTGAGATCATGTCTACTAAGCGGGTGAAGGATCAAGAACTAGACAAGTTGTTGACTAAGGGAAATCTTGTTGCACTGGAAATATGTAATAATGAAAATCTTTAAAATTTCTGGGAAGAGGAGAATCCACAACAGCCTCCTTCTTTTGATGAAGAGAATCGACAACAACCTCTTCATCATGGGGAAGAGATTCCACAAGAACCTCTCTTTCAAATAGGAATGAATCCAAAAGAACCATTCCCACTAGATGAAAGGAATACATAAGAACCCTTCTTGAAGGACCTCTCAAAATTCCACAGTTCTCCTTGGTATCAAGATATCATCTTCTCTCTGCAAATTTTGGAATGTCCCCCTGAGCTACCAAAGGCCAAATGCACATATTTAAAACCAAATGAAATAAAATACTTCATTTTCGGTGAGCGATTTTTCTACAAAGATCTGGCTGGAATTTTTCTCACTTTTGTAACTGAAGACCAAGCATCAAAAATAACATCATAATTTCAGCAAGGAGCATGGAGGACATCCAACATGGAAGGTCACAAGTTAAAAAAATTGAGAGAAGGATACTATTGGTTGTACCTCTTCAAGGATACAAAAACTCTTGTTCGAGCTTATCCAAAATGTCAGATGCTCACTCGAAAGCAAAATCTCCAACCTTTGTTGCTAAAACTAATCAAGGTACAGGCTCTTTTCCAATAGTGGTGACTATATTTAATCATAGAAATAAATCTGCACTCAAGGGGGAAACACAATTACATCCTCACAACCATTGATTATTTCACCAAATGGGTGGAAGTTATCACAACCTACAAAGCTGATGAGAATGTTTTTATCTCCTTCTTGGAAGAAAATATCCTTCTGACATTTATATGCCCTAAGAAGATTATTACAAACAATGTTCAAGCCTTCAAGTCTTTCAGGATGGTAAAATTTTACTAGTGTTACCAAATTTAGTTGTTATACTCCACAGCTTATTACCCTTAGGGAAATGGGCTATCATAATCAACCAATTACAATCTACTTAATATTATCAAAAGGATGCTGCAAAAGAACAAGATGAATTGTGATGTGAATCTGAAATATGTCATGTGGGAGGAGAGAGTGAGAATAAAAGGGTTATTAGTCTATCTTCATGTCAGTTATTGTATGGAATGTATGTGGTATTTCCCATGAATCTCGGAATTCCAATGATATAATTATTCCAAGAGGAAGCATGAGATATCATCCTGATGTAGAAAAGGATCTATTAGATAACAAAGGTTCTATAGCAAAGATAAGAATCCTTAGCCAAAGCTAAAGCTCACCAACAAAGGGTGAAGGTTGTATTTGATAATAAGAGGAAGGAACTAGACTTATAGGTTGGTGACCTTGTACTGAATGTTAATTTTTCATAGGGAAACATTGTTATTAGTTATGATAATTTCATTTCATCATTAATACATTAAGTTCACCCCATATCATCATTGCATTATTCAGGTCTACACCATTATACATTAGCATGTGCAATTACATAGAACTAAACAACATCACTAACATAATCAATGTAACAAAATTTAAAAATAACAGTAGAAGAAAATCATGCACACATATAGAGACATCAGGATTGTTCCAAGACCAGGTAAAATCCCACTATGGGGAAAACCCTTGCAAATCTTCTTCTTCTTAGATTGTAATCAAATGATGCAGGAAAAGGGAGTACAATGAAAGGAGAGTACAATGAGCCATAACTTTGTCTATGCAGCAAAACAATAATTATATCTATGAAGCATATATAATCGTGTTAGGAATCAAAACTCTCATACTGATGGTTGTACTATGCTATCACAAATTGATGTCAACTATTGTATATTGCTCTCATTGCGCCTAAACATTGCTGAGCACTGATGTCACTGTAAATGATCCCAATACATATGTTTTTAGTGGAAACTAAAAAATCAAATATACATATATACATATCTATATAATAGCAGAGAGAAACCCATATCTTCCAGATCACTAAAGTCAACTAAATCTAATATGTCAAACCCTAGATCTGAACCCGAGTCGCTCACATTAAAACTTTTTGTGTGTGGCAGAAACACCCTGATTGCTCTCTCTGCCACTGAATGTGGGTGAATTTGACTCCACCGCCGCTCTTAGGAAGTCTTTATGCATGAATATTTTGTGTAATACACTTAAAACCCAAAGTCTCTCCCTTCCTTTTGCTATGTGAGCAACCAATACGTCTTGGTTTATCTCAGGACCACTTTGTGCTAGTGACCGGGGACCGATACCTCAAGATATATCTCTGAAGCCATAGTAACTCCCATAAGCCTCTATTCCAAATTCAAAGGGTATATAGTCACTCTCATAGGCTTATTTTCCATCATCTAGATACCAGAATGGTGTTTTCTGTCCCAAAGAGCAAGATCGAGAAGACCCTAACTAGAGCGAATGTTTCGCCTTTGATTTTGAACCCTTGAGAAAACTCCTTCTGTTGAACCTCTCCAAACCAAGAAAAAATAGAAGATAAGATGTGTCCAAATGATTTTGAAATATCTTCTATTTATAATATTTCTTGAGGATCCACTTGGAGTTAAGGCTAACCCAAGCAGTTACTCATGTGGCTAGGGTTGACCCATTCCATATTACATGTTTGAATAAAATAATTCATAACTCAACTCCTGCTTGACCAAACTAGGTGATAGTTAGGTCGATTTTGATCCTCTAGAAAATAGGAATCTAATGAAATCATCATTTCAGTAACTTGAGTATTCCAAGGTGGAATTTTATCATAGTTTCAAAAATTAACACTCCCTCTCAACTAGGGATAATTCCACGTGCCAATATTTTTCCATCGAATAATATGATATTCTAGAACCTTTTAGTGTCATCACGAATTATCACATATCATCTCTATCATGTAGTAATCATGGCATGTCCATCTCAAGTGTCTCATCATAAAAAATCATCATTATACATCTCAATCTATCCTTTGCGTATTCCTACGTATCACTTCATTATTCCTGCTCGTATGCTGAAAACTCTTGGATCTACAAGAAGAAGAATTTGATACTGAGGGGAGATCAAGCTACCACCCTCTATCCATTAGAATGCTATCTGGAATCTCTACCAGCGGACTACTACTTGGATCATCATCAGTGATCATCGAAGAGCATATCAATAGGAAGTGCATCTCAACCTAGAATCACAACGGGGAGTAATAACTTCCACCCATACCAAGAAATAAGATAGTCATCAAATAGGGGAGTAAACCCTCGACCCTAGATCACATAGGGGAGTACACCCTCGATCCTCGAATTTCATCGGGGAGCTTTACCCTCAACCCAAAATCTTATTCCCTACAGATATTCCCATCGATGAACCAGAATAGTGATGTAGTAGAACACTTGCATCATAACCATCTTGGGTTGTACACCCCAAGCACACCCTCAACTCATTGGCCAAATGAGGAGTAGTATTCCCAACAAGCCCTGCTTGTGGGTATGATGCCAACTGGGGTATATTGTGCAAAGACTAGAGAGGGGAGTAAAACCCTCAACCCTATGCGTAACATATAGGGGTAACACCCTATTTTCCAGAGTTCCCTCAACCCCGAGAGCCCTTATCCCTCAATTCCTCACCCTAGGAGCTCAAACAGTGGGGAAGAGTTAGCTCATTGTCCTCGTTCAATGATGCTCTCTTCATACTCAAATTTGGTATATGCTTGTCTCAATAGTAGTTGTTTCCTTGTTCATACAAAACATCAAATCAAATATCATGTCAGATCATAAATAAACATATAAATCAAAAAAGGATATCATAATCATATTCCCTCTCAAGGAGGTGCCAACCTTAAGCCTGAGCTTGTTTTGAATAGTTGCACTGTCTAAATATATGAGAGTGTCTCGGTCCCAACTATAAATATAAGACTTATTGTTAATTTGATAATCACAATGTATCCATGTCATATATAGATCATTCTCAAACAACTCTCTAAGGAGCTTCTATATCCTACCCCACCACTAGCCATGCTAGCAACATAATCATCAACCTCATTCATTCTATGGACCTCTTTTCCAAGATATCATGTCATATCGCATACTAAAGCAACATCCAAATATTCTTATCAACAATAATCTTAAATAACTGCAACACATCTATGTAGATACATATCTTAGGAGAAAAATCTCATTCTAAAAATAGAATACCTTATACAAATATTTCAAAACATGCTCGGTGGCAACTCTATGTGAGTGAAACAACTCACTCATGAATTTATTCAAGTTCCATGTACATCATACTCATATAGTTGGATGTTCAAAACAGAACATCAATGCTTCAACCGTTAAGGATGCCATGTCAAGTTCAACAACATCTTGAACTTGAAATCTAAGTATCGAAGGATTTTTATTTTCATTATTCAAAAACCAATAGTATTATAATATGGAATTTCTTTCCCAAATTCCAGAAATCGATTCATCATGCCATGATACATTATCTCAAGATTCATAATCCATCTCCCTCTAGTTTAGATCATCAAAGGCTCATCACCTATCACAAGTATATTATCAGGATATAGAACCAAAACTATAATCAATATCAAATCCATACCTTGGAACTCATCATCATGACATCATCACATAACTATTAAATCTAGACATATCTGGATTGAAATTATCTAAGAATAATGGTTGTCTAAGCCAACATAATCATCCTTATAGAAATCAATGTTTTATCATCATATCAGTGAAATCATCTCATAAGAGTTTAGAGGCCAGATCATGCCCATTATCAAATTCATCATTATCATTGTATTAATACTTTCAACAACAGGTGGAGCTCATATCAAGTCATGACTTCATCATGCCAACAAGTAATGCATTATCAATCCAAACATGATTAATTCATTGTCATAATCACAATATAACTCATTCTATCACTAGGTGTGAATAAATACATCAAGGATGACTTATGTAGGTTCCATTTCTCATGACAAATTACAACTATCATTATTTCAACCATTGTTCTAAGAATAAGGAGGCCAAACTCCAAATAAGTCATCATGCCCACATAGTATCAATGTCAAGGAAAATCGACAATCGTCAAATCAGATCACTAGACATCACGTCAATTCGAAAAGTTATTATAGTCAAAGCACATCCCAATCATCAATTTAAATTTATTGTCAAGCAACATGAAAAAATACCAGTAATGCCAAATCATGCCAACATAGTGACATATTTATATGTATGTCATGGTAACCTACAAACACAAGTTCAGTATGCATGTTCATGTAATGGCAAACATTCAACCCTTTTATGCTAGCAAATCTTACTATTATCTGCAATACATCTGTGGTACTGATATCTTCCAGACGACCATCTGATTTCATGCATAATACTTCATGATATGACCAAAAATTTAACTCAACAACTTCAGAGATTAGTTAACAGTGCAAAAATATGTCAAGGACATCATGATTCAAAGTTTAAACAACTTTAGAAAGCTTCAAATTATGGTGAACAATAGTCAAACCTCTGGTCGATCCCTTCAGGTTAGTATGAGAGTGACTTTAAATGCTTGGAAATTGTCTAGGCCTTATAATGCGTGCATCCAGGGACGCGATCTCCTACATTTGTGACTATGTCCAAAGTAAAAACCCTAAATTTTGTACGCCCTTCAAATCTAAGAGTCTGCTATAGATCAATACTATCAAATGCACATAAATCATACTTCAGCAACATAGAATACAAATTGTAATGAGGGTAAGAATATTTAGAAGAGATTCTCCCTCTGACTGGGGATATGCATCATTCATATTTATTCATGTAAGAAACCTATCTCTACTTGAGTCATAAACATATGGTTATCAACATCATGACATCAATCTTTCACCAAAGGTTTAGACTCAAAGCAGCAGATAGATCTCAAAGATTATGAACACAATAGCACTTTCTATCATGCCAATCTATCAAGTTAGGACATTCCATTTAACCATATGCCGTCAAGACAAGACCACATGTAGTAAGATATCTAGAATATCAATCTTACACTTATACCTCTCATGTTAAGTTTATCATGCTCTTCATGACCAATTAGATCAAATTAGGTCATTCAATAAAGATTTATCAAAACAGCAAGAGTCTCAATCACTCTTTCCATATGATTTCATCATGCTCAACAAACTAGTGTATAGGAGTCAATGAACTATCCTTGTATATGAAATCCATCATGACAAGTATCAAGAGTATCATTTTATATAGCCAAGGTGCTAGCCTTCAAGATATCGAACAGATAGATCATAGATGTTAGCCAAATGTCAAGTGTATCAATGTATCAACACTATATAGCCTCCTAGAGAAGTCAAGAAGATCAAAATGTTCAACACCAATTGCATATTTTCATCATAAGAGACATATATCAAATTCACTTTCATATGAATGTATGATCCATTAGATAAAGAGTCATTCTCATCATACCATAAGTCTTACCGAGCCAATAGCTCATACTCAACATACCATGCATACCTTGTGGTATTCAAATACCTAAGAACCTACTTATTACACATAAGACTCTTAAAGCATTTTTTCATATTTTCATCAAGTACCTCTTTATCTATTTCTAGATATGCATCTCAAAATGATCCTCAAAAAAATATACACATCTCATCTCATCAAGGAGGTCAGAAACATTCATATACTCAAATACATATGCAGGAAGTACAAGAAATAATCATCAAATCCATAAGTCTAACAAGTAAGAAGCATCATAAGTAAAGAAATACTTATCTTCAATGAGAGGAGATCCTCTCCCTCTTGAACCAATGTTAAAGAGCCATCAATGTCCATGGTCCATATATAAATGTTCCCTTAAAGTATACAAACACATCTGATAGAGATTATCATATCTAAAGCTTCATCAAATCTCCCACAAGTGCTTAAGCATCTTCTCATTCACCATACTATTTCTCATATAGTTTCCATAAACCAAGGTTTTCTCTTCAACCCTAACCTCCTAGAATCCATCAAACCTTAATAGTCAAGTTACCTAAGGTTTTCTTCAAACCCTAGAGTTATTTTAGGTTTCCGCCATCCTCTTCTTGCTTCCATCAATTGTGTCATCATCAGGGTGATCTCCATGGATTTGCTTCCACCCAGCTCTGATACAATGTTAATTTTTCATACAACTACATTGTGCTTTTCTATGATAATTGCATTACATTATTAATAAATTAAGTTAATCCTATATCATTATTGCATTATTCAGATCTACACCATTATACATCAACATTTGTAATTACATAGAAAGAAAACACATCAGCAACATCATCAATGTGGTGTAATATAAAATCAAGAGTAGAAGAAAAGCATGCACACATATAGAGAAAGCAGGATTGGTCCAAGACCAAGGCAAAAACCACTATGGGGAAAACCCTTTCAAATCTTCTTCTTCTTAGATTGTCATCAAATGATGCAACAAAAGAGAGTACAATGATCCATAATTTTTTCTACAGAGAAAAACAATATGATATCTATGGAATAGATCTAATCATGCTAGGAATTAGAACCTTCATAGTGATGGCTATAATGTGTTGTCACAAACTGATGTCATCTATTGTATATTGCTGTCACTATGCCTGAACACTACTGAGCAATGTTGTCACTATCAATGAGCCCAATACGTATGTTTGCAGTGGAAACTAACAAATCACATCTACATATATACATATTTCTATTACAATAGAGAGAAAACTAGATCTACTAGATCATTGAAGTGAACTGAAGCCAAGATGTTAAAATACTATATTTGAACACGAGTCGCTCTCATCAAAATTGTCTATGTGCGACCGAAATGCCTTGGTCGATCTCTCTGCCACTGTATGTGGGAAACTGTGAGTGCACAGTCTCTCTCAGGAAGTCTTTATGCATGCGACTATAGCACAAGAAACTTAAAACCCAAATTCTCTCCCTTATTGTTGTTGTGCGAGTGATCGATATCTCCTCGTCACTCTCAGGATCACTTTTTGTGAGCGACCAAGGATCGATAGCTCCATCTATGAATCTATGCCTCTTAAGCCATCTATAGTTGATATCATAAGCTTCTGTGCCAGCGTTTAGGGACCAATATTCCTTTTTTTGTGCCATCGACTGATATCCAAAAGACCCTAACCACAAGCGAACTGTTCGCCTGTGATTTCAGTCCCTTGAGCGAAGTCCCTCCTGTTGAATGTGGGTGAAACATAAAAAAAGAGAATAGAATATGTGTCCCAGTGAACTTGCGGTCTCTTCTATTTAGAGGCTTTCCTGAGGGTCCACTTGGCATTAAGGCTGACCAAGCAATTACTCATGTGGTTAGGCCTGACCCATTCCATAATACATGTGTGAATAAAATAATTCATAACTCAACTTCTGCTTGACCAAATTGGGTGATATTTAGGTCGATTTTGGTTGTCTCAAAAGGAGGAATCTAATGGAATAATCATCTCAGTAATTTGGGATGTCCAAGGTGAAATTTTAGCGTAGTTGCAAAAATTAACATTGAAAAGGCATTTGCTCATAGCTAATAAAGGAAAGCATGGAAAGTTTGATAATCTATGGATCATCTTGTTTCTGTGTCCCTCCCATTCACGTCCACCTCATGCACCATGTCAACCACCATGTATGCATCCGAGTCCACATTCCATCCATATGTTATGTTCCCACAACCACAATGCGTCGTCCATTAGGTCATATAATACCTTAGTGGAGATGTTTGCACATGAATCCAATGGGAGAAAGGATAACTCATATGAAGGATACAACAACTCTTAGAATATAAAGATGCACAATGGATAGCTGATCATGAGGTTGCAGAGCCAGAAATGTGTCGACCCTTCACCAACCGAACTACACCTCAAAAACTTCGAAAACATAAATCTCGTTGATGCGAAAACATTCCACATGTTTCTAAAAAAACTCACACATGTTCACACCCAGCTATGGTCCATTCCCTACCAATGATAGTATGATGTCATCACCCAGGGCTAGCGAAACATGGTTACTACATGTGGGGTACCAACTATAATGGCACCATAAATGAGAAAATTAAATCATTAAGAGGTTAATCGTGTAGACCGAGAGCTTCTAGAGTTGCGATGTCTATAATAGTCTAAGAGTAAATTCTACAAATCCAATTTATAGCTCGAGTGCGTCAATGATTTTCCTCTTCAGGTACTCTTCTCCATGGTTCTTAGGCTAATCGCATTGTCTTTAAATTTTCCTTCCCATGGGTGAAAGAAATCTTGTGTCCTTTTAAAAAGTTTCACATAGGAGAGAAACTCTATGGCTTATGAAAGATTGAATTTCCCTGGATAGGATCAAGTCAGGATTGCCTCCAAATATTTAGAATCAAAAATTTTGAGCAGAAGGCCTAAAGGTTGTTCACGGAAACCAAAGCTCCACCATGGAAAATTAATCAAAACTTGAGCATAACATCTGCCACGATGATATTGGGACACTTGACAGTCTACTTCCTGTCTTTAGAATTCTAAGCTAATCCACATAATGACCTCTTTTACTCTTGATGGGAATTGTGTAGATACTAAAGGTAAGGATGAGATAGCTCTCCATCTTAGCACAAATATCAAGACCAAAAAGCTTCTTGCAACACCTCTCAAAGCAGGGAATCTCCCTCATGCCCCACTTGAATGAACATATATACTAGTTGCGTACGCAGAACTCGAAGGGATCTATCAATTACCTCTAGAAATCAAGAAAAATTGAATAAAATAGAAGAAGAAATTCATCGAGTGAAGGAATGTATTAGGTTATTGGAAATTCATTCATACCTACTAGCAAAGGATAATGCTGACAAGGTATTTTTCAAAAGGGCCAATGAAATGATCTAGCAAAGTATTATTAAGGTAATAGGTAACCACTGGGAATAATTGAAGTTGATGAAAGAAAAGGTCGAAATGATTAGGACGTCTCATAAATAGGTAGAATTGCTCCTGTTAGTATGAAAATTCTTAATATGCATAAAAAAAATGATTCACTTAATTCACTAGTGAAAAGTGACCCTAACAACAAAAACATATTGCTTCTATGATTCATATTTTTAATCAAACATGAGAAAACACTGCAAGAAGACATATCATGCAAGCCCGGAACATATAGCAACAGTACAAGAGAGTGAAATAAACCAATGGAAGACTTCAAATGAATAATAAAATTATTAAAACACCTAGTGAGGAACCTTTACAACATGGGTTTGTAGCTCTGCCTCCATGGGATGGGTCGTTTTGATGCCCTTGTGATTCAACGATCTGTTTCTCCCTCTTAACTTACAATGGGAAAGAAACATGAAATAGTTTGAACTCAAGTGGAAGCTGAAATGTGATAAGATGATACTAGTGACGATGAGAATGATCAAGGGGAAGAATCAATTGGAAAACCCTCTTATTTATAACGAAGTGTTGAGGTAAATTAGGAATTGGAAAATAATAAAATATTATTGACCAAATCAAAATCTAGCCGTTGAGAATACTTTATTATATTTTTAAGAGGGAAAATATATTCAAAATGGCCAAATATACTTATTCAAAAAGTGGTTGAAGTAATTAGGAAATAAAAATGATTTATTAATAACTTTGTGAGAATTAAGAAAAGTCTAAATTTGAAATAATTACTAAATAATCGTTTAACAATTATTCCAAAAATAAGAAAGAAGAATAATAAACAAATAGTGATTTATTTAATTATTCCAAGGTGATTAAGTCAAAGATGACAAAAAATAATCACTAGATAATGATTTAATAATTATTTCTAGAGAAAATTAAATAAATAATTATTTATTTAATTATTCTCATGGGGATTTTGGATTTTAATGAGAAATAATTTAGGAAAAATGGTTTACTAAATTATTTTCATGGGAAAGTGAATTTTCTATGGTAAAATTAATCCTACATGGTATATTTTGATCAACTTGGGAAGAAATAGCTAGGTGATCATTTTTAGGTGATAAGACATTTCCCCCCATTGTATGATTGTCAAGAGAAAATTGTAGGACCCAAATACATTATGGGTTCGACTTTCACAAGACATTGAAGGGGGGAGAGAGAGAGAGAGAGAGAGAGAGAGAGAGAGAGAGAGACGAAGCAATGCAAGGAAGTACAAGACACAAAGGGGGCAAGATCTACTAAACTGATATATGTCTCCTTTTATTTTGGAATACATGATCTCAAATGAGGTGGGGGAGGCATACCCATGCCCGCCAAGATAACTTAGTACAATTAACAATGGTGTGCCCAATAATGTGGTTCTGAACAACAAAGTAAATGATACATGATACATGATATGTTGTCACCAATGGGATAGAAAGTGATATAATGAGTCCCATATACCTAATGCGCTGGGAAAACAGAGGCCAAGACTGAATACAGTAACAAGTTTTGATTTGAATACATGAGACATAATGAACTTCAATATGACATGGTGAGGGGAGATCACAACCAAATAATCCTTTGCTAAATAGGAAAGTGCTATAAAGATCTGAATGGATCATCTGAAGGAGACAGATCATGCTATAATTGTTGTGATCGACAGAGACTGAACCAGTCAAATCTATGAAACAACGTCTAAGGCTGGATCATGAGCTGCTAACATCTGGGCATGTTGGGGGATAATTGAAGGGAGAACCCTCATGAGGTCTAGAAAATCTCACACACACATGGGAAAGGGTGGTAAAATCTTCCAGATCAGTAGATCATCAAGTGTACAATTATTGACCATGTGATAATGAGCTAGAGACGAGTATGCGAAAATAAACCAAGTCAAATGACAAGGAGGATTCCCTTTTCTTAATCTAAGGCACCGAATAATGATAGAAGCTAGAATCAAGTTACACAACCCTCTAAACCACTCTCCTAGAATAAATGTGTTGAAGTCAATAGAAGATGGCCCACTAGAGTTCAGGAAATGAGTATTCCTCAATAAAGGCTTAAGGGTCATAATAATGTGACGAATGGATTGACACCAGGTATGATGATGGCATGGTAAGATGAGTGGTAAACTGATGAATTCCCTTATCATAACATATTATGCATGGTTGACCTGGAAACAACTGACTTGATTTCTGAGGGGATGGTCAATTACTTAGATGGAGTATTTTGATAGACATTTCAGAATAGTTGGAGGCCAAATATGAGTGAAATTGGATGAGTGTGATGCAATGATTAACGATGTATTGTAATAGGAATCATCGGGACTCTGAAAAGAGTCCATGGATGCAACGGTGATGCGTCTGTGATGCTCTGAACAAGGGTGACTCAACAATGCTACCACATGGGAAAGGCCTAAAGATTACCATAAAAACATGAGTAGATCATGGTTAATCACGACGAAACTTGACACATAAGTTAGCAAGTGCAAAGGAAAAGTGGTACCAAAGTACAGGTGACTTGTATGAAGACAATTGATTTTTAGAGGTGGTAAACAAAGAGTTCATGGAAGAAATGGCTTCCTAGTGAAGTGTTAAATTACCAAAAACAAAGATAGAACCATTATATATCTCAGTGAGAGCTTTCCAATGGTGTTTATCGTTTCTCAAACCGAGCTATGATTTGCTTGTAATGGTTGATGGAAAAACTAGTATTTTTACTATAAAAGGGCTTCTTGCCCCCAAATCTAATTCATTTGCACATTAAGTAGTTTGATAATTTTGAGTGGAGGACGAGGCGATAAATATTGACAAGCTTGTAGCATACCAACGAACTATTAGAATTCAGATCTGCAACATTCATGTAGGTGGCCCTACTTGTCTAAAAATGGCCTTCATGCTTCTTGGAAGGATGTTTGATGGTGAAGAATTAAGGTAAGAAAGGAAAATAAGAATGACCAACTAGAGAAGGTCTAGGATCATCCCATCCCAGCAAGTCAAACATTGTGACTGAGTGGTAAGTGTGGTATCACATAGAGTAAAATATTTTAATGTATGGTATCAATTATATACTATATGTGATGTGTATATAGATCGCTCGAGAGGCTGACAGATCAAATTATTCAAGAAATGAAATGATATTCGCCCATACCTAGATCATTAGGGTCTAGTATGAGACTGGTATTAGTCAAGTGAGAAGGTGGCCAGGGATTCCATCATGCCCCCAGGCATGAGATATTTCCCCCCATCTTATGATGATGAAGGGGGAATATCATATATGTAAAGGTGGGAATGATTCCCCTAGTTGGATGAGCTTGTGGAGTGCCATTATTGTCCAAGAGCTCAAATAAGGGATTCGAGCATTTGCCTTAATTGGCACAATATCCTCTAGAGTATGATGAGGATATGTAGAGGCATATGTGTGCCCTAGTTTTCTATGTGTGGTTATATCATGCTATGGACATGCTGTATGTATTTAGAATAGTGGACTCTAAACAATTTTTAATGATGTGGTTCGCGATTTGTTGTTTATAGTTGTCTTCCTATGGGAAGCGTGTATGATGGGTTTAGTATCAAATTGGAAATGGTGGATTTCTAATCTCACTTGGCACTACGTATCTAAATCAAATAAACTAAATTTCTAGGTTCACATACATGGTGTCACTACACCAAAGAGTGCCTTCGGATATAATGAACTGATGCTCACCTAAATTAAACTAGGGTTGAAAAACAACAATGTCTAAAGGCACTAGGTTTTTCATGTAAGATGAAAGGATGATTAGGTGGATCATTCGTATTGTGATTTGGACTTATATGGTACTCTAGAGGTTCTTTCGTATGGGGATGAGGGATGGGACTACAATCGTCACTACTAGATGCACTAGGAGGGTTGGGGAGAATTACTTCTCCTCGAATCTCAAGAATGGATGCCCCTTTAGCTAAACACTGTGTGGCAATGTAATCTACATAAGGTGGATATGGTTTGAATTCATGGGTTCAAACTAAAGGGTGATTGAACAAATCATTATCATCAAAGTCTTGTTTCACATACGTATTGTCTGAAGGGTTGCATGGATGACTAGTAGAAGTAACATCTACCAATGTTGAGAGCAAATTATCCTTTGAAGAAGGCTCGAAATAGGCACAAGATGAAACTCATAAAGAGTATGAATAGATCAATCCCATGTGTTCTAAGAGGTAGAGAATAGTGGCTAAACTATTCGACGTTTCGACATCAGGAGGGGTGATCATAATGATGGGTTGAGAAATCTCCTATCTTGGTGATGTAGTGGTGCTAGGACCCATAGGTAGAGGGGAAGTGGAATCACTACAAGCGTCATCTAGCTCACGAAGCACATGGAGTATATCACAAAATTCATTGAGACAAGGATAATGATGAGAGTAATTCCCATACTTATCAAACAAAGCATTGGGGTGATTCATGCATAATGTTCTTTTCTTCTTGGTGGACTTCGGTAAGGTCACATGTACCTCAAGAATGCTAGAGTCGAGGAAAATGTAAGAAACCACATTCTTAATTCAAGAAAGTTCAAGAAAATTATCGTTGGCGTGCCCAACAACTTTACGTGAAGAACATGGGGGAGTATTCTTTAGAACTTTATGAAGAGTGGGAGTTTCTTGGGGTTCCTTGTATTATATCCCCTTTTCTAGTGTTTTCCCCTGTCACTGGAGACTTTTGTAATAGGATTGGCTTACTACTAAGGTTGTTTAAGGAATGAAGAAAGGGAAGGGGATGGAATAATAGATTAAACCAGAGTCAAAGTTATATAAGATTTGAGTTGGTTGGGAGGAGTGGTTGGAAGAGGGTTAATGTACTATACTAGGATCCCCAAGGTGATGTTAGGAAGACTCATCATTGCCATAACAGGGGTAGAAAATTGATAATGCAACAAATTACAGATATAACCATAAATACAAAGATTCAGCAGAAATAACACTTCATTTCATATATATCATATACAGAAGTATGCTTACAAGCAAAATTGAAATAAGACTAGCTAGGGTGATTGTAGCTTATCTCTGAGAAGAGATGTGGTGGCTACATGCCTCTGAACTGAGTTACAATGAGGCTCAAGAGCCTTTTTATTATTTAACAATAAGAGAAAACCCTAAACAACCAAAACCCTAACCCGAAGAGATGTAACAATAAAATTTTACGGGCCCTGTTGGGGTTAGTTGGGTATCCAACTTCCCAAGGTCGTAACTTGGTCATATTATCTCCATTTGATGCACATGATACCTCATTGAAAAAATATATCCAAGGACTACAGTTGTTGATATGATTGAAAAAACAATTGCTAAAGCCATTTTTCTAAAAAAACATCGTTTAAGGCCTCAAAACGGCTCCAGAAATTTAGGACCCGAAAAATTGCCAAAAATAGTAAATTGTGCTACAGTTAAGGAAACTGAAAATTTGAAAAAAGATAGTGGTGGGGGTCCAAGTGGGATAGGCATATCGCCACCAACATCCGCTTGGATAAAAAATATTCCTTGTGGTGGAAATAATAAAGGTATATGACTAGAGTGGTAATGACCTAGGGGAGCTTCTCTGGGATTGTTAAGACCTGGGGAAACAGTTCCTGGTTGGAAAGGACCAAGAGAGATACAAACAGAAGGAAATTGACCTAGAGTAATTGTATATGAAGTATGAGTTGAGTCTGGATTAGTGGGTTCAAGGGGGTTGGCTACTATGAAGGCATACCGGACTGTTTGGTAGTATCTCGTGATGCTTGAAGCATGCAAACACTTGAAGAGCAAGGCTCGGAAGGGGTAGGTTGTGGGACATAATAAGCCCCAAGTAACGTGGCTCTAGGAGAAACATCAGTAAATGTAGGAACATTATTATGTCTATTTATGTATGAAATAGTGGCCTCAGGAGAGGTCTAAGACTAAGTGTCAAAGTAAGTTAATTGATTGAAAGTGACGATCTTTCTGTTTTGATGAAAGAACTTGTTACGAAAGATATTGAATGCAATGGTAAACATGGAATAGGTGTAACTACAACCCAAGAAGATGTTATAATCTAAAGGGGCATCAATGAATTCAATATTAATTAATACCATCTTTCTAGTAATGGTAATGGGACAATTGCGATATAGAGTGAGGGGCTGTGAGGGGTAACTGTCCCAAGCACGAAGAGTGATAGTGGATGGTGAAAATTTAGGGGAACCAAGTTCCTTCCAAGCACTAGCATACATCATGTAGGTGGAGGTGCCTTCGTTTATGATACATCGCTGGATAATATCGTTCTTTATGGAGACTAGTATTTGAAAGGAAATAGAGGAAGGAATGGGGGGATGTTCCACTTTATCAACATCAAAGGCAAGCAAACAACCATGAGGAGGTTCCACAACATCTAGAGAAGATAGTATAACTTTCCTTTAGGATGTGCATGTCTAAAGGTCTTCCATCACCTACATGGCAGTAGAAGACTGTGCCAAGTCATCTACTATGTTATATGTATGGGTGAATTTAGAAGAAGCATCATTTTTTTGTAATGGAAGTTTGGTGATCTTATGAGCAACCTCTACCTTAGGTTGATGGATCTGTAAGGTACCATTTGGTGATGACAGGGGCTCAATGGAAACTTTTGGTTGCGACTCAGTTGTTGCCTTTGTAGGAGGCTGGTCATACTAGCGTGACTGAGTCTAGAGGTAAAATTGGTTTTCTGACTTCTTTGGAATTCATAATGGCAAGTTGGTAATCCTTATGGCTAAATTGTGAATATTGAGTGGTTGTAGAATTCTGTGTTGCTTGGGCAACCACATATCCTTGTTGAGGAAAAATATTAGTAAGCATTGTCAGTTGTGATGAAGTAGGAGGGGGAGGAGGTGGAGCAGTGGGTTGTGGTCCTATAGAAGAAACTACTTCAAATTTCCATACCTGATGCATTTGAGGTAAAATGGTATATTCATGAGTATAATGGCCAAAACCTTCACATTAAGAACAAGGTTTGTGTGTTCTAAGAGCCTTGTTTTGCTTAGGTTTCCTACCCTGTTGTTGGTTTATAGGATTAGGTTGGTCACCCTTAGGGGCATTAAGTTGTTAACCTTGACCTCCTTGGTTACCTCGAGATTGTTTGTTCTTGTTACTTTTCACGTTCTTCCTCCTCTTGGGGTTTGGGAAATTGGTAGGACTCTTCTAATCATAAACTTAACCTTGAGGTAGTGGTTTCTATTGTGGCAGAGATGGGGGAGGTATGGGAGTTTGAAGCACTAGTGTTGGTGGGGATGGAGAACTAGGAAATGAATAAGGATAGTAAGGATTGACGACAACATGTGAATAATTAGGTTGAGAAACAACTAGCCCTAGCATTGATTGATGTGGATGTGGATATGCATATGATGTGTTGGTACCTTGGTAAGAGTTGACACATGAGGGATCAGGAGGGGGTTAGGTGTAAGCAAAATTGGCCCCCCCATGAGGTTGACAATAAATCATAGGAGGTGGAGCATGTGGTGGAGGTTCAAGGTGGGAAAGATATCCAATGATACTGTCAACAACATGAGATGCCCCCAGTGCATTAGCAGCACCATGCTAGGGAAGATATGGGAGGATAGTATAAGCATAACCTGACTAAGCATAGATTAGTCATATATCAAGGCAATAGAGAGATATTCTTCCTCAGTCTCGAGGAAGTGGGAGTTGACATATTTACTAATGGGGACCAACATAGTTATTAAAAACCAATCCATATAGATACGCTCTTTAAACTCAACAGATCTGTGCATGCTACTGTCTCTGCACCATTCTTATACATGGTCAAAAAGGTGGGTGGCATAAATTTGACAAAAAGAGATCAAGAGTTCAGTACCTGTGTCATATTGGAGAGGTAATTTGAAATAGGAAAGGAAATCCTTGGTGAGATTCACAAAAGTGGAATGGGAGGCATGTTGTTGATCCACATACCAATTAGTAGTAGCTCTAGCTAAGGTGTGTTTGAAGAAACAAAGACAAATGGAGTCTTCAGTAATGTAATTTGATAAACAACACATATGAAAGAGAAAACATGGTTTGTGTGGTATTCTCCACGATTACCTTTGAACTTGGGAATGTTAGAAGGAATCTTGGTAGGAATAGGAGGCTAACTGTTCTTATAAAGAAGAGGATTGTTGACAAGTTGGTTGAAATCAGGAAAGCTCAAACTAACCATATAAGCAGGAAAAGGAGGATTAGTAACCATACTAGCACAAGTTCCGTCGACGGGGTTACGTTAGTTAGGACCTTGGTTACCACCACCCACATTGGTGCCTCACATGGTGGTGATGTGGTTTCAGTAAGACATAGAATCACAAGAACAACTAAATGAATCAGAAGAACCATAGTCAGTATTGGGACTAAATGGAGGACCAGGAGGATGAATTCTACCTTGATGGGGAGGAGTAATATGTCCTAAATGAAGTTGGGGGTGAAGGTCAAGAAGTGTTTGTGAAAAATTCCTATAAGGCCAAATGTTGTCAAGATACAGATCACTCATGATGCTAAAGGGTGATCACAGGAGAAAAGAGTGGAAAACAACAAGTAAATACTAGTGTAGTGGTGCAAGTGTAACTAACTATAATGATATGATCTTCTAATTCAAGAAAACATGTCTTATTAAAGAAAAAATACCTCTAACCTAAAGGTGATATAAATACTCAAACAAGTCCTAGTTATAATGTTTCAAATGGCATTCCAAGGGACTTCACACATGAAAAAATATGATCCCTGCAAGTAGAGTTAACTACAGAAAGGTGGGGTAGACGACTAATAACTTCCTCATAGCCAATCATATTGGGTGTCTTTCTAGTATACAGCAATGAGGTTACCTTCTTCCCATAGGGGTTGTCAAATATTGAGCTTCTTGGCAATCAACAATGGCACAAAATACCCTACCACGGGTTGGGTAGCCCCGAGGAGAGCCCCTCACACTGTGATCTAGCCTAATCCCCTTTGAATGAGGTTTTTAACGCACTTTGACTTTGGGATGTTGGATGGTGGAGGATTTTAATATCCCTAATATTTAAACTTTATATGTCTTGATGTAATCAATCAATGCGTTTTATTAGAATCCTATTCCATTGATCCTACCTCTAACTACAAAGATTGTTTGGCCTTGGTGCCCAAGTGGGCTTAATTTATGTGAGTTGAATTATTAAGGTTCAATGTTTCATGTCTTGGCTTCGAGGTGTTAAAAAATATCACATTCCCTTAGGGTGTGCATGTGTGAAATAATGTGTCAATTGCATGAGTTAATTAAGAAATTTTTGATGATGCCATGTTTTGCTAAAAATAAAGTCCTAAAAAATTGTAAATAATGTTGAAAATGGATAGTAAAATAAACAACAAACTCAAGCACACAACCCCCCACCTAAGAAGGTTATCAAGAATCTAATAAAGTGAAGGAAAACAAGTCACTCAAAGACATAAAAATTGCCAAAATATATAATTGCTAAGGGAATGGGATCTAAAGTTAAAGGGATTTTGAAAATGGTGTAGAAAGCCAGCCAAAATCACAGGTGAAAATGTTGGAAAATGCGAGGAAAGAAGCTATGAAAACTATGATTAAAAAGGGGATAATAAGGGTGAAAAGCAACACCAAACTCTAAAGGGAGTAAATTTTTAAAGAAACATATCCAAAAGGGCTGCAAAAAATGGGTAAAACCCTAAACAATAGTGGCAGAAAATGTTACAAAATAGACTCCTCAACCTAGAAATTCTCTTTCTAAATGATGGAGGTGTACTCTAAAACTAGAGGGGATTTTTCCTTCCTCCATTAGAAACTACTATTTGGATGTAGCCCAAGAGGTGACTCAATATATAACAAGAACCCTTCAATGAACACATGCAATAGTCTTGGAAAAATATGAAAAAATCTAAAGAAACAAATTTTGAAAAACTGCGTTGTAGGAACTAACCTGAAAAGTGTGTTGGCCCAGTTTTTGGGCTAAAAAGTGTGCTCTGGGCACAAAAAGGGGCTAAAATGTGCACTATAGTCATGCTTCTCTCACTTAGTAGATCTGACCTAGAATGTGTCGTCTCCTACATGGTTGGTACCTGTGACCTACGAAAAGATGCAGAACCCCAACAAAAACATAAACTATTCCAAAAAACAAAAGAGATGTAAAAAACAAAATTGAGAGGGTTAAAATAGCTAGTAAACAATCAAGACAGATGAAACAAAAGTCACCAATGTTTCAAATAACCAAACCAATGGAGTCGCTATTTGTTGACCACCATGTAACTAATTCCATAGTAGATTCACCATTTGTTCAGATGAACATTCTTATTATGTGCACTAAAAATGCCTCATTTAAGTCATTGGTGACAAGTGACCCTAACAATAGAAAATGTTTCTTCTATTATTCATATCTTCCATAAAACGTGAGAAATATATGATGCAGGTCCAAAACATATAACAATAGTAAATGAGAGTGCAATAACCCAATGGAGGACTTGAAATGAATAATAATTTCATTAAAACTCCTGGTAAAGAATATTTAAAACATCGGTATGTAGAACCCCCTCCATGGGATGGGTCCTTTTGATGTCCTCCGGCTTCAACGATATGTTTCTCTCTCTCAACTTGCAATAGGAAAAAAACCCGAAAATAGCTTGACTCAAGTGGGAGCTCAGATGTGATAAGATGATAGTGGAGATGATGAGAATGATCAAGGTGAAGAATGAATTGGAAAAACATATTATTTATAATGAATTTTTGAGTTAAATTAGGAATTAGAAAATAATAAAATATTATTGACCAAATCGAAATCTAGTTGTTGAGAATACTTTAAATATATTTTTAAGAGGGAAAAGATATTCAAAATGGTCAAATGTGTTTATTTAGAAAGTGGTTGAAGTAATTAAAAAATAAAAATTATTTACTAGTCACTTTGTGAGAATTAAGAAAAGTCTTAATTTGAAACAATTATTAAATAATGGTTTAAGAATTACTCCAAAAATAAAAATAAGGAATAATAAACAAATAGTGATTTATTGAACTATGTCAAGGTGATTAAGTCAAAGGTGATCAGAAATAATTATCAAATAATGATTTAATCATTATTTCTAATGAAGATTTAATAAATAATGATTTATTCAATTATTCTCATGGCGTTTTTAGATTTTAATGAGAAAAATTTAGGAAAAATGGTTTATTAAATTATTTTCACAGTGAAAGTGAATTTACTATGGTAAAATTAATCCCTCATGGTGTATTTTGATCACCTTAGGAAGAAATGGATGGGCGGAAGTGTTTAGGTGATAACAACTTTGACCATCACATAACTAAAAGGAAGTTAGGAAGGCATAATTTGATCGCTTCTAGTTAACTGGTGAAGTAGCTTATGTGGAGAGGAAACACAAGATGATGGTGCAAACAAAAGAGAAAGATGACAACATGGATAGAGAAGTGGAGAGGCTTAAAGGAAAATATGAATAGCTACATAGGAAAGGTTTGCAACCATTCTTTAGTGACCAAGGAAATGTTTTTCCCAGCAAGTTTATCTTGGACAACCGACATTGTATCGAGGATGATCAGAGCACTAACGAGGATGGGGAATATACCTCCTGAGATGAGAACCTGGAAAGTGTTTACAAGAATCACTTCAAACAATTATTTGCTTTGAAGCAAATTTTCAAAGAGTAGGGAAAACTCAGTTATGAACCTATCATGGACATCTAGATGGAAATAAAAGAAGTGCAGTTGAGTGGTGTACCAACAAAAGAGGAGTGGGATAATATGTAGAAAATATATAGATTAGTTTTTCACGTAGAGGTAATGGTCCGGTCGGGGGTGGCTTCTATGCCAGCAAACATGAAAGGAGACACTTTTAGCAATCCTACTAGTAACAAGTCTTCTAGAACACCTAATGCATTGTACCACTTAATCAGTCAACATCCAAGAGTAAGAGGGTAGATCATGCCCATCTAGGAGGGAGATGATATAAAAATATAAATCTAGAGGGGTCATCTCTATATTCAACAAATACTCAAAGAAACCTCTAGAAGAACATAGATACAATAAAACAAGAAATTTTGTAACAAACTGGACTGGTTTTTCATATACCACTATCATTATAGAGTCGATAAAAGCTCTCTGGGTACCTATATATGTGCCTCATTTTGAAATGTAAAGGGGGGGAATCTTGGTCATGGGGGAAACCCTACCAAATTGTTTGGTTAACTACTAGGAGGTCTTCAAGCAATTTTGCGAAATAATTTTGAAGTAACTCTATGGTTGTTTTTTATTCTCATCCTGTATGTTTCCATGTCACCTTTATTTTGAAGCTTTCTACAAATTAAATGCAAGTTTATGCAATTTTCATGGTATTTTGAGTTGTAAACTTGATCTATTATGCTCATTTTGTAGAGTTATGTAAATATTTATGGCTAAAATAAATTTTTGCATCCGTATGATGTTTTGTTTCAATTTTGCAAGATCTATCAAGCTAGCTTGAAGATTATCCTAGTTTTCTTGATATTTTTTGCAAGGGTTTTAAAAGAGTTGGTAAATTTCATAATTATGTGTTTCTAATGGTTGAATTATTAATTTCTCAGTCATCCACCAGGGTTTATTTAGTTTAAAGGAATTTTTAATTTCTCCTTCAAATTGGGTATAGTCCAATTCTCTATTTTCATCCATATTTTGTTTTTAATTTTATGTCAAACCCAAGGGTTATGAATGCTCCTACTCAAAATCGATGGAAACATAGCTTAGCAAAATACTTAATGTAATGGTGTTTTTACCCTGATCTTGATCAGAAACCACTCTCTAATTAGCAGTGACTTTAATAATGTTTTAGAAACAAATTTGGATGTTTTAATTCTGTGCATCCTATTGCATAAAAGAACACCCACATGCATGAAAATGAACCTGAACCATTTTTTGGGTTAAATATAGTTTCGATTCTATTGATTTCCTTCCTGCAATTGATCGTTAAAGGAAAATTGAACATTTGCAAAAGAATTAAACTTTATGGTTGTGATACAATTCGACTTGTCATTTTTTTTCTTGTGACATTTAAAGGGGAAAACAAGATGCACGTATCTTGAATGTATAATAGAATTTTGTCATAATTAATATCTCAAGTATTAATTTGCAGTTAGTACATAAAATTGATTTCAGAAACCCATTAGTGTATGGTTTTTTTGTTTGTTTTAATATCATCTTACGTCAACTATTGTCTGGCAAAAGGAAGAGTAAACCAACACTACGCGAATTTCAAACACAAATGATATTCCCATGGAGGTATGATGATCACAACTGAGATTTGAACTTGAATCTTTAAATTAATCAAACAACAACTAGAACACACTTAGATGTTCCCAAGATCTACATTACAGTACAATGTAGTGTGAATCTTGGGAGCCAACAACCTCCATTGTGGTTGACCAACGAACAGTAAGAACTAATATCCCTAATTAAAACCACCTTGTCCACAGTAACCCAATATAGGAGAAATAGAAGCCCCACCCTCAAACACTTATAGTCACCCCCCAGAAAAGCTAGATGCTAAATATTCCCAACCAAGATGGTGGTTATGCTCAATTATCTTTAGTTTAACCATTCATAATCCCCCTAAACACCCTCATGACAAACCAAATTATTACCATGGCACCTAAAGTACCAATTCCTAACAAAATACACATAAGGAGATCAAGGCTCTCCAGATAAGAAATACCCCTAAATAGTGCCAACAATTGCACTAAAATACCATTAAAAAAAAACAAGAAAATCTCACTAGTAACCTGGGCAGAGGTCTATGACCCAACATGAACCAACATTCCACCATGCAAAGGCCCCATGATAGTGAAACCGCCTTCTGTCTTTGAGAAGAGCTCAGGCTAGAACCTCTTATTCTAGGATCCTAGACCCACTTCCTCTAATTCATCGTACATAAATATTCAGCTCTCCAATCTTCCACTAATAAGTGCTATGCATTTTCATTAAAAATCCATTCCTAATTAATCTCATGCAGGTGGTAAACCTTCACATTCGTAACCATGTCATCACAAATCTCTCTATCTCCCATGCTAGAATGCAGCTAACCGACACTGTAACATAACCCCAAGCATAAATAACCCATCAACGTCCTTCTTGGAATGACCTCTTCACATGAGCATGAATGGAGCCTTAATTGAAAACCTCCATATTTGATTATTAGTAGGTTCGGTGGGGCATCATCCACCCCCCCTCCACCGCCCCCACCCCCCCACAAATCCCAACACTACCCCATTCCACCACCCCCCTCAAGGGAATCTAATTATCAGTAATTACTAACAAAACTATATAAATTAAATGGTCGGTAAACACCAACATGGATTAATCCATGACAAAAATTAAAATACCTATGACCTGGTGCATCTCACATAACCATGGAGATTCATTCCACTTTAACATGGAGAATATTAATTTGGAAATACAATTTGTTAAAATATCATGGCTTATCAATAATAATGTTAAAAAACACTAACTCATTTCCAATAACACTTATTCTTATGACATTTTTTTAATTAATTAATTAATCAATATAATAATCCCAGTTCAATTTTACAATGTTAAGATGTTTTAATTTTAAATATTTACCATTTCTTTTAAAAGTTTTGAGAATTTGAATTTACATCCATAACACTATCAATAATTATTATCATATAAATTATAATATCCCCTAGTTAATTGTAAATATTGTATTTACCTTGCTATGAATTTTAATTTTACACGCAATATAAAGAGGGTGTGGGCCAGGTATGAATGTGAATGCAAATAAATGTTTTTTTTTATATTAATAAAAGTTGTATTTAGCCATCCATGTAAAATTTTGGTGGGACAAAAGATGTTAGAAAAAAAATCCGCATTCTAGATAGTTAAGACGACAATTATGGAAATCCCAAGAAGGGTAGAAGGGTAGGGGTAGTTATCGCCCAGATTCCTCTCTTGAGAGATGAATTATCTCAATAAGGAAAGGGGATGGCCAAGAAGGTTAGAGTGGAAAATCCTGAGGTAACTTTGTCACCTTGGAGCCTAGTTAGTGGAGGCCTAATAAATTTCAATTAGTTGTTGAGATATTCTCTCAAAACATGACATTGCTTGAGAGAGACGGGACACTACCAAGAGGAACCCTATACTAGACATAGTGAGGTATTTACTAAGGAATAACTACTTTGGATGTGAAATTGGCTTAGGGGGAGTTTTGCTAGGGGGTACTAGTTCTCATTGGTTGGATGGATTATCTTTTTAACCATTATCATTTTTTTGGCAGGATATATTTAATTAGTACATCATTGGTGTTTAGAAAATCCAAGGTTCTGGAATTTGTTTGGAGAATGATATGTTCATTCTCTGTGTTTATAGTATTTTAAATATAGATAGATATTATGTTTGAGGCAGGTTAGTCACTAAAATTTTGATAAACTAAAGTAATATCCAGAAAACATGGAGATTAATAGTCCAAATCTCTAGGAAATTAAGTCCAGCTAATATAAGACTAGTCCCGAAGATAGGTCCCGTCAATATTTCTAAACTATATATAGTTGAATGTATTGAACACTTAGGGAATATATATACATTAATAGAATGAGTAAACGACTGGTAAAGTAATAGAATAAAGGAAAGAAAGTTTTTGGTAAAACCTTAACTTATTTTTGTATTTCTAAAGCCTATTATGTTAAATTAAAAGTAGAATATGAATGTGAAACAATTGAAAAATTTAGATCTAAGTTAATACATTGTTAGAAAAACTCAAGAAAATTGATGGAATATATGCATGAACATTAAGTGGATGACCCTCTATAAAAAATAATTGGTTTCTCAAAGTGTTAGTTGGTTATAAATAACTTTCTCTCGCTAATGGTAATGCATATAATACATGAAAACATTCTTTCTAATGCTTTAACATACCTATCTGTGGCATAGCTAGAAATGCATAAAACGATTTTCTTTTATGACAAATTAAATTTAGGAGAACGTATAAGGCCACATAGGAAAGTCATAAATTAGAATAACCGCTTTCTTCATAAGATTCTTGTAAGCCATAATAAAGATAAGAAAGAAGAATTACTTAAAACCATTCATTTCATTCTTCCACGCATAAACAAAATTTGAGTCGGCAATGGTAACCATAATTATAAAAAACGGTTTTTCTTTAAAGAAAGTTTTGTAATAAGTAATGTCAGACACCTCATACATATATTAATGATTAAATAAAACCATTGGTGATGGGTAAACCGAGGTCACATGGTCAGGAGTAACACCTATCTTGCAATAGGTCTAGAGAGCACTTGAAAGTGTACTATGTCTCACCTTAATGTAAAACCCTAGTATTAAACAAAATAAAATTGACCAATTCCGCAAAATATTTTATCAATGGCCTACATTTGAAAAAAAAAAGAAAGGAAACCCAACAAGGTTGCATGGCCATAACCATAGAAACTGCAAATAAATGCATAATATATCTAATATGCCAGTCAAAATTGGTATTATTCTAGCCATAACTGAAGATGTAAGAATGCACAGATTTCTGCTTGGCAAGACTAGGAATAAGAGAGAGGAAACATGGTAAGAACAAAGAATGATGACCGAGCACCATGAAACCCTTAGAAAATAAATATTTCACCAAGTAATCACCTCAGAGGAGGAGTAGGTCAAACATATATACAACAAAAAAGAAAGAGTTGTTAGTAATATCACTTACGTAGTATTAGCGAGGGGAAATTAGCGTAAAATGATAGTCTCACATGCGTAAAAGACCCGAGGGAAACCCTAATTCAAAATACCTTTCCCAAAACATCAACACATTATTAGAAAAAAGACTGTAGAAGGGAAATGAAATTTAAATGCTAGAAATGTTGAATGCTAATGATGATTTGAAAATAAGAATCTTACTTGTTTGGTGTTTTGCTAGCCAGCTAAAGATTCTTGAAACAACTATGGGTAATTCTTCCTTTGGAACCCTAGGAACTCCCTTTAAATAGCCCAGAAAACTAAATCAAATGGAGGAAGAAAAATTCCCCATGACTAGTACCTACAAAGTGGAAGGGATGAGAATTAAGTAAAATCATACACTGGAAAAAAAATCTAGGTGAAGAAAAAAGAAAAAAAGAAAAAAACTTTGTTTACCTTGTGACAAAAGGGACCAACCAAAAAATATGCTTGACCTTACCCTAACATCATTCACAACTAGTTCAACCTAGTTACAGATATGGGGAGGGTGGGAAAGCCCTCTCGAAATACCAGAGAGCATAAATGGGAATAATGAAGTGTTGTGGGAGAGGGGATTTAGTTACCTTGTAACAGGAAACTGAGTCCTCCACTGTCAATCTTACCTGTAAACCCTAAGTACTAGTGATCAACAACAACTCACAACACATAATCCCATGATAATTGTTACAAGATAACTAGCCATACAAAATTTTCGGTTGTATAAACATACATGTATAAGAAAAATTGTATGATCACCTAAGTCGGGTTCAACCAAGAGGGTTTTGGTAACTACACCAGGTAAACATTCTAATTAATAACCATGACGATAAACTATTCACAAGTGTAATTCGTGACCTTAGATGGCCTTAACCCTTACACAATGAATATATATAATCAAATTACTATGTAAACTCTATGTAAACAATAACACACGTGTGATAGTAAATAATTATCGCAATATAAAAATTTATATAATATATAACAAAAGAGAGAGGTTAAATATAAACTATAACTGTTATGCAACTAGATCACAAAATGGAAGAAAATATAGATCAACAACTTGAGAAATAGCATCTTTGAGGAGGAAACCTTCTTGACATCACATAAATGAACAATTCCTGGATGATAAAAATGATAATACCTCCTTGGTATATATGGGAGTATAAAGGGGTCACAATATAAACAAAGTCTACATAACAATAATAATATAAGGGAACGGTAATAACAATAGTGGGCTTCATGAGGAAAAACAATAATAATATGGGGGCAACATGGACACAACAATAACAATAGGAGTCTATGCTTATAATAACAATAAGTGGGCTAAAATAGTATTATAGGAACCTAACATGCATTTCTCCTTCAAAAAAGTGTTGTCCTCAATGCTTGAGTAGTTTTGAATACTTCTGTATAAAATTATCATCCTACCATGTGGAATATTCAGCAAGTAAGTTCTTCGACTTAATGAGATAGTCTAAAATTTATCGATTTCATAGTTTTTGGGATCTTGTTTGCATGACTACTGCAGGATCCAATATGATTTTTCCTTCCTCGTCAACTTTTGGCAATACTGTTTGAACTGGGAGCTTGTCACCGACAACCTTCTCTAAGTATGAAACATGGAAAACTATGTGTACTTGAGAAGATGTAGGCAACTCCAATTCATATGCGATAATACCAATAATTTGCAACACCTTGTAATGGTCGTATTATTTGGGTGATAATTTATTATCCTTCTTAGCTTACTTGAGTGACATTTGTTTGTATGGTTGTAGCCGTAAAAATGCATAGTCACCTACATCAAAACTTCCATCACTATGATGTTGATGTGCTTGTTGTTTCATTCATTATTGTGGTAGAGTGAGTTTATCCTTTAAGTGTTGGAGAACTTGTTGGTGATGCTCGATGTGATCTTCCACTTCTTGAATGTTAGAATTTCCTCTTAAATATGATGTGATGGATGGTGGATGATATCTATACATTTCCATAAAGGGCGTCAATTTTGTTGTCGTATGCAATTGTTATACCACCATTCATCCAGAGTAACCACTTAACGCATTTTTTTGTTTAGAAAGTACAGAGAAAAGAAGATATCCTTCCAAACATTTGTTCACTAACTCAGTTTGTCAATAAAATTGAGGATGATAATATGAGATATGAGCTCATTGAGTACCAAGAAAAGAAAATAATTTTGTGCAAAAATTTCCTGTGAAAATGGGATCTCTTTCACTTATATTAATCTTTGGCTTTGTATATAGCTTTTGAATTGTTTCCATAAATGAAGTAGCAACTTTATTAGATTTGGAATGATGAGATAATGCATAAAAGTGTGCATACTTGGAAAGGCTATCAATTAGCATCATAATGACACTATTTCCTTTAGACATGGGAAAACCTGTGGAAAAATCCGTTGAGACCTCCTGCAAATCTTGACGTGGAATGGATAAAGGTTGTAACAGACCTCGGGTCTTACTTGTCTCAATTGTTTTTTGGCAAACCAAACATGCTAACACAAACTTATGAATATCATATTTAAGGCCATATAAAAAAAATTCCTTCTTGACCTTTTGGTAAGTTTTTAAAAATCTTGAGTGCCCTCCTAAGGGGGAGGTATGGAATTCCAAAATGATCTTTTGTTTGAGTTTGGAATTATTACAAAGATACAAGTGATCTTTGTACAATAATGAATAATTTTTCCAGATAAATGTATTTAATGTAATACGATATTGCCGCAACTTTTGAATGAGTGTTCATGCCCCTTCTTCATTCTTCCATTCATCCCTTGCTTCAGTTATCCAATCAAGTTGGATAATAGGAATGTCATAGAGTAATGTTTCCACATCCTCATCCTTTCTTGAGAGTGCATCTACAGTAGCATTTTTCTTCAAAGTCCTAACCCAACATATTTGTGACCCATTTTTGTTTCCCATCTAAATATAATCTTTGTTCTAAAAAGTATTTAAGACTATCATGATCTATTATTATTTTGAAGTGTCTTCACATTAGGTGAGGTCGCCATTCCTTTAATGCATGCAATATTTCCAACATTTCCTTCTCATAAATAGGTTTGTGGAAATACTTACCCTTGACTGGAAAAACTTTCAAAGGAAATGGGTTTTCCTTCTTGCATTAAAATAGCATCAATTCCATTTCCTGAGGCATCACATTCCATGATAAAGGATTTTGTGAAGTCTGGTGTAGCTAAGAACGATGCTTGGCACATAACCTCTTTAAAATGTTCAAAGTCCTTAGTTACTTCTGAAGTCTAAGAAAAGGAATCTTCCTTCAGTAATGTTGTTAGAGGCACTACTATTTTCCCATAATTCATAATGAACTTGTGATAATACATTGTCAACCTAAGAAATCATTGAAGATGCTTTAGGGTTTTGGGGACTTTACATTCCTTAATGGCTTAAATTTTGTTAGGTTCTACCTTAAGACCCTCGAGTTTACAATATGACCCAAATATTCCAACTGTTGTACTCCATAGAAAAATTTGGATGATTTTGAATATAATTGTTTCTCCTTCAATAGTTTAAGCACAATGTCAACCTATTCAACATGATCCTTCCAAGACTTGTTGTAGATTATTATATCATCAAAAAATATTAACACAACTTTTCTAAGAGTTTGAAAGTGGATTTCATCAAATCTTGAAATGTTGAAGGTACATTTCTAAGGACAAAAGGCATGACAAAAAAATCATAATGACCTTCATGAGTTATGAATGTTGTTTTCAGAGTGTCTTCAGTCTTCATTCTAATTTGATGATATTATAAATGAGGATGCATCTGGGTGAAGTAAATTTCTTCATGTAATTCATTTAACAATTCATCATTGACAAGAATGGGAAATTTACTTTTAATAGTGATCTTGTTGAGGTCCCTATAATCTAGACACAAACACCATGATCCATGCATCTTATGCACCAATACTATTGGAGAAGAGAAAGAACTTTGACTAGGTTGAATTATACCTACCTCTAGAATTTATGTAACCATACATTCAATTTCACTCTATTAGACATTGGGATATACGTAAGGGCTGATGTTTATAGGAATACATCCTGGAATCAAGTGAATAGTATTATCATAATCACGAATTGGTGAGGGGAATTTAGGAGTCTCAAACACCTTGGAATGATTGTCTAAGACCTTTTGGAGATCTAGAGAAATGGATGACTTAGATGTTTGAACATCTAGTGAGCATAATTATGAAACTACTCCTCATTGTTCCTTCTTCAAAAGCTTTATCATTACATTAGAGTTTATTATCTTCCCATGTTTCCTTGTGATACCCCTTAATTCAATTTCCTTTCCTTCCCGAAATTTTTTCAAGAAAAGTGCTTGAAAATTAAAAGTTGTCATTCCCAAAGATTGTAACCATTGGACTCCTAGTAGAATATTATCACCACCGATTGAAATGCAAAGCATTGGATTATTAAATACATATCCTTCCATGGTTAGCTTGATATTAAGGCAGTTTATAGTGAAATTTATAGTTCCTTCATTTGCAACGATCATGTGACACTCTGGTGCTAGATATAGAAAGAAATTCAATTACAAAGCTATCTTACAATGAATAAAATTATGGGTACTACCCAAATAAATCAGCATGATTAAATTTTTCTTCTTGATATATCCTTCTATCTTAAGATTTTTATGTGTGGTAATTCATTCCAATGCATTACAAGATATTGTCAGACTAATTTCTTCTTTTTTCGGGATTGGTTCCAAGTGTATATCCTCTTCTTTTGATGTCACTTCTTCCTCTTCTTCCTCCTCTTCACAATCTATGTTAATTATTTTATTCTCAACACACTTATGTCCTTTAGTGTATTTTCTATAATAACTGTAACGAAGCCCTTTTTCTCCTTTTTTCTCCAATTGTTGTGGTATCAACCTTGTAGGTTGTGGAAGGCTAGTAGCAGAAACACTTCCATATTTATATTTGTGAGTGGTATAATTCCTTGTTGCCATAATTTTTCTTTCAACTTCTCTTTCCACCTTGAATGCCTTCTCCAATTAATCAGGTTCCCAAAGGCGAACCTCATGTTGTATGTTATCCTTTAAATTCCCTATGAAAACATCAATCCTATGATCATATAGAATATCATTTACCTTGATATTAAATATTTGAATGTCCTAAATGTGCTCCGCCATTGAACCCTTTTGTTTTAGATTTATTAATTGGCTAAAGAACGTATTGTTGTTTGTATCCTGATAATGTGCCACCAATTCCTCTATAAAAATAAGTAAAAGAAGCCAACATAATTCACAAGTAATTATCAAGAAAAATAAATCTAACCCTAATCCTACTAGCATTGATTTCTCAACAACCTGAAGATGATGGATTTGAAGAGTTACGACATTTTTCCTTCAATAATCTAAAGGGGAAAGGAGTATTAAATATGATCCGATGAAAGGTTCTCCACACTTGCAACCTTTAATGTTGCACAAGAATAATATTGGAACTGAAGATAAACCTAGGTTAGCTTTTATTGGTTATTATTAGGACGAACTAACTACCAAGGAGATCTTTGATTTGTTGAAGGAATATGAGGATCTATTCCCTACATCAGTTTTAGAAATTAAAGTCATAAAAGGATATTTGAGAGAGAGAAGATTGCTTTGAATCTTGATTCTAGACAAATTAAGCATCATCCATATCATCTGAATCCATGAGTCAAAGAAAAGGTTAAAACAGAAATTGCTAAAATGTTGGTCGGGGATCTCATATTTCCTGTTGATGAGGATGAGCATATTAGTCCCATTGTCATCCAAGAAAATAAAGAATTTGATGATATCAGGGTTTATGAAGATTATCATAGTCTCAACAATGCATGTGTTCATGATCCATTTCTCATTCCATTCAGTGATGAAGTATTAACTTTATAAGTCAGGAGGCTTATTATTTCACATATGAGATTTCTGGGTATCATCAAGTTAGAATTGCAGAATAGGATATGAAGAAAACCACTTTCACAACTACATGGGGTTGATAGGCTTATCTTATCATGCCTTTCAGCCTTAATAATGCTCGAGCTGTCTTTTTCCAGAATTGTTATTGTAGCTTTCAAGGAGTATATACATAGATTTCTTGAAGTTTATATGGATGACTAGACAATTTATAGTCTTATGAAAAATAACTCTAGTTTGTTGCGGGTTATGTTCAACAGATGTAGGTAGTTGAAAAATTCCTTAAATATGAACAAATATATCTTTGTTGTGCCTACCTCTATTGGGTAATATCGTATGTAAGGATGATCTAGTAGTGGAGTGGTAATCCTTAATATGCTACCAACTACAAGCATCAAATAACTTCCATCTACATTAGGGGATACAAGTTATTCTCGAAGATTTATCAGCAACTACGGTTTGACCACTACCTCGTTAGAGAAGATTTTAAATAATATGGAGCCTTTTGTATGGACTGCTGTGTGTGATGCTACTTTTAATGCTTTGAAAGAGAAGACGGAAAATGTTGTGATTCTATTCTGTCCAGAATAGATAGAATGGAATAAATAATTTGATATGCACATTCATGCCTCCAGTATTTCTATTGGCACCTTTCTTCCACAACCGAGAGAACATAATCTTGATCATCCAATTTATTTTTTGAGCCAAAAAATTTCCATTGTTGAATGCAAGTACACCACAACTGAACATGAGGCTCTTCTCATGGTATACTCACTTCAGAAATTTTGGCGTTATTTACTTGGAGGTCGTTTTAAAATTTTCACTCAGCATTCTACACTAAAATATCTAGTTAATAAGCTTGTGCGAGAAGGAAGGATTTCTAGATGGTTGTTATTGTTCTAGAAGTCTTATTTTGAAGTTATTGTTAAGCTAGGTCGAATCAATGTGGGACATGATCATATCCCACTATTAGAGTTAGGAGAATATGGGGGTTTAGTTGATGAACAACACCCTGATGCAAATTTATTTAGAATTTAAGTTGTTCGAATTCATCTTGAATATATCATGTTATTCTTAAATATTTGTAAGTGTGCAAATGATTATCATTCTACTCAAAAGAAACATCTAGTGGTGACAAAATTTTATTATTAGTTGTTTGCAGGAAAATTGTGTAAGATGGGCTTGACAATATTTTACACATTTGTATTTTGAACCATGAAAGGGATGGTATATTATGGGAATGTCATAGTGGTGGTGTAGGAGGACATGGTTGAGTAAAATCCATTGTGAGAAGGGTACTCAAAGTAGGGTCATGGTGGCAAAATTTATTAAAGGATGCAAAGGAGTTTTCTAGAACTTGTGAGGTTTTTCAAATAGTTGGAAGGAATTCTCATCTAGATGAGCTTCCATTACACTGACTTAGAGCATTACAAACCTTTGAGAAATGGGATGTTGATTTTACTAGTCCCATAAATCCTCCTACGTGAAACTCACATGCTTGATATATCGTCACCGCAACTAATTATCTCGTGTGATGGGATGAAGCAACTCCATCAAATATTGTACTACTAGTATTGCTACCAGATTCATATCTAAGAACATTATTACAACATTTGGTTGTCCAAGGTGTTTGATAGGTAATCATGGATCACATTTCAATAATGAGACAATTGCAACTTTTCCATCAGACTTCCTAATTCAACACCATAAGGGAAGTCCTTATGATTCGTAAGAAAATGGTATAATTGAAGCTTTCAATAAGATATTGGAGAAAGGACTTAGCAAAGTGTGCTTTTCTAACATGGATGACTAGGATGAGATATTTCCTACTACTTTATGGGATTATTGTAGTTTTGGCAAAAGGTTGCATAAGTATACCCTTTCCCATCTTGTATATAGAAGAGTGGTTGTGCTACTTGCTGAGTTCATTGTTCCTAATTTATTTATTGCACAAGCCACTAAGATATCAAAAGGTGAGTCTATTGCGGAGTGTTTACAAGATCTATGAGAACACGATGAATGACATTTTATACGATATTTCCACTAGAGTGTAGAGAAAGAAAGTTAAAAATTTTGGCACTACCAACATATTAAATCCAATTATTTCTCAATTGGGGATCGGGTTTTGCTATATGACAATATGTATCTCAAACACCCTGGAAAGCTACAAATGCATTGGTTGGGTCCTTTTAGTTTTGTAGAATTAAGGGAATCAAGATTTGTAAGTGATCGGAGAGCATACAAACCTACCTGGGGCGGGGGCCCGGCAATGCTAGGACTGAGACACAAGTTGGCTGTTTCACGAGCTTTTTCTAATCTAGCTAATGTTCCCCGCTTTGGAAAGTTTGCGAAACTTAATGGAATCCTCTTTCCTGGTTGGGTGAATGGCATAGGCTTGAAGCACTATTATGGATGCTAAAAGGCTTTGTTTATATTTCTCTCTGTTTGAGAGCATCGGTTTGTTTAGGGTAGGTTCAATTACGAAATTTATCTAATAATTTTAGTTGTCTCATATGTGTGTCATTTTCCCTAGTTTCAATATATCATAACCCATTGTGGTCAGGGAGGCATGAGCTATATCTTTTGTCACTTATTCAGTCATTTAATGTGATTCCTTTCAATTGTCAAGTCCATTCCCTCTAACGGTTGATTCTTCTAAATTGGTTCTCGTTTCAATTTTTCAGTTTCCCATTTCCTTCCATCTACCTGTCGTGTCAAATGTCTTTTGGTTAGTTTGCATCATGTATTTTGGGTATGTTCCATGGGTAACATAAAGTATCAAATGAAACTCTAACTTTTTCAGTATTATCCTTTTACTCTCCAATGGTCCCATTTTCACACAAAAGTGGATTTTTCTATAAATTTAGAATATAGAATTGATACCACACACTTGTGCCTTTAAAGTCTCTTAAGTATTTCACCCTGAATTCTGTTATCCCCCACAATGTCCCAGGCCAAGGAGAAGATCGAAAGAGGCAACTTCAAACCACTTACAGTTTAGCGGCTAGCCCTGCTAAAACAAAGAGCGATCTCTCCAAGGACTTCACAAGTCAATGATTGGAAGACAAATGGATTTTAGGCTAGATGCAATAGTTTTAGTTTAGTTTTTGAAAATTTAGGGTTTTTGAATTGTTGGACGAGGCATGAGAAGAAGCTTAGGTCAAAGTCTCAAACGGTTGCACTAGCAGGTATAAAGAAGAGCAACATAGAAGTGTCTTGTGATGAATCTAAAATTTGCTCAATGTGGTGTGGGGTTTGAAACGCTTAGAAAGTCATAATGATCATGTACTACCATGAATTCATTAATCTAGAAGAAGAAATACACAAACATGATTTTCCAAATAAACAGAGCTTTGAAAATAAAGAATTATACCTAGATAACTGTAAGGAAAATTACCGAGGAAAGGAAAACATGTTAAGGGAGATGGATTCATTCATACAAAACTAACATAGAAAGAAAACAATGTCAAAAACTCACTGCACATATATTCCTGAAAAATAGTTGCAACTGCTTATTTAATTAACTGAGTGAAATCATAAGATACAAATCCTCTCCTCTGAAGTCCCCACCTTCTCTCTAAATGAGAAATGACACATATAGACTCAAACAAACAGTTTTCCCACCTTTAGGAGTAAAATCCCTAAGTGGTGGATCATTTCCAAGAATCTCTCAACCAACAAGTGAGAGTGAGAAGGTCAAAAACAAACTCTTATCTAAGACTTTGATTTGAGTTTTGCTTCATTTATGAGGCCTAATTAATCATAAAAACAACATATCATTCTAATATATTTCATAATTACATCATCAAGATTTAAAAATACTAAAATTACATCATCAAACAAATATTTGTCAAAGACATGCTGAGAAACACTGTTACAGGCAAAAGCGCATCACATTTAGGCAAAAACACACCGTACTTAGGCAAAAGTGCAATGCCATCTTGCAGGAGCCTTTTGGAGGCCTTAAAATTCTCCAAATTAAGAACTTGATGTCTCATTGGAAATATGTCAGTCTCTAGTTCTCATTTTATGAATCAATCAAGTGATTTGGACACTCTATTTAGGATAAAGACAGATTTTCCCGAGGTCACTCCAAAAATGTAATACCTCCAAAATAGTGGCAAAAAGTGGTTTTTTGACCTATTTTTGAGCTTTTTCTCCTGATATGTCCACCAAAAAACTTGTCAAATTGGATAGATGACATGTAGGAGTGATTATCTATACAACCATATAAATATTTTTCCATTTGGATGGTTGAGGAAAAAGCGCAGCACCAAGGTCCTTCGTTTTTGGTAGTGTCAAAATTATGGGTATTTCTACGAAAATATGCTTCAAATATGGAGATATATCTCTTTGACCATAATGCATTTTGGAAAAATTAGAAAGGTTTTTGCATATAAGGATGCTTTAAAGAAAAAACTCTCTCATTTTCTAGAAATTAATTTTCATTTGCTTGTAATCCATGCCACAAAATCATGACTAAAACAGGAAATTAACACGAATTTTTTTATTTTCTGGCATAAGTCTCCAAGAAAGTTGCATATCTCCCAATATATGCTACCCATGTAAAAAATGAAGGAGGTTTTTGTCCCTTGGTATATGATTTACAAAAACCTCTTATACTTTTTTCAATTTCATCTCCATTTCGTTTGAAACAAACTTTGAAGAAAAACAATCCCTGTGTGCCACAAATGACCTCTTGAAGAGTTTGTGAGGTAGTGATCTCTTTGATTTTAGATGGCTCAAATCTTCATAAATGTCCTCCATTATTTTAATTATTATTTTTTGTGTGTGTGGTCTCTAATTCCAAGATGAAACCATAGCTCACTATGGGGAAGAATAATGGTTTAGTTTTGGGGGAATAGGGGATTTTGATAGCTATGAGGAAATTTAGGGAAATGAAAGGGATAGGGAACTGGAAAAATTCTAAGAAAATTTGGATGGATAGTGAGGGAGTTTAGGGAGCTAAGTAAAGTGGAAATTTAGTATTTGGGTGAGCGGAAGGGTTTCAAATAAGAGAAACACAGTCCAATGGTTTAGAAAGTGTGCTCTGTCTAGGGTTTAGGTGAAAATGATGGAATTTGAGGATGGTTTTGATAGAGGGTGTTTAGGAAGGTGTAATTAGGATAGAAAAAGGTGTATGAATAGTAGGACACAAGTTTTAACAACAATTTTCCATAGAAATCATGAAATCTAGATGACTCTTTTCAAAACCATGGGAGAGGGAAATGAAGCATTGCAATCAAAATTAAGAGAAATAAGATATTATTGAGCTTCATGAGAGACCACCAACTTGTATTTTCTGCAACAAAACCTGAATATAATGGAGGAAATCACTACAAAGAGGTTTGCATCCTTGGAATGAAAATGTAGCAGTTGCGAGGATTTATGAATGAGATGACAAATTTTGATGACTTTGACCCTAATGACCTAATGGTGACACTGAGTTGAATGAGGACCATGATGATATGACTGAGATGATGATGATGACCTTTCATTGATGGCACATCCAATTGAGTGATGGAAATGACCGGAACATGAAAATTTTGAAAGAAGCAGCAATAGGCCTAGGCAAATTAGGTAGTGACCAAATTTTTATTTTGAAAACCTAATGAAATGATAAAAAATTGACTTTGAGACCCTAACAAAAAACCTTGTAAGATCATATTTGATCAATGGTGACTAGCAGGACTGACATTCACTAACATTGGCTCTAGCTGGGGATGGCATCTCCTTGGAAGTGCCAAGAACAACGTAGACTAGGTAGCCTTATTCATTGGGCATGGATTCAAAATGCAAAGATGAAACTCAAAACTCAAAACTTACTGACTAACTCACTTTACTATAAAAAAACATTGACTGGACTTACTTATGGTAGCAGACCATCGGGATCTTAGGGCCTTCTCCTTGGGCTTCAAATCCTGGTGATAACAAGCCACCTGTTGAAGCTGTATATACAATAAGGTGTAATGATCCCTCCATTGTAACCAATCTAGAAAATGTCTACTTATTTGAATCATGCTCGTACTTTCCCTGAGCAAGCAGAGAAAACAAAAGCTAGGAAACTTTGAGTGTCCACTGAAGATGTGCTCATGATACATAAATATAAGAAAATTCATCTTCACTATTGATTGTAGAAAATCATTGTAAGGATCCTTGGAAATATGAAATGTTACCTTGTCTTGAAAGTCAGAAATAAAAGCACACTCTTCATTTTCCAATGCAAAATTTTTGTCAGGATGAAAATGTTCATTAATTTTTTCATTCGCATTAGGAAAAAAGGATTTGTTCTTGAAAATCTGCATTTGAGGAAACCATATCATCAATAGAAAATATGTGCACATCCATAGGATCCGAGACAATATCCTTTTCTTCAAAAGACACCTCATTTTCTTTACCTAGAGGAAGATTATCATGTGCAGGAGGATCTAAAAAAAACTCTCCTTTATAACTACTCTTCTCTTAATCATCTTCTTCCAATGTTTGATGACTATTCTCTACCATAATTACATTGTCTAAAATTTGCACACATGCCAGTTTAAAATTATGATTTGCACGAATATTCCCTTGAAATAGTGCTTCAGAAAATGGATGAGTTGGATTGACATAAGAGTGGTGAATGTCTAGAGATCCTTGTTCATACATTTCATCAAAACCCTCATCTTGGTCTTCACAAACTTGATCTTGAATTAAAAACCCAAAGAAAGAACAATCTGAAACAACAAATGAATAAGTATCTTCATACCTTCCATGAAAAGGCTGACAAATCTGCTGCAAAGATTCATCAAACTCGTACGATGGAAAATGAATATCATTCATAAGAATCATTTCTTCATTAAAACAGGTTTGAACGTTCTCTTGTTATTCTGAAATGTCTACAACCTTTTCAATGTCATCATTGGAGTCCTCCTCAGTTTCACTTTCATCCAAGGGAGAAACAACATGTTCTTATTGGTGATGGAAAGGATTCTCATATAAAGCCTCTAGGATCTCTTCATCCATGAACTCTTCATCACCATAAACACTTTCCAAATGATGAATAAAACCTTGAAAATGCTTGCAACAATCTTTTACCAGTAGTAAAGATGGATGTTCTTCTTTAAAATTTTCATAAAACATCATATGAAAATCAACAAGTGAATAAATACAACCAGGTGGCAAACCTTCATACCATGATCTTTCTTGTTCCTCCAAGGTGGCCATGAACATCTTCATCAGACAATCTTCAGGAAACTGAATCTATAGCCTATGTACATGCATGTGAAATTTGACCAAGTGAAGAGAAGCATGCTCTCCTCTCTCATCTTTGAACTTCGGCAAATAATTTTGCCAATAAACACAAGGAATGCTCTGTGGAAAACCTGGAATATTAGCACGATCTAAGGAGTATACCTTGCATATCTGGGATTCATCTTGCAGTAGTGAAGTCGCCAATTCAGTCAAAAATGGAGTACTTTGAAATTGCATGAAACTGATTGGAGTCACCAAGTGGGATGCTTCAACCTTCCCGTGTCTGATCACTGTCCACCAACAAAAATCAGATCTTATCCTTGTCTTTCTTTCCCAAGGAAGATATGATCTTTCATTCCCCAGCAACGGTGCCAAAATTTTATACCCCACAATGTCCCAAGCTAAGGAGGAGATCGAAATAGGTAACTTCAAACCTCTTGTAGTTCAACAGCTAGCCCTGCTAAACCAGAGAGGGATCTCTCCAAGGATTTCACAAGTCAATGACTAGAAGAGAAATGGATTTTAGGCTAAAAGTAATAATCTTAGTTGAGTTTTTGAAAATTTATGCTTTTTGGGTTGTCAGACCAGGGATGAGAAGAAACTTAGGTCAAAGTCTCAAAGGGTTGTAGTAGCAGGTATAAAGAGGAGCAAGATAACAGTATCTTATGATGAATCTAAGAATTTGGTTAATGTAGTGTTGGGTCTGAAAAGCTTAGAAATTCATAATGAGCATGTATTACCATGAATACATTAATCTAGAAGAAGAAATAAGCAGACATGATTTTCCACATAAACAAAGCTTTGAAAGTAAATCATTATTTCTATATAACTGTAAGGAAAATCAATGAGGAAAGAAGAACATGTTAAGAGAGATGGATTCATCCAGAAGAAACTGACGTAGAAATAAAATAATGTCACAAAATCACTGCACATGTATTCCTTAAAAATAGTTGCAACTGCTTGATTAATTGAGTGAAAGCATAAAATACAAATCCTCTCCTCTGAATTCCCCACCTTCTCTATGAATGAGAAATGATACATCTAGACTCGAAAAAATAGTTTCCCCACCTTTACGGTTTGAATCCCTAAGTGGTGGAATAGTTTCCAAGAATCTCTCAACCAACAAGTGAGAGTGAGAAGGTTAAAAACAAACTTTTCCCTTAGACTTTGATTTTAGTTTTGCTTCATTTATGGTACCTAATTAATCATAAAAACAACCTATCATGCTAATTTATTTCATAATCAAATCATCAAGACTTCAAGATACTAAAATTACATCATCAAACAAATATCTTGAGAAGACATGCTGAGAAAGACTATTACAGGAAAAAGCGCAACCATTAACGCAAAAATGTAGTGTACTCAGGCAAAAGCGCAATGCCATCATACAGAAGGATTTTGGAGGTCTTCATGTACTCCAAATCGAGAACATGATAGCACATTATAAATATGTGAGTGTCTAGTTGTCATTTTTCTACTCAAGAAAGTGATTTGGACACTACAGCTATGAGAAAACCCTATTTTCCCAAGGTCACTCCAAAAACGCAGTGCTTGCTTGAAAATAGTGGTAGAAAGTGATGTTTTGACTTGTTTCTAAGCTTTTTCTCCTAGTATGTCCACCCAAAAACTTGCAAAAGTGGATAGATGACATGTACGAGTGATTATCTATCCAATCATATAAAGTTTTTGGAATTTGTATGGTTCAGGAAAAAGTGCAGAGCCAAGGCGCAATGTTTTTGGCAGTGTCAAAATTCTGGGTTTTTATACAAAAGTAGGCCTCACAAATGGAGAGATATCTCTCTAACCATAACACATTTTGTAAAACAACTAGAGATTTTGCATATAATTATGTTTTGATGAAAAACCTCTCTCATTTCATGAAAATTAATTTTCATTTCCTCGGAATCCATGCCCCAAATTCATGACTAAAATAGGAAATTAACTTGAATTTTTTTTATTTTCTAACATAGGTCTCCAAGAAAGTTGCATATCTCCCAATATATGATACATGCGTAAAAAATTAAGGATTTATTTGTCCCTTCGTACATTATTGACAAAATTCTCTTCAACATTTTTCAATTTCATCCCCATTTGGTCAAAAATGTGCTTTGAAGAAAAATCGTCTGTGTGTGCCACAAATGACCTCTTGATAAGTTTGTGAGGCACTGATCTCTTTGATGTTAGATGGCTCAAATCTTCAGACATGTCCTCCATTATTTTACTTCTTCTTAACAGTGTGCGTGGTCTCTGCTTCCAAGGTGAAACCCTAGCTCACTAGGAGGAAGAATTAGGGTTTAGTTTTGGGAAAAGAGGGGATTTTGATAGTTATTAGGAAATTTAGGGAAATGAAAGGGATTGGGAACTAGACAAATTTTGAGAAGATTTGGGGGGATAGTGAGGGAGGTTAGGGAGCTAAGGAAAGTGGAAATTTAGTATTTGGGTGAGCGGAAAGGTTTCAAACAAGGGAAGCACAGTCCAATGGTTCAGAAAGTGTGCTTTCTCTAGGGTTTAGGTGAAAATGATGGAATTTGAGGATGGTTTTGATAGATGGTGTTTAAGAAGGTGTAATTAGGATAGGAAAAACTATATGAATAGTAAGACACAAGTTTTAACAACAATTCGCCATGGAAATCATGAAATCTGGAAGATTCTTTCCAAAACCCTAGAAGAGGGAAATGAAGCATTGGAATCACAATTAAGAGAACTAAAAGATTATTGAGCTTCATGAGAGATCACCAACTTGTATTGGCTGCAACGCAACTTGAATATAATGGAAGAAATAACTAAAAATAGGTTTGTAGCCTTGGAATGAAAACATAGCAGTTGCCAGGATTTATGAATGATGACAAGTTTTGATGACTTTGACACTAATGACATAATGGTGACGCTGAGTTGAATGAGGACCAAGATGATATGCCTAAGATGATGATGATGACCTTTCAGTGATGGCACATCCAACTGTGTGATGGAAATGATTGGAGCATGAAAATTTTGAAAGGAGTAGCAATAGGCCTAGACGCACTAGGTAGTGACCAAATTTTTATTTTGAAAACCCAAAATAATAAAAAGTTGACTTTGAGACCCTAACAAAAAACCTTGTAAGAACATTATTGATCATTGTTGACTGGCAGGACTGATAGCCACTAACAGCTTCCACATCAAGCACCTTCGTTTCCAAATCCTATCAATGTCCACCCATTAATTTATGTACAGTCATTGACCTTCCACCATGCCTCGCTCCACTAAAACTATCATTCCTTTTGATTAGTCAGACAGACACATTGAGCCCATGGATGATATACTAGGAAAATATGAGAAAGAAAATCTAGCTAAGAATGGTTTCTCAATCAATGCTCTATTTCTAGCCCTTCATTATAAAGTTTACATGGATAACACCTTAGTTATTTCTATGAACTTATCTCAGATATTAAACTAGACTTCCAGCCACTACATATGTCCACTCTCATGAAGTTGTGGGATTTGCATGTCTTTGGGACCACAATTTTAATTGTGCAGTGCACTAAGTTTCTTACCGGGCATATTCACAATGGTTGTGTTTGGCTGGACAAAGAGTACCCGATCTATGTAGATGACATTAAGAAACTTATTTTCTTGTCAATTTATGGTGAAGATATCTTAATGGGATTCTAAGGAACCTCCAAGTGAGGAAGGAAGACTACCATTACCAATCCCTAAGAAACATATGGCATTAAGCGCAAGGGTTGTTGAGTTATCATTGACCTTCTTAATCATGAGAAAATCATTTTTTCATGATATCTTATTGCAAGGCAGGTAGTGCTACTCTATATCAAAGGCGAATGCACTTTGGATAGCATATCTGTCACAAAAATTTGTATTTGAGGTGCACCATTGAATTGGTGCAGGTATTTATTAGACGAGTTCTTTACTACCTGTGAAGAATTTTACAAGAGAGAAACTTAATTTATTTATGGATTTTTTTTTACCATCTCCATGATGAAATGATGTGCTCTTAAGGGTTTTCATTTAGCTAAAATTCTAAACGATGAATTTTTTCCCTTTCTTTTTCTCCATAGAAAGCTTGTGTTGAATCTACAAATCATTATTTTAATGAGATAGCTTTTAAATTCAAGGATAAGAAGATGATTAATGATAAACTAAAAATCATGATTGCTCAATCAATATTAGACAAGTATTTCTATCAAATGTGGTTCGAAATCAACCACAAAATCTCCTATGTCTAGCCAAAGATTGTCAGCAAAGAGACATTCAAGATGAGGTCATTGCCTTATTACATGAGTGAAGAAGCATTTCATAGAGAAGTCATGGCATGGCCTTGGATTTAGTGTATGAAGGCTCCTTCAGGTACCTCTTATTCTCCAAAATCCCTAATGCCATGAAGTTTGTCTTCCAATGTTGCATCATCATCCCGCAAACATTAAACTACATCGAAGTTTGACTTTTAGTCTTTGGCTAAGCGAATTCATGCAATTTTATCCTCTGTCCACACCACTATCTCCAAAATTGAATCCCTGGTAGGTACTCCTATTGTCACCACTTTTATTCCATATTATATTCCTTACCAGGTAAGAATCTTCAAGCCTAATGCTTTCACTTTGGCTTGTATGGCTCTATCATCCTCCACCCAACCCACTACTTCTATTTTTTATCCTATTACCCTTCCATTTGCGAAGACTTCTATTCATGATCCTACTTTCACTTTTGCATCAAAGGTGTTAACCATCATAATGACTAAGCCTTTTTCTCTCTTTTTGGACCTGTATACCATAGTGGACATACCTAATGATGATCCTATAGAGCCTATTTGACCCACCACTACTATTGAAGAACACCCTACTTCCCTACCTTTTACATCTTCTTTGCAGAGTCATATATCATTTCCAAAATATCCTACACCATTTGATGCAAGAACATCCAACCTCCAAGTCAAATACATTTATTTGAGCTAGTGGTCCTTCATGTATTAAGAGAGTTGGTTCCCTAATTATTGATTATTTGTAATTTTCTATGATTTTATTAAGATTGTAATATTGATGTAATTGGTATGGAATGAGGTCTTCTTTTAAGAAGAAGTATTTGAAGGTTGAATGAGTTAGAGAGATCTTGGGATAGGTTAGATTTATCGAGATGATTTTGTGGACCTAAGGGATCCTTAGTAGTTTACTAGTTGAGTGAATTGTGGACTAATCTAATTCGAGCTCATGATCCTTTTGTATATTTTGTATGCCCAAAGGCATTCAAGAGGAAGAGTGATAAAGAGAAGAGGATAATAGGAAGGATCTAAGGACGAGTATGGCCATGAGGCCAAGAAGGGTTGATCCAATGTAAGTTTGGCCAAAGGAGGCTTGTTGTAAATATTGTGTGCATATTCATGAATATCGTAGCTTTGTATTTGAGTATTGGATATGTATATTGAACCTTTGTTTGTAGCTTACAAGAATCCCCAATTTATGTGAAGTTATATTTGTACTCATAATGAGACAATTTTGTTGTAGGCAAGTTTACAGTGAATCTTGGGAGGGATTTGAGTATGGAAGGAACCCATAAGAGTTTAAATGCTATGAAGAAAAAATTTCTTCCTTGAATAAATCTAGAGTAGTGCAGAGCAAGTGTGCTGACTATAGAGGTCCAAAAGGAAACCCTAGAGAGGAGTGTGCAAAAGAATTGATGATCTATTATTGATCATTGATCAACGCGCCAAATCAATGATACATCTTAACCGGAGTTTCATAGAGGAAAGGCATAGAGAAAGCATGGAGGAAAGGAATTTGTCATAGAGGAGAAGCACAATGAAGCTAAAAAAATAATTCATTCGAGAACTATTGAAAGTATAACACTTAACAAGAGCCAGGGAAACAAAAGTGAGATTCTGTGAAGAAAACTCCATTACATAATAGAGGTGGGGTTGACATGGATCCAAGATGATGTGGATGAATCTATGATGGCATGTCAAAAGCCTGTGCAAGTGACGTGTTTTACAAAGAACCAGAATATCGATAAAATAAAAATACAGGAAATATTCTTGTTCCTTGCATTTTTTCAACCCGAGAGTTTATCAAAATGCATAGTGAAAGGAGCAGTTCAAATGACTAGGAACCAAGTGGATGTGGCATCCATCCAATGAGGAGAGCATTAGGGTGACATGTGAGTATGAAATGTGGAATTCACAAAGGTAAAGTTGGACATGAGGATGCTGACTCCTCCCATTTTTTTGTTAGTTGCAGGCTTTTAAACGGGTTGAGGATAGTAATTGATGGAAGCTAAGAGAAAAAAAAATTGATGATAATAGTTTCCATCTCTCAAAATTTGTTCCCGGAGGTGGTTAGTTGTGCACTTTTAAAAATAGGCAGGATGACATTGGGTCGGGATGGTGTAAAAGGTGGCGATGTGGAGCATGTGCATTAGTGAATGAGGAAAACAAAGGAAGATATGTGTCCCAGAAAGATAAAGGAGTTGTACATAATAAAAGGACTAGGATCAAATGCATAACTCTTGGTCACTTGTGAATATGCGGGAGCATTGTGTGTAAAGGAAAGACTATGAGCCAGTAACTCAGACATGTGTTATAGGAAGGTAAGGGACTCTATGTTATAAGATCTCAACTCCATAGTCATGATTCAAGGCCATATGATATATAATTAGTGCACATGTTATATTAAAGGAGACTTGTGCCTGATGGTGTTTGTATTACACTTATGGCTCCTCCCACTTGGAATTCAAATGAATAAGGAAAGGATTTATCTCCCTTAAGTGAGGTCTAAAGGAACTGCCTTTTAGCCTAAGTTTGGGACTTGTGGGATTTAAATTTTTTCATATTGTCAGAACCAATATTAGCTTAACATCAAGTGGTATCAAAGCTTTAAATATCTATGAATCTCAAAATAAAGAGGCTAAATTGTTTGGAGAAGCACGAAAGAAAGAAAAATAGAGAGAGATATACAAGACAAAAATATTTTGGAGGAACAACGTTTCGGAATCAAAGTTGGAGGATTTGAATGGGATAGAAGAGGAATATCCTAAGTTAAAGGATACTAAAGAAATTGCAGAATCAACTAAAGAAGGATTAGTACAAAGAGGATTTAGTAGAATGAATCAAAGGAATATTTTGGCAGAGGTGAAGTATGATGTTTTTTATGCTAACTCTTATGTTTGCATATAGGAGAGAGAGGAAGTCGATAATAGCCATATAGCAAGTGAAATTGTGACGAATGAAGAGGAAACTATGACAAGACCCCAGTAGTAGGTGAAATATATGACATGGGGACAACATGGGTTCTCAAAAGACAAACTACAGTTGAAGGTGAAAAAGCATAGTAGCTTTAGAAGTTGAAGAGAAAAGGTGCTTAAGAAAAGGTTCTAGTGTAGAGAACCAATGGAAGGGAGATACCAATAGGTTAAATTGTAAAGGTGACAAGTGAGAGACTTGTTATATAGATGGATGAATCTTATTGCAGCTCATAGGTGGACAGGGAGAGCTCACAAAAGGAAAAGGAAACAAGGATGACTATTGATAGTCATACCAAGGGTTTATAGAGAGGTCACAATCAGAGTTTCAAAACAATTGGCTTGAGGTAGGTAAAAGATGAGGAGGTTAAAAAGGAAATGACTGAGTTGAGAGAAAAATTCAGTTAGATAAAGTAGTTATTACAAGAGCACATAAATGGCTAGATAATGAAGAAGAAGAATATGAGATGGCATCCATTCCAAGTGAAGCTAAGGCAAAGGATGCATAACATATTGAAGGAAGAACTCAAAGAAGCTAAGTGTAAGGTGTAAGTTCACTGTTATGAACCAAAGAAGGGATCAATCCTTGGAAAGGATGAAAGTTATCAAGATGTTGAGAAAATACCTTTTGAGAGTCTCACAAATTATTTGAAGGACCAACATATGATGGTAGAATCATTTACTGGGGCTGAAAAGCCTATTGATTTAAAATTTGCTAATTGGATGTGGATGCATGAACTGTTTCAAATGATGGACCATACATTGAAATTTTTCAATGTAGGGATGAGGAACAATAATTGAGTATTGTTATAAATATTGAAAGAGAACATAATTTAAACTCTCTTGGAAGAGGAAGGAAGAAACAATTGTCACGTAAAATAAATCGAGGTGGAGGCTATACGTAGTGGGTAAATGCAGTTATGGAAGAAAAGCATGAGGCAGATAAGCTTTTATTTCTAGACACGGTGCTTGAAATAGAGTAGTTTCTACTCTATGACAAGTTATCTGAGGTTGATGAGGTTTTAGTTGACCATATTTGTGTAGATATTGAATATGTTGAGGAAGAATTTGTTACAGTGGAAGAAGCATCTGATAAATGGCTTAAAGATTCTAATATTACATGAGGAAAGGGTGTTGGAAGCACCTAAATGGACTCCAAAGTCTCATGTTTTTCAAACTAACGAGTGGTTTATGTGCACCAGTAGTGAAGAATGTAAGGATAGATAGATTTAAAATTTTGGTATTTTAGTGGGAAAGAAAAAATTGGGAATATATGTAGACATAAAAAAAGAAAATAGTGGAATCTGTCAAGAAAATGAGGATATGCAAGGAACAATGAGTTGGCTTGGATATGCCTCAGATAATGAAGTACAAGAAACTTTGGAAGAGGTCATGTAGGACTATAGAGGAGAAAGCATGGAACTTACAAAAGAATAAATGACCACAAGAGAATGGAACATAACTATGGAGGAAACCTTATACAAAGGTATAAAATGTTTATGGAAAATATGTCATTTTAGCAAGATTAAAAATCTGAATTTGTTGGAGCATGAAGGTAATCTAAAATTGCAAGTTAAACTATTCAATGGTGGATGCACTATTTTCTTGGGGAGAAATATAATCAATTCGAAATGACAATGAAAATTCAAATTCCATGTGGAATTCAACAACAAACAAATGGTAGAACGAAGGTATACTAACAGGCGATAGAGCTTGATAGTGGACTTGATAGAGCATGGGGATTGATATTAAAAGGGAAACCAGATGGGGGTTCCATAGAATGAAAAGTTTAGTTAGCAACAATTTTCCATGGATTGCGAGGGATTGCATCAAGCAAGATTATGAGTAGGAGGATTGAGAGGGATTGCATCAAGCAAGATTATGAGAAGGTAGCAGAGCAAGAAATGGGATCCTGGAAATAATAATGTGAAGTATGTTGTAACCAGATCGTGCACAAGTGAAATTTAAAATTCTCGGAATAAAATTTGTTCCATCAATCAAAATTTAAGGATGTATATTCCGATGAAAGTTATTTTGACAATGATGGGGATTTGGTTTAAAGGTTGTTGGGATGCTAGTTTGTCATTATTATTATCACTATTTAATGCCTATTTCAACCATTTCTACCATTCTTTATCATGACATTTATTATACTTTATCATATAATTCCATTTTATAATTATTTATGCTCTTATGGATAAATATTATTTCTTCTCCTTTACTTTAAACAAATTAATGATTGTTATGCATGCTTTTATTAAGGATGGTTTAATTAATTTGCTGAAACATCACTCACCCTTTTAGCCTCCAAGATCTTTCCCAGGTTGTAAATTTGATATCCAGCTCATTATTAAATATTCAAACTCAGAAATTCGTTGGAATAAGAAGTGACAGATTTTCATTGAATGTTTTGGGCAAATGAAGAAGAATCTAGAAAATCTGAAACACGGGTTTTGTCCAAAACGGACCGAATTAGTTTTATTTTGAGCTTTTTCCCCAAATTTGATCTGTATTAAGAAAAGCGAAAGGTTATCCAAAGGCTATTTTCTCAGATTTGTTGTTGCAGCCGTTTTCCAAATTATTTCAGTTGCAATACCAAATTCGACATGTTCCTGTTGAATGTTGATGGATAGATATTTCATATATGATCTTGCTGATTAATTTGTTTGGAACAATCCAATCTTGTAATAGGAATCATTTTTTAATCATCTCTATTGTAACTTCTCTTTTCTCTCTGTGTATTTAATTGAAAACAGAGATCAAAGAGACAGGGGAATGATCGGGGATAATAGGATGGGATAGGAGGAGGAGATATAATGGAGAGATTTAACTTTTTTCTTGGGACCTCAATTGTAATTTTAAATTACAGAATGTTATTCTGAAGGACACATTGTAATGTAAATGACATTTTGATTTGATGAATAATATATAACTTGTGTTGTTGTTCATTTGGATATTCTGAAGTAGGTAAGTAGTGTCCACTGGTGCCTAGGGCCTGTCTCTGGTGGATCTTATTGTTATTCCCTATTTTATACTTTTACATTTCCTATGAGTTTATTTTATTTTATACTTTTCCATTTCCTGCAAGTTTATTCTGTTTTGTATCTTTGCAGTTCCTACGAGTTTATTCTGTTTTATATCTTTGTTGTTGGTTTACATTCCTTAATTCTGATTTCGTATACTCATTTTAGTAATTTGCAACTCTGTTAGTTGATTTCATTTATGCATACCATGGATTGAATTAGTTATTAGTTAAAGAATTGTTTCTCGTTAATTAAGACAGCTAAAAGAGCTCAGTTACTGCTATAGTGCTCTCGGTTGATGTTATTCCCATTTGAATTGCTTGCTTAAGATTGGATTATGGTTTTGCTTGAGATTAAGTCCTAATGCTTACATGTATTATTTCCTTTAAAAGTTACAGTTTAAGATTTATGATTGCATCCATTTACACTTGTATTGAATTTAATAGATTATCTGAAATCATTACTCTCTAGATTTATAGCTTGCACATATAGTGTACGCTTTTGAAACAAAAAGACATACTACAAGTTGATAATTAATTTGAGGCAAATAGGAGTTTTAAAAGACAACTTTCAGCACCCAACATTTTGGCGTCGTTGCAGGGAAGAGTGTTGCCATCTCACAAAGAGTGATCTATGTTTGATATTTACTATTGTGAAATGATTGGGTATTAAAAATGGAAGGTAAGAACCTAGATAGCGAGCAAGTAAAGTGCTTTCTCCTCCGCCCGCTTTTCAGCAAATTTGCATAGAAGTTGAAGTAGGCGTTTGATGTTTGTTTGCTGTGAAAGAATTGGGTATTAAAAACAGAAGGTAAGAACATGTGTAACGACCAAGTAAAGTGCTTGCTACTCCACCCGCTTTTCAGCAAAATAGTGTAGGAATTGAAGTAGGAATTTTAGAGGTAGAATTTTTGAAAAAAAATCCCATAACTCCACTTGAGTGGTGATGTAAGCACCACCCATTTCAATAACCAACTGATAGGAACATTTGAAGGAGGAGCCTCAAAGAAACACATGAAGAACTTATTCTATTATGGTAAGAAATGGCTCACATTTCTACTTTTGAATTCCCTATCAAAGATCTAGGAGGAGTGACACAAATGCACATAATTCCCCCATCTTCTCTACCAGATTTTCATGGTTTAGCAAACGAATACCCAGGTACAATTTTATTTGAGTTTGAAATACTTTGTAGGGGATATGATTATTGCACTAATGATTAAAGGTTGAAAGTGTTTCCTCTTACTCTAAAAGGAACAACTCTCTGATGGTTCATGAGCCTTGGTGGGAATTGCATCCAAACATGGGAGGACATGAAGAACATATTCTTGAAGAAGTACCAAGACTACTGCAAATCCAATGAACATATTTTTGGTATAATACAAGGGGAAGATGAAATCTTGGAGGACTATGTAGAGCGATTTCAATATAACCTTCAAAAATCAAAGCATAAGTATTTGGAAAAAGAGATCATAAAAACACTCCTTAAAGGAATCAAAGATGAATTTTTAGAACTCTTAAATCTAATAAGAAAGGGTGACGTTTGTCAATTGTGCATAAGTCATTCAAGAGGAATCTCCAAGGCTAGTAAGAATTCTAGAGATTTTTCTTCTTTCTCTTCCAAATCTACTACAAGAACAGGAGACATAAGAGTTGAAATAAATGATTTAGTTGAAAATTTTAAAATTGATTTTATTAGCTCTCTCAATTCAAAATTGGATGTTTTGCAGGTTCAGAAAAATCAAGAAATTGAGGAAGTGTTTTTCCCTCATTACCAAAAGGAGCATCCCATAGATACTCACTCTTCCTTATCTAGGATGGAAGTAGCATATCAAAGAGATGGGGAAGCTACAACAATTTCACAACCATGGAAATCATGGCCTACATGTATGGTTCAAAACACTTCCTCTCCAATTTCTTACTTGCATAATCCATTATGGAATACTCATGTGTTAGGGCAGTCATGTCAATCTCAATATAAACCCCCCAATCTTGTCTACAAGTTGGGCATGGTTCGTCTTATGATTACATAAATACTCTCCCACATCTTGTAGAAAAACACATCATCCATATTCTTTTCTAGCTCTTCCACAACATTGTGCTTTCCCATGAAAACCATCCACACAACCCAATCAACTACATCATCAAAATCCTCCATGCGCTACACAATTTTCTGCTAAAGTCATTCCACATCATAATAAACCAGTACAACATGTTTACAGTGTTGAACTGTAAAATTTACCTACCCTTCACACCCATTCTATCTCACATGCACCATTGCATAAAACTTATATTGAGATTGGGAATGTTTCAAATCCAAGAATTGTAGATGTTATGAAAGAAAATGATGTTTCTTCTAGTCTGCATCAACAAGCCGTTTTGAAAACTCAAAAACTTCATGATATGATGGCTATGGGAAACCAAGAAAGTAAGGGATACATTGGAGATTGGTTTCACTCCATTTGTTTGCAGCATCACTCCATACTTCAACAATTTTTGGCACCATCTTTTCAAGGGAAGTTGGCTTCCCATACCCTACTATTTATTAACATGCATTTTTCAAATTTGGGTATGTACATACTGGAGGAATTATTTTGGAAATGGCTCCACTGGGAGTATTCTTATACGTAAAAGCATATTTCAATTTTCAAAGAAGAGTAGGTTAGTGTAAAAAGATAAAATAAATAAGGACATAAATAAATACATTTTGTTTTTATGTAAAAATAGTTGTTTTTGTTGCAACACGATGTGGAAATCAAGATCGGTAATAAATGTATTAATTCATTTGTATATGTATAATGGAAATAATAGTTCTACAAAATCTCATATTCATTTTTATTACTGATTTGAAAAAAATGCTTGAATATCATATTTTTTGGCTTGTGGGCTTGATGAAATTTCTGAAAATACAGTTGGGACAGTCAGTTTTTGGAGGTCTAAATGACTATATTTTTAAAACCTATTTCAATCCTAAGTAGCCCTTGATGTCTCATTTTCAACTCAATTTGAATCACTCAATTTAGATTTGAAACGAAAAATTTATATCCAAAACATTGACATGATGTCTAGTAGGCAGTTCAGGAACACAGTTGGGACAATCAATTTTTAGAGGCCTAAATGACTATACCTTAAAAGCATGTTTCTATGGTATATTCCCCTATGAATATAGTTTACAAGAAAATTTGAATCACTCATTTTAGAAATCGTAGGATAAAGTTATGACAAAACTACTGACTGTCTATCGTAAATCAACACTCTTAAAACTCTGTTTTTCTAGCTGTTCACTTGTGTATTTGACCCATCAATTCTTTTTGTTTTCAAAACATGTTTCTATTGGAGATAAATAAATGAATATAATTTCATTTCCAATTTAACTCAGCTCAATCCATCATAAAATGAAAAATTTATGCTTAAGATATCTATTGTTGGTCTAAGATGGGTAATCGAAAATGACTCCATTATACAGTTTGTTCTAAGTAAAGTTGACATATCATAACATTGAGTTTTTAAAACCTTTTTCTATTGGTAATATATATTTGAAGTAGCTCTCATTTGGCTTCTGAATCAATCAAATTGGACAAAAAACAAAGAATTTATGATTAAAACACTACAGGTTAGCATGATTGGCCACTACTCTCCCGCAGGTAATAAATTAATTTTACTTTGTTACTTTCTTTTCCGTGGATTTGTTTTACAGAGTAACTACCTGTTACTTTTTTTGCATAATTCTTTGGATTAGGGGAGCCCAATCACCTCTCTTTCTCCGTGACTTAATTTTTTATTGCAGGTAGACACTCATTTTTTGCAGGTCTTAGGAGAATAAAGAAGGTCAATTTATGAACGAGCGATTCTTGAAAGAAATTTTAAACAAGAGAATTTCATCCAATTCATTACCTAACGGATTCATAACGGAGGAAATGATGAATTGATTTCCATTTGAAGATTCATGTCACTGCTGCCAAAACATTTTTCCAAGAAAATCATTTTTTCCCATTGACAAATTGATATTCCCTTAGGAAATAACATCATAGTTGTTGTAACTTGATTTATTTATTTATATACTATTTTCTTTAAATAAAGTGTTGTTTCTTTTCTTATTTCTCTTATGTTTTTGTGTTTCAGGTGTTAATTCCTTAAAATTGTAGTTTCCGCTCTATTGGCATTTGAACGAGGACCCCACCATGCAAGTTTTAGTTGCAGAAGGCAATCCTTCGGCAACTTCATTTTTGTAAAAAATTATTTCTTTTTGTAAAAACTATAAATATGATTGCTTTTCTGTGTATTTTCCCTGTTTGTTTGTTGTTCCCTATTGGGAATAACACTTTGTTGCATTTTTATTGTTCCCTCTTGGGAACAACACTTTTTTCCATTTTTGTTGTTCCCTCTTGGGAACAACACTTTGCATTTTTGCTTTTCCCACTTTGGAACAACAACTTTTGTGTGTTTTTGTTGTTTCCTCTTTGGAACAACACTTTTTGCATTTTTGTTGTACCCCGTTGGAGACAACACTTTTTGAGTGTTTTTGTTGTTCCCTCTTGGGGACAACACTTTTTTTGAGTTTTTTGTTGTTCCCTCTTGGGAACAACACTTTTTTGAGTTTTTTGTTGTTCCCTCTAAAGGACAGCACTTATTGAGTTTTTTTGTTGTTCACTTTAGGGAACAACACTTTTTGCATTTTTCCTGTTCCCACTTTGAAACAACACTTTTTTGCATTTTTGTTGTTCCCTCTTGGGGACAACACTTTTTTAGTGTTTTTGTTGTTCCTTCTTGGGGACAACACTTTTTTTGAGCTTTTTTGCTTTTCCCTTTAGGGAATAACACTTTTTGAGAGTTTTTGTTGTTCCCTCTAGGTAACAACACTTTTTGAGTTTTCTTTTATGTTCCCTTTAGGGAACAACACTTTTTGAGTTTTTTTTGTTGTTCCCTCTTGGGGACAATACATTTTGAGTTTTTTTTGTTGTTCCCTCTAGTGAACAACAGTTTTTTAGTTTTTGCTGTTCCCTGTAGGGAACAACACTTTTTGATTTTTTACTGTTCCCCTTTGGGAACAACACTTTTTGAGTGTTTTTGTTGTTCCTTCTTGGGGACAACAATTTTTTGATTTTTTTTATTGTTCTCTCTTGGGGACAACAATTTTTGACTTTTTTTTTTTGTTGTCCCCTCTAGGGAACGAGACTTTTTGAGTTTTTGTTGTTCCCTTTTGGGAACAACACTTTTTGAGTGTTTTTGTTGTTCCTTCTTGGGGACAACACTTTTTTTGAGTTTTTTGTTGTTGCTTCTTGGGGACAACAATTTTTGAGTTTTTTGTTGTTCCCTCTCAGGGACAACACTTTTTTGAGTTGTTGTTGTTCCCTCTTGGGGACAACATTTTTTTGAATTTTTGTTGTTCCCTCTTTGGAACAACACCTTTTGATTTTTTTCTATTCCCTCTTGGGAAGAACACTTTTTTGAGTTTTTGTTGTTCCCTCATTGGAACATCACTTTTTGCGTCTTTGCTTTTCCAACTTTGGAACAACAATTTTCTGCATTTTTGTTGCTCCCTTTTGAGAACAGCACTTTTGTGTGTTTTTGTTGTTCCCTCTTGGGAACAACACTTTTGTGTTTTTTCTGTGTTTTTGTTGTTCCCTTTCGCGAACAACTCTTTTTTGCGTTTTTGCTATTCCAACTTTGGAACATAACTTTTTGTGTGTTTACTGTTCCAACTTTGGAACAACGCACTTTGTTGTTTACTGTTCAAACTTTTGAGCAAGACCTTTTTCTCTTAGCGTGTCTTAATGTTCCCACTTTTGAATAGCCGTTGTTCCATATTTGAAACAACATTTTTTCTTCTTCTAAAGTTATGTGTTTTTTTAATAGCACTTTCTTCCTCTTGTGGGATTATTCCTAGCTCATCTCAGCACCATTTTTCTGATTCCCTTTCATGGCATGAAGTACAATAATTTTCTGAGGACAAGAATTATGGAGTCTATTGAGATAGGTGAATACCCTTAACATTATGATCTTTAACAAGACAACTTCTGGATGAGAGATTCCTTTTAAGAAAATGGACACAGTTATTTATATACTACTTTACTACATCGTTTTTTGTTGTGCATTATACTGATTGATCATCTCAATACCATGCTCGTTCCACCCTTCCTGGTTATAATTTTCTCTATCTGTAATAAATGAGATTATGGATATATTTTTTTCTATTGACATGTTCAAATTCTTCCACCATCCGTACTCTTAAGGAGTATTGAGCCTCCCTCTATTTATCATAAAAATGTGTAATAACAGTAAATTTTTTCCTACAGATAGAGGATAGGGGGTCTCATTAAGAGCTAGCCTACCATGTTTATAAGGATGTAGCGAAGTGACATTCCCACTGTGGCCACCACACTGAGGTTATGATCCATTGGATAGCCAAAATATCCTTGGAACAAGAGGTCTCATCACGAGCCAACTTGATCACTTTTGCTACATCCGAGTGAATGGCAGTGTGGTTATTTGGTTACCACGCCAACACACTGATCTCTTCTATAGAACAACACTGGAACTCTCCATTTATAAATTTAGGATCCTAGCTCATATGGGTTAAAAAGAAACCCTGCCGAAGCTATGGACACCTGCTGGCAGCAGAGGCTCTGCTTATGGTATTGAAGTTATATATTATCATCAATTATTACTATAATACTCTCTTCTTATTCTCTCTTTTTATCGGGGAAGTTATTTCCTTAATTTTTCCCTGTTTTGAACCTTTACGCATGAGAAATATTTTTCCGATCAATTGCATCATTCTCGGCTAGAATACCATCAGCAAAGCATCATTTTGACATATTGTTGTCCTTTTTCTTTTTCACATAACTTATCATCAATCCAAAGCATCCTATCTCTTATTCATAACTATCTTTACACACTCTGCTCTCATTATAACCATACCTCTTGTCGTCCTATCATTGATATGTGTACTCTACTTCATTTACTGTCGTACTGTTCATTCCCTTGTCTTGCCATCAAAATAACATTTTTCCTATGCTTTATGGTCATGAACGCCCTTTTCCAATTCGAGGGGGAAGGTATGCATTATGGGATAGCATGCGATATAATTACTGAAATTCGCCATAATTTGTTGATTTGAAAAAATATTATTATTGCATTTAGATAGGTTTTTTCAGATTGAAATTTTTGCATGCACCTTATTTGTTGCTGTTCAAAACTAGAACTGTGAATTGAAGAAAATTGCATGCAAAATAGTGACTTGTTTAAAAGAGAACAAGAGAACAACAAGTATGGGGGGAAACTATATTCGCAACAAGGCGACCCTATTGTAACTAACAGAAGAGGCTCTAGAAACTCACAAACGTGAACAATTGTTCAAGAATGATGTGCTTGCCTGGATTCCACCTTTTGCATCACTTTCAGCATCAACTCAGCCTGCATCAGCTTCAACAAATGTCAGTCCATACATGTCATTCCACATTTTTTTCAAAGGTAAAACTTGAGGTAAAATAGCATACGTTTTTTTATTTATTACGAATTTAAGAGAATTTCATGCAAAATCCATTGAGCATTATTTATCGTCATTCATTCCACATCTTTACCACTTTCCATTTTTCAGAGACAAAATCTTTCAGTTTGTGGGAGTGTTCCTTTCATTGATTTATTTATTATGACCATGCCATTAATATTCCTTATCATCCATTGATATTCTTATTCATTCTCAACACCTCCCTTATTCCATGTTGTTTTACACCAAGCATAGATTTCAACAAATTGTAGCGACCACCTCAATTTGTTTTCTAGCATTCCATGAGGGCATGCTAACTCTCCAGTTTGGGGGAGGAATTGCTACACATGATGAATGTTTTCTACCTTTTTTTATCATTTAAGGCATACAATTTAATTTTTATACAGTGCAGAAATTGATTGTTTATATCTTTAAAACTTTGAACTAAATTCCTATGATTTTTGGATAACAAAGAAATATCATTAAAATACACAAACGCAGAAAATTTCAAGTTAAATTATTTTGTGAAATTTCATATATCATGCACTATCACCTACAGGCATTTTGCTTATATCTCATGATCCCTACATCAAAAAAATCTAATTTTTGGATTAGAGAAGTATTAATATAGTAGAAATCTACTTGCAAAATTTTAGCAAAATCTAGTTTGTAGTTTTTGAGAAAATGGTTAATGAAGTTTGTTGTTGCTTATATCATATTTTGCTGCAACTTCATATACATATAGTTGAACATCAATGCAAAAATTGTTATGCCTTCATCAACATTGATAAAATTGAATATTCATTATTTGAGGAAGAAGTCATTTGTTCCATCCAATTCATGAGTTGGGATGAACAATTTTTGTATTATTGCTTGGTTAATACAAAGACTTTGGGTTGCATGAGGACATGCAATATACTCAGTGTGGGGGTATGTTGGGCCGCTAGTTTTTCATTATTATTATCACTCTTTAACGCCTATTTCATCCATTTCTACCATTCTTTATCACGTCATTTATCATACTTTATCATATAATTCCATTTTATAATTATTTATGCTCTTATGGATAAATATTATTTCTTCTCCTTTATTATTAATAAATTAATGATTATTATGCATGATTCTGCCAATGATGGTTTAATGAATTTGTTGAAATAGCACTCACCATTTTAGCCTCCAAGATCTTTTCCAAATTGCAAATTTTATCTCCAGCTAATTATTAAATATTCCAACTCAGAAATTCGTTGGAATTAGAAGTGACAGTTTTACATTGAATGTTTCAGGAAAATGAAGAAGAGTCTGGAAAATCTAAAACGGGTTTTGTCTAGAGTGGACCGAATTAGTTTTACGATGAACAATTTTCCCAAATTCAGTCCGTATTAAGAGAAACAGAAGGTTCTCCAAAGGTGATTTTCTCAGATTTGTTGTTGCGGCTTTTTTCCAAATTATTTTAGTTGCAATATGAAATTCGACCTATTCCTGTTGAATGTTGATGGAGAGATATTTTAGATATGATATTGCTGATCAATTTGTTTGGAACAATCCAGTTTTGTAATGGGAATCGTTTTATAATCATCTCTATGGTAAATTCTGTTTGCTCTATGTGTACTTAAATGAAAATAGAGATCAAAGGGGGAGGGGAATAATGGGGGATAATAGGATAGGATAGGAGGAGGAGATATAATGGAGAGATTTAACTTTTCGCTTGGGACCTCAATTGTAATTTCAATACACAGAATGTCATTCTGAAGGACACATCGTGTTGTGAATGACATTTGGATTTAATGAATAATATATAACGTGTGTTGTTGTTCATTTGGATATTCTAAAGTAGCTAAGCAGTATCTATTGGTGGCTACGACCCAGTCTCTGGTGGATCTTATTGATGTTCCCTGTTTTATACTTTTCCATTTCCTGCGAGTTTATTCTGTTTTATATCTTTGCAGTTGGTTTACTTTCCTCAATTTTGATTTCGTATACTATTTTCAGTAATTCACAACTCTGTTGATTGATTTCATTTATGCATATCGTGGATTGAATAAGTTATCAGTTAAGGAATTATTTCTCATTAATTTAGACAAAGTGTGATTAGTATAGATCCAGCTGAAAGAGCTCAGTTACTGCTACAGTGCTCTCGGTTGATGTTATTCCCATTTGATTTTCTTGCTTAAGATTGGATTATGGTTTTGTTGAGATTAAGTCTTGATGCTTAAATGTATTATTTCCTTCAAAAGTTACAGCTTGAGATTTATAATTGCATGTGTTTACTCTTGTATTGAATTTAATAGATTATCTTAAATCATTACTCTCTAGATTTATAGCTTGCACATATTGTGTACAATATTGAAACAAAAAGACTCACCCAGGCTGATAATTAATGTGAGGCAATTAGGAGTTTTTAAAAACACCTTTTAGCACCCAACAAAGGTTACCTTTTGAATCCTAGTGCTTGAAATTCACATTTCCTAAAAATGGGGGAAATGATTTTATTTGTGAACAAATTTGGTCTTTTATAGGTATCATTATGCTCTTGTCCCTTTATGAAAAGGTGGATATTTTTGTTTAAAATGAGCAATCCCAAAGCCTAATTCCACATTACACAACCAAATAAATCTAACATATCAATGGGAAAGTCAGCTAAATCCAGTGCCCATATTGAGTAACGAATTCAAAGGCTTTTCATACAATAGGGAGAAGTCCGTCACAGGTTTTGAGATTCACCATCGTATCATGACCTGCATATTCACTATTTATGGTTACTAGGAGATATAATAGTAGGAGACTTGAGCTAAAATAGGTTCAATTATATCACCTAAAACACTGTTGCCAAGGAGAAAACATTCAAGTCATGTCTTCTTTCATAAAGACGCTATGTGTTCAAAATTATTGGACTTGTAAGTCCCCTACCTTCAAGTCATATATAATAATAAGACGAGCACCACAATGACTATACTCTAGCAAAACCATTGCACATATAAGGTGCTAAGGGAGAAGTCCACAATAAGGCCAAAGTTGTGCACAATATGTGAGAAGTTAATGCCGATGTTGATTGTTATATCAGCGATAAATAAATTTGGGACAATCCCTTCCATTTAAAGGTTGTAGTCTAGCACAAGTGAACAATGGGGAGGGTCCCTACCGCTTTCCTTAAGGTTTGAAATCCTCAACAATATCATGAAAGCAATCAATGAGATAATTTGCAATCGCCCATGTGGCTTGGAAGAAAACAAAATACCTTTTGAAAAGATGTTATGGAGACATTTTTCAGTATTTAACATATCAAATGGGCAACTCTTCCATGTATTAAAATGAATGGCATTCCTATCATTGACCAAAATTATAAGATGACTTTTTTCTTCTGCTATCAAAAAAGAGGTCCAGTGAATGGAGGAAAATTTTCCATTAAAATTACAAGATGAATTTTTCTTCTGTTATCGAAAAAGAGGTCCAGTGAATGGAGGAAAAGCTAGAAACTAGGACATGGAAGTTTATCCTTTGTCTATACACTGTTTAACCAATGAACGCCATAGAGTCCACACCATAGTTACCTTTAATAGTGTTTAACATTGCGCCCTAGTTTTCCAAAAATCAGCATATGCATGCATACTTCCTAGTGTGTATGTGTTTGGGACGACCAATAGATTGGGTTGGTTTAAGTCAAGAGCATTGTTGAGGGATAAATCAACCTTTTTTTCTTCCCAATATGCAACATTTGGATATCCATTTGCCCATGAAGCAAAACTGCACGAAGTGTAATGCATTCAATTTACTATGGTTCATATTGAATTTTCAGTGGTGACATATATATAGAGTCGTTACATTGAAGTTGGCAATGAAAAAGATCTTACTAGTACCAGGCCTCAAGACCAAAAACAATGGCCATTCTATATTATAAACATGTACTGGGAAATAATGGTATTTATCCATCAAAAGTGCTCAGGGCACTAAGAGGAGTAGCTAACAGTGTGGATCTAACTATCACAAGTTTTCCACATTGACGAATTGAACAAACATTAATGCCATGTGGTTAACATTTGTAGACACGAATCCATATTCTCGGCCATGGTATTTTGGTTGAAAAATGAATCAAATGGTACCCTTTAAGCATGTTGAGGCATTGTCGGCCCCTGTCCAGCGTTATGGTAGCTCGCATAGTACATTTCCACATGCTTCACAATGTAACTTCGGCTTCCCACCATTCATCTGTCTTTATTATAGCGCCTTACAGAGAAAGGTGCCATAAGAGATCGATGATCTACATTGTTGCATGCCCAAATCAACGATGTCTTGGTGGCATAAAGTGCATGATAGATAGCATTAAAGGTGACCCAAGAAGCAGATTCCAAAAATTTCTCATCGAAGAGATCACCACCATTAGTTTTTTTAAGAAACAACTAAGTGTGATCCCCAAGAGAATTTTGGGGTTTTATGAAACTACCTTCCTTTGATATGTCTATAAGGATGGTCATAGACCCACTTGTCCATTAATAATTATATTACTATCCATACAGGTCACAAGTTTCCTTTAGGGTGAGGTTGAAAATTTGGAAGACGAGACTTCATTTGGGATAAATATAGATGCTTACCCATATGTAATATTAAAAATTATTAAAGGCATTATATTGAAGGAATTTTTATTTATTTATTTATTTTTGCAGAAGAGGAGAAATATATATATATATATATATATATATATATATATATATATGTATGTATGTATGTATGTATGTATGTATGTATGTATGTATGTATGTATGTATGTATGTATCTGTGTATGTATGTATGTATGTATGTATGTATGTATGTATGTATAAAGAAATAATATTTAAGTTTTTTTATTTTTAAACTTTTAAAAAGAAGAGAATGAAGAAAACGTTTTTACAACGGTTCCAAAATCGGTTTTCAAAAATGAGTTGACAATTAGTTAGTTAGGCTGGGAAAGGGGAATAAAATCAGAAATCAACAATTGTAAGGGGTACGAAGTCTTGGAATGGGGTTTTTCATGAATACATCTCTCATGAAATTAGTAATAGAAGGCGGTTTGATTCCAACAGTGGGTATCGTTGCAAGCATTGTTCCCTCTTCTATGTGTGTGATTCCATTTATTTTTTTGCCTATTTAGAATGGTGTAAGATGCAACAGGTTGTTTCAATTTAAGCTTATGAATTTACTTTTTGTAATGATGTGCTTAAAATTTGAAACCCTTAACAAGCGCTCCGTGTTCCAAAAAATAATTCATACTTTCCTTTTCTATTCACAATTCTCTCTAGAGAGTTGAGGCCAAAATTCTTAATTTCCCGTGTTGAAACACTCTCTCCTTTACTTTCTTCTAGACCACAACTTTAATTTAAATACTCTGCAACACTCATTTCTGGCCATTCTAGTTCCAATGTTAGGTTTCTTGAATTAGATTATTCATTGTGGGATTCATGGCCTATCTCTACGGTCACTGATTTTAAAAATTATTCATAAACCTTTGGATGTCTCGGCCATTGATTCCCTATATCCAAGAACTATCTTAAGGGAAGAACACAATAGATAGTGCATCGAGATGGAAAATAAAGAACATATTGTAGCAAGGTAGCAGGACAACTATAACATAAAGTTTGGGATTTAGGAGGATTTCAATCATCCTAGGGAAGCACATGGTTAGGAGGCCATGAATTTTTTCACCTTGGGAGTATGATGCAATAACATCCAGCCTCCAAGTCAAATTCAATTGACTAGACCTAGGGTACATTCATTTATTAAGGGAGTTGGTTCCCTAATTCTTAATTATTTGTAATTTTCTTTGTTTTCAAGAATATAGTAATATTGATGTAATTGATATGGAATGAGATCTTCTTCTAGGAAGAAGTTTTTTGAGTTTCAGTGAGTTAGAGAGAACTCAAGATAGGTTAGATTTCTTGAGTATTTTGTAGATCTATAGGATTCCTAGGAGCTTATTAGTTGAGTGAATTATTGATTTGAACTAATTCTAGTTTAAGATCCTTTTTAATATTTTGTAAGCCCAAAGAAATTCAAGATGAAGAGTGATCAAGAGTTTATGATAATAGGAAGGATTTGACTTTGAGTATGGCTACGAGGCCAACAAGTGTTGATTCAACATAAACATGGCTAGAGGATTCCTGTTGTAAATATTGTGTGCATATTCATGAATAGATGAGATTTCTATTTGAGTGTTTGATCTGTATATTGAAAATTTGTTTATAGGTCGTGCATGCCCCAAATTTCTGTGGATTTATCTCTATACTTGTAATGAGACAATTGTGTTATAGGCATGTTTATAGTGAAGCTCGGGAGGGATTTGAGCACAAAAGGAACTAACAAGAGTATATAGAGATTGCAAAGTTTGTGCATAATAGAATCTTCCTTGGAAAAAGAGAGAGTAGTGCATAGGAAGTGCAGAGGATATATATGGTAGAAAGGAAGTTATACATAGGAGTGTGCAGAAGAGGCATATATTAGTTTTTAATTGTTGGTCAATGATCTGGATCAATGATCCAACTTATCTAGAGTTTTGTAGAGGAATGGCATCGTGGAAGTGTGGAAACAATGGATCTATGATATAGGAGTAGAAAAATGAAGATAAATACTTAATTCGTTGGAGAATTGTGCAAAGTAAAACAGTTATCAAGAATCGAGGAAACTGAAAGTGAGGTTCTATCAAGAAAATTTCATTATATAACATAGGCTTGGTTGACATGGAGTCAGGATGATGTGGATGAATCTATGAGGATTTGTCGGAATCCTACATGAGTGACATGTTTTATAAAGAACCATAAGATTGAAAATAACCAAAGATTGGAAATACTATGATTCCCATGGTTTTGTCACCTTGGGAATTTATCAAAATTCACAGCGAAAGGAGTAGTTGGGATGAGTAGGCATCGAGCAGACAAGCCATCCAGCCAATGAGGAGAGCACTGGGGTGACATGTGAGTCTAGAAGATGGAATGTGGCAAGTTAAAGTGGGCCACGATGAAGCTAACTCCTCCCAAAGGTTTTATATTTGTGCACTTTTAAAAGGGTCAGGGAGAATAGTTGATAGAAGTCAGGGAAACAACAATTGATGAGAATAGTTTTTATATCCTAGAATGAGTCTCCCAAAGGTGGTCAATTACACACTTTTAAGAAGAGTTTAGACGATGTTAGGTTAGTATGACATGTAAAAGGTGGCGGTGTGGAGAGGACACATTAGTTAACAAGTCCAACAAAGGAAATTATGTGACTCAAGTTGTTAAAGGAGTGGTGCATAATAAAAGTACGACGGGAAGTTTGCATTTAAAGGGAAGACTATGAGCCAGGAACTCATAAATGTGTTATAGAATTGTAAAGGAATCTATGTTATAGGACCTCCGCTCCATAGTCATGATTCTAGGCTGTAAAATATAAAATTAGCGAGAATGTTATATTAAAGGAGGGTTATGCCCGGTGGTTTTTGTATTACCCTTATGGCCCCTCCCACATGGAATTTAAGTGAATAAGGAATGGATTTATCTCCCTTAAGTGGGTTCTAAAGGAAGCACCTTTTCGCCTATGTCTGGGCCTTGTGGGGTTTAAAATTTGGCATTTTGGCACAACCAATATCAGCTTGGCATCACAATGTGACACCATCTCTGATGTTGCTTCAAACTATTTTGATCTCGAAGACACTACTAAGAATTTCGATGATATGGAGATAGTATTTGAGCTCAAGAATACAAGGGAACCCAAGTAAATTCAAGAAACAATATCTTTGCCTCCTTTGTAACATATTTCCATGTCACAACCAAAAACTAGCAACATTATTTCTCCCATGGAGATCTATACTTTTAACTAGGATCCAAGCCATTGTAAGAAAGTATTGCTTTTGTGCACCTAGACTTTGGATAATGTTCCCTTGCTTCCTCCACAAGTGCTTTCCAATGTTTGTGAAGATATACAACAAGGACAAGTATATGTGCCCAATACCTCACCATAAGTTCATTCTAAGAAATTTGTCATGAGTGGAAATACTTTGCAGTCTATATTTCCACTAGTGGATAATCTCTCTATCATATATCTCCAACATTTTTCCTCGTATCAACTTTTCCAATTCATCATAGCATCATCACTACAATTGGAGGATGAGTTGGTCCTTGCGGATTATAAATTATAATGACCTTACAGTTTCATATGAGTAGAAATAGAAAGAACTTCTTAGAGTTGTTGAAGAACGAGATCGCTTGTGTGCATAGAAGAAACATGTTCAATAGCGAGTTACAAACCTTAGTGCTAAACTTTAGCATATGTGATCAACAGTTACATACTATGCTTCTAATGAACTAAAGAATATTTCCCCCCTATGATCCAATGCACTGCCTTGAATTTGTTGAGATTTCTTGCACAAATTTAGTTTCTACCAAACAAGGTTTGTGCCAGACCATTTTCGAGTTGGATAGGATTACACCTAACCTTATAGAGAAGTTAAATAAATATATCAATGAAACCATAGAGAAAGAATCCACACTGCTAGTCACACTTCAAAAGTAAAAAATATATTCTTTGTAAATTTTCCACCAAGTAGAGGATTGGTCAATATTTCTCACTAAACAAAACTAGGCACTTTATAAGTTTTCATAATAGAGTAAGAAGTTGATGGAGGAAGCTCTTGCTATTGCCGATTTTCCATAACAACAAAATATCTTCGATCAGACTGAAGAGATAGACAAACAAATTCATGGTTTGGAAGACGAGTCCCACAAGGCTAAAACTAATATCAGTGACCTTATTCCTGATGCTTAAGCCAAATACATGAAATTGTGAAAATTCATTTTGATGCAGATGTCCAATGCTCAACATTGCTTGCCACACACCCTAAGAAGCCAGATTCAAACATCACTACACAATTTTTTAATAAAGTTTCTAATCTACTGTGTAATAACCTTGGAGGAAAATTTCATGTAATAATACTTAATAAAGGAAAAATAAGACCACGGTTAAGGGACATGTATTGAAAGCTAAATGTTAGGCAAAGATATCCTAGTGGGTGTTGGCATTATGATGTATGTGTTGTACTTGATGGAAATCCACTTTTAGCAGAACAACTCACTTGTATATGGTAACTAGATGAATCTACAGAAGAGATATCAGATGTGACAGAAGGCATGACACTAGTGTTTACAGATGTGATGAAATGTAGGGAAGCTTCAAGGAATCAGTTCAAAAGGTAACTCACTCATATGAAAGATCAAAATATAGCAGGTAAATAGCAAAGAACCACATATCAGTCTTCACAGAATGAAAAAAGAGAGGTATACGTAGGTTCACCATTGACCAAGCTGTGTATACATGTAGGTTCACTGTATACAAGTTGCGTATACATACACATGCACTTTCACAGAAGGAAAAGCGCGTATACCTTGGTAAACTAAATTTTTCATCCAAAGTATTTGGTCCATGGTATTTTGATCCCTGGTATTGGTCCAAGGTATCTGGTCCGAGGTATTGACCCTGAGTATTTGGTCCAAGGTATTGGTCCTAAGTGGTTTTGGTCCATGGTATTGAGAAAGGCCTAAAACTATAAAAGGAGGAGAAGATCATTAGGCCAAGTTGTGAAAGTATCAAATATCTGATGAAGTGTGAGATCTAGGATGCATATTATTGGGTTATGGTACATTGCTGGATCTGAACCAAGGATGAACCTTAGCTGATGATGAGAAATAAGATCTAAGATGGATCGGAAACTTAAGGCATAAAATGAATTATCATTATGTGTTCTTGCTCAAGTATATTCTAGATCTGAATACTGACGCATATATTATTCTGTAAATGATATGATCTAGGTATAACTAAAATATAGAATAGCTACAGAACTCTGAATTTATATTTGTAGATGTATAAGCTAGCTGGCTTTGAGAAAAGCACATGTACACGCAGGTTCGACACATGGAAGTAGTGTATACCTTATAAAATATGTTTTAGTTGCTTCTATTTGTTGTTGCAGTATTCTAGATTCTGGCTTGGGTTCTGGTCACTGTATTCTGGTGAGGCATTCTAAATGATTAGATTGATGTTTTGTCAAAGTGATTGATTGATTCGGTTGTGGTTGGTTCAAAAGGAGATTTGTTGATGCAGATATATTTGATGATTGAATGATGTTGTTGATGGATCCAGTTTGAAAATTTATGAAACGAGATCCCTGAAGGAAGAAAGAAGGTCATAGCCTTCTGTAGGTCGGTGCCTACATACCAGTAAACATATTGGCTAGTACAAGAGCTAGGGGGTTGTAGCTCCCTTCCAGTAGAAGCTGGAGAACAAGAGAAGGTTGTAGCCTTCTACAGGTTGAAGCTTGCGTACTAGTATAAGACTACAGCAGTACAAAAATTGTAAACAAAATTTTTTTAATTATTAAAAGAAGATAGAGACGACAGTAGTAGGTGGTTTTCACCCACATTGGGTTTACACCTTATATCTTGGTCTTCATGTGTGTTGCTTATGTGTGATGCTTTATTCTACTTTTACTACACTGTCTAGTGAATTCCTAATATACTGATTAAGGTTCAATACATGATAATTTCGGTAAATCAAAAGATCTCTGCATATACGCTGGTTTCATTAAGTACAGTTGCGTATACATGCTAGTTCATTGAGCTAAAGTAGTGTATAAAAATTTGTTTTTAAAATTAAATTATTGATATGATAATATTGATTCACCACCCTTCTCAGTATTATTTCCAACAATTGGTTTCAGAGCAGGTTCTTAAGAAGAATCTTGATCGCTTGAAGGAAGATCCATCATCATGAGTAATCAAGAAAGCAGAGGATCCATCAGACTGCCAACCTTTGATGGGAGAAACTTTGTTTATTGGAAGGTAAGAACCGTAGACTATCTTTAATCTCTTAGAACAGATGTCTGGGAAATCGTGGAAGGAGGATATACGTTTCCATCAACAATTCCTACAGATACGACAGGTAAAAAGCAATATGAAACCAATGCCAAGGCTGTTAATACATTATTGGGAAGTCTGTCAAAGTTAGAGTTTTTCAAAGTTATGCAGCTCAAATCAGCCAAAGAAATATGGGACAAAATCGTTCTACGCTACAAAGGAGACTCTTAGGTAAAATGTGCTAAACTGCAAACTCTCAGAATTCAATATGAAACTCTCAAGATGCACAATGATGAAAGTATAGCTAGTTACTTCTTACGTATAGATGGGGTTGTTAATTGCATGAATAATCTTGGTGAAGAGATAGAGGAAGTTACCTTAGTTGAAAAAGTTTTAAGATCCTTATTTGCTAAATTTGAATCAAAACTATCTGCCAAAAAAGAAAAGCAGGATCTACAGACTATTACTATGACACAGCTTCACGTTCTTAACTGCCTTTGAGATGATAAAAGGAGGTCCATCAGATATGAGAGAAGCCGGATTTAAAACTTCAGTAAAAGGAAAAGGAGAACTCAATGGATCAGGACATATTTCAGAAGAAGAAGAGGAAGTAAACTTTGTCAAGAAGCTTCAACGGGGTTCCAGAAGATTCAGAGGTAAACTACCTTTGAAATGTTTTGCATGTGGTAGAGTTGGTCATTATGCTACCAAATGTCCTCATAAAGATAAATATGATAAAGGGAAGGAATCTAAAAAATGGAATAGAAAACAAAGTGTAAGTAAAAAGAGCTACTATACTCATGAAAATAGCGATGGTTTACCAAATAGTGATGAAGATGAAAATAGTAACGACTATAGACTTCTGATGGCTTATGAAGATGATTATTTTTTGGATGTTTTAGATGAAGATGACCTTTATGAAGAAATATCTAATCTCAAAATTTGTTTAGAAGAAAACAATATGATTATAGATACCTTGACATACCAACTTGTTGAAAGAGAAAAGCACAATGAAAAACTAGAATGTGAAATTATGGGTCTAAGAAAGGATCTTGAGAAAACAAAAGCTCTCAATATTATATTTGCTAATGGATTAGAATCCTTAAATGAATTTATCAAAGTGCAGCGTTCTCCTCTGCTAAAGACAGGTCTTGGATATACTAAAGAAGCATCTCAATCACAGAAGTCGTCAACCTCCACTAAAAGCTATCTTGATGCAGCAAAGAGTAGTGAACAGTTTGACAATCGTCAGTAAAGGCATAAAGTAGATCACCAGGTAAATCGGGCTCAATTTACTTCAAGGATGAATAGAAGCCACAATAAACCTCAGGTAAATCGTACTCAATTTGTTTCAAAGATAAATATCAATAGAAACTACAATCACTAGGTCAGTAGATTTGATAATCATAGGAAATTATTTAATGGTCAATTTTTCTCATGTCATAATTTTGGATACAAAGCTGCTCAATGTGTTGCTTACAAAACCATCATGACTAGAGAAGCACGAAATCAAAGGAATGTGAAAGGGATTAAGAAAATTTCCTATAATAACTTTTCTCTTCTTGAAATTGAAATAGAATGATCAATTTGTAACATCTTTGGCCATGAAGAATCTGAATGCAGGAGTAAAGTTCGGAAAATATCTCAAAAGGAGCAAACTCCATTAAATCCAAAAATATGGAGGAAGAAGAACTGCAAATAGAAAGATTTGGTATAGCCCTGTATGCAAAAGGACAAGAAAACTAGTGGTACATCAACTGTGGATGCTCAAAACACATGACAGGTGACAAAGAAAAACTACACTCATATAATGCCTTAGAAAAGGAAAAGAGTGTCTCATTTGGAAATGACACTCCTGCTGTCATAAAAAGGAAAGGCTCTATTTTCTTGAAAGAAAAATTTAAAGCTAGGAATGTTATTTATGTTGATGGCTTAAAGCATAACCTGTTGAGTGTGAGTCAAATGTGTGATCAAGCAAATGAAGTAGTGTTTCGATCAAATGGATGTGTTGTTCGTGATCTTGATATAGGGAAAACCATGATCAAAGGTACAAGAACTCCAAACAACCTATACATACTCAAGGGAGGACAACAACAGTGCTATCTAAGCAAATATGATGAAAACTGGCTATGGCACAGAAGATTGGGACATCTAAGCTTTTCTCAAATAAGAAAAGCATGAAGATTCTAGGTTGTTTGTGATCTTCCAGATATCAACATTCCTGAAAATACTATATGCAAATCATGTCAATTCGGTAAGAAAACTAGATCTCACTTCATCGAAAAGGAAGGGTCAGCTAGTAAGCCTCTTGAACTTGATCATACTGATTTACGTGGACCATCAAGGAAAATGTCACCTCATGGAGAAGAATACTTTATATTGTTCATTGATGATTTTTCCAGAATGTGTTGGATAGGTCTTCTAAAGCATAAAGATGAAGCATTTGAAAAGTTCAAAGCCTTCAAAGATTTGGTTTAAAATGAATCAGATCACAAAATCAAATGCCTCAGATCTGATTGAGGAGGGGAATTTACCTCGGATGAATTCTTTGACTTTTGTGAACAACATGGAATAAAAATGCAGTTCTCCACCGCAATTACTCCTCAGCAAAATGGAGTGGTAGAAAGGATGAATAGAACTGTTCAACAAATGGCTCATGCTATGCTATATGAATCTGGAACTCCTACAACCTTCTGGGGTGAAGCTACATTCGTTGTCATCACTATTCTCAACCAAGCAAATGTTCAGGTAAACAACACTCAAACTCCACATGAACTTTGGTATGGTAAGACTCCTACTATAAAATACTTCAAAGTTTTTGGAACCAAATGTTACATCAAAAGGGCTGATGAAAAACTTGGTAAGTTTGAACCCAGAGTAGATGAAGGTATTCTTCTTGGCTACTCTTCTCGAAGTAAAGGATATAAATGTTATAATAAAAGGGTTGGGAAAATTATTGAAAGTATTGATGTTGTGGTTGATGAAGCATGCAAAAATCCAAAACAGATAAAAACTGAAGCTTATGACAATGAAGAAGATGAGAATAAATTTCCCACATCAAATCACTTTGATTCTGAAGATGAAACCAATGAAGCACCAGAAGAAGAGATAACGATAGAAGAAAAGACTCTGTCCAAGTATGTTCAGAAAAATCATCCAGAAACTCAAATTTTAGGGGAAAATGGGGCAAGTGTGCAAAACAAGAAGAACCATTGCCGAAGCCTCAAGCTATCTAGAATTACTATCTTCCACTGAACCTCAAAATGTAAATGAAGCATGTAGATATGAATGTTGGGTCAAGGCCATGAATGAAGAACTTGAGCAAATTGAAAAGAATAATACTTGGGAATTAGTTCCTAGACCTCATGATAAGAATATCATAGGAACTAAATGGATATTCAAAAACAAGCTTAACAAAAATGGCGAAGTTATTAGAAACAAGGCCTGACTTGTTTGTAAAGGATTTGCTCAACAAGAAGGTATAGATTTTGAAGAAACTTTCGCACTTGTTGCTAGACATGAAGCCATAAGAATGTTTCTTGCTCTTTCTAGTTTTCAGAAATTCAAAGTATACCAAATGGATGTAAAATCTGCCTTTCTTAATGGAGAATTAGAATAAGAAGTCTATATTGAACAACCAGAAGGATTAATTCTTGGAAATGATGCAAAACTTGTATCCAAACTTAGAAAATCTCTCTATGGTCTAAAATAGGCTCCAAGGGCATGGTATTAACATCTTGACAAATATCTCCACCAACAGGGTTTTTCAAAGGGGTCAGCAAATAGCAATCTATATACAAAGATGGACACTAATAAATCGCTAATAATTGTTGTGTATGTTGATGATATCATTTTTGGTAGCAATGAAGAATCCATGAGTTATAATTTTGCTTAAGTAATGCAACAAGAATTTGAAATGTCCTTGCTTGGTGAGCTTACCTATTTTCTTGGTCTACAAGTTCAACAAAATAAAGATGGTATTTTTCTCTCACAAAGCAAATATCTCAAACAGATCCTGAAAAAATACGACATGGAAGATTCTAAACCAGTATATACCCCAATGGTAACAGGATGCAGTCTTAGCTCAAATGATGAATCAGCAGTAGTACATCAACCAACTTACAGATCCATGATTGGTAGTCTACTTTATCTAACAGGTATCGGACTGGACATCATGCATGAGTGGGAATAGTTGGAAGATTCCAAGCAAATCCAAAGGAATCACACCTTTAGGCAATCAAAAGGATTTTCAAATATCTTCAAGGAACAAAATCTTTGGTTTATGGTATCCTATAGATACAAATCTTACACTTCGTGCATATACAGATGCAGATTGGGCAGGAAGTGTTGATGACAGAAAAAGCACTAGTGGTGGTGCATTTTATATGGGTTCCAGGTTAGTGTCTTGCTTCAGCAAGAGATAAAGTTCAATTGCATTATCTATAGCAGAAGCAAAATACGTGGCTACTACATCTTGCTACACACAACTACTTTCGATGATGCAAACATTGCAAGACATTCAGATCACATGTACTCCACCCATCTCAATTCTATGTGATAACACAAGTGCCATCAGTATTTCAAAGAATCCAGTCATGCACTCCAAGACCAAGAACATACCCATCAAATATCATTTTCTATGTGAACAAGTGCTTGAACAAAAGGTCAAATTGGAGTATGCTCCATCCAAAGAACATGTTGTTTATATATTCACTAAACCACTGGCCAGCGAGACACTTGAATATCTCAGGCAAAAGCTGGGAGTAGTTGTTGCACCATCCTGCTATTAAATTCTATTTTCTTCAGAGAAAGGTGTTTATACACGAGTTTCATAAAGCGTAGTTGTGTACATACGTGGGTTTCTATGGGCACAGTCGCGTATACGTTGGTTTGAAGAAAAGCAGTGGGCCAAACTCAAGAAAAAGGGGTCTATTATGGTTCTGTCAGTTATCTGCTCTATTTGATGATGGTTTCCATCTGTTGATAACATGTGGAAATATACTGGTCCTCATAAAGTTGTTGATAACTTGATGTATATCTGATTGATGATGATGCCTTGATATCTCTTAATGACATATGCAATGATCACATTTGACAGTGAACAGGTGGAATAGGTTCAGGGGGAGAACGTGGTTGATGATATTTTGGGAACTAATGATGGACATATACAGGTTGTTTGTCCAGATGATGCTACTGATGGTGCAGACCATATGATAGTTGTTTATGACTATCATGGTCTTGTTTAAGATATTTGGTCTCTGTTATATATGTCATGTATATCTTTTAATGTAAAGGTCATGAAAAGACCTAATTTGTAACCCCACTATGCATGGGATGGATGATGTAATCTTTCTTGTTTTTGACGTGTATAATTGGTATATCCCCACTTGGTTGGGTGGATGAGTCAAATTTGGTATATCCCCACTTGGTTGGGATATGGATGTATGTATGAGTCATTGGTGATAGGAAGGTAATTTGTGATGTATGTATAGAGTCATGTTCTTCTTTTAGAACATATTTTTGCAGACTTTGCTTATGCTCAGGGGGAGCATGGACTCGATCATGAGAGCTCAATCAACACACTTCATCATATTAGAGAATTTAGCATGCACTTAAGGGGAGCATGACCCTTTGCCCTTGATGTCAAAGGGGGAGAGTGACTTGGTGTGGTTGTTGCCATCAAGTCCAAAGGGGGAGATTGTTGGCATTACGATGTATTTGTTGTACTTGATTGCAATCCACTTGTAGCAGAACAACTCACTTGTATATGGTAACTAGATGAATCTGCAGAAGAGATATCAGATGTGATAGAAGGCATGACACTAGTGTTTACAGATGTGATGAAATGCAGGGTAGCTTCAAGGAATCAGCTTAGAAGGAAACTCACTCAGATGAAAGATCACAATATAGTAGGTAAACAACAAAGAACTACGGATCAGTCTTCACAGAATGAAGAAAGAGAGGTTTATGCAGGTTCACCATTGACCAAGCTGTGTATACACACAAGTTCACTATATACAAGTCGCGTGTACATACCCACGCACTTTCATAGAAGGAAAAGTGCGTATACCTTGGTAAACTAAATTTTTGGTCTGAAGTATTTGGTCCATGGTATTGGTCCAAGGTATCTGGACTAAGGTATTGACCCTAGTATTTGGTCCAAGGTATTGGTCCTAAGTGGTTTTGGTCCATGGTGTGGAGAAAGGCCTAAAACTATAAAAGGAGGAGAAAATCATTAGGCCAATGTGTGCAAGTATCGAATATCTGATGAAGTGTGAGATCTAGTATGGAGGATATTGGGTTATGGTGCATTACTGGATCTGAACCAAGGATGAACCTTAGCTGATGATGAGAGATTAGATCTAAGATGGATCAGGAACTTAAGGCATAAAATGAACTATCATTATGTATTTTTGCTCATGTATATTCTAGATTTGAATACTGATGCATATATTATTCTGTAAATGATATGATCTGGGTATAACTAAAATCTAGAATAGCTATAGAACTCTGAATTTATATTTGTAGATGTATACACTGGTTGGCTTTGAGCAAAGCACCTGTACATGTAGGTTCGACACATGGAAGTAGCGTATACCTTATAAAATATGTTTTCGTTGCTCTTGTTTGGTGTTGCAGTGTTCTGGGTTCTGGCTTGGGTTCTGGCTACTGTATTCTGGTGACATCATTCTGAATGATCAGATTGATGGGTTGTCAAAGTGATTGATTGATTCGGTTGTGGTTGGTTCAGTTGATGCAGATATATTTGATGATTGAATGATGTTGTAGATGGATCCAGTCTGAAAATGTATGAAACGAGGTCCATGAAGGAAGAAAGAAGGTCATAAACTTCTGTAGGTCACCACCTACGTACTAGCAAACATATCAACTAGTACAATAGCTATGGGGTTGTAGCTCCCTTCTAGTAGAAGTAGGAGAACAAGAGAAGGTTGTAGCCTTCTGCAGGTAGAAGCTTGCGTACTGGTATAAGACTTCACCAGTACAAAAACTGCAAATAGAATTTTCTTATTATTAAAAGAAGATAGAGACGACAGCAGTAGGTGGTTTTCACCGACATTGGGTTTCCACCTTATATCTTGGTGTTCATGTGTGTTTCTTATGTCTAATTCTTTATTCTGCTTTTACTGCATTGTCTAATGAATTTTTGATATACTAAATAAAGTTCAACACATGATAATTCAGATAAATCAAAAGATCTCTGCGTATACACGCTAGTTCACTGAGCTGAAGTAGTGTATACAAATTAGTTTTGAAAATTAAATTATTGATCTGGTAATACTGGTTCACCCCCCCTCTCAATATTATTTCCAACAGTAGGCATAAATGGATGTGTGTTTTGTCTAAGGAAAATTGGAAAAGGCTAAGGCAAAGGAATTAAAAGGATAAAAGGCATTTCCAGTCCAAGTTTAGAGCTCTCTCATTATTCTCTCTCTCACTCACTCTTCATCCCTTAGAGTTTTCATGGAGCACTCTAGCTTTGGATCAAGGAAGGAAAATTAAGCAAAGGGAAAAGAAGGAAAGAAAGGATCAAGGAAAGAAGAGTAGTATGAAGCAGTTTCAGCAGGAATACTTGCATGTAACCTTTTGCATGTTTGGTTTCCTAGCTGATTTGGACATGCATGGCTTTGCATGTTGGTATATGGTTCTATTGTTTTTGGTGGCATGGATTTTCTAGGTTATGACAGTGGTTTTCAGTCTAGTCTTGCCTCTTTCTAGATGCCATGGTGTTGGAATGTTTATCATGGTTTTGAGCTTTGGTTTATTGGATGGATTTTGAAATCTGGGGTGGAGGTGGTCTCAAGGTTCATTCCCAAAGGCCTACGAATCACTTGACAGATTTTGGCAGGATACATAGTAAAGCCCAAGGGATAAGTCTCAATTTAGGACCTAGTGATCCAGGTCTAGATAGAAGTAAGGCTTGAGATACTGGTCTCAGTTTAGGGCCTGGTGATCCACGATTGGATTTTGGTAAGGCCTGAGAGACAAGGAGATGGAAAATTCCTCAAGGATAGCAATGGATTTTGAATGGAATTCCAAGTTCGGTTCGATTGTGATTGGAGCATCAATTTTGGTGTGATCATGGTTTGATGAAGGTGGAGGTGGTTTAACCTTTTGGATTCTCTTGGTTTTTCTATGAGATCCCACATTCATGCTTCGAATATAGGATGGGAGTGATTGGTTGTAATAAATATTTGGTTCATCAATGTCTACGGGTGGGTGGAACATAGCAGTCCTGAATCTAGTGGGATTTTCCTATGATTAATAAAAGTTAAGTTATCTTACTTTTACACTAGTTTATATGTGGATTTAATGGTTGTCATATCTCTGATATTTATATGGTTTTGTGTTAGTTATAAGCATGGTTAAATGATTGGTTCATGTCATGCTTATTTCGTGTATTCACTTGTAATTGTTAAATGGATGGATGCAAGACCTAATTGATGATATAATAGTTTAATGGAGAGGGAGGTGATCCTTCTGGTTATGTTTCATAAGTTATTTTAGTCATTTATGCTCTATCTTGTATCCTAGACCTGTAGGTTGCATTGATGCCAAGTGTTTGACAGAATGTCAGTCCCAGTTGGGGATGCTCAAGCCTAGTCCTAAGGTTTATATTGATTTGTTTATATTTTCATCACGTCTTTGATGGATTTTGAAGGTTATAGCAAGTTCTGGGCAAAGGTTGGGATTTTGAGCTACCATAGTGGCGCAAATATTAGGGATGCTAACATAGGTGCATTGGAAAATGTCCAGGGATGCTGGCAAACAGGCCTGTGAGAGCAACTTTGGCTTCTGGTCATTGTCTTTCCTATAACATGAGAGCAACTAGAGGTTAAAAGGCTTAATCATCATTAGGACTCACGGAGAGGACGTTTGAGTGGCTAACATGTCTCCTGCGGGTGTTGTTGACGTGGATGGGTTTGTTTAATATGTTCCATTGGTTCCATTTCCTTCAGGTTACTAAGGAAGTTGAATCCCTTATAGTAGCCTCTCTTATTGCATGTTTACCCCGATTGAAAAATTGCTTGGGTGGACCTGGGAGGAGGGGGTGTTATAGATTAGTATTATACCATGGTTTCACTCTCCTTGGGAGAGTGTGTTGATCATACATGCATGCCAGTTGCTTGTGTATCTCTTACACTTGCATTCCATGTGATTTTTGCATTGCATCATGTTGATCATGGTTGTAGTATGTTTATTACGAGGAAATTGATGTGATTTTGTGGAATGCATCACCAGAAGTATATGAATGGTTATATGATTATATGCAACTTGATGACATCCTTGTATGTTAGGTTGCATTCCTGGTGTTTGATTACATGTATCAGTCTTGTAGGTAGGTTACAAGAATTAATTGCTTATGCTCGGCTACATGCATTCATACGTATGTGTAGTTGATTAGGCATTTCTTATGCATGTTGATATTTTCATGTGGCAATGTAGGCAATGGAGTAATGGTTGTTGTCATGCATGAGGTCATAGCATGCATTGTTGGTATGGCCTTGTATTGATGACTCGACCCTAGCTAGAATGATGTTTATGTGTTGAGACATTTATTTGATATATGTATATATGCTGCTATGATTATGTTATACATGTATCAAACTGAATTGATGATATTGCAAGTAAGGTATTCTCCCCGAATTATTCTAAGGTATGTGTGTTTATTGTGATTTGGTTTAGCTGACATAGTATTCCTTGTAGGAAAGAGATCAGATCGCTAGCAAGGTGGTAGACTACATAAAATATCCCTATGCATAAGATGGGTAGCATGATATGGGGCACTCTTCTGACTTGGAAGACACTTTGAGAATCATGAAGGAAGAAATAAGGAGTTTCAAAGCAGACAATGACAAAATCATGCAAGCACAAGAGAAACAAGCAGAGGTGAATGCGATACTACTTCAAAGTTCGTCAGACTTGTAGCGACAGGGACCACCTCGGATCAGCCATGGACATGAGGACAAAAATAATGGGCATATGGCAGTAAGTATCCTAGTAGATAGAGGTTGGATAGATCTGACATGATCAAAGATGGTAGGATGTTGGAAACTCTAGATAGGAGAGGTGATCGACACAGGTACTATTCTAGTTCTGGTTTTGATAAGCATCATGATCGTCATTGTTATCATCCTTACAGGAGGAGTGGTAAGGGATACTTTTTGGACGACTTTAATAAAGAGAACCACCTACCTTTGATGGAGAGATGAAGAAATCGCAGGATGCAGAAGCATGTTTTCTTAGTATGAAGAAATTATTTCGATTGCATGATTATTCAGAAAACATGAAAGAAAAGATAACCACTTTGTATCTCAATGGTAAAGAGGATATTTGGTGGGAATATGTGAAGAATGTTAAAGGTATACATGAGTAATATTTGACTTGACATGCACTTGAAAGGCTCTTCAAGAAGAATTACTTGTCTTCGAGGTACTATGATGACAGAGCTAAGGAGTTTTATGAGTTGAGGATGCGTTCGATGATAAACAATGAGTATACTAGTAGGTTTTTGTAGTCATTGAGATATGTGCCTTACCTCAAGGAGGAGAAGGTCAAGGTTTAGATTTCCATCAGTGGATTTCTAGATGCATACACAGACCGGATTGAGTGCGAAGAGCCTAGATCATTGGATGAGGCCATCTGAAAGTCGAAGCATTATTATGAGTAGTCGAAGCACAAAGATGAGCCTAATCTTGACTTGAAAAGAAATGAGAAAGATAATGGAAAATGGCCACCAAATAGAGGAAGACCTCAAGATGAATGTGAGAAATAAAATGTAGTTCCTTACAAGAGATTCAATACAACTGAGAAAGGATGTAGAGAGTAGCAGGCTAGAGGTGATGGTAGGGAACCATTACAGTGTTGGATATGTGGTAAGGATCATCATAAGAGGGATTTTATGCAATATCAAAGTGGTTATAGACCCCAGATATATAGTGCTCAGGAGGTGCATACAGTTGGCGATGTTGTTCATGGAATTCCTTAGATCTATGTAGTTGTGGACAACAAGGAAGAAGATCATCAGGCATCGATCATTGAGATGGTTGGTACGCTCTGCAATCAAGTTGTTTATATTTTGATTGATCCTAGTTCTAACTATAATTATTTTAATCCTAACCTGGTGGATAAGTGTGGTTTGAGAAAATAAGTGCGTGCAAAATCTTGGTTGGTATAGTTGGCTATAGGTAAAAAGAAGAGAGTTCACCACTGGGTAAGAGCTTGTGCATTTGAGTTAAATGGTATGCCTATAGCAGAACATTTCAATGTATTTCCATTGGGATCGTATAGTATGATTTTGGGTATGGATTGGCTATACCTGCATTGAACCAAAGTGGATTTCTTCAAGAAGGCCATTGAGCATGTGGATGATAGTGGGGAAAGAGGAATTTCTAGGGGAAGAAGAAGCCTACATGAGTGAGAAAGTTATTAAGTGTGTTGATGACAATGGGGAACCAAGAGTCTTGTAGGGTAAGAAGAAAGCCACATCAGTTAGGATGGTGACAACTATCCAAGCAAAGTGTATTTGCAAGAAAGGGTGCATGTTATTCGCAGTACAAATTTCTAGTGACAAGGGTAAGGAGGTTGAGGATGTCGATGTGTTAAGCAGGTACCCATTTTTGCAGCAGTTTTAGGATGTATCTCCTAGAGACATTATAGATTTTCCACCTCAAAGGGAGGTATATGTTCCTATTGAGCTGATGCTAGGGGCAGCTCCAAGATCAAAAGCACCCTATAGGATGAGAAAATATGTGTTGGTAGAGTTGAAGTTGCAGTTGAAGAAAGTGTTGGACAAAGGGTACATCAGACCTAGTATATCGCCTTGGGGTGCACTGCCGTTGTTCGTATAGAATAAAGATGGTATTCTCAGATTGTGCATTGAGTACAGGTAGTTGAATAAGGAAACGATCAAGAATAGGTACCCATTTCCAAGGATCAATGTTTGCTTGATCAGTTGAAGGGAGCAGTAGTTTTCTCTAATATCGACTTGAGATCGGGATACCATCAGGTGTGCATCAAGGAAGAGGATATCTTCAATACTGTGCTCAGGACCAGGTATGGGCATTAAGAGTTTTTTGTTGTTCTATTCAGTTTGAGTAATGCCTCTACCACATTTATGATTTTGATGAATAGTGTGTTGCATTCTTATCTGGACAAATTTTTTATTGTATTCATTGATGACATACTGGTATATTCTAAGAATGAGGAAGAACATGTCGAGCATTTAGCAATAGTGTTGATATTGCTAAGAGAGCATCAGTTGTATGCTAAAATTAGCAAGTGCCACTTCTTTTAGACTAAGGTACATTATTTGGGGCATGTTGTCTCCAAGGATGGTGTAGGAGTGAATCTAGAAAAGATAAGGGCCATTATGGACTGGGTAAATCCTAAGAATGTCGACGAGGTGAGATAATTTATGGGATAGGCAAGTCACTACAGGAGGTTCATTGGGAACTTCTCACGCATTTCATATCCTATCATATCATTGTAGCAGAAATGTAAGAAGATCGACTAGATATAAGAATGTGATTCTATTTTTGAGAAGCTTAAGTAGTTTTTGACACATGCACCACTATTAAAGAATGAAGATCCGGACAAGGAGTTTGTAGTGTGTACATATTCTTGCAAGAGAGGACTTGGTGGAGTTCTTATGTGTTATGAAACCAGCTCACAAAAAGATAGAAAAGATAGATCAACGCCTTATAATTCAGCCTCTTCGAAGGGGTAACCTCCTTAATATTACAAAAATGAATGATTCTTTCATGAATCAAATGACAAAACCTCCTTTCTATATATAGGAGTCTAAGGAGTCACAATATAACCCAGCCGACCTAACAATAATAATATAAATGCACAAAAATAACAATATGGGGATAATAGGGGCACAACAATATTAATAAGGGATACAACTACAATAGTAATGGGGTAATCACTAGTATTATAGGGACCTAACATGCCCCTCTCCTTAAAAAAAGTGTTGTCCTCAATGCTTGAGTAGTTCTAGATGCTTCTGCATAAAATTCTCATCCTCCCATGTGGAATCTTCAGTGGATAAGTTCTTCCACTTGATGAGATACTCCGAAATTGATCGATTTCGTAGTTTTCGAGTTCTTGTTTCTATGACTGCTTCTATTTCCAATATAATTTTTCCTTCCTCATCAAGTTCTGGTAATATTTTTTGAACTGGGAGCTTGTCGCCTATAACCTTATTTAAACATGAAACATGGAAAACTGGGTGCACTCGAGAAGCTGCAGGAAGCTCAAATTTGTATGCCATAGTACCAATCTTTTACAACACCTTGTATGACCATAATATTTTGGTGATAATTTATTATCCTTCTTAGCTTGCTTGAGGGAAATTTGTTTATATGGTTGTAGCCATAGGAATACCCAATCACCTACTTCAAAACTTCTTTCGCTACAATGTTGATCTGCTTGTTGTCTCATTCTATTCTGCACCAACACGAGGTTATCCTTTAAGAGTTGGAGGACTTCTTGTTGATGCTTGATGTGATGTTCCACTGCTTGAACCTCAAAATTTTCTCTTAAATATGATGTGATGGATGGTGGCTGATATCCATAAAGTGCCATAAACGATGTCATTTTTGTTGCTGTATGGAAGGAAGTTTTATACCATCATTCAGCCCAAGGCAACCATTTGACCCATTGTGTTTGTTTATCAAATACAAATCAACGAAGATATCCTTCCAAACATTTGTTTACTATCTCAATTTGCACACCAAATTGAGGATGATAAGATGAGCTATGAGCTAACTGAGTACCGAGACAAGAAAATAATTCTGTCCAAAAATTTCCAGTGAAAATCGGAACCCTATCACTTAGAATAATATTTGGGTTTCCATGTAGCTTTTGAATTGTTTCCATAAATGCAGTAGAAACTGTATTGGCTTTAAATGGATGTGATAATGCACAAAAGTGTGCATACTTGGTAAGTCTGTCAACTACCACCATGATGACACTCTTTCCCTCAGACTTGGGTAAACCTGTGATAAAATCCATTGGAACCTCCTGCCAACATTGGTTTGGAATGGATAAAGGTTGTAATAGACCTGAGGTCTTAATTGTTTCAACTTTATTTTGTTGGAAAACCAAATATTCCACCACAAACTTTTGAATACCCGATTTAAGGCCATCCCAAAGAAATTCCTTCTTAACCCTGTGGTAAGTTTTTAAAAATCCTGAGTGCCCTCCTAAGGGAGAAGTGTGCAATTCCATAAGAATATTTTGTTTGAGTTGGGAATTCTTACAGAGGTATAAGCGATCTTTGTACCATAATGAATCATTTTGCCAGCAAATGTATCATATGTACTGGAATCTTGTTGTAACTTTCGAATAAGTGCCCACACTTCTTCATCATTCTTCCATTCCTCCCTTGCTTCATTTATCCAATCTGGTTGGATAATAGAAATGGCGCACAACAATGCTTCCACATCCTCATCCTTTCTTGAGAGTGCATCTGCCACCACATTTTGCTTCCCTTTTTTGTAGATGATTTCAAAGTCATAACCCAACATCTTTGTGACCCACTTTTGTTGCTCTTCAGAGGATAATCTTTGTTATAAAAAGTATTTAAGGCTATCATGATCCATTTTTACCTTGAAGTGTCTTCCCATTAGGTAGGGTCGTCATTTCTTAAGTGCATGTAGTATTGCCAACATTTCCTTCTCATAAATAGCTTTGTGTAAAAACTTTCCCTTGATTAGATGACTTTCAAAAGCAATGGGTCTTTCATCTTGCATTAAAACAGCACCAATTCCATTTCTTGAAGCATCACATTCCACAATAAAAGGTTTTTGTGAAGTCTGGTGTAGCTAAGACTGGTGCTTGGCACATTGCCTCTTTAAGATGTTCAAAGGCCTTTGTTGCTTCTGGAGTCCATGAAAATGCATCTTTCTTCAATAATGTTGTTAGAGGTGCTGCTATTCTCCCATAATTCTTAACAAACTTGCGATAATACCCTGTCAACCCGAGAAATCCTCACAGATGCTTTATGGATGTGGGAATTTTCCATTACTTAATGGCTTTAATTTTTCTAGGGTCTACCTTAACTCCTTCATGAGATATAATATAACCCAGATATTCCACCTCTTGTACTCCAAAGAAACATTTGGATCTTTTTTCATATAATTGTTTCTCCTCTAATAGTTGTAGCACCCTGTCAACATGTTCAACATGATCCTTCCAAGACTTGTTGTATATTATTATATCATCAAAAAATACTAACACAAATTTTCTAAGGAAGGGTTTGAAAATGGAATTCATCAAACCTTGAAATGTAGAGGGTGCATTGGTAAGGCCAAAAGGCATGACCAAAAATTCATAATGACCCTCATGAGTTCTAAATGCTATTTTCGGAATGTCTTCAGTCTTCATTCTGATTTGATGATATCTTGAACGAAGATCCAACTTGGTGAAGTAAATTGATCTATGCAATTCATCCAATAATTTATCAATGATAGGAATGGGAAACTTATCTTTAATAGTGAGCTTGTTGAGCTCCCTATAATCTGGACACATGCGCCATGATCCATCCTTCTTGTGCACCAATACTATTAGAGTAGTGAAAGAACTTTGACTAGGTTGAATTATACTAGCATCTAGCATTTCTTAAACCATACATTCACTTTCACTCTTTTGGGCATAGGGATATCTGTACGACCTGATGTTTGGAGGAACACTTCCTAGAATCAGATGAATAGCATGATCATGATCACGAATAGGTGGGAGACCTTTGGGAGTCTCAAATACCTTGGAATGAATGTCCAAGGCTTTTTGGAGATCTGGAAAAATAGATGATTTCAATGTGGAAACATCTAGCAAACATAATTGTGCAATCAAACCTCTTTGTTCCTTTTTTAGAAGCTTTGTCATACCATTAAAGCTGATTATATTTCTCGGTTTCCCTGCAATACCCCTTAATTCAACTTCCTTTCCTTCCCCATTAAATTTCATGAAAAGTTCTTCAAAATTAAAAGCTATTGTACCCAAGGATTGTAGCCATTGGTCTCCTAGTACAACATCAGCGCCTCCCATTGGAATGGAAAGCATTGGGCTAGTCAATACATATTCTCCCATGGATAGCTTGATATTATGGCACTTTCCAGAGGAATTTATTGTTCCTCCATTTGCAACCATGACTTGGCACTCTGGTGCTAGATATAGGAACCAATTCAATTCTTTTGCTACCTTACAATGAATAAAATTGTGGGTACTTCCTTAATCAATCAACACTATTACATTTTTCTTCTTGATTTGTCCTTCTATATTGATGTTTTGAGGAGTGGTAATTCCAGCCAATGCATTACAAGATATGGTCGAATTCATTTCTTCTTTATCTAGGCTTTGTTCTTGGACTATATCCTCTTCTTTTGACCTTTCTTGCTCCTTTTCTTCTTCCTCTTCACAATCTATGTAGAATAATTTCTTCTCAGTGCACTTATGACCTTTAGTGTATTTGCTATCACAACTGTAACAAAGCCCTTTTGTTGTTTTTTCTTCCAATTGTTGTGGTTTCAACCTTATAGGTTGTGGAAGACTAGGGGCAATGATACTTCCATGTTTATAGTTGTGAGTGGTATGCTTCTTGGTTGCCATAATTTTGCTTTCCATTTTTCTTGCTAACCTGAATGCCTTCTCTAATTAATCAGGTTCCCAAAGGTGAACATTATGTTGGATATTATCCTTTAAAGTCCGTATGAACACATCAATCCTACGCTCCTCTGGAATATTTTTTTCCCTTATGTTCAATTTTTGGAACTCCTCAATGTGCTCCATTATTGAACCCTTTCGTTTGAGACTTATCAATTGGCTAAAAAAAGTGTTGCTTTTTGTATCCTCACAATGTGCTGTCAATTCTTCCATAAAAATTGCCCAAGTGATAGTTTGTTTACGAGAGAAAAGCCATTGATACCATACAAACTTATTTGGTTCCAAATATAAAGTTGCAATATGTACCTTTTGTGTGTTTTGCACATTATTGAGATCGAAAAATTGCTCCATCTGTAATATCCATGTTGCGGGATCCTTGCCCTCAAACTTCCTCATATCGATTTTTGGAATATTGTGGGTCTTCAATCCAATATTAGAGTCTATGAAATCATGATTAACATTTCTTTTGTTCGCATCATGAGTTTCCTTTACTACCCTTTTACCATTAGTAAGTATTTCTTGTATAAAATTTGTAAAATATGTCTTTAAATCTATCTTCAAATTGTCAATCTTAGCTTCCACACCATTCATATTAGCTTCCAAACCCTTTATCTTAGATTCCACGCCATCTATCTTAGCTTTTGTTAGCTTTTGCGACAGTGAAATTTGTTGCACTTAGTCTTGTAATTTTGATATATCATGTAGCATTTCTTCCTCTTCTTCATGAGTCATGCTAGAGCTTTCAGGTTGCTTACTAGGTGTTTACATTTTCTTTCCTCGGGGCATCAGTTACCAATAATAATGCTCTACTATTCCCTTTGAATTCCTTCAAAATGATTTTTCAAACCAAGCTTAAGCAAAAATTTAAAAAATTCTACACACCTTTTTTCACTTTGTAGGAGCTCGATATTGCCTCTGATGTATCTCTGTAATTTCGGATCATCCAGTTCTGAAATTGTGACCTCTAGTAGCCCTCTGTGTCCTCTTTCCAATGCCACTAGTCTGATCCCAATTGGATTCTCCAAGGAAGAGTTATTCCAAATCTCCCACAGTGACCTGATTATAGACTAGTTCAGTAGAGCGAACTTGTACGATGTGCCACATGTCCCTGTTTCGACCTTTGGCTCTGAAAAATATATACAAGAAACTACAGTCTGTTTTCTTTCTATACCTTCTTACGAAATTTCAATCAGATGCTCAGAGAGAAAATTATGACGATTTTCCCCAGATCACCTGTTTGGAATGTAATTTAGGAGTCTGCAAAAAGACTAACTTCCTCAAATCACATCTCCGCAAATATAGCGCAAAAAGCTTTGAAATTCGGACCCGAGCTTCAGTGCAATCTCATCTCAAATGGTTTTTTTTTTAGCTTCTGAAACATCACAGAGAAAAATTATAGTGAAAATGCCATGATGACCTATTTGGAGCAGCGAAACCCTAGAATCCAAAGCTCTGATGCCAAATGTTATGAAACCAGCTCACAAAAAGATAGAAAAGATAGATCAACGCCTTAGAATTCAGCCTCTTCGAGGGGGCAACCTCCTTTACATTACACAAACGAATGATTCTTTGATGATTCAAATGACAAAACCTCCTTTCTATATATAGGAGTCTAAGGAGTCACAATATAACCCAGCTGACCTAACAATAATAATATAAAGGCACAAAAATAACAATATGGGGACAATAGGGTCACAACAATATTAATAAGGGATACAACTACAATAGTAATGGGGTAATCACTAGTATTATAGGGACATAACATTATGCAAGAAGTAAAGGTATTGTGTTATGAGTCACGGAAACTGAATGAGCACAAGAAGAACTACTCGACACATGATCATGAGCTGACAGCAATTATATATGCATTGAAGATGTGGAGATAGTATCTTCTGGCCACGAGGCTTACATTGATGAACCACCATAGTGGGTTGAGGTATTTCTATGATCAGTTGAATCTAAATGCCAGGCAACCCAGATGGTTGGCTACCCTTAGTGAGTTCGACTTTGAGACCAGATACATGAAAGGGAAGGAGAACCGGGTTGGAGATGCTCTTAGCAGGAAGGTATAAGTAAATCATATAGTAGCTATGAGATCTTATGGGATAGAGTTACAGAATATGATATTACAGGAAGGACAGAGGGATGACGAATACATGGATATTATGAATAGGTTATAGCAGAGCATAAGTACAGGTACATGTGCAAGTACATGTACATGTGATTGGGATGCAGACTATCGTCTCACGACAGATGGTTTGGTGAGTTTTAGAGACAGGATCTATGTGCCAAATTGAAATGAGCTCAAGAATCTTATCTTGAGGGAGCTTTATGTTAAGATATACTCAAGTCATTCGGGATATTATAAGACATTGATGGACGTAAAAAAAGTTCTACTATTGTTCGAATTTGATGAAGGAAGTGGCATAGTTCATGGCTAGATGTTTATATTATCAGTAGGTCCAGGAAAAATGTAAGCATCCAGGTGGTTTAATATAGCCTATAATGATTTCAGAACGGAAATGGGAGGTCATTTCCATGGATTTCATTATAGGTATTCCAAGGACAGTGGGGCAACATGATTCTATTAACGTCATGGTCGAAAAGTTGACCAAGGTAGCACACTTCATTCTAGTTAAGGCTACATATTTAGCTAGTTACATAGCACATGTGTTCATCAGAGAGATATTGAGACTATATGGTGTTCCAAAGAATATTGTGTCAGACAAGGATGCAAAGTTAGCTTCCAGGTTTTGGAAGGAGCTATTTGTAGGCTTTGGTAGAGAGTTGACCTTTAGTACAACTTATCATACACAAACAAGTGGACAGTTAGAGAGAGTCAATAGGATCTTGGAGGATATTTTGAGGATGTACATGATACACCCACAAAAGAAATGGGAGTATGTTCCATTGGTTGAGTTTGCATACAACAATGGTTATTAGGCTTCATTGAGGATTAGTCCTTTTGAGGCATTTTATGGGTGAAGTTGTAACACTCCCATTAGCTGGAGTGACCTAGTGAACAAGTTACTTATTGGACTAGACATGTTGGTGGACATGGAGTACGAAATTCATGTTATAAAGAAGAATCTAAAGGTAGCACAAGATAGACAAAAGAGTTATGCAGTCAACACAAGGTGTTAAAGGAGTTTTAGGTTGGGGAGCATGTGTATTTGTGCATCAAGCCAAAGTAAAGATCTTTGAGGATTGGTTCATGTAACAAGTTGGCACCATCATATTGTAGGCCTTTTGAGATCCTTAATAGGATTGGACTGATGGCATATCAACTTGCACTACCTCCAACGGTGAAATTCCATGATTTTTTCCATATGTCATTTCTTAAGAAGTATATAAATGAAGTTGATCATGTTATTGATTGGTTTTTATTGCAGGTGGAGAAAGAAGGAGAGTTCCAGCTGGAGCCTCAGTGCATATTGCAGAGGAAATATCTCACGCTTAGGAAACAATCCATAGAGAAAGTTAAAGTGTAGTGGAAGCACTTTGGGCCGGAAGAAACTACATGGGAGATGGAAGATCAGATGTAGGACATGTATTATTCATTGTCGGTCGAGGAAAACAAGTTTTGGTTTGATGTTGGCATATGTTTTGTTGATGTCTTGGTATATGTATGTATATGTATATGGACATAACTACCACCATGAGCTAAGTTATAAAATTCCAATAAGTGGTATCGGTGTCATGTTATTATGGTTGTTATATTGTCATGTTGTCATGAAGTTTTACTTTTCAGTAGGTCTTTCATTATAAATACTGCATCGAGCTAAGTTATAAAACTCCATGGGCAGTATGTTTTTTGTTCAGTGAATTTTTTGAGGTAATGGTGTGGTTTAACACCGAGGATGACATTCCCTAAGGGGGAGGGTTCTATAACAGACCAGGTGGAAAATTTCATGTAATAAATGTTAATAATGGAAAAATAAGACCACGGTTCAGGAACACTTATTCCAAGATGAATGTTGGGAAAATATGTCCTAGTGGACATCACTAGGTGTGTTTTGGCCAAGGAAAATTGGCAAAGGCTAAGGCTAAGGCACTAAAAGGAAAAAAATATTTTTTGGCACATTTATTTATGAAATAAAGGAAATTAGGAGAAAAGTAAGGTGAAAGGTCATAGGTTGCATGTTAGGAGGAAATTGAAGAAAAATAATGGGAAATGAAGAAAATAGAGGCCTCATTAATAAAAAGGCATCTGAGGATCAGTTGGTACCCTATTGTTAGTTCATGTTTGGAGCTCTCTCATTATTCTTTCTCTCTCTCACTCTTGGTCGCTTAGGATTTTCTTATATAACTCTAGCCTTCGATCAAGGAAGGGAAAGTAAGCAAAGGGAAAGGAAGGAAAGAAAGGATCAAGGAAGGAAGAGCATGATCAAGTAGTTTCAATAGGAATACCATGTGTGATTTCCTAGCTATTTTGGAAATGCATTTCTTTACATGTTAGCATATAGCTCTCTTATTTTCAGTGCCATGGTTTCATTGGGTTATTATACTGGCTTTCAACCTAGCCTTGCCTATTTCCATATGCCATGGCATTGGGATGTTTATCTCGGATTTGATCTTTGGTTTGCCAGATGGATTTCAGAATATGGGGTGGAGGTGGGCTCAAGGTTAATTCTCGAAGGCCTAGGAATCCCTCAACCGATTTTGGTGTGATGCATGGTAAATCCTCAGGGATAAGTCTTGGTTTAGGGCCTAGTGATCTGGGTTTGTATTGTGGTAAATTCTGAGAGACTAGTCTCGGTTTAGGGCCTAGTGATTTTGGATTGGATTACATTAAATCCTGAGAGAGAAGGATATAGAAAAATCCTCAAGGATAATGATGGATTCCAGATGGAATTCCAAGTTCGGTTCAGTTGTGAACAGAGCATCGGTTTTGGTGTGATCATTGTTTGATGAGGGTGGAGGTGGTTTAACCTCTAGATTCCCTTGTTTTTTCATGGATTGGTTGTTTCATGAGATCCCACATTCATGCTTGAAATATGGCATGGTGGTGACTGGCTAAAAGAATGATTTTGTTCAGCCATGTCTACGGTCGTGTGGAATGTGGAAGTCCCAAACCTCGTCAAATTTTCCTATGATTAATAAAAGTTAACCTCTCTTAGTTTTTCACTAGTTTATATATGGATTTAACGTTTGTTATATCTCTAATATTTATATGGTTTTATGTTGTTTATAAGCATGGTTAAATGATTGGTTCATGTCATGGTTATTTCATGTATTCACTTGTAATTTTTAAATGGATGGATGCAAGACATAATTGATGATATAATAGTTCAATGGAGAAGGAGGTGATCCTTTTGGTTATGTTTCATAATTTCTTTCAGACATTTATTCTTTGTCTTGTATTTTAGACTTGTAGGTTGCATTGGTGCCAAGCATTTGATAGAATATCAGTCCTATTTGGTGATGCTCAAGCCTAGTCCTGAGGTTGATTTTTGATTTGTTTATATTCTCATCATGTCTTTGATTCATTCTGAAGGTTATAACAAGTTTTGGGTAGAGGTAAGGATTGTAGGCTAGAAAAGTGGCTCAAATCTCATGGACTCTAGCACATGTCTGCTGGAGAAAGTCCACAGACGCTCGCACAGAGGCTTGTGAGAGAAAATTTTACTTTTGGTCATTCTCTTGCCTATAACATGAGCGTGACCAAGAGTTAAAAGGCGTAAATTGTTAGTAGCACTTAGGGACAGGATTTTTGAGTGGCTGACATGTCTCCTAAGGGTGTTGTTGCTCATGTGAATGGGTTTGTTTAATATGTTCCGTCAGTTCCATTTCCTTAAGGTCACCAAGGAAGTTGAATCCCTTATAGCAGCCTTTCTCATCACATGTTTACCTCGGTTGGGCAGTTACTTGGGTGGACATGGGAGGAGGGAGTGTTACATACTGATTGTATGGAAAGATGAAACATATAGCAGTCACCGATGATGTAATTGCAGAGGTCTCGGGACTGCTAGCCACTGGACCTGTATGGACCCTGAAGAAGGAAAGATTGCAAAAGATAATGGAGATCTTCCAGGATGAAGGCCAGAACCTGACAGTCAGAGGAAAGGGAGTCCTACCAGTAGCATTAGGAGAGCCCTGGGTAGAATTGGCGAGGATCATCTAGAGCTACATCACCTGTGAAGGCAAGAAAGACGTGGTAAGACCACGGCACCTTAAACTCTTAGCTGTATTAAAAGAGAAATGCTCTGTGAACCTACCTGCATTTTTAAATTCATTACTGCATGATGTTTCCCGAAGCATGAAAAAGTCACAACATGTGGAATCGGTAGTGAGTCACCATGGACTGATATGGCTGATAGTTAGCCACAGTTTGGCTCAGCAATAGAGCAGCTGGGAAGAACTAATTGCTATAATAGATGGGGCACCAACTCCGCCAGCCCCAAAACGCAAACATACTGCCAGTACACCAAATAGACCATCAAAACGGAGAAAATCAGTTAGATTGGCACGGATTAGAGGGAGATTGGAAAATCCCCAAGGGAGTACCAGCCAGCCTGTGGAGATAGACGACTCAAGGGATGAGCAACCCCCGCAATTGGAAGGAGAAGAGAATGAGAAAGAAGTGGAAGGAAATGAGGAAGGAGAGACAGAGGAAGAGACCGAGCAACCTGAGCAGGTGGAGGTGGAGGCAGAACAACGTGAAGAGAGTCCATTGCAAAATCCATTGCAAGAGGATGAATTGGCCAAAATTCTGGCCAATATGGGCGAATATGGCCAGCCTCTCAGCCCGCCAGGCCTCCAGATTGAGGAAGAACCAAAAGAGCATTTTGCTCAAGATAAAAATGCACCCGAGGAATTGTGCGATGGGGAAGAAAACAAAGAGAATAATTCTGCAAGTATGACAGGAGAAGAAAATGATGAAGAAATGGGGGGGGAATAATCCGCTCCCAGCCAGACTACACCAGAAGAATTGCATGAAGAAGAAGGGGTGGAAAAGGAAGTTACCCAAGATGTAACAGAGCTAGCTAGGGTTTCTATTCCTGAGCAACCTGAACCAAACATCGAAGGAGAAACCCAAGAAGAAAACCATGGAATTGGCCAAGATAACAATCCAGGCCCGAATAAACAAATAATTGTTCCTTCTAAGGAAACAGAAGAAATCAAACGATTACGAAAAGAACATGTTGGGTCCCTATAATACTAGTGATTACCCCATTACTATTGTAGTTATACCCCTTATTTATATTGTTGTGCCCCTATTACCCACATATTGTTATTTCTGTGCCCCATAGAATCCCTCTATTATTATTTTTGTGGCTTTATATTATTATTGTTAGGTCGGCTGGATTATATTGTGACTCCTTAGACTCCTATATATAGAAAGGAGGTTTTGTCATTTGTATCATCCAAGAATTGTTTATTTATGTAATGTAAAGGAGGTTTCCCCCTCGAAGAGGCTAAATTCTAAGGCATTGATCTTTCTTTTCTATCTTTTCTTGAGCTGGTTTCATAACATTTGGTATCAGAGCTTTGGATTCTAGGGTTTCGCTGCTCCAAACAGGTCATCGTGGCATTTTCGCTATAAATTTTTGTCTGTGACGTTTCAGAAGTCGCAAAAAAAACCCATTTGAGAAGAAATCGCGCTGAACCTTGGATCCGAATTTCAGAGTTTTTCGCGTGATATTTTCTGAGATATGATTTGAGGAAGTTGGTCTTTTTGCAGACTCCTGAATTACACTCAAAACAGGTGACCTGGGGAAAATCGTCATAACTTTCTTTCTGAGCATCGGATTGAAATTTCATAAGAAGGTACAGAAAGAGGAAGGACTGTAGTTTTCTTTTATATATTTTTAAGAGTCAAAGGTTGAAACAGTGACACGTGGTACGTCGTACAAGTTCACTCTACTGAACTAGTCTATAATCAAGTCACTGTGGGAGATTTCGCATAACTCTTCCTCAGAGAATCCAATTTGGATCAGACTTGTGGCATTGGAAAGAGGACACAGAGGGCTACTAAAGGTCACAAATTCAGAACTAGAAAATTAGAAAGTACAGAGATACATCGGAGGCAATATCGAGCTCCTACAAAGTGAAAAAAGGTGTGTAGATTTTCTTTAATTTTTGCTTAAGCTTGGTTTGAAAATTTATTTTGAAGGAATTCAAAGGGCATATTAGAGAATTATTATCGGTAACTGATTCCCCGAGGAAAGAAAATGCAAACACCTAGTAAGGAGCCTGAAAGCTCTAGCATGACTCATGAAGAAGAAGAAGAAATGCTATATGATATATCAAAATTACAAGAACAAGTGCAACGAGTGTCACTTGCACAAAAAGCAAGAGAATCTAAAATGGATGGTTTAAGGAAAGATGTAGAAGCTAAGATGGATGGTTAAAGAAAGGTGTAGAAGCTAATATGGATGGCATGGAAGCTAAGGTGAATGGCATGGACGCTAAAATTGATGGCATGGATGATAAGGTGGATAAGTTGCTACAAGAAATAGTCACTAAGGGTGAAAGAGTACTAAAGGAAACTCATGATGAGAACAAAAGAAATGTTAATCATGATTCCATAGACTCTAATTTTGGATCGAAGACTCACCATGTTCCAAAAATCGATATGAGGAAGTTTGATGGCAAGGATCCCGCCACATGGATATTACAGATGGAGCAATTCTTCGATCTCAATAATGTGCAAAACACACAAAAGGTACGTATGGCAACTTTATATTTGGAACCAAATCAGTTTGTATGGTATCAATGGCTTTGTTCTCGTAAACAATTTATCACTTGGGCAATTTTTACGGAAGAATTGATAGCACATTATGAGGATACAAAAAGCAACACTTTTTTTAGCCAATTGATAAGTCTCAAACAAAAGGGTTCAATAATGGAGCACATTGAGGAGTTCCAAAAATTGAACATAAGGGTAAAAGATATTCCAGAGGAGCATAGGATTGATGTGTTCATAGGGTCTTTAAAGGATAATATCCAACATGATGTGCGCCTTTGGGAACCTGATTCATTAGAGAAGGCATTCAGGTTAGCAAGAAAAATGGAAAGCAAAATTATGGCAACTAGGAAGCATACCATTCACAACTATAAAGACGGAAGTGTTGTTGCCCATAGTCTTCCACAACCTACAAGGTTGACACCACAACAATTGGAAGAAAAAAGAGCAAAAGGGCTTTGTTACAATTGTGATAGCAAATACACAAAAGGTCATAAGTGTGCTGAGAAGAAATTATTCTACATAGATTGTGAAGAGGAAGAAGAAAAGGAGCAAGAAAGGTCAAAAGAAGAGGATATATTCCAGGAACAAAGCCTAGATGAAGAACAAATAAATCCGACCATATCTTGTAATGCATTGGCGGGAATTACCACTCCTCAAACCATCAAGATAGAAGGACAAATCAAGAAGAAAAAGGTAATAGTGTTGATTGATTCAGGAAGCACCCACAATTTTATTCATTGTAGGGTAGCAAAAGAATTGAATTGCTTCCTATATCCAGCACCAGAGTGTCAAGTGATGATTGCAAATGGAGGAACAATAAATTGTTCTGGAAAGTGCCATAATATCAAGCTATCCATGGGAGAATATGTATTGACTAGCCCAATGCTTTCCATTCCAATGGGAGGTGCTGATGTTGTACTAGGAGTCCAATGGCTACAATCCTTGGGTACAATAGCTTTTAATTTTCAAGAACTTTTCATGAAATTTTCTGTGGAAGGAAAGGAAGTTGAATTAAGGGGTATTGCAGGGAAACCAGGAAAGATAATCAGCTCTAATGGCATGACAAAGCTTCTAAAAAAGGAGCAAAGAGGTGTAATTGCACAATTATGTTCGCTAGATGTTTCCACATTGGAATCATCTATTTCTCCAGATCTCCAAAAAGTCTTGGACAATCATTCCAAGGTATTTGAGACTCCCAAAGGTCTCCCACCTATGCGTGATCATGATCATGCTATTCATCTGATTCCAGGAAGTGTTCCTCCAAACATCAGGCCGTACAGATATCCATATGTCCAAAAAAGTGAAATTGAACGTATGGTTGCAGAAATGCTAGAGGCTGGTATAATTCAACCGAGTCAAAGTTCTTTCTCAGCTCCAGTAGTATTGGTGCACAAGAAGGATGGATCATGGCGCATGTGTCCAGATTATAGGGAGCTCAACAAGCTCACTATTAAAGATAAGTTCCCCATTCCTGTCATTGATGAATTACTGGATGAATTGCATGGATCAATTTACTTCACCAAGTTGGATCTTCGTTCGGGATATCATCAAATCAGAATGAAGATTGAAGACATTCCGAAAACGGCATTTAGAACTCATGAGGGTCATTATGAATTTTTGGTCATGCCTTTTGGCCTTACCAATGCACCTTCAACATTTCAAGGTTTGATGAATTCAATTTTCAAACCATTCCTTAGAAAATTTGTGTTAGTATTTTTTGATGATATACTAATCTACAGCAAGTCTTGGAAGGATCATGTTGAACATGTTGACAGGGTGCTACAACTATTGGAGGAGAAACAATTATATGCAAAAAGATCCAAATGTTTCTTTGGAGTCCAGGAGGTGGAATATTTGGGTCATATTGTATCTCATGAAGGAGTTAAGGTAGACCCTAGCAAAATTAAAGCCATTAAGGAATGGAAAATCCCCACATCCATAAAGCATCTGCGAGGATTTCTTGGGTTGACAGGGTATTATCGCAAGTTTGTTAAGAATTATGGGAGAATAGCAGCACCTCTAACAACATTATTGAAGAAAGATTCATTTTCATGGACTCCGGAAGCAACAAAGGCCTTTGAACATCTTAAAGAGGCAATGTGCCAAGCACCGGTCTTAGCTACACCGGACTTCACAAAAACCTTTATTGTGGAATGTGATGCTTCAGGAAATGGAATTGGTGCTGTTCTAATGCAAGATGAAAGACCCATTGCTTTTGAAAGTCGTCCAATCAAGGGAAAGTTTTTAAGCAAAGCTATTTATGAGAAGGAAATGTTGGCAATACTCCATGCACTTAAGAAATGGCGACCCTACCTAATGGGAAGACACTTCAAGGTAAAAACGGATCATGATAGCCTTAAATACTTTTTAGAACAAAGATTATCCTCTGAAGAGCAACAAAAGTGGGTCACAAAGATGTTGGGTTATGACTTTGAAATCATCTACAAAAAAGGGAAGCAAAATGTGGTGGCAGATGCACTCTCAAGAAAGGATGAGGATGTGGAAGCATTGTTGTGTGCCATTTCTATTATCCAACCAGATTGGATAAACGAAGCAAAGGAGGAATGGAAGAATGACGAAGAAGTGTGGGCACTTATTCGAAAGCTACAACAAGATTCCAGTACTTCTGATACATTTAGCTGGCAAAATGATTCGTTATGGTACAAAGATCGCTTATACCTCTGTAAGAATTCCCAGCTAAAACAAAAGATTCTTATGGAATTGCACACTTCTCCCTTAGGAGGGCACTCAGGATTTTTAAAAACTTACCACAGGGTTAAGAAGGAATTTTTTTGGGATGGCCTTAAATCAGATATTCAAAAGTTTGTGGCGGAATGTTTGGTTTGCCAACAAAATAAAGTTGAAACAATTAAGACACCGGGTCTATTACAACCTTTATCCATTCCAAGCCAACGTTGGGAGGAGGTTTCAATGGATTTTATCACAGGTTTACCCAAGTCTGAGGGAAAGAGTGTCATCATGGTGGTAGTTGACAGACTTACCAAGTATGCACACTTTTGTGCATTATCACATCCATTTAAAGCCAGTACAGTTTCTACTGCATTTATGGAAACAGTTCAAAAGCTACATGGAAACCCAAAGATTATTGTAAGTGACAGAGATCCCATTTTCACTGGAAATTTTTGGACAAAATTATTTTCTTGTCTTGGTACTCAGTTAGCTCATAGCTCATCTTATCATCCTCAATCTGATGGGCAAACTGAGATAGTAAACAAATGTTTGGAAGGATATCTTCGTTGCTTTGTATCTGATAAACAGACACAATGGGTCAAATGGTTGCCTCTGGCTGAATGGTGGTATAACACTTCCTTCCATACAGCAACAAAAATGACCCCATTTATGGCACTTTATGGGTATCAACCACCATCAATCACATCATATTTAAGAGAAAATTCTAAGGTTCAGGCAGTGGAACATCACATCGAACATCAACAACAAGTCCTCCAACTCTTAAAGGATAACCTCGTGTTGGCACAAAATAGAATGAAACAACAGGCAGATCAACATCGCAGTGAAAGAAGTTTTGATGTAGGTGATTGGGTATTCCTACGGCTACAACCATATAAGAAAATGTCCCTAAAGCAAGCTAAGAAGGATAATAAATTATCACCAAAGTATTATGGTCCGTACAAGGTGTTGGAAAAGATTGGTACTATGGCATACAAATTGGAGCTTCCTGCAGCTTCTCGATTGCACCCAGTTTTCCATGTTTCATGTTTAAAGAAGGTTATAGGTGACAAGCTCCCAGTTCAAACAATATTGCCAGAACTTGACGAGGAAGGAAAAATTATATTGGAACCGGAAGCAGTCACAGAAACAAGAACTCGACAGCTACGAAATCGATCAATTTCAGAGTATCTTATCAAGTGGAAGAACTTATCCGCTGAAGATTCCACATGGGAGGATGAGAATTTTATGCAGAAGTATCCAGAACTGCTCAAGCGTTGAGGACAACACTTTTTTGAAGGAGAGGGGCATGTTGGGTCCCTATAATACTAGTGATTACCCCATTACTATTGTAGTTATACCCCTTATTTATATTGTTGTGCCCCTATTACCCACATATTGTTATTTCTGTGCCCCATAGAATCCCTCTATTGTTATTTTTGTGGCTTTATATTATTATTGTTAGGTCGGCTGGATTATATTGTGACTCCTTAGACTCCTATATATAGAAAGGAGGTTTTGTCATTTGTATCATCCAAGAATTTTTCATTTATGTAATGTAAAGGAGGTTGCCCCCTCGAAGAGGCTGAATTCTAAGGCGTTGATCTTTCTTTTCTATCTTTTCTTGAGCTGGTTTCATAACAGAACAGCAAAGGTTGCTAAATGTTATAGCTCGATTCGATAGCAAATTAGGGTTTTGAGAATGAGAAAAAGACCAAAGAGAAATTCAGGTAAAAGACATGCAGCTACTCTAGTGAGACCCCCCAAGAAAAAGGTTCGAAAGAACCCTGTTAAGCCTGCTGTTCAAAACCCTGTCGAAGAATAGTTTGTTGTTCAAACCGCCATTAAAGAACAATCTGTTGTTCAAAATCTTGTTAAAATGCAGACTTCCATTCAAAAGCAAAAGGAACAGCATTCCACTATTGCTCATGTTGAAGTGAAAACAGACGATATATTGGCCTATGACAAGGAAGTTGAGACAGAGGCACAGTGCTCTAAAAAGATACAGACTATAAATACAAGGCAACACAATAGGAAGATTCAAGTAAATCTTCCACTGGCCACTACTATGTGGGACAACAATCTGACGACAGTAACCCTACGAGATGGTTTGATACAAGCTCAGAAAGCAGTTGAAAAACTCACATAACAAACAGTTTCTCAAGAAATGTATGAAGAATTACAACAACAGCTAAGGAATGTCAATTTATCCGAAAGCCAAGCCTTTGAAGGATGGCGAAAAGAATAAGAAAAAGTTGCAAAGGTAACTCACATATTATATGTAGTTATCAGATAGATGGATACCTTATGCTCTTTGTAAATTGGCATCCTAGCATGTAGAGCCCCTGCCAAGAATCATGCCTTGTTTTTAACGGAACAATATTTGCAATTGAAAATTAAGGCCGTCAAAGCAGGAGCCCCTATACAAATTAATACCATTGATGATTTTATAAATTGTTGTAAGCACTATGGAGTGAAGGTTCAAAGACTACTGTGTGAATTCTATCTACATAACCTTGTGCTAGATCAGGACATAGAGTAGAACCCTGGCCCTTTCGTTGGCGATATCCAATTGCAGGCATTTATTTCGTTTGGAGTTAATCAAATCAAATGGCTTAAAGCCTATAATGCCTTCCAAAGACAAGAAAATGGATTAGACTTATGGGTAAGAGCTGAGGCTAAAGATCCATTACAATTATGGAACAAACACAGGAGCCTTATGGGGACTCCGGGCGTGATTGACGCGTTAAAACCCATTCATATAGCAATCAACCGACAAGGGATAGAATACTTCTTTACCATTAAGGACCTTGCCAGTACACTTGCTAAATTTCGATATCAGACCTCTAATTCGAACATCCAACTCAAGGAACCATTTAATTATGAGAAATTTAAGTTAGCCGCTGATCGTCTGAACCTCTGTGGCGAAATTATCTTGAGGGCAAGGCCATCTTGGTTAGGATATAGGTTTCGAAGTCTAATTATTTGGCACCCTGCACCTGGATACCAAGCCCTGTATGAAATGCCTGAGGGTTAGACAGGCCATGTTTTTGAACACCTAGTTAGGCATCATGGCTGTAGGCCACCACATGAGATCGCATCTCTAACCTACTCTCTCCCTGCCTTACATGTCAACTACAATGTTTTCATGAGGGCATGAAAAAGGGTAAGCAGGGGGGTGTGTGGAGTATTGAAGAAGGTATGTTTTCATTGACTATTTTGCCATCTTTTCTTTAGAACTCATAACATCTTTGCACCATGAACTAGGTAGATAATGGGAAATCATGACAAATCTATAAATATTTATATGTAACATGAAAACACTAATAATTTTCATCCCTTATGCAGGAAAAGGGAAAAACTAAATATTGTCGCTCCAAAGAAAAGGATAGGGCCAAGCTAACCGCTGTCCCTTTGGCGGGGAACCATATGCAAACAAGACGATCTAAATTAAAACATCTTAGCCAAGGAAAGGAAAAGGAGATATCAACTCAGTGCAAGAAAAGGACCAGATAACTGAGGATTAATAGCTTGGCGATTCCCTCAGGATCCTTTGATCCTGAGGGATCGCTGCTTTAACTATTTCTGCATCCTTGATATCTCTGCTTCAGCTGTTATAAGTAGGGGCAACACTGCTAGCCCGGGAGAGACTGTTAATTTTTATGTAACTTTTCTCTGTATGTGAAACTTTGATCATCGACTCTCGTTGAGAAGTGATCCATTGTAACTCTGTCTTAACACTTTAATATAAATCTGGTTGTTTTTCTATCTGTGATTCTGGAATAACTTCAAGCGGTGTATCCCTGGAGGCTAAGGGCCCGACCCTAATGGAACACTTGCTCCTGTATCATTATCTTTAGTTCATGTGCGGTTTGTATTATCAACTTTAATCGGTAATTTGGTGTGTTTCGTTATCGTATATCACAGCTCTATTATATTTTATATATCGTTCTCTGCAATAGGAAAGTTGTATTGTGCATTCTGATCTTACAACATATTGTTGTTCCTTTACAGTCATTAATATAACATCATTGTTCTTTACAGTATGGTATTGCTGTTCAAAGTAACCAAGCTGTAACCTTCTTAAGTCGGTATTACTGTATTCATCTATGGTTTATACTTCATACGATTGTTGTTCAATTGACATTGTTGTTCCATTATGAATTGCGATCATTACCCTTTCTAACCGAGACCAATACTTGCGGTATCAGACTCAGATTACTGTTTTTCTTAATATCTCTACATGATGTGTGTATTATTTATTTCGGTACTGTATATTCACAATTGGCTCTAAGTGTTGTTCTATATTTCATTGGTAATTGGTTGTCATTCCATTTCTATTTATTGTCCAATTTAACCTTTGAGTAAAGATTAACATTTGATTTCTGTAGGATATGATTATTGTACTTATTCCTGTAGATTAAGGTGTGTTGTTTATTAGACTTAGTTGTCATTAGATTTTATAGTTGTTGTTCCATTTTTAGTTGCTATTCCATTTCCTGTTATTTGCGTTACTGTTGCTTTGGTGTGGAGAATGGTTTGAAACTGTAGTGGGCATTGGAATTTGTTGTCTAGTCCCCAAATTGATGATCTGTTCCTTGGATTAGTTACATCAGTTTCCAAAGGGATGAGTTATTGTTACTGGACCCTTGACTGATAAATTTCTTAGCTTTCTGAATGCATGATTTAGTATTTAAAGTATTTTGTTGTAAGTAAAGTTTCTTTCAAGCATCCGTTCACTCTTGTGTTTTCTTGAGCACTATACTACTAGCATTACTCTGACAAATGACAACCTCAAACTGAGTACACTCTTTGAGATAACAAATCGTTCCTGGATTGACAAGTTAATGTGAGGTAATTAGAGGTGAAAAAAGACCCTTTTTACGGCTCGACAGACACCTCTGTGCAATTTCCAATGGGAAGACAAGGCAAGATAGTAGAGGGACTAGAGGACATTTTTGCACATTTTTTGAGAGCAGTGAGTCTCGATTGAGGGAGGTCACTAGGAGGACACCTCTCTGCATTTTCTTAGAGAAGTGTAGGCTAAGGTCTCTATGAAATGTGGGGTTCTATAAAGAAGGAAGGAGGCTTGATAATTTATCTTCCAAAATGTGTAGTTCACGTTGGGCTTTGAGGCAGTTTCTGCATAGTTCTTGGAAGAAAGAAATGTCGCTCACCTCTGGGATTATGTCATGCGACGGACCCAGAGGACAACCTCAAAGCAATGCATAGTTCTAGATAATAGAGTAGCACCACTGAGGGCTGAGACTGTGTAGTACATCTCAATCAGTGTCTGGTGAAGTGAGGTTGTTTCACCGAGAGATTTTCAGAAAAATGGTCAAGTGTAAGAGGAAAGTGAACTTGTGATGACTCAACATTGTGATCACACACTTATCATATTTTGACAACATGAAAACACTAACCACTACGACAACAGAGCAAAGCATGACCCTTTGTGGGACTGTCCAGAGTTGAAAGTGACAATTATGATACTTGGGATAGACCTTTGGACAACCGTGACAACACTTGCATGACATTGCTTACAACTTTGTGTATGAGTGCGATAGGTGTTCACATGGATAGGAAAACTTGTATACACATAAACAAACTTTCATGGTCACCAGAAAGGTTCGAAAACATGAAATGACAACTAAACATATCAAAAGAGTACAATTTATCCAACAGGCAAAAGGGAGTAAGACACATAGAGGAAACACATGGAATTAATTTTAGTGCTTGCAACCGTGCATGTCATTTAAGACATAATGATATGTTAATGATAAGTAGTCCTTCAATCTACACTAAGAAGTGTATTTCAAAATATCTGGCTCATTTTCCATACCTACCCTCCAAAGTGTTATGCCTCAGATGGAGTCTTCATGCGGTCCTGATCTTCTATCATACCTTGGGTTCCTTGGTCTACTTATATTTCTCCTCCACTTCTGGAGAGTCCTCTAGCATTTCATCCTTCTTGTGATCACTGAGAGACACATCTGTGTAGTCATAGTGCCAGTGACTAGTGTGGGATGAGGCCTAGGGAGGACACATTTGTGCAGTTTTAGGATGCAAGGAAGACTGAAAAGTGGGGGGGGGGGGGGGGGGTGCCGAACTGCAGAATGTTAGGGTGCAAGGCACTATTGCAATATGAGGTCCTTGGAGGACAACTCTGCACAATTTCATAGTGCAAGGCAGATAGGACAGTGAAGGGACAAAACTGCATAGTTTTAGGATGCAAGACACTGCTGTGGAATGAGGTCTTCGGATGACACATCTGCACAGTTTCAGGATGCAAGGCAGATTGGATAGCTAAGGGACAAAACTACGCATTTTTTTGAGACAGTGGGTTCTGGCTAAGGGAAGGACATTGGAGGAAACTACTATACAGTTTTGAATGCTAAGAGAGCATAGGCAGGTTTCCCCTTGAAGTAAAACAAACATCCCTTTCGATAACAAGTGATAATCCCCATCCCTAAATATGACACATACTGTAGAAAGATAAAAGAAAGAATGAATCTTAAGATCGGAAAGGGGAGCTTTACCAATAAATGACCAAGAAACGATTGATCACCAGATCCACAGTATGCTCTAAAATTTGACTACATGACAAAATTTTAGAGGCTGTTACAGCTGCTAAAACAACTCCTTACTAGTTATAACACCAAATAATGGAACTATGCACACGATACCAACTTAATTAGGTCCATTAGACAATGATACAAATTCACATTAGTACCTCTGTAAATCAAGAAATATATTAACAATTATAGGGATTTGTAGGTTCCTCACACCATGAGAGTAATCATATAACAATCTTATTGCAAGCACATAGGAATACATATTCCTCATTTATAATTCTCATAAACCCATTTTCATATAAAAACATTAATTATCATTAATATTGCACAATATGCATAGAGATATAAGTAAGCAAGTTATCTTAACAACTAAATGATTGGAAACTTAGAGAGGAACATCAACTATCCTCCAAACTATAAGTCAAATTCACCACATTGTTTCTTGCATTTAACCAACACTAAGCCAGATTTAGATCCTAAGGACTGAAGTGCTTAAGTGAAATTGACAACAATACTATTCAACCAAATAATAATGATGATTAGCCCAATGTCTAGATGGTTCATCAACTACCTCTAACAACAAGCACCATAGTGAACCATACTCCAAAAGAAATCAATAATAGGTTTTCATTGAAGGCCTAGCGAGATGCATTTCAGTTCTAGGAGGAATATAAACTACATTGGTGGTTTATTGGTTGTGTCTCTATGCTAGCACTTCCAGAGTCAATAGACCACTATCTTGGTGGCTTATTGAGCTATTGAACTACAACATAAGTGATTTATCAGTTCCTTTTATCTAGCACATGGGTTTCTTAGGTTGTCAAGTAGTTTATCGGCTTACTAAGACAACAAATAAGTGGTTTATCAACCCTGGGGCTAGCACTTAGTAATTTATAAATTCCTTTCCTTTGGCACCATAAGTGGTTTATTATATCCAAGCCTAGAATTGGATGATTCGACTCCATTGAAATCTCATTGGTCAAGTATTACAAGCTTGCACACTATAATTTCAAAAACACATGGAATAACGACATTAAAAATAGCATACATGCTATAAAAGGTTATTTCTCCCTTTCAGGTTCACATCCACTACAAATCATACACTTTTTGTTCTCTTACACTACCTCCTATGCGGTCTATCTATGAATCCTCTTTACACTCCCTTCAATATACATTCACCCAAATGATTGTTCATATCACATTCTCCCATATTTATTCTTGTCGTTCATGATATACCACACTGTAACTCTTTTTCCTCTTCGACCTTATTTTTCTTTCATGTTGACCAGAGCTTGTCCTCTTTCCCATATGCATTTTTAATTCCTATACTATCTTTCCTTCAATTCAATAGGGTTATGGGTGGAAATTAAATGTATAATTGAAGGTTTGTTTATTTTCCCAAGCTTTCCCGAATCCATTCCAGAACCACTTCTCCTCTCAAGGTATTAACCTATGTCCTCTCCTTAGTCTCTTAATTTTTATATTTATCAAAAAATTATAATTTCACATGAAAATATCTACATGCGAGGACAACCAAACAAAGAATTTACAGTGATATTTATATACAAAAATATTTTTACACTTAGATTTACATTTACATTTCCTTACTTAGCAAACAAAAATTGATATGCTAACTTCATTTTTTCATCCATTTCCCAAGTGGCTTCATTTGGTCAAATGTGTGTCCACTACATTTTAACCTACACAACTTCTTGATTCCAAAGAGAGATTTGTCATTGATCTATAATTCAATATGGTATTGTTTGGAATTCTCCCATGGATTCCACCTATATCACATACCAATCAAAAAAATGATTGGCATCATGGACATACATTTTTAGTAAATAGATATGGAAAACACCATGTGCTTTCACTATTAGTGGCAAGGCTAGTGTGTAAGCCATCGTTCCCACTATTTTCAAAATATGAAATGGTCCATAAAATCTTAGTTCCATCTTCGTGCAAGATACAATTCTTAGTGAAATATTTCTTGGTCTAATCCAATGGTAAACATGTTCCCCCCACTTGGAACTCTTTATGAATTATTTATTGATCTACATAGCTCTTTTGTTTGACTTGAGATATTTTTAAATTCTCACTAATTATAATTATTTCAAGAGATACCTTGTTTTCTATATCATTCCATTTCATGGGCGTGCTGCATTTATTTCCACATAATGCCTTAAGAGGACATAGTTTAAATGATTCACGATAACAATTGTTGTAGGAAAATTCTACCAAAGGAAAAAACTATTCCCACCTCTTAGGCTGATGCATAACATACATTGTGAGCATTTCATCCAATTCCATGTTAACCCTTTCAATCTATCGATATGTTTGAGGGTCGTACATTGTGCTAAAAACTAACCACGTCCTAAAACCAAAAACCAAGACTTTCCAAAATTTCCAAGTAAATTTGGCATACCGATCCAAAATAATATTCTTGGGTATACCATAAAATCTAAATATTCCTTCATAAAATATGAGCAATATCCATTACCAGGTAAGTAGATTTAATAGCTATGAAATGATCCACCTTGCTCAGCTAATATACCAACAACATTATGGCATCATGCTTCCTAAATGTAATTTGAATTCTAGTGATTAAGTGCATAGAAATGAATTCCCTCTTCTATTGAGGAATGGGGATTGGTTGCAACAATACACTTAGATGTATTCATTCAACTTTCACTTGTTTGCACTTCAAGCATCTAGGAGTATATTTGGCCACATCCTTTTTCATGGTTTTTATCATTGTATGATAACTAGGATCACCTTAATATGGTATTTTATGAAATTCATCCAATATGATCTTCTACAAGTCTCCCACGGAAGGTATATAACACTTACCTCTGAATTTCTATATTCTATCATTTGTAAGGGAATAATTCTTACCCAGTGCCCCTTCTATCTCCTTCTGCAAACATTATTTTACTTTCTAGTAATGCATGTTCCTATTAGATTGCCTCCTTAACATTTTATTGGATTTTAATATCACAAATAGTGATTCCTACCACATGAGCCACTTGTAGAATTTTGCGAAGTGGATCAGATACTTTGTTTTCCTGTCCTTTGATGTACTTCATTTCAAAATAATATTCACTAATCAAGGTTAGCTACCTTACCCATCTTGCATTCAACTTGGGTTGATCAAATAAATACCTCAACCCTCCATAATTTGACACTAGCATAAACTTCCTTTCGAGCAAATAGTGCCTCCACATTGTTAGTTCATGCACTATAACTACTAATTTCAAGTCATGAGTGACATAATTTCACTCATTCTCATTCAACTTTCTTGACTCATAACACTTTACATATCCCTCTTTCATGTTGACTCCATTGAACCCTTTCTTGCAATCATTTATACGAAATACAATTAATTTTTTCAGAACTAATATCCTCAATATTGATTCATGTGGGACAAAGTGTTTTAACTACACAAATTTGGTCACACATTCCACTATCCATTGGAAGTTAATACATTTATTTTGAAACACTATCATTATGTGCCCAATCTTTGAGAAATTATAGGTAAACCTCCACGAATAACGTACCAATCCCATGAAGGGTTTGACTTCTGTCACATTCTAAGGAGTAGGCCATTCCATTATGGCTTTGATCTATTCCAAATATACTTCAACTCCTTCCTTTCAAACAAAATGTCCCAAATATTGAACCTGTGACTTAAAGAGGTATCAATTTCTAAATTTTGGACAGAGACTGTGCCCTCTTAGTAATTATAACATTCTTTCTAAGTGCTTTTCATGTTCCTTGGTTTCTAAATAAACTGAGATGTCATTAAAAAATACCAACATAAACTTGTAGAAATATGGACTAAGAACATTATTCATTAGACACATAAATTTTGTTGGGCCATTTATGAGTACAAATGACACAACCACAAATTCATAGTGCCCATACCTAGTTTCATATATCAACTTGTGAATATCCTCGTCGTTGATGCACATACGATAGTACCCAAACCTTAATTCAATCTTTGAAAATATAGTGGCCCCTCTCAAATGATAAAATAGGTCATAAATCATTGGCAAAGGGTACCTATACATTATGATGGCTTTATTTAATTACTTGTAATTAATAAAGAGTCTCGAAGTGCAGTCCTTTTTCTCTATAAACAATATAGGTTCTCCTCAAGTTGATACATTGGGTGTAACGAATGCCATATCCAACACTTCTTTTAGTTGCAATTCTAATTCCACTGGATCTAGTGTACTCATGCAATACGGGACCCTTGATACTGGTTTTGTTCCTGGAAACAATTCTAATGAGAAATAGATTTTCCTTCTTGGTGGAATTCCTAGGATTTGTTTAGGAAACATATACTCAAATTTATTTAAAATCGGTTTCTCTTCCAAATTTTTACTATTAATCTATGATTCATTGGTCACTTGGAAAGTATAAATATCACATCCCATCCAGTTGCACCACTTTATTTGCAGTTGTGATATTTTATGAATTGTCATATGTTTTATTTCTCCTTTCAATGTCACCCTTTTCCCTTTTTTGTTGAGACATTCAATTTACTTTTTAAAGAAATCATTTTTTTTCTTACGACTTTCCAGCCAATCCATGCCAACTAATACAATGCATGAGCCCAGTGGTAATCAACTCAAGCATGTGTGTGTCAGAATGTTGACTAGTATTATAGGGAATGACCTCAAAACATATTCAACTCACCTCTTAGTCCCTATTGCTAGTTTCATCAAATAATATTTTTCATTGGTTATCTTCTCCAACACACCTCTCTCTGAAATATTGGGGATAAATATAGCAAAAATTAGAACCTAGGCCTATCAAAATTGAAATTTTCTACTTATTTATCGTACTTTCCATTTCGATCATTGATGCATGGTAATTGACCTATCGGTTGTCCATTGTATCATAGATTCGTGGCATTCTCTCAACCACATCATTCATTATCTCTGCTTAGTGCATATTGTATAGTCTTGGTGTGTTATTTTATTGTTGAGGGAAATCCCTCCATAAGTGGTTTTCCACACATTTCCAACTTTGTATGGGTCATCTGCTCCACCTCCTAGATTACTCTCCTGTAGACTTAGAGGAACAATATAAGTTAGCAGTCGTGATTTTATGTTTATACTTATCCTTTGTGGAAAGTGGAAAACTTCACATTTCCTATTTGTAGATGATGTCCTATAGACTTTTTTCCTTTCCCTTTAAAAATGGATTTTGTGCTCATATTTTGATTAGCCATGAACTCAAACTTGTGCTTGGATTTCTCTTAGAAATAGTTCATTTTCTTGATGGTATCCTCCATTTTTTCAGGCTCATAAAATTCTATCATATGCCTAAATTCTTGTGCTAGTACATTAAGATACCTTTGAAACTTTTCTTTCTCATCGTTGAGGTAAGGCACATAACTCAAAAACTACAAGAATCTAGATGTATATTCACTACTTGTTAGTTGCCCTAGTTTATGCTCATAAAATTCCTTCGCCTGACATTCGTAGTACCTTTTATATAGGTACTTTTCCTATAAATATATCTCAAACCTCCTTTTGGATGATTCCATTTCTCTATTTTTCACATTCTCTAAATCTTACCACCAGATATTATCCTTGACCTTTAGGCTAAAAAATGGCTACTCTTTCCTTGATGTTCTCAAAGTAATAATGAATCCAAAAATATCTTTTGGTTCCTAGGATCCATGCCTCTAATTCATCATCTTTCTCACCTCTCTATCAAATGTAAGATGATTTTCCTTCTTACATTCTTCCATAATGAAATATTTATCTTTCCTTTTCTTCTAATAATGCATTTTAGTTGCAACACTAAATAACTAATCATGACTACCTGTCCTCCTCTTTGGAGTACTTAGTGCAGTTCTACCTCTCACTATATTTTCACATGTCTACTTACACCTTTTCCTAGATTTGTTGCCTTCTCCACAACCCATCCTTAATTCATGCTTCCAAAGTATTCATGAATTCTACCTATATTTATACTTTTGTATGTATTTGGCACCTAGTTTATGTTATATTTGTCCTTGAAAATCTGATAGGCTTTGCAATATGACTGCATTTACTTCTTCCTTCCTTTTCCTAAGCTTTGAGCAATATTCTCATTGTCAACCTTGGAACTTCCTAAATCAACCCAAAAACTTCTTAGGGTATGCATCTAGTCAAGGAACCCCTCCTCTCTCCTTTTCTCCACTGAATCTTCCTCCCGACCATGTTAGGATCTATCAATGTTGTACTACTTCATTTTATTGTTCATCCTTTTTGTTTATCTCTTTTTTTTCTTGGTGCCCTCTTATGTGTTGTAAGCCACACATAATTATTAGCCAGCAATATATAAAAAACATCTTTACCCATTCCCTTAGAAAATATGAAATAAGCATACGTATGTGAGGTTATCTAAAATACCAAATTTGAAGTTAGCATGATTGTTAGAAAACAACTAACATATCAAATTATGTTATCTTCATCATTTTAGAAATATGATATCAACATTGATATGTGTAGAACACATAGTCTGCAATAAACACACAAGCATCAGTCAAAGTTCTATAACCAGCACCCATTTACACAAAAAAAAAAAAACACCACATTCTTTAACAAAGCTCTCAATTTTATCCTTGTAGGCCCATTCAGTATGATTTTTGAACATGGTTTCCCTAACACCCTGTATCATAACTCCAAATCTTAACTCCAATCATCTAGTCTCGAACCTATGACGTCCATTTCATATGTTCTTGATCCCATCTAGTCCAAGTGTTCAACTCAGATGCTCTTTTACCACATTACAATGGTCCCTTCCACCACCTTAGAGAGTTCCAGGCTGAATGGGACGTGCTACATTCAATTAACATGAACTCCATAGACTCATTATGCAGATGGAGTTATAAATTTCATTTATTCCCTACGTAAATGGAATTAAGCTGGGATAGCACAACTACATCCATATCATCAAGAGCTTTCCAACAGTATAAATTTTATCTCAATCCGATGACCTGATCAAAAGTTATGCTCATTAAAGTTTATACTTTTAGTCCCTACCACATCGACATGCATTGCCACGTGGAACTATTGAGTGGCATAAGTGGATCTAGCACATCGTTGGTATATTTTTCAATGCTAGTGTGCCAAGAAAAGAGTTGAACACAACTCCAAACCAACATGGTGAGACAAATAATTTAATGGCATTCTCCATTCTGCACTCTCAGTCAATCCCCATGGTCAGGCTAAAATTGTTTTTGTTTTCCTACCCAACACAACACAAAAAATCACATCAGTGGACCACATGAATTGCAAAGCCCCTTTCCCTTACATCAGTTAACAAGAAAGGGAGTCCACACTCTATCACATATGCGACTTAACACTAGTCTATTAGCCCCACTAGATCTTCTCCACATGGCCACCATTCTATATTGGCAGTTCATATAAATTGTGGGGCCCCCATGTCTACCCAATCATTAACAAGAAGGGGGAAGGTATGTAATCTATTAGTTGGCATATGTCATTTGATGAAAAAAATTCCCTCTTTCTCTTTTAATCTTCACTCATTCCTTAGAAACTCCACAATGTAAGTTGGCACTAAACAAAAGGTGCTAGCAATAACCTTTTGTCCCTTGACAAAAAAAAATTGACTTCATAATGATGTCACTCTACCATGTTGCCTATGTTGAAGGTGCCATGTGTCATCCATAACTGGCCCCTTTGGTTATCCAAAGAAACCATTTCTTCCTACCAACTGATAACATGGCATGTCAACGGTCTATCCATGTGATCTCTCCACCCGAGCTCAAGTCAAGGGGTCTCATTGAGTTTCACCTTGTGCATTAATTTATGTTTTCACTTTTGTATATGGATGGGGGGCTCTGTTACAGACCGACTATTAACCATGCCCAAATCAAAAATGAACTTAGGTGAGACCTAGAACTAGATGGAGGGTGTGACATAAACTTTCCCATCACCTAATGTTAGCCCCAATGTCTTGATTTTTGTCTTCTATGCCCCCTTTCCAAAGAACTACCACTTGAAAATGAAGCACAACATAGGGTTTGTGCTAGAACCTATAGTTAAGTATAAAGGATAGATAATTGCCTCATCATTAGCATAAATTATGAGGATTAGCTAATTCCTGCACGCTTTTATAAATTTCTAATTTTTTGTTCACAAATTACTTGACATGAATACAACCCTGTTACTATGTGAACTCAGGCTTAGAGTCTCAAGGACTTCAATGACCTCACCAATCCATCCCTAGTATTATACACTTTTTAGATCCACAATTACGATAGGAATGAACATTCATTTCAATACCACTATTTCAAATATAGGCTTAGGAAATTCCAAGTACTAACCATAGAAATAATAGAGATGTGAATTCTTCCCAATAACAGTCATTATAACAAGCCACCCAATGGCTAACAATGCTCCATGGATCAACTATAGCAACACCAGATCCTATATAGAATGGATTTGAACATTACTTTTAGATCCCTTGATATATATAATGGATTATTTCATTTATTAATGAAGATTTGAACCCTAAGAAGGAGTGGTTTGTTCCTGTTTAAAATTGAACATGTCCTTTACTGTTAAATTTTAACGAGTCCAGTATAGGAAAAACTCGGTGTTTTTCAATTTTAGGGAGCCAGAAGAAAAATTTAAGAAAACTCCATGGATGTCCTTTTTCGTAAATTTGTGTCTCCCAAGCCTGAAAAAGTATAAAATAATACTTGAGAGAACCACTTGACCATTACAATCAAGGAGTACTTTTCATAATTAGTGGCCTTGATCCGAAAAAGTAAAATAGTGATCAAAGAAACGTCGTTTTATAACCAATATCGAACTTGAAACGACAAAAGTTCGGCAATATTTTCATGTTTATACGGTCAAAAAAGAGCTGAAAGTGGACCATCCTTTTAATTCCGTTTTAACGTGTTTAAAAAGGAAAAACTCGACAATCTTTTCATATTTTACAAGTTAGAAAAGAGCTTAAAGAGGACTCATCCTAGAGGAACGAGTGGTATAAAGGGTAACAATTGGTTTCGGTAATGGAGGAACTACTCAAACCATGTAATGGTTAAGAGGCTGACTAATAAAACCACTCATAGATGCAGTCACTCAGGAAAGGAAAAACAACCAAGTGAAAGCATATGATCAGCCAAAGAGATGGTTGCGATGGAATGAAAACAACCAAGGCTCATCTAACAGAATTTAGCGGATAAAGACGGCAATCACGAGATGTAAATTGGGTATGGGTTCATTTTTATACAAGCTTGAACCATAGACAACTCTGCTTGGATTCAGTTTCATGTTTACACAAGCTTGAAACGAAAAACTATGCTTGTTATAAGTTCGCATGCCCCCAGCATAACGATGCAAATCGAGGTACATATCCCCCAAGCTTCATTGCATTCAACCAAGTGGATGGAATAAAGGTTCACTTTCGAGATCTGGGAAAGAATCGACATGGAAAGGGAGTTTTTTCCTTTTTTAATCAGGTTGACATAGGAAAAGAACTATCCTCAAAACCCTTGTTTCATTTTTTTAGCGAGCTTGACACAAGACAAGGAACTATGCTCATGACTCCTTGTTTCATTTTTTAACGAGCTTGACACAAGACAAGGAACTATGCTCAAGACATCCGGTTTCATTTTTTAAATAGGTTGACACAGGAAGAAACTATCCTCGCTGACTCCTTGTTTCATTTTTTAACAAGATTGACACAAGACAAGGAACTATGCTCATGACATCCAGTTTCATTTTTTAACGAGGTTGAGTTAGGAAGAAACTATCCTCGCGATAGGTCAGGAATTAGAAAACGATTGTACCGCCTAATATGCAATTTCAAAGGGATTCATAGGCATTGCGCCATCAAATGAATCCACCTCAGAATCGGAAGGTACGATCCACAATTCATCAAAAACAATAGTATTCGATGAAATCATATGAATAGTTGCAATAGAAGGCAACACGTTAGGAGGAGGGATGGAAAAAGTTCCTAATACAGCAGAATCTTTAATCAAACCTAACCCAACATCCTTGTAAGGGATAGTTGTTTTATCGACATGCTGAACACTATCAGTAGAGGCCGGGTCGGATGAGAAATAACTCAACTGGTCTATCGTAATGATCTTTCCATTATGAGAAAACTTAACAAGCCAAAAGACTGATGAAACAATAGCAGTCATAGCATAAGACAAACTACGACCCAGGAGAAGGTTGTAATCTAGAGGGGCATCAACCACTTCCACATCTAGATTTACAGTTTTTCCTTCGACCCCTATAGGTAAATCTTCCAAAATACCAAAAGGATGGAACCCTCAGCCATCAAAAGCCTTTAGAATTGTTGGAGACTGATTGCGTGTAGCAGAACCAAGCGATTTCCAACACTGGATCGACATAATACACGTAGAAGCTCCCTCATCAATCACAGTCCTAAAGCAAGGTTTGTTTTTTACTAATACTGGAATCTGGAAAGCCATTTGATGAGGAAGGCAGGGTGTACTATTCTCTAAATCAAACATTATTAGGTTCGAATCTTGAATATAGATAGCTCCTATAGCAAACAATAGTAATTTAGGCTGTGCTGGGCGTGATTGCAGCATTTCCAAAGCCGACATTGTTGAAGGGGAAACAACTAAGTCTTCAACAATGTTATAATTCTGAGCATCTTTCGCATATGGATTGAAAGCTGATTTTCGAAATATACCTTTAACAGGCGGTTTGGTTACTAAGTTTGGGTTGGGTTTCTCATTATGTAGTGGAGAAGACCCAGGAGGAGGTGTAGTTGATGGGATTAAATTAGAAGATTCTACTTCTTTACCATCAACGGGATTGTTACTACCATAATCTTATAATCGTGTCGTAATCCTGACATGAGACATCATCATAATGGGTTCTTCCAAGGTATTCGAGGAAGAAGCAACCACTTTACTATCTTGAGTAGGAGAAGGATCCTTTAAGACAGTAGGTGTTTGAGAACCTTTAATGAATTTTGAAAACTCTGCTCGATAGGGGCATTCTTTAGTAAAATGATCCTCATTGCAGATGAAACAAGGATAGCGAGGTTTTCATTTTTCGTCAATAGATTCATTTTTATTTGTTTTATCTTTTGAATTTTTATTTTTTTTGTTCTTCCCCTTCTCTTTACTACCGGATTTGGTCGTAGATGAATCTACGACATGGACGTTGGCAGAAACTTTAGTGGAAGAATCTCCTTTTGGGGAATCAGGTAAAGTTATTGTAGGAGAAGATTTCTTTGAAGATTTCTTCTTACTTTTAATACTAACTGAACCAATCATACAATCAACAGCATGAGACCCTGAAGGAGTTGTAGTTTTTGGAAGATCAGGGATTTTTTCGTATAAAGTATATGACTGGATATAAATGAGGTCAAGGTACTGAGCCTAAGAAATGACTTGCTCTTCAGTGACAACCCCTGCCTTAGCTACATCTTCAGTGATTTTGAGTAACAATGATTTAACGAACCATTCTGCTAAAATTTGATCTGGAACGAAAACCTTCACTAAACGCCTTCTACGATGCCATTCATGAATATGATTAGAAATATATGTGGATGTGGATTGCTTTAGTGAAGTTAACAATTCTGTGCCATTATCGTATCTAACAGAAAACTGAAAATGAGTTAAGAAAGAAGTAGCTAACTGATTGAAATTATAAAAAGATCCTCGTGGTAACTCAATGTACCATTTGGCAGCGAGACCAATAAGAGTTCTTTGAAAAAGATGCAATCAAATTGAATCATCAACGATGGAATTAGATGCAAACCAGAGGTGATAAGTCATCACATAATTTGACGGATCCTCACCTTACTTACCCTCGAATTTCGAGATATCACTAGGCAACTTATTAGGCATTGGCGGCCAATACGGAAGATAGTAAATTGGATCGTTCGTAAGGCGTGAAAAATCAGGTAAATCCAAAGTTGCAATAAATGGTAACTGACTGTTAGGTTCATGAAAACCTTTTGTAATGAGACCAGCTCTAGGAGGAGGATATCTAGGATAACCTGGAATTGGATTTGCATTAGGAATGTTATAACCTCCTGGAAATCCAGGATTAATCGAACCAAACTAGGGTTGTTGAGGCTGTTGATAAGTATAGCAAGGGTACGGTTGATTATGATAAACTGGATTTTGTACAGTAGGACCAGATTGATATTGTCCTTGGTACGGTTGACTTGTGGCAATTGTACTTGGACCAGCTTGTCCTGCAGGCATCTAGACCGAATTCTGAACCGTAGGTCCTGAATGGGGCACAAAGACTTGAGGAGTTGACACTGATGCAGGGATAGTAGAAACCGGAGCTACAGATACTCCAGAAATAGGTGTGGTAGGTTGAACAAAAAATGCAGCAGTTGCAACAGCAGTTCGAGGCGGAGTCTGAGGTGAGCTAGGCCTATTCAACTGAACTAAACTAGGTGCAGAGGCTTGAACCGTAGGTTGGACAGGTTGCTGGGTTGGACCAAAAACCAAAGGCTATCTAGCTTGATAAGGTAATTGCACATTAGGTTGCAAAGTCTGTTGAGTTTGAGACGGATCCCACGCCATATTCATTCCAGGACCCACAAAAGGTTGTACATACGGAGGACCACAACCTAGTTGAACGTAGGGCTAATAATTAGGATGTACATTTCCAGCTCCTTGTAAAAATAACTGACCAGAAGGAGGTTGCAAACCTTGAGTTCGGTGCTGACCTTGAGGTTGATAACCCTGAGGCACGTACTGATTCTGGGGTTGATAAGCATCCTGAGGAATATATGGTTGACCTTGGGGTATGTACTATCCTGAAGGTTGAAAACCTTCAAGTAGCCCTCCAAGTGGAAACTAACTACCTTGGGGTTGTCCCCTAGGTGATAACTGACTACCTTGAGGTTGCCACCGAGGCGGTAACTAACTACCTTGCCCCCTAGGCGGTAACTAACTACCTTACCCCCCAGGTGGTAACTGACTGCCTTGAGATTGAGGATTTAGAATACTACCAGACATCATAAAGATCTGTTCTACGTTTAACGTTTTAGTTCCATCATTACCAGGTGATAACTGATGTTCAGTTGATCGAGGAGTTGCTCCTGAAAATGTACCAGAAAATGACTGGTACCCCAAAGGAACAGTAGGACCACCATATAAAAATATTTCTATTGATTGGGAAAACATCGATGACTGTCTTGACATGATTGATCAAGGATACTAATCTCTAGGTGTAGGATGAAAATAATCACACACAAACAATAACTTCCCATACTAAAAACACTAGTTGGTGATGAAATCCAACGTCGTAGAATTTAATACAGAAAGGGCGGTTGGAACAGTTGCCCCGACAACCTGCTTAATGAAACAGACTAGCACAAGTTTCTTCACATAACCATCTTGAGTGAATAGAACCCCCCAGAGAGTCCAAGTGAGTCTAGTCGATGTCTACTCCAGGTACAGTGAGACCCGTCCTTCACCATCACCTTAGGAAATAATCTTAAGTATATGGACACTAAGGTTACCAACAGCAACAAATACAACTAGGGGAACAGTCTACGATCCGATCTACGTGAAAGGGCAGAGTAACAAAGCTCAATCCCCTTGAAGGCTCCTCAACATGATCGATCTGAGGTTTACCAACAAGTGACCCTAGGTTCCTCGACAATGGTTAATCTGAGGTTTACCGTTTTTAATACGCACAAATCTTCTATCTTTCCCAATGAGACAGACTTGATTGTCTCAAAGGTTCGGACATGATCTCGTGATTGACTCCTTTAAGAGGAGCTTCCCAGATTATATCAATTACAATTGGATTTATTTCCTACCGCAAGATATAGCTACTTGTTTGTTTTAACTATCTTGGAGAGTTAATTACTCCCTACTCCAAGATACTAGCCTAAGCTATATTGGTGATAAGAGCCCTAGAAATAAAAAAAGATTGCTAGATCAATTTTAATTAAGCGTTACTTTTATGGGTTGTTTCTTAAGTCAATAGGTATGGAAATGAAACTTTGATGGTGTGAAGACTCGACTCCAAAAACACTAAAAATGCACCTAAAATGATAAACAATTCATTTTTCCTTCAATGAATTTCTAGCTAAAAGAAAGAGTTGAGAATGCAATTCTTTGAGAAACAAATCCTTCTTTCAACATAGAAATAAAAAGAAAATCCATTTGTCTTTTTCAATAAGAATTCAAAACGAGACTACTAGTTAAAGCTCACAAAAAATCCCTTTTCTTTTTCAACACTCAAAAAGTACAAAAAGCAATTTTCTTTCAAAAGAGATCCTATAAGTTCTAGAAAACACTCAAAACTAAAAAACTAATTTTGAGATCTAAAAACTTGAAAAACCTAATGTATAAAAGCTTCAAATATTTTTGAGGACGTTTTACTTAGTTATTCAATAAACTAAGGATTAATTCATTCAGAAAAACAAATCAATCAAAAAACATCCAAATGTGTTTTCTTTTATAAAAATGAAATTCAAAACTTATAACCAAGTTTGTTCAAAGCTTTGCAAAGAGAAAACGAAATCTATTTCTCACCAAGGATAGATTTCACAAACCAGTCAGACTCATCAAGAAGACAAAAAGACACCAGGGTAATCTAAGGTTTCTTAGGCTTCTAATCTTTGAGTCACTACAGAGACCAAGTGAAAACCAATCCAGGCATGCAAAACTTCTAGAAAATCATCTAGAACAAAAATACCAATGGAACTTACTTGCAAGAGATTTTTGACAGAACATATGCAGATCTGGGTAGACAATAAAAGCCGTAAATAAAACCTAAACTTAACTGGAAGAAAACATTTTAAGTTTTTCAAAAAGTTTAACAGGGTCCGCAGGCTTCACCAGATGCGGTACCGCTCTGTGTACTAAAGGAAAAGTGCGGAGAGGTCTGCACTATCTGTAAAAAGAAACTGTGGTCCTCTGAAAAGTTCAAAAACAAAAAATAATCCAGATCCTAAAAACTACCCAATCCCACACACATCAAGCAGAAACCAGAAACAAGAACAAGTTTCTCAAGTCAAAGAAAAAGCAAAACCAAAAACCAAATTCATTTCTCCAGTGGAGTCGCCAATTTGTTGGCCGGATAATCGACCTTCTAGACAAGGCTGATCTCCCTAGTATCAAAATATATATAGCAACAAACACGACAAGAAAATCTACCTTTCTCTAAACATATTGTGATTCATTAATAAAAACTATAGAGGTGTTTAGACCCTACCTTAAGTCCAACGCTAGTTTGTAGCATCCATCCTTCAACCATCCGAAAGAGTTTCCTTTTGAGAACCTGCAATCACAAACAAGCACACATCAAATAACACCTGCATAGCTAATATCATAAATCATGTTCATTATGGTGATCAAGGAATCCATAAAATAAACCATAAAACACATCTTATTGAGAAAAATAAACTTGATTGTATTAACTTTGAAATAGAAAAACTTTACAACCTTTGGTGCCTTGATGTTGTACAAGCTCTTCCCAGGGTCCGAACAGGAATATCCTATACTTTAACAAGCCTCACACTCTTCCAAATGAGATCAAAGAGGTATGTAATCTTTCCTCACAAAAGCTCAATTAAGAAGACTAAGTTCCAACAGCATTTCACCTCTAAAATATTCAGCTTTCAACCTCCCCAGTAACCAGCCCAATACTTCATTTTATAGTGCAAGGGAAAGAGGTTACATGTCCACCTATGAAGGGATAGAGTCCTCCTTCAAAGGGATAAGCTCCTCACATCAAGGGGTTAGCTCCTTAAGGTATGGGATGCATGAACCTTAAAGGAGCGAACTTGCCACCTCAAGATTCCTTTCAGAAGCTTCTAGAAATGACTCAATGTGAGTTTTTAGGAATATACTTGCGCATTTTTTACTTTTATAGGGGTATGCACCCATAACATAGATACAGAGTGGTCTGATGCATAGGGGACATGAGCTTTAGGTGCGGGACCACAGGTAATGCTAAGAGAAAGTGTGGAACCAGAGTTTTATAAACTTTTGAGGGCTTTCTCTTATTTTCAAGGCTTGATATGAAGAATTGAGGTTTAAGACTTGAAAAAGAGGAAAGTATGAGTGGCAATGGACTCACACAAATTGCAGAATGTCAAGGTGACAATATTTTGTGCAACGTAATCCAATACTTTTACACAAAAAATACCAAGGAAATGAACTCTTATTAATGAATGCAAAAGCGAACTCGTAATGGGACTACCACATACAACCCAACCATAGATTGGTTGAGCCAAATCTCTCTTCATCCAATCACCCCCGTGCCGTATTTCAAGCATGAACATGGGAGTCAAACCAAAAGAGCAAAGAAGGGCTTCCTGAGGCTAAACCACATCATCCTCATCAATAGAATCAAGCTTTACTACAATCCTCACTAGATTACTAGGCCATAGCCATCAGATTTCTCCACTTACACCATAAGGAACTTTTTTGTCTCTTAGTCTCTAGGCTTTACCACCATCCACATATTGATCCAGGGATCACTAGTCCATAGTCGAGACACCACCCTCCAGGCTTTACCATATATCCCACCATTCACCGAAAATTATTCATATGCCTAATCAAGGGCAACCACCTTTAAGCTTTACCATATATCCTACCATTCACTGGTCGAGGATTCCTAGGCCCATCGAGGAACACAATACCTTGCTTTACAACAATACACAATCCGGTTCAAGGGTCACTAAGCTAGTGGCTTTACCGCGATCCACACTTTGGTTCAGGGATCACTAGGCCATGTGTTCTTTCATTCATAGATCCACCTCACTCATCCTCGAATCCATCCTTAAATCCAACTCAACCAAAACATGAGAACCCCATCACACTATGGCTATTCAGAAATGGAAAGCCAAGTTAGGAGAACACTATCACACCTAAAAAAACCCATTCCCATGACAACAATAGAACCAAGAACACACATGCATAACCATGCATTCCAAATATAGCAAGGAAATCACACATGCAAATCGATGCATACAAGTAAACTCGTTGTAGTTGCTTGATCCTGCTCTATCTTGCTTGATGTTTTGCTTCCTCTTTGCCTTCTTTTCCTTTCTTGATCCAATGTTGAAGAAATCCAAGAAAAATCTTAGTGTTCAAGAGTGAGAGAGAGAGAAAATATAGGGATAACTCCAAAACTTAATTTATCAAAAGCCTAAGCAAAAGCTTGCCAAGTAATCCTCATAAGCCTTTTTATTAATGTGGCCTCTATTTTCTTCATTTTCCATTATTTTCCTTCATTTTTATCCTCACATGCAACATATGACCTTTCACCTCCCTTTTCCCATAATTTCGATTATTTTCATAAATAAAATTCCAATTAATGTCAATTTTCCTTTACAAGGTATTTTCAATTTCCTTTGCCAATTTCCTCTAGCCATAATAATAGAAATGAACACCCACTAGGATGTTTCCCAACATTCAGCTTGGAACACATGTCCCCTGACCTTGGTCTTATTTTGCTTTATTAACTTTTACATGGATTTTTAACTAGGGGCTTTACAGTACCCCCCCGGCCCCCTCCGCTTGGGGGAAAATCATCCTTGGTGTTCAATGACACCTACAACCAGCAAGACTGGTGAAAGCAAAACATACTTCCAATGGAGCTTTATCACATAGCTCATTGCAGTATTTACAATGACCACTGCTGAAACATGACAAATATACCATTTACTGGAGCTTTATAACATAGCTCATTATGGTATTTACAATAAAAACCACATATACTCATGAACATTTTCTTCAACAAACAAATAACCATATTATCTATAGATCTTTATAAATCCAACTCGATACAATATTTACAATAATATACACATATGCACATTTTCTTAACCAACAAATAAAGGATGTGATTCCTACAAACACAACAAGGGAAACCAGAGGCTTACACCTCCACCTTGAAAAGTAGTACCAGGATTCACTTCCTTCCCAAGAATTCTAGAATCAACTTCCAAAGTCAAAATCGCATCCAACATCCAACACTACAATCATACACCACTTTTCCTCTCAGTGAACAGTTACAGACCAAGCAAACATGATGCTCTGACTTGTGTTTACATTTTAATTTTTTCAAAAATTTTAACAGGGTCCGCAGGCTTCACCAGATGCGGTACCGCTCTGTGTACTAAAGGAAAAGTGCAGAGAGGTCCGCAGTATCTGTAAAAAGAAAGTGTGGTCCTCTGAAAAGTTTGAAAAACAAAAAATAATCCAGATCCTAAAAACTACCCAATCCCACACACATCAAGCAGAAACCAGACAAAAGAACAAGTTTCTCAAGTCAAAGAAAAAGGAAAACCAAAAACCAAATTCATTTCTCTAGTGGAGTCGCCAATTTGTTGGCCCTAAACAATGTTTTTTGGGAAAACCAAGCAAACATGATGCTCTGACTTGTGTTTGCATTTGAAAATTCTATTCCTCAGATAGATGTTCCTAACGAGATATTGTGCATTGAAATGAAGACCGTATGCCAAAGTTCTGACCCTAGGAAGTTGATGTACCAATTTACCTAAACGATCCCATATTTTTCGCACTTCATCTCCTACGGTTAGGTTTCTTGATGTTTATGGTTTTCCATTGTTTCTCAACAATATATAGGCCTTGGAGACTCATTGTAACACAGTTCAGAGGCATGTAGCTGCCAGATCTCTCCTCAGAGATAAGCTACCATTGCCTGAGCTATTTTTATTTCCTTTCTGTTTGTAAGCATATTTCAGTATTTTATATTGATGAAATGAAGTGTTATTTTTGTTGCATCTTTGTATTTATGGTTATATATGTAATTTCTTATGTTCCTAATTAAGTTCAGATCAGTGGTATCTGAGCAGTTCACTCTTTTTATGCTTTTTATTGCATGTCCCAAACGAGGTTGGTGTTATCACTCTAATATTTCTTTTGACGTTCATCAAGAAAGAAAGGTAAAAAGTGATGCAGGAGCATCGGGACTTAGCTAGCGATGTGAAAAATTGTTCACATGTTGTGCCTAAACAGGTTGAAATTCATTGACTGATGGGTCAAAACCAGTTTTTAATAAGAGGGTTGAATCTCTCAAATAATTTGTTATAATTCATTATTGTAATAAGTTAGAGACTATCTTAATTTAGATTCAGAGATAGAGTTGTTTGCATAGGTGTGAGGGAGAGCTAAGAAATAGAGGATTTGTTGTTAGATCTATTAAGAATAGAAGATTGTTGTTAGAGAAATATTTGAGTGATAAAATGGAGAAAAATGTATGAGCAGGGATAGGAGAGGATTGCTAAGTGGAGCAAGAGGATAGACCGAGGTTTGGAATGCATGTGTGAGACAGAGGTATTTTTTCCTGTGTAATATGGCCCCGGGCCAAGACTCTGTATTGTTTATTTGTAATAAAACTGTGTTGCATGTAAGATGTATTGAACAGCTTGTGGAGGCCTCGAATGTTTGGTTTTCCTTTTAAATCCATGCAATATCAATGCAGGCCTATGTATTTCATGTTTCTTTAAGAGAATTGTCACATAAAAGGATTGATTGGTGAGCGCAATATTTCATTCTGGTTCCGCAGGGTAAATACCCAAAATACATTAAGTGTCAGGCTAAAACACGTCTAAATGAAGAATCCGGACCTCAAGCGATTATAGGCTGGAGTTTTATTGCTAACAGGTCTATAGAAAGCAATCGCATCAGGTCTTTGTATTTTCCTTGTCGCATCGCCGAAAGCATTAACAAGTCTGATTGCCGATATCTATATCACATCGGCATATCAGGGTAGGGTTATATATATATATTAAAGTGGCCATTGTAAATCGCCGATAACAATGGTGATATCGCATCAGACCAAAGGAAAAGCACTGATATAAGAAGCCTTGTGTTGACCGATCGCTGATACTGTGATTGGATCCTGACCATCCAATCAGTGGGAACTGGATCTGCAGCAATACACATAATTGTTGGAAAAAGCGTTCAAGCGCAGTTTTAATGTTTTGAAGGGTCTTTTGTATCCCAAAAAGGAAAATCCATTGTTTTCAAAGGTTTTGGGTTCCGATAGGAACAAGTGGAGTGTCCAAGCCAAAGGGGTGTTCGGCGTGGCGATTGTTGGATTTTATAGATCCATTTGTGGGTTTTATTAATTCATTGTTTCTGTTGCACCATTTTTGGTATCAGAGAAAAAGCAAAAGTTGTTTTCAATGAAGATGCCTCCGAGGACAGGAATTGGTCGAGGAAGACCAAAACCAAATGCAATTCTATTGGAAGAGGTGTGCAGTTCTCGTGCACGAATGGAGACAATGGAGAGATCCCAAAGAAGAGCACCGAATGATGGAGTTGAGAGCTCTTCAGAAGAATCTGCTGCAGATGTGGGAGAAGTAGAGGAATACAATGAAACTACCAAAGTCCTCAAGATGCTGGCAAAAGTAGGAAGAAAACCCAGGATGGTGATCCCTATGTATGAAGGGAGTCTAAATGCAGAGGAGCTTATGGATTGGATTGGATCGATAGATCAGTACTTTGACTATGAAGAGGTTGAGGAGAATAAGATGGTGAAGTTTGCAGTCACCATATTGAAGGGTCATGCAGCCATTTGGTGGGACAAGGTACAAACATCAAGAACAAGGAAAGGGAAATATAAAATCAAGCAGTGGGACAAAATCGTAAGTAAATTGAAAGCCAAGTTTTTGCCTAAAGACTATCATTTGAATCTTTTAAGAAATTGCAAAATTTGAAACAGAAAGGAATGTTTGTTACAGAGTATACATAAGAATTCTATAGATTAAGTATTACAGCGGGGCATGTAGAAGATGATGTGGAAAAGATAGCTAGATATATAAATGGGTTAAGGTATGAGATACAAGATGAGATTAGCTTGTTAAGTCTGAAAACTGTTGAGGATTCCTATCAAGCAAGTCTGAAGGCAGAGAAGAAAATATTAGGGAAACAGAGTCAAAGGAATAGAGGAAAGAGCTCAGTGAGAGGAAGAGGAGCTACCAGATCCAGAGGAACACAACATCAGTATGAAGCAGGAAGCTCAAGTGGCATATCACCACAGAGGGGTGAATCTAGCAGAGGAAGATTGGCACCTAGAGGAAGAGGGCAAGGAAGAGATGTTAGGTGTTATACCTATGGAGAATGGGGACACGTGTCATGGGACTATCCTCATAACAAATCAGCAAGCCAGAGGGGTGCAAATGTGGCTGAGGCAAAGCCAGAACCACCTTGACTTGTGGATAAATAAGAACCCCCTGAAGAAGGTGAATCGCTGCTATTTAGAAGAACTTTCTTAGAGCAGAAAAGGAGGCTAGAGAACCTATGCAAAGAAAGAACTTGTTCAGAACCACATGTAAATCAAAGGGTAACTGTTGTAAGGTCATAATTGATAGCGGGAGTACTGATAATCTTGTGTCCATAGAGATGGTGGATAAGATTGGGTTAGCAAGGACGGCACATCCTGCACCCTACAGAGTGTCTTAGTTACAAAAGGGCCATCAAGTCATTGTGATAGAGCAATGTAATGTGGAAATACAGATCGATACGTACAAATATGTAATCCTATGTGACATAATGCCCATGGATGTATGCCATATATTATTGGGGAGACCATGGAAATTTGACCGAAAGGCGATCCATGACGGGAGAAGGAACACCTATACCATAGAGAAGGATGGAAACAAGCATACGTTATTGACAGTGAAGAATGATGTTGATAAAGGATTGCTTGAAAACAGTATCATGTTGATAAGTGGTAAAGAATTGCTACAGGAGGTTGACAAAAGCGAGGAGTTGCACTTCGGTATTGTAGGGAAGCCTAAGGTAATCTCAACTTCTACAAATTTAAATGATTTTCCTGAAGAAATTAAAGTTGTGTTAGATAATTTTATGGATATCATTGTGGATGAATTACCGAATGTATTACCACCGATTAGAAGTGTTAGCCACCATATCGACTTAATACCAGGGGCAAGTCTACCCAATAAAGCTGCATATAGACTAACTCCTCAGGAAAACACTGAAGTTGGAAGGCAAGTACAGGAACTAATGGACAAGGGGCTGATTAGAGAGAGTCTGAGCCCGTGTGTTGTACCAACAGTACTTACTCCGAAGAAGGGAGGAGAATGGTGCATGTGCACAAATTGCAGAGCTATCAACAAGATAACGATCAGGTACAGATTTCCTTTGCCCAGAATGGATGATTTAATGGACTATTTAAGTGGATCCATATACTTTACTATGATATATTTGAAGAGCGAGTATCATTAGATAAGGATTTGTGAAGGTAATGAATGGAAAACTACCTTCATAACAAATAGTGTACTGTATGAGTGGTTAGTGATGCCTTTTGGGCTCATTAATGCACCCAACGTGTTCATGAGACTAATGAACGAAGTCTTGAAGGAATATGTAGGTAAATTTGTCATTGTCTACCTTGAGGATATTCTGGTTTTTAGCAAAAGTAAAGAGGAGCATTTAGAACATCTTAAGTTGGTCCTAAGAACTCTACAGAAGGAGAAACTACTAATCAATTTGAAGAAGTGTAGTTTCATGAAGGAGGAGTTGGTGTACTTGGGATTTGTAGTTTCCAAATAGGGCTTGAAGATGGATCCGAAGAAGGTACAAACAATCCGGAACTAGCCTACTCCGAGAAGCATAATTTAGGTAAGAAGCTTCCATGGACATTCTAGTTTTTACATAAAGTTTATAAGAGGGTTTAGTCAAGTTTTTGCACCAATCCTTAAGATAATCAAGGAGGTCAATCAGCCATTTCAATGGATAGAAGCCACGGACAAAAACTTTAATTTTCTGAAGAAGAAGATAACAGAAGAGCCAATTATAGCATTGCCTAATTTTAAAAAAAGTCTTTCAAGTAGAAACAGATGCAAGTGGGGTAGCAGTTGGCGCAGTTCTAAGCTAGGAGCAAAGGCCAATAACATATTTCAGCGAGAAACTAAATGATGCAAAGAAGAAATATTCTTCTTATGATAAGGAGTTTTATGCTATTATGCAGGCATTGAAAAAGTGGAGGCATTACTTGTTGCCTAAAGAATTCATCTTATATTCAGACAATCACGCTTTACAGTTTATTGATAACTAGTCGAAGCTAAATCAGAAGCATGCCAAATGGGTAGAATTTCTGAAAGGTTTCACTTTTTTAATAAATCATAAGAGTGGCAAGTCTAATAAAGTAGCAAATGCATTGAGTGGGATAAGTTTCCTTTTGCAAGAGTTTAAAGTGGGTGGTGTAGGATTTGAGGAAATGATAGAAATGTACAAGGATGATGAAGATTTTAGAGATATCTACACAATAGTTCAAAATCAAACGAGCCATAACAGAAGGCAGTGGATGGACTACCTCATTCAAGGAGGCTTATTATTTAAAAGCAACAACTTATGTATTTCCAAATTTTCCATTAGGGAGAACATAATCAAGGAGAAACATAGTGGATGGTTATCTAGTCATTTTGGACAAGATAAAACCTTCACTTAGGTGAATTATTTTTATTATTGGCCCAAAATGTAGACTGATGTTAAAAAGTCATTTGAGAAATGTAGGATATGTCAGCATGCTAAAGGAAAGATTCAGAATACAGGACTGTATCAGACATTTCCCATACCAGATCGACCATGGGATGCAGTTAGCATGGACTTTGTTCTGGGTTTACCAAAAAATCGGAGAGGAAACAATTCTATTTATGTTGTAGTAGATAGGTTCTCTAAAATGGCACATTTTATTGCTTATAAGAAAACTAGTGATGCAACACACATAGCTAATTTATTCTTTTCATAGATTGTAAGATTGCATGGTTTACCCGTAAGTGTTATATCAGATCGAGATACCAAGTTTGTAGGGAATTTCTGGAGGACACTTTGGAAGAAACTGGGAACTAACCTCAGTTTTAGTTTAGCATACCATCCTCAGATAGATGGACAAACTGAAGTGGTGAACATGAGGTTGGGAACATATTAAGGAGTTTAGTATATCAGAATCCCAAACAGTGGGATTTGGCATCAGTTCAAGCTGATTTCTCTTACAATGATACACCGAACTGAAGCACTGGAATGAGTCCATTTCAGATTGTGTTTGGAATGCATCCAAGAGGTGTGTATGAGTTTAGAGATTTGGGAAAACAGGAAGACAAGAGTGTAAGTGCTGAAGATTTTGCTAAACAGATGCAGAGATTACAGGAAGAAGTCAAAGGTAAATTGCAGGAGAATAGCAACAAATACAAGCAGAAATTAGACTTGAAAAGAAGATAGAAAGAGTTTCAAGTGGGAGACTTAGTGATGGTGCATTTGAGGAAAGAGAGATTTCCTACAAAAACTTACAACAAACTGAAAATGAAAAAGATAGGTCCTTGTAAAATCATAAGGAAAATTTCAGCCAATGCATATGAGATTGAGTTGCCAGAAGGGATTGGAATATTCCCCATTTTTAATGTTGCAGACTTATCTCCATTCAAAGAGGCAGAGACAGAGTTGCAGAAAGAAGATACAGGTGATGAAGTTCAAATCGTGAACTGGGAGGAACATGTACCAAAAGAAGTCAAGAAATAAGTTCAAGCTATCATGGATCAAAGAATATCCAAGGAAACTAGAGGGCATACATATTTCCAGTATCTAGTCAAGTAGAAGAAGCAACCAGTGTAAGATTCCAGTTGGTTGACAGTGGAAGAACTACAAAAGTATGGTGTGAGTAATGAAAGTTTGAAGGACAAGTCTTTTCTTCCCTAGAAGTCTGATGCATGAGCATCGGAACTTAGCCAACAATGTGAAAACTTGTTCACATGTTGTGGCTAAACAGGTTGAAATTCATTGACTGATGGGTCAAAACCGGTTTTTACTAAGAGGGTTGAATCTCTCAAATAATTTGTTATAATTCATTATTGTAATAAGTTAGAGACTATCTTAATTTAGATTCAGAGATAGAGTTGTTTGCATAGGTGTGAGGGAGAGCTAAGAAATAGAGGATTTGTTGCTAGATCTATTAAGAATATAATATTGTTGTTAGATGTTGTTAGAGAAATATTTGAGTGATAAAAGGGAGAAAAATGTAGTGAGCAGGGATAGGAGATGATTGTTGAGTGGAGCGAGAGGATAGAGCGAGTTTTGGAATGCATGTGTTTAGATATAGGTCCTTTTTCCTGTGTAATCTGGCCTCAGGCCAAGACTCTGTATTGTTTATTTGTAATAAAATAGTGTTGCATGTAAGATGTATTGAACAACCCGTGGAGCCCTTGAATGTTTGGTTTTCCTTTTAAATCCATGCAATATCAATGCAGGCCTATGTATTTCATGTTTCTTTAAGAGAATTGTCGAATAAAAGGATTTATTAATGAGCACAATCTTTCATTCTAGTACTACAGGGCAAATACCCAAAATAAAGTAATTCTCGGGCTAAAACACGTCTAAACGGAGAATCCAGACCTCAAGTGATTATAGGTCGGATATTTATTGCTATCGGGTCTGTAGAACCCAACCGCATTGGGCCTTTGTATTTTCCTTGTCGCATCGCCGAAAGCATTAACAAGTCTAATTGTTGATATATATAACGTATCGGCATATCGGGGTGGGGTTATATATATATATATATATATATATATATATATATATATATATATATATATATATATATATATATATATATATATATATATATATATATATATATATATATATATATTAAAGCAGCCATTATAAATCACTGATAGCGATAGTGATATCACATTGGACCAAAGGAAAAGTATCGATATAAGAAGCCTTGTGTTGACCGGTCGCCGATACTGCAATTGGATCCTAATTGTCCGATCGGTCATATCTATATCTATGGAAATACACATATAATTGTTGGAAAAGGTGTTCAAGCATAGTTTTAGTGTTTTCAAGGGTCTTTTGGATCCCAAAAAGGAAAAGCCATTATTTTCAAAGCTTTTGAGTTCTGATAGGAACAAGCAGAGTGTCCAAGCCAAAGGAATGTTCGGCGGGGTGATTGTTGGATTTTATAGATCCATTTGTGGGTTTTATTAATTCATTGTTTCCGCTGCACCAAAAGGTAACAATAAACCACTTTTGGAGATCAATACCTAGCCTTCCTGATGCTCAGAGAGGGCTCTCTCTTTATAATTTAACTTTGTTTTAGTTAAGATGATTTTAGGCTAGTTATTTCTTGCACTTGGGTTTTGTTTTGAAATTGGGTGGTGGGATCACTCTACTTAGATGAACAAAGGTTTGGCTTTTACCATTGGGCTATGAAGTCAAATGTCAGACAAACAAGACTGGATTCAGTTCTAAAAATAGTGTCTACAGGGCAAGATAGTTGAATTACTACAGATATCAAAAGATAAATGGTGGAATGGCTTCAAATTGGATCTAGGGAGAAATTAAGGGTTCCCTAGGCCAGACTCTGGAAGGAATGAAAGAAAGTCAACTGGGATGGGAGAGAAATTAAGGGTTCTCAAATCCAGGTATCAGAGGAAAACATGTAAATGACTAACTGTGCAAAACATAGAGTACTTAAATAATTTGTGAGTGATATCTCGAGTTAATTCATTCAAATTTATAACACATTTAAGATTATGAAACACATTAAGAAGGTAAAAAAATCACACAAAGAAGATACTTCACTGCAAATCGCTCATCTCATGAATCCTGTAGCGAAATGATTTTATTACTTTCTCAAGTCTGTTGACTTGAAAATGGTATAATCACCCTTAGGGAAAGATCAAAATCACTCTACAAATGTACAATAATTCCCCCTAATACTTCGAACTTTGAAGTATTTATACAAAAGGAATTACAAAATATCTCAAACTACATTGATAATTAATCTAGGAAAAAAGAAATATCTTCTTGCAAGAAGATAGACACAGCTATTGAACTGCTGCTTGTTGCACCCGTTATTAAGGTTATGATGGCTTTTCTCTTTGATCTTTTTCCCTTTATGCTGCTTGGCTGTTTGGTATTCACGTTGGAGGTTCTATTTTACTTTAACCTTTCATTCGATACACTTTAACCCTGCTAACTTGTCAATATCCTTTTACTTTGTTGTTTCACTTTTTACTGTAGATTTATAATTTACTGTGTATTTACTACAGTAAATCATTCAGTTTTTCCCATATTTCCTCATCTGGTAATTGAGAATTTTTCTATATATCTCATTTTCCTTTGTATATTTGGAAAAAGTGTGCTTATTAATAAACAAGTGTTTTACCTCATGCTGGAGGTAAAACAAGTTTTCAAAAGTTTGGTACAACACTTTGTCTATTGGCATGCCCTTCATGGATACAATGATTACCTATTCTTTGGCCACTTCCCTGATCTTCTTGTTGTAATATGCATATGTCATTAACTTGTCATTTATTACTAAGGGATTAGGTAATCCCTTTTCCTTCAAAAGTTGAAACTTAGCCATGAACCTGTCAACGGCTAGTTGCATGCTCTGATAGTTATCTTCTAAATTTAACATCAAATTCCTCTTGGTGAGGACTCTTTTGACTTCCAAAATTGTACATGTCCTGTTAGGTATCTCTAGTTCTTGCAGTTCATACTTATTCTTGGAGTTGAGGAAGTGGATGATCCTTGCTGCTTCCTCTGGCATATATCCAAGTTCTGTTTAAACCCTTTCAATAGCTTTTGTAGCCTACTTTATTAAGTCAATCTTCTCAAAAATGACCTGGATGGATGGATACAAATCATTGACAGAGTCAATGATATTGGCCCACAGTTGTTCTTTAACCTTACCTATAGGCTCATTCAATGTTAGTTATTTCTTGAGGCTTTTTATCCTCTCATTCATCCTTGTAGCCTTTTGTTGTTCTTCTTTATGCATGATCTGGGAAAGTTTGTAATCTGTCTCAAGGCTATTGACAGTGGGTTGTAGGTATGAGACATGCATTTTTCCTTATTTGATTTCAAAGGCTGACAACAGTCTAGTCTAGTTTGGCGGTGTGAGCTTGAGATATTGGGCATATGTCTCTGCCTTCAGTCTCTCATTCCTCATTTTTATCTTTCTAAATCTATCTTTGATGTCTTTTTCGTTGTCAGTTGGCCTAACATAGGAAGATATCTCCATACTCGATTGTCTACCTATCAACTGTGTGTTGGATGTTGATGGTTGTTTTGTTTCCTTCGATGCAGTTGGTTCTTTACCTTTCTGTCCCATTGTCTCAATGTCAATAATTTATTCTGATGTAATATTATCCTCCTATTCAAAGAGAGGATTCAACTTGGGCCTCTTGGTTGGCTCAACCAGCGCATCACTAGTCTCCATGGTAGAGCTAGATGCATCATCCCTGCTCCTCTTTGGATTCTTCTCCTCATTTACTGGAGTCTATATGACAGGAGGAATGTTCATTGGCCCTCCTTATTCTAGAACCTACAAGAAATAATTGTGATCAAATTGTTTCTCCAAATCAATAAGTGTGTTCTCTATATCCACAATAGTGTTGTCCATGTCAATTAAAGTGTTCTCCACCCACTCATCCAAGTTAGCATACTATTTAATATCAAGCCTTGGGTGGTGGATGTATGCTCCCAACTTGACCTTGAGTCTAAGCTTGTTTATGACCCCATGAGGGTCATATTGCCAGATGAAACTATTTCTGAATTTCATTAGTTGAAGTAATCTATTAGCCTCTAGTCCAGCCTCTATGTTGTTGCAAATAAACGGGCCCATTTGGTTATTCACTTTAAACTAGGTTTTCTTCCTATAAGCTAGGAAGTGGATCTCATCAGAGCTTATGATTTGCCTGAAGTACTCAAGAGAAAATGCCCTCATAGGGAGGTATTTGGGAAACTTGTAGGCGGCTAGCTCACAACCATAAATCCTAATCTCAGTGTGGTTTTGGTACAAGTACCAATCTCCCACCTTGTTGTTCTTGGCCAATTTCACTACTATCTTAATCTCTGGGCTAATTCTAGGTTGAGTCTTAGAATTTAGCATGTTCATGACTGGGTACACAAAAGAGTCTATGAAATCTTTGTAGGTGAATGATGTGGAAAACTTGTGGGCCAAGGGTGTCTAGTAGATGACTGATCTTTCCTTTCCCTTGGTGTCCAAGTTTTGGATCCTCAAAGGGAACTTATCTATCTAGTAATACAAGAACATATGAAACAACACTAAAGAGTATTTGAAAACTCTTTTAGTGGGCAGTCTAGTGAGGTTTTCATGCATTATGTCTTCAATGAAATGGGCATAATAATACGTAATGGCAGGAGGCTTGCCTAGAGTGAAAATGGACAAGAAGGCCATGATGACCTCATCCACATGCTCATCTGATGTGTATCCTAAGATGCATGAGAGCATGGTGATTATTCTTGTGCCAGTCTCTGAAAAAATAGTGACAACATAGGGTGGAATGTCTGTATGAGTATGTCTCTCCTCAATGATGAAATTCTAGAGTATTTGTTTGATTTTAACTAGGTCCAATGTGATGTATAGGTCCAATAGGTGTCCAATGGACAAAGGAGTCAGATTAGGACTAGGCTAGATTTGCAGCAACTGGTTGATGGATTCAGTAGTAATTGTGAATAATATCTCATGGTTTGGTGCCTCAATAGCCCTATGGCTTGGAACATAACAGGCATGACAAAAATGTACTATGTCTGGGAATGGGTGAACTTCTGGGAATGTATACTTGGGAAAACTGGATTCCCAAAGGTTGATGTCAACAACATGGTTTACGAACCTATCCTTAGCCCAGCAGTGGATTCTCAAAAGGTGGCATGGAGTGGTTGTGTCTTTAACTTGGAAATCCCTATCTACCAGGGCCAAATGGTCAATGTCCAGGTGAGGGGTTGTGACTGTTTTGACATCCAAAGAGGTCGGGGCAGCCATATTTGTGCTAAATATGGGACTTGGGCTTATACATCTTGTGAAAATGGAGTCTTGGCAACTCTGCTACAGGGATAGGGTATTAGAAGTTTGCAGGATAGGGGTTTTTGGTATTTGAGGGGAAATATTCTCAATTCAATGGAAATTTATTAAATTCAATTATTTATTTATTGAATTTACTGTATACTTTTGAATTTGAGAGAGATGTTCTGGTTTTGTGTCAAAATACCTGGAGTTTATAGTTCAGGTTGCAAATTGGTTTTGAATGGTGGCTGCAGAGGTTTCTGTGGCTTCAATCATGCATTGGAGGGCTGAACTAGGCTTCTGGAGCTTCTTCGGGTGATAGACAGCAGTGAATTTTGGTCACAGAGGATGAGGGTGTCGCAAAGGTATTGCTAAGGTTTTACAGAAAAAACAAGCGAAAAGGGATGAAATGGGGCTTCTCGGTCTTTTTAAGGGCAATGATTATATTTTGGCAAGGAAAGTGTTTTATGAACAGTGGACAGTTTTCATGTTGGGCGGGGAGGCGGTTTAGGGGGCCATCGCACCGCTTTTGAGCGATGGGTGGTATTTTCCCAAGAGCACATGACTTAATGCAGTGCCACTATGTAACCCAAGGGGGCCCGAGCAATACCTCCCATATCACATGCTTTCGGGCTGATAAAGGTCGGGAGATGATCAGGCATGATATGGGCGAGGGCTGTAGGATTAGGGGGTGCATGATCCAATGGCCATCACGTGGCAGAGAATCACGGTGGGAGACGGGGGAGAGATTTAGCGGGGCCCAGGGGTTATTTGCACTTTAAATGTAAGTAATCAATGTATAATTTGTGCGGTTATTCTGTAATGCTGGTTTATGGAGTATAGCAGGGGAAAAGTGAATTTGCAGGGTTAATTTAGCAATGTGGGAGGGGAATAATAGTTAGGATAAGGAGTTTTAGTGCGTTTTTAGGAAAATTAATAAAGGAAAAATTATTTGTGCATGGGAAAAGGGTTTCGCACTAGCGAAAAAGGGGGTTTTTGGGTTGGGGAATGAATTTGGATGGTAATTTGCTAGGGGATTGTGTGAAACCAAGGGGGAGGGGTAAAAATGAAGGGAAAGGGGTTTTCATAAGAAATGAAGTAGTAAAAGGGGAAATTAGTTAAGTATGTAGTAAGGGGTTAAATGGAATTAGGGAAGTTAACTAAATGAACTTATGAGCATCCTTTTTCTTTCACAATTGCTCCTACACACTGAAAGACATGATTAAACATGATAGATGTGCTTATGCCTCAAACATATTATATTTCTACAACCTTTCTTCTACTTACCCTCTTACTTACCCTAACATTTTTTCTTCACTTTATTGGGTGCACTTAATCTAGCAAACCCTTTCTTTCCTTTCTTTTATGAAACAAACTATCTACTTCTAACCTTATATCTTCTAAGGGCTAAGATTAAACTAATGAGCTCCTTTTATTTCTCTACCTATCTACTAATCTGCCAAGATTAAACTGTTTGGCTAGATTTTTATTCTCTAACTATAAACATGAAATTCAAAGCATGATGTAGTCAAGATTAAATAGTTTGACTATCATGGGTTGTGGCATGTATGAAAAGCTACACACAACCATTATTTAAGACAATAAATTAAAAAGTAGTGGCACTTGGACTTGCACACTTTCATGATCTCTTTTTGTTTGCGGTTCATATTTTTTCGTTTTTTTATCTTTTATTATTCCTTTTGTCCTTTGATATTTCTATAGGAAATACCCTCTTTACATTTTTTAATTTTAATATGGAAAAAATTTGCAGAAAGCCAAGGTATGTACAATATTACAAGACTTAACCTCAACCAATTCAAAATTATGAATCCTATCACTATAGGATTCTAACAGTGGCTCCACATGGGGATGGCATTTACTGGTGAAATGTCAAGAACTCTAAAGACCAATGGCCCTTGAATTGTGACTGAAGTTACCTTGTAAACTGTCCTTCTGTGATTCTGCTTTATTGGTACTTATGACAGTGAATCCTTCAAAGCTCAGGGCCTTCTCTCCAGGATTGAACTTCAAAATATTATCATCCAATCCAATCTACACTCTTCATGTTGGGTTGTGTTATATTCTTTCCACGACTAGCCCACATAGTTAACCGAGAAGTTGGAAGGGGCCAGAGGCCGCCCCTTCGTTGCGCCAATCGCGTAGCAGGGGGGTCATAGGGGGTTTGATGGGTGTAGGTAACCACACTCTTTGTTAGGTTGGGTGGACACACCTATGGTTTTGTGCATGATTTTCGCACACGGTTTTGGATGCCATGGTTTTCGGTCTATGGTTTTGGATACAATAGTTTTTCAGACCATGGTATTGGATGCTTCGGCATGTATAAATATGTATTATAACATTGAAAGGAACATATTGAAAAATAAAGCCGGTAGTCTTGGTTTTGGGATCTAGGGGAAAATCTCTGTGTATATGTGTTTTATGTGTTATGCTCTCGCATTGTTTATTTTGTGTGTTCTAGAATTTGTATGCAAGTAATTCCTATACGAGGTTAAAACCTACATTTGGTATCAGAGCTATTTTGGCTTCAAGGGCACGCCTTTGTTGCTGAGAGGTTTCTCTTGGGCCTATGGTAGATCATGTTCAGTGGGAGATCTGCGAGATCGATTCTGGTGGTGAAAGAAGATGGCGAGCAGTGGAAAGATAGATATTGAGAAATTTAATGGTCAAAGTTTTGAGTTGTGGAAACTCAAGATGGAGGATTTGTTGGTGGATAAATATCAGTGGATCGCAGTAGATCCGGGTACTAAACCAACGACAGTGTCCAATGAAGAATGGAATAAGTTGGATCAGAAGGAAAAGATCACAATACAATTGTGTGTCTTAGATTCAGTATTGCTGAATGTATCAAGGGAAGCTACGACGAAGGCTTTGTGGGACAAGTTAGGGACTTTGTACCAATCTAAGTCTCTAGTCAATAAACTGTTCCTGTGAAAAAAGCTGTATAACCTGAGGATGAAAGATAGAGACTCAGTGACAGAGCATCTGAATGCATTTAATACTGTGGTAAGTTAGTTAGCATCTGTTGATATTAAAATTTCATCTGAAGATAAATGCACCAGTTTGTTGTGTTCTCTACCAAATTCGTGGGATAGTCTGGTCATTGCAATAGGTAGCAATGCAACTACCTTTCAGTTTGAAGAAATAGTCTCATCCTTGCTGACGAAGGAGATGATATGGAGAAATATGGAGAGCCAGAATGGTAATGCCTTGTTTGTACAAGGATAGTCCCAGAACAGAAACAAAAATAAGTCATCGAGTGGGAGATCTAAATCTCCAAGAAAACCTGTAAAGGTGGTGTGTTGGAAATGCGGAAAGGAAGGGCACTACAAAAGGGACTGTAAATCTAAAGCTCCTAATAAAGGAAACAGATCTGATGACGCTCCTTCTGTAGAGGAAAAAATTACCTTAGATGAAGGCGGGGATGTGTACTTGGCTTCTTCAAGTACACATGTAGATCATGAGGCATGGTTGATTGACTCAGGTGCATCCTTTCACTTCACTCCCCATAGAGGGTGGTTTTGTGAGTATGAGAAATATGATGGTGGTGATGTCTTCTTAGGGGATGATAGGAAGGCTAGAATCGTTGGTCACGGAAAAGTAAAGTTGAAGTTGCAAGGTGGAAGGGTTAGAACACTTTCGGGTGTTCTAAATATTCCTGCATTGGCCAGAAATCTAATTTCTATAAGAAATTTGGATGATGCAGGGGTAAAAACAGTGTTCGAGAAGGATACATGCAAGATAGTTCGGGGAGCATTGGTATTGATGCGGGGGGTTCAAATTGGAACTCTATATAAGCTGCAAGGTAGCATGGTTGTTGATGGGTGCAATAGTTTTGTGGTTCCTAAAAGTGGAGAAAAAAATCTAGTGGTCTTCGAGAGAACACCATGTTGTTGCATCAAAGGCTTGGACATATTGGAGAAAAGGGCCTTTGAATACTTCTTGGTAAAGGTATGGTAGAAGGTATGAGTAATAGCTCTCTGAATTTTGATTTCTGTGAAAATTGTGTATATGGGAAGCAGAATCGGGTGAGTTTCCCCTCTAGTGGTAAGAGGACGAAACATATTAGAGCTTGTGCATAGTGATGTGTTTGGACCTGGGAAGGTTCCATCACTGGGTAATTTTGTGTACTATGTGTCATTTATACATGACTTCGCAAGGAATACATAGATATATTTCCTTAAGAAGAAATATGAAGTCTTTCACAGGTTTAAAGAATTCAAGGCTCTGGTGGAATACCAGACAGTGAAGAAGATAAAGGTGCTAAGGATAGATAATGATGGAGAGTTTTGTAGTAAGGAATTTGAAGAATTCTGTAAGGAATGTGGTATAGCACGGTAGAATACTACTCCATATACACCTCATCAAAATGGAGTTGCAAAAAGAATGAACAAGACATTGATGGAAAGGACAAGAAGCATGCTTAGTGGTGCCAAGTTAGGACAGGAATTGTGGGCAGAGGTAGTGTAGACAACATGTTACCTGGTCAACAGATCACCTTCATTAGCGTTGGAGGATAAAAACCCACAAGAGGTATGGACTGGTAAGAAACCCTCTCTTTCACATCTGAGGGTATTTGGATGTGATGCATATGTACATGTTCCAAAGGAAAAATGAACCAAGTTGGATAGTAAATCTGAAAAGTGCATCTTTAATTCTGTAAGAAATGTGGTATAGCACGGTAGAATACTACTCCATATACACCTCATCAAAATGGAGTTGCAAAAAGAATGAACAAGACTTTGATGGAAAGGACAAGAAGCATGCTTATTGGTGCCAGGTTAGGACAGGAATTGTGGGCAGAGGTAGTGTAGACAGCATGTTACCTGGTCAACAGATCACCTTAATTAGCGTTGGAGGATAAAAATCCACAAGAGGTATGGACTGGTAAGAAACCCTCTCTTTCACATCTGAGGGTATTTGGATGTGATGCATATGTACATGTTCGAAAGGAAAAATGAACCAAGTTGGATAGTAAATCTGAAAAGTGCATCTTTATTGGGTATAAGAATGGTTTAAAGGGTTATAAGCTTTGGAACCCAGTAACAAGGAAGGTTGTGTACAGCTGAGATGTGTTGTTCAGAGAGGTGAAAGATGTTATTAAACATGAAGTCCAACCAAAGGTACCTGAGAAGATAGAGTTTGAGTTAAAGGAGGAAGAATCAAACTCTACAACAAAGGAGGAATCAGAAGATGAAGAGCCACAAACTTTGGGTGTGAGAAGATCACTTCAAGAAAGAAGATAGCTAGAAAGGTATAATCCATCTGCTTTTGTTCAAATTTTTATTTATCTATTAATGATGATGATCCCAGAACTATGAAGGAAGCAGTAGATTCAGAGGATGGAAAACTCTGGAAAGAGGCCATGGTTGATGAAATGGCATCTTTGCACAAAAATGAGGCTTGGGATCTGGTGGAGTTGCCAGTTGGAGGTAAACCCATTGGTAGTAAATGGGTGTTCAAGAAGAAGACAAATGCAGAAGGAAAGGTTGATAAATACAAAGCTCGGTTAGTAGCAAAAGGTTATTCCCAAGTGTCGAGAATTGATTTTGGTGATATTTTTTCTCTTGTTGCCAAGGTAGCTTCTATTAAATTACTTTTATCTCTTGTTGCTACTTTTGATTTTGAGGTAGAACAGATGGATGTGAAGATAACATTTCTTCACATGGATCTGAAAGAGGAGATCTACATAAAGCAAGCTGAAGGCTTTGGGGTGAAGGGTAAGAAATAACTAGTATGCAAGTTAAAGAAGTCTCTGTATGGGTTAAAACAATCACCAAGGATGTGGTATCAAAAATTTGATACATTTATATAGGGACTTGGCTTCACCAGAAGAAAAGCAGATCACTGTGTGTATTTTAAATTAATTGGTGACCGTGTTATTTATCTAGTATTGTATGTGGATGATATGTTGTTGGCTGGAAATGAAAAAGAAATTATCTAGGATTTGAAGACCCATTCGTCCTCAAAATTTGACATGAAAGATCTTGGTGCTGCAAACTATATTTGGGGCATGCAAACTAAAAGAGATCGGAGAAAGAGGAAGCTCTGGTTGAACTAGAGGAATTATGTCGAGACAATATTGCAAATGTTTAATATGCAGGATAGTAAACCGGTGAAGGTTCTTATTGCTATAGGTGTAAAATTATATGTTGAATAGTGTCCCAAGACACAAGAAGACGAAGAGGACATGCCCTGTGTTCCATATGCAAGTGCAGTCGGTAGCCTGATGTATGCAATGGTCTGTACTAGACCATACATTGCACATGCAGTGGGAGTATTGAGTAGGTTTATGTCAAAACCAGGAAAGGAGCATTGGACAACAATGAAGCAGGTTTGTAGGTATTTGCATGGCACTAGTAATTATGGTTTATGCTACCAAGGAAGACCACAATTGTACAGAGTGTTGGATATCCATGGTTTTGTTGATGCGGAGTGGGTTGGAGATCTGGATCGGAGAAGATCTACAAGTGGGTATGTGTTTAACCTATTTGGAGGTGCAGTCAGTCAGATGAGTAAGAAACAATTTGTACTGGCGCTATCAACTACAGAGGCAGAATACATGGCAGCCACTCACGCAAGCAAGGATGCAATTTGGTTGCAGAGATTGTGTTCAAGTATGGGGTTTGTACAAGGAGCTATAAGGATAGACTGTGACAGCCAAAGTGCAATTTTCTTGGCAGAAAACTCGCATACCATTCAAAGACAAAGCACATTGATGTTCAGTACCACTTTGTGAGGGACATGATAGAAGACAAAAAGTTGTTGCTGGTAAAGGTGGACACTTTGAAGAATACTGCAGATGCATTGATAAAATCTGTGAGCTCTGAGAAGTTCTCTTGGTGTAGAGAAACAATGGGCATTGCAGGGCTGGATAAATGACTAAGCTCTCTTGTGGCCCCCTATGGAAGGAAATAAACAAGTGGGAGAATGTTGGGTTGTGTTATATTCTTTCCACGACTAGCCCACATAGTTAACCGGGAGGTTAGAACCGGGGTAGAGCCCCCCCCTTCGTTGCACCGATTGCATAATGGGTGTATCATAGGGGGTTTGAGAGGTGCAGGTAACCCCACTCTATTGGGTGCAGGGCAGCGCCCTGGAAAATTTTGGTTTTGGACCCTATGTTAGGTTGGGCGGACCCACCTATGGTTTTGTGTATGATTTTCACACATGGTTTTGGATGCGATGGTTTTTGGTCCATGGTTTTGGATGCGATGGTTTTTCAGTCCATGGTATTGGATGCTTCGACATGTATAAATATGTATTATAACATTAAAAGGAACATAATGAAAAATAAAGCTAGTAGTCCTAGTTTTGGGATCCAGGGGAACATCTAGATGTGTATATGTGTTTATGTGTTATGCTCTCACATTGTTTATTTTATGTGTTCTGGAATTCGTATGCAGGTAATTTATGTACAGGGTTAAAACCCACACTGCAATGTTATGTACAATAATGTGAAGTAAAGTGAACTATTGTGATTCAATGGAAAAAATAATGCCTCAACCTCCTACCATTAACAGGTCCTCCTGGTAGATCTGATCCATCTATTTCTCTCAAGAAAAAGGCCTTATTTCCCATGTAACCATAAATGACGTAAGGCCCCATGGCTACCTTTGTCTTCTCTCCTTGAATCCAACTTAAGGACTTTATCTCTTATGTAAAAATCATCTTCCTTAGTCTTCTTATCAAAAACCTTCTTGATTTTGTCCTGGATTACTTGTGATTTTATATATACTTCCTCTCTGGCCTACTGCAGGTGTATCGTCTAATTTATTCTTCTCTGAATATCATTTGATTCCACTTGTAATTATTGGATGATCTTCATTACTGGAACTCCCAAAGATGATGGGAAAATTGCATCCATCCCATAAACCGGTTGATAAGGTAATGTTCCAATGGACTTCTTAGTAGTCAGTCTATCTGCCCATAAGGCATTGACTAACTTCTTGTTCCATGTCCTTTCGTTTTCTTCCAGCAATTTCTTAATGATATTGACCAGGATTTTATTAGATGATTCTTCAAGTCGATTACCTTGAGGGTAATAGGTTGTGGAATGGCCAAGGGTGATGTGGTATTTATTACAAAAATCTATCATTCTCTTGGATTTAAAGGCAGCTGCATTATCAGTAATGAACTTCTGGGGACATCCAAATCTTGACAGGATATTACTCTCTAGGAAGGAGATTATGACAGTGTCTGTGGTTCAAGTGTTCCAATGGATTTATTTTTGGATTTATTATTGTTTTATGAGAGAGGCTAACATTCCCCCCTTCAATGATAAATCCAAAATAAGAACGAGGAACCATCTTCCAAGTTCTCATGTTGATCCTCAAAAACATTGCCTGAAAAAACCGCCAAATCTGGATGCTGAACAAACCGCAAAATGAAGAGACTGAGTCAGCTGCATCACTGATTCATCTCAGAGGGACGCTTGACAACTCCATCATGTACCAAGCCGCAAAAGGATCCAACTGTCCTTTGCTTGAAAACAGCATCCGGTGTCCACTGACACAATTTGATGAACGCCCACTGGCGTGTTTGCTGATGATGATTGCCCACTGGCTGAAGATGTCGAAAAAAAACTCAATGTTGTTTTTGCTATGATGAAAGCTGCTCACTGTTGCTTTCGTTGTTGATCGCCCACTGGCAAATTTTCTGATGCCCACTGGCTGATGAAGATGCCCACTGGCTACTTCGCTGATATTGTCGAGACATTCAGTCTGACAACCACTTGTCAATTTCATTGACATTTTCCCCCCTTTGTCAGCTGAAAGGAGAGACAATCTTCTCCAAAATATATCTGAACTCCCCCCCTTCACGTGTAGGAGAGTTTCATTGTTGTACTCCCTCATTCAACTGCATGAGAGTACCATCATCTGTTCATTGCTGGCTGCACTATGTATGATTGTAGTCGGTTGTAGAACTAAGACAACCGTTTGACTGTGGATGACCATTCCCAAGGATCAATCCAGTGATAATGTATCTTCAATCTGCCAGATTTTTGGTGGTTGCGACATTTTGCTGAGGAATGATTGGGCTTGCCACAATGGCAACACGGATGGAGATCAAAACACTGATCTTCCATATGACCGGCTCTTTGACAATGAGATCATTTCAGTTGAACATGAACTTCAGGTTGCATGCAATTTCGTTTTTCTACAACTTTCTCAGAACCTGCTGAGGTGAGTGGTTCAAGAAATCCTGCACTCACAAACTTAATTGGCTTGGAATAATCTGGGATTTGTAAGTTGGTGTCATCAGGGACATATCCTAAGCCACGTCTATTCTTGTTATTTTGAATTTCTTCCCAAGGCTTGATGATGGGTTTGGAAGAAATTTGAATTTGATCATGAACAACTTCGACACTTGAAGTTGTTGGGATGAATGACTTATCATCTGGATGGTTCAAAGACTTGAAAGTATCACTCTTTTCTTGCAATTCATTCCTTTGAAGTTGGGACTCAAGCTGAAGAAACTCAATGGTTTCATGCGTTTGCTGTAGATGCCGTGAAATATCAGCAAGAGTTTCTTTGCTGACGTGCACCATGTCTTCATCACTGGAGATGATCAAACTGTGAAGAATGTTTAACAACTGAATATGCTGCGCCATCTGAACTTGCTCACTTGAAGTCAGGCTCTCTTGTCGTAGATGTCGTGCTTTGAACTGTTTCACTTTACTTGAATGACAGGCTCGCTTGCTATGGGACTTGACTGGCACGCTCGCTTGATTTGTTGATCTCAACTTGCTTGATTGGTGTTAGAGTTGAACTTGTTGTGGTTGTTGTGATGGTTGTTTCAAGGAGTTAAAACTCATGGACTCACTTGATTGTGCTTTTAAAGGAAGGGTGTCGAACACTGTCGAAAATGCACCCAAAAAGCTTACAATGATTTCAATGATTCACTACAATGACTCAATTCAAGACATGGGTGTCGGTTTCAAGCGAGAATGCACCCTTACAATTCAATGTGATTTGAGTTTGATTACAAGTTCAACAATGTTGATGTAGACTGTGCGCTGAAACATTGAAGTTTACAGATTCATTAACTTGAATGTAGTGATGAACTTGATTGTATTGAGTAAATATGTTTGTTGAGGTAGAATGCATGTGTTGAGCTTAATTATCCTTCCTTGGTGCTATTCTGTTACAAGTGTTTTGGTTGCTTTCATTGAACTTTATGTGTGTGGTAAATGCGATCATTTATGTGTCACAACTAGACACAAATCATAAGCAACAACATGAAGCATGCACCATCATCAACACACTCTTCGTGTACCTAAGATCCCCTTATTCAATTTCGGGCGGATCTAGGACACAAACACCGCAAATAATATGTCTTTATTAAATGTTGGAGTACATAAGTGTTCAGCTTCACAACATCTTCATGGAATCAGAATTCTAGAATTTTTGAAAGAAGAAAATGTCTTCAAAAAACTACCTGCACTCACGCACTCTCAAAGTAAAATATTACTTCGAATTACAAAAAAGAATTTCTCTCAAAGAATTCCACTTATCACTTTGAATACAAAATCACTTCTTACTTCAACAAAAAACTTTATCACTTCAAAGTATTAAAACATGCCATGCTCTTATATATTTTGTATGTGCTAAATTTGATTTTGTTGGATGTTGTTCTCGCTGCAGTATGGCAGTAACAAAATGTGTTGCTTCCACTTCACGGACTTTGTGGCCCCACCAACAATTATACAGCTCGTTATTAATTGTCCCCGGGTCTTCAAAAGCTGAGGCACTGCATAATCAAAAGAAAAGCCATCGGAACACAAACAAACGTGTCGCTATCACCTAATCCGTTTCAGGTCCTTGTGCTTCAGTCAATTCTCGACGACTCCTCATCGTGAATTGGAGATTATTGATCCCTGCAACGTTAGAGCTTTCTGCGCCAATTCTAAATACTAATATATATTGACACGCAACATCTTCATATGTAAGAAGTAGCAACTTAGCAAGACAAAAAAAAGGTTCTTTGAGATTGCAGAAAACAGAAAAATATATCACATTGATAAGAACAGAACCAACGTTCGCTAGATTTGAGACGGATGTAGGGACGGGCTATGCACTGTCGCAACTGAACTTCTCCCAATTCAACAGTCACCCACTGACAGGAAAAACGTGACAGCGATAATTCTCCGTGGGCGGAACCTGACAGCGATTACCTCCGTGGACAGGAAATATGGGACATATTACACGAATTGCAAACAGACTCTGTCATATTGGGAATAACAATATCCAGATACAAGCCTATCTACAGGCAAACTCTAACTAGAATGTGTGACAAATGACGACTCTTCAAAGCCGTAATACAGTGCAGAATGTTTTGCAGTGGCAATGTGGCCACCCAACTACAATACAGGAGCGGAATTTGGACAATGATGAAGATGAATTTCGTGATAGAGATTATGATATATCAGCAATGACAAATAATTTAGCTGAAGCTTTTCGATATGGAACTGTGGAGAATGAAGATATTGGAGATGTACGTGGAACATCGGAACAGTAGTTACCAGCTCGACCCCATGAAATTTTAATACATCGAACATCTCACAACCTAATTAATTCTCATGAATTTTTACACAATGCAAAAAAAACTGCTTCAATGTCTTTGCGTTTTTACTGCCTCACCTGTTTCCTTGACGCAACCCCATCAATCAGATCTTCAATGCTTCATACTTTAGAGTTTACGCACAAGTCCACACTTTCGCAACTTCCACCTACTGGGTTGCGCTAGCAATAAAGAGAAAGGATGACAGTGTTGTCCACGGCTGCAGTCACCAAAATGTTCTTGGCAACATCGTTCACCAGATCAGTATTTTGATGCCACGTATTGCTTTGCTTCCAAAAGTTCAGATACCAATAAAAACAGATGCTCACACCCAAAAAATCGATGGGAAACAGCTCTGACCGGGCTGTGGCCTATGAAAATTTTCAGAATGGATGGGAATTCGAAGTCGACACCTTCTAGGATAAGCAGGGCTGAGCTAGGCTATGGCATCGACATAGCTGTGGGAATTGTGATTCTCGTTTCTGTCGTTAAGTTGGTCTATTATCCATTCGTTCGCGTTCACGACCGAACACAGTTTGGTTGTGCAAGGGGTAACCCGACTGTGACCGCACAGGAGCAGAACAGGTCCGCGGTAGCGGTAGCGGTCGCGGTCCCGGGACTCAATCAGGCAACCTTGGACTTGTATACGAAGTTTGAGTATTCTGAAGAGGAGTATCCGATCACACAGTGTCCACACTTTGGATCTCGACCACATATATCACACACACTATAATTTCCTTGAGCAGTCCACGAATTTCTCAACGCACAGTCAAAGAAGGGCAAACCAAGTTTCTTGGCTCTCTTTCAATGTGGCTAATTGCTCTGCGCTATCGCCTTTATGTCAACACAACGGATCCTCATTCCAACGCTCTAAAATGGTGACATGAGCCTTGGCTTACAATTCCCATTTCACTTTACAAGTACGCACTGCACACACTAAGCAATCTAAAGCAAACACTCTTACTCCCAAAGAGCAAACCATTAGCTCTGATACCACATGATAAACAATTAGATTAACTCTGACACATTACAGAAAAACACATATAAAAATCAGACACAAAATATGGCGGAAAAAGGATGAAGCCTCATGCTTCTCTCTCATTACTCTACAAAAATAATTGAATATAGTGTTACAAATAAATAGATGAGAGACAGTGTTCTCAAGATAGTGCGTGCTATCTTAGACACCTTTGGTTGAGATAATTTCTCCTTTGGTTGAGATAATTTCTCACCAGACACACCAATATAGGAGTTGCCTAAACTAACTCCTATCTTAGAGAAACAACCCAAGAGTTAGGCACAAATTCCTAACTTGGAATTTTTAATTAATTAATTTATTTTTGGATTTATTATTGTTTTATGAGAGAGGCTAACACAAATTAGGCCAGTAAAAACTAGCGCTTGGGATTTTATTAGTAGTAGTCTTCCATTACAAGTGTCCTCCACAATCCCCTGCATGAAAATCTTGCATAACTTTATCAGTTTCATTTTTCAGTAAACAATTGAAAAGAATACCACTATTGTCTTTCCAAAACAATGCATTGTCTATGATACAATAATTTAATGAGTTCATCTTTAAAAATCTAGCTTTAGTTCTTATTAAACCAGGAGGAGCTGGTAAATTTTGTAATAAAAATATAATATATGCATACTAGGGTGAATCAGTAAAAGGTTCGCTGATCGGTGGAGTCGCCATCGCTTCCTGATCATCAAGGGCACTAATGAATTTTATATCAAGGTCCTAACAGTTTGATTCAGCCATGATTTGGCTAAACCTTGGCCTTTGATAAGCCTAGTTGGATTTATTTCTATGTCATATTCCAATATTGTGGCAATCCACTTGCCTCTTTTCCGTTCAGGCCCATTTTGTGTCAGAATGTCCTTAACTACAAAATTTTTAACATAAGCAATAATGTGAGAATACAAAATGTATCCTCTGAAGTCTTTAATAGCCTTTACTAAAGCCAATGCTTGTTTTTCCACAATATTGTATTTGAGTGTGGCATCTCTTAAGGAAAAATGCAATTGGTTGTTCATATCCTTGGTTGTTCTTTTGCAGTAGGATTGCTAAAATGGTGTGTTCTAAAGCAAAAGAGAAAATTATAAAATCCTTGTTAAAATTAGGACTTATTGGGATTGGAGTTTTGGTTAAGGATTCCTTGATGGACTCCACTGTCCATTTAAGTGTTGAGTCCTTTCTTAGCATGTTATTTAATTCTATAATCAGTTCTACTAGATTTCAAATGAATCTCCTAGGGAACTTTATCTTTCCTAGAAATGACTGTAACTCTCTAATGTTTCTAGGATGGGTAATGGTCAAAATGGCCTCTATTCTAGCAGGATCTATTCTAATCCCATCTTTAGATATGATATGTCCCAACAGTTTTCCCTCTTCCAGACCAAAGAGTGTCTTTTTGGGATTTAAAGAAATCCCAAATTTGATAAATTTGATAAATACTCTTCTCGGGTGGTCTAGGTGTGCATTGTCAAATTTACAGAATACTGTGATGTCATCCTGGTATAGTACTAGGAAATCATGAATCTCCTTAGCAAAAGCTATAACCATAGCTCTTTGAAATGTGGCACCTGCATTCATTAATCCAAAAGGCATCTTTAAATACATGAAGGTACCCCATGGGGTAGTAAATGTAGTTTTGACTTCGCCCTCAAGTTGAACTAAGATCTGGTTATACCCAGAGAATCCATCTAATAGTGAAATCCTGGATGAGCCTACTACCCTCTATAGTATATGGTCCATTTTTGGTAGAGGATAGTTATCTTTTAGTGACACCTTGTTTAAATTTATGAAATTTACACAAAGTCTAATTTCACTAGTCTTTTTCCTAGTAGTGACTATGTTTGAAATACAATCTAAGTATCTAATGGGGGCTATAATTTGGGCATCAAGAATTCTTTTAACTTATTTCTCAATAGATGGCATAAGAACTAGGTTTATTCTCCTAAGATTCTGTTTTAAAGGTTTATGATCTTCTTTTAGAGGTATTTTATGTTGGATTATGTTGGTGTCATAAGATTTTAAGTCTTCATAACTCCAGGCAAATACATCCACGAAGTCTTTAAACAAATTGATGTATCTAACCTTTTCCTCTGGAGGTAAGGCTTTTGATATTTTAATGAGTTTTAGTTTATCCTTAGTTCATATGTTATCCTCTTCTATGTCATCTCTCAAAGGTTCCATATTAGGTTTCCTAGCTACATCATTAGAGTCAAACAAATCTTGTAAAGGGACTAATCCCTTAGGAAAAAAATTATTTTTTAGATTAAGAATCTGAGGATCATCATTCATTATTTCTTCAATCTCTACATTATCTAAACTATCTATTTCTACTCTAGTTAATTTAGTTGGTTTAGCTACATCTAAAATATTTACATATATGCTACTTTCTGTATTATTGTCTACTGTACAGTCAGTATCCATCTTGCAATTCTAAACCTCACCTTCATTGTTGATGAAATCTTAAATCTGAGAATCCTCGGAGAAAATCTGCCAATACTTTAGGTTGTCTGGTATAACAGGCCTATGTCTGACTTTTGCATTGTACTGATGGTTGGGTTGAAGTGGAAATTTACAAGTACTAGCAAAAGTGGTCAAACTGTGAGCTTGCATGTTTTGTTTTCTAGGAATGGCAGCAAAGTTTGTTTCTAGGAGGTCTTTGATCAAGTCTAGGATAGTATCCCTATATTGACCAAGTCTAGGATTGTTCACAGGGTACTCACCATTAATATATTTAATAATCAGCTCTGAGTCTCCCGTGATGTAAACTCTTTTGTCTCCCAGTTTCTTAACGAATTGTAACCCTAGAATTAGGGCTTCATATTCAGCCATGTTATTGGTACACTTGAAGTTCAATCTGAAAGCATGTCCCTTAGCACGATTACTTTCCATATTATGGATCCACACTCCTGCACCAGCCCCTAACCTATTGATAGACCCATCAAAGTTTAGATACCATAATGTCTCATGAAATATGTTCTCACTATCAGCTATTCTGTATTTCAGGTCTTTAGTTGTGATTTCCTTATTATCATTTTTTGCATTGTACAAGGTAAAAGAGTCAATATCTGAATGCATGGAGTATATGGGAAAGTTTGTGGTTTTTCCTCACTACTCACCATGTATTTCATTAAGGTCTCTCTATATAATTTTCTTGGCTGGTCAAAAATAGATATGGTGGCATAAGACCTATCTGCAAGGATCCCTGCAGTTTTTCTTCCCATGAGCGAGATAGCAGAATTCCATATTTCGGTGGGATGTTTGCAACTACTATTTCCATTAGAATAATTTTTGCAGGGCACTAGACAAGAGTTACACATAAGTCCTTGATAAAACCAAGGCATTTAACTTGGTTGGAGTCAAAATAAAAAAAATCCTTATATGGCGTGGTAATGTATAGGTTTAGTCTTTCCATTATTGCCTTTGGCATCAAATTATGGGATGCCCCTAAGTCTAACATAGTGTTATGCAATATTTTCTCATGAATGTTTAGGCTAATGTAGAAAAGAGGAACTCCCCCTTGCTGATGAATACCATTGGCCTTAGGGCCAAAAAATAATTTAGGGTGATCATCACTCAAATTAACACAATCCTCTCCCTCTCCTATGTTTAAAGTTTCAGTTATCTATCACCTATAAGATTCATTCTTTACTAGTTCGGTCAAGGGAACTGATATCTTTAATTTTTCTATTTCAGTTTTGACATTGAAAGGGAGCTGACGTTTTTTTGTTTGATTTAGATCTTCCTTAATATGTGTAGTTAGTGTGTCCTTATTTTGTTTCTCAATGCTAGGCATTTCAGTCTGTGTTTCTACTATTTTGCCTTTATTTCTCTTATTTTGATTGTTTTTAGTAATTGTCTCTATTTGGGTTTCAGTGGAGGTTATATCTACAATTTTAGGGGTATAAGTCTCTGGTGTTCCCCTAAGGAGGATTTGTAACACTTTGTTAACAGGAGCTTCTTTTATTATCTTAGTCTAGGTCTAGATGGATCTTTTAATGGGAGTCTTGTTATTCTTTTTACTTCTCAAGCTATATTCTTTGTGTACCTCATATATAGATGACTCATATCCCTATTTAAAATCAAAGGATTCACTAGATTCTAACTGCAACTGTTGTAGCATATATAACTCCTGTTCTTCTTGAGTAAGAAAAACGATGTCTTCCTCTTTGGTTTCTAGTAATTTTATCTGGGTATCATCCTCTCCTTCTTGGTTCTATGAATCCTCAACATAGTTCTCTTGGAATGGGTGCCTAATCTATTGATCTGGTTTAGCATTCTTTCCAGCATTAGGGTTCTTCCTAAAACTAGGGTTTCTTATTGGAGGTTTTTGTTGTTGATTCTCCCATTGATTTTTTCCCTCCATATTTTCTAATCTATCCATTATTCTCTCTAAAATCTTAGCTAAAATATCTACCTTCCCATCCAAAGTGGAAGCTTACTCTTTAAATAAAACTTTCTTTTCATTTATCATTTGGGCTTTCTTAGCTAATAGGTTGGCCTCTACACTAACAACATTGCTTTGCATTTGTTCAATTATTTTAGGGTTTCTTTCCCTTAGCTGGTATGACATGTTAGCGTCAAAACCATCAGGGAACTTAATTAATGCTAGGTTAGGAAGAGGCTTAATATTGGCCAGAATTTCATTGTAGATACTATTAAACCTAGTGCAATAGTCCTGAACTGACTAGATACTATTAAACCTAGTGCAATAGTCCTAAACTGACTCATTAGGATCTCTTCTCATGTTCTCATATTCAGAAAGTATTTGCAATGGGTTTTTCTTTCTCTCCCATCTATTAATGAATAACTTATGAAAGATAGCTATGTTTGCAATATGGTTGGTGGGAAAGGATTTGAGCCATTTCTTGGCATCCCCAATTAAAGTTTGAGCAAACAACCTCATTTGGACGTCTGCTTCATCTATCTCATGCAACTCAAAAAAGTTAGACATCATGTTTACATGCTGCTAAGCAGTGTACTGACCAGTAGCATAAAACAAGAAGATTTTACTCTGATAATTTGCAGGCATGGCATGGAGTTGTGCAGGTAAAACAAGAGGTGCATATCTGTTTGCCATTGCTGTGATTCTGGCTTGACTAGGGGGTAAAGTTGTGGTAGTTGAGGAAGGACTTGAAACTAATGGAGGTGAACTAGATGATGATGAGAATGGTTGATTAATAACTGGTTTAGGTTATTGGATTGTGGTAGATACAATTGGTGATGTTATGGTAAAGGAAGGGGTATTTACAGTGAGCGAAGTTTGTGAAGAAACTTAAGGGGAAGCAGTAGTAAGGGCAACTACTTCAATAGATTGTTGAATGTAAGAATCACCTATATTACTTGTCAATTTAGAGGCCCAAGCTTCTATCTTGTCAAAAGTCTCAATGACAAATTTATCTAAATCTGAATGAACAATCCTTTTTGATTCAATGACTTTAACAAACTCAGGGTCTAAGACCGTTTCATGGATTTCATTCTTAGATTTCATTCTAAATAATGAGAGGGCAAATGAAAAATAAAAATGGATGCCCTCTAAGGTTGACCACTCCTTAGGGATTGAATTGAATATGACTAACCAGCTACCACTGGCTTGAGTTTCCGCTGTTTTGGGTTGTCTCAAAATTCTCTCTGGGTCATCAACTATAGTAGTATGGTTTGGATCTAGGTTTTCCTAGTATAGTGAATCTTATTAGGAGCTATAATTTTAACTTTTTTAATTGTTTTTTATGAAAATTTTCAAAATTGACTTCAGAAATGACCTTAAGGGGCTCAAGGTTAAATTTAAGGTTTCCTTAAAGTTTTATGAAACTGAGGATCAAAGTCCCCAGTATGGTCACCAGAAATGTTATCACTCTTATATTTCTTTTGATTTTAATGAAGAAAAAAATTCAAAGGTAACCACAAACCACTTTTGGAGATCAGGACCTAGCCTTCCTGATGCTCAAAGAGGGCTCTCTCTTTATAATTTACTTTGTTTTAGTTAAGATGGTTTTAGGAAAGTTATTGCTTGCACTTAGGTTTTATTTTGAACTTGGGTGGTGGGATCACTTTACTTAGATAAATAGAGGTTTGGCTTTTACCATTAGGATATGGAGTCGGATGTCAGACAAATAAGACTAGATTTAGTTCTAAAAACAGTGTCTACATAGCAAGATAGATGAGTTACTGCAAATCTCAAAGGATAAATGGTGGGATGGCTTCAAATCAGATCTAGGGAGAAATTAAGGGTTCCCTAGGCCGGACTCTGGAAGGAATGTAAGAAAGTCAACTGGGATGGGAGAGCAATTAAGGGTTCTCAAATCTGGGTATCAAAGGAAAACATTTAAATGACTAACTATGCAAAACAGACTGTACTTAAACAATTTCTGAGTGATATCTCCAGTTAATTCATTCAAATTTAGAACACATTTAAGATTATGAAACACATTAAGAAGGTAAAAAAATCACACAAAGAAGATACTTCACTGTAAATGTCTCATCTCATGAATCTTGTAGCGAAATGCTTTTATTACTTGCTCTAGTCTATTGACTTGAAAATGGTACAATCACCCTTAGGTTCAAGATCAAAATCACTCTACAAATGTATAATAATCCCCCCTAATACTTCAAATTTTGAAGTCTTTATACAAAAGTAATTACAAAATATCTCAAATTGCATTGAGAATTAATCTAGGAAAAAAGAAATATCTTCTTAAAAGAAGATAGAGATAGCTAATGAACTATTTCTTGTTGTCCCTGTTATTAAGGTTCCACTAGCTTTGCTCTTTGATATTTTTCCTTTTATGTTGCTTGGTTGTTTGCTCTTCACGTTGGATGTTCTGGTTTACTTTAACCTTTCATATGATACTCTTTCATCTGATACACTTTAACCCTACTGACCTGTCAATATCCTTTTACTTTGTTCTTTCACTTTTTACTGTAGATTTATAATTTATTGTGTATTTACTACAGTAAATCATTCATTTTTTCCCATCTTTCCTCACTTGGTAATTGAGCATTTTTCTGCATATCTCATCTGCCTCTATATATTTGGAAAAAGTGGGCTTATTAATAAATAAGTGTTTTACCTCATGTTGGAAGTAAAACAAGTTTTCAAAAGTTTGGTACAACACTTTGCCTATTGGCATGCCCTTCATGGATGAAGTGATTACCTGTTCTTTGGTCACTTCCGTGATCTTCTTATTGTAATTTGCCTATGTCATTAACTTGTCATTTATTACTAAGGGATTAGGTAATATTTTTTCCTTCAAAAGTTCAAACTTAGCCATGATCCTGTCAACGGGTAGTTGCATGTTCTGACACTTATATTCTAAATTTAACATGAAATTCCTCTTGGTGAGGACTCTTCTAACTTTTAAAATTGTACCTACCCTATCAGGTATCTCTAGTTCTTGGAGTTCATACTTATTCTTAGAGGAGGAAGTGTATGATCCTTGCCTCTTCCTCTGGCATATCTCCAAGTTCTGTTTTAACCTTTTCAATGGCTTCTGTAGCTTGCTTTATTAAGTCAATTAGCTCAAAAATGACCTGCATGGATGTCAAATATCATTGACAGAGTAAACGATATTGGCCCATAGTTGTTCTTTAGCCTTACCTATAGGCTCGGTCAATGTCAATTATTTCTCCAGGCTTTTTATCCTCTCATTCATCCTTGTAGCCTTTTGTTGTTCTTATTTATGCATGATCTAGGCAAGTTTGTAAGCTGTCTCAAGGCTGTTGACTTTCTCCTTCAGTTTGTTCATATCGTTGGTGTAAATGGACATTTCTTCCATTGCTTTCACAAACCTATTTTCTTCTTAACTCATGGAGGTCATTTCCGTTGATCGTGTTGCTGATGTAGTCTATGCAAATGTTGGAAGTGCAGTGGCCGTTGGAGCAGTGACAGCTAATGTTGCTCCCAAAGTAGAAGGTACAACTATGGTCACTATTAGAATGACAGCTGCAGGATCATTATCAATGCTAGCTTGTTTGAGCTATATCAAATTATCCAACTCCTTCTCCATCTCTTCTAACTGGTCATTCAGTTGCAACACCAAGTCCATCATTTCCTCATGATTGGTCTAGATTCCTAGGAATTCTTTTGTCTATGGGTGCTGCAAATGAGGCAACTTGAGTTTTTTCTTCAGGGCTGTTATGTCCTCATTCTTTATTTTAATTAGTTTCTCCGTGGCCTTTACATCACTTGGGTCATGGCCCAGTTCAATAACTAAGTCCTCCAAGGACTTTATCCTGGTCTCTTTAGCATGTGAAGAGGCTCTCTCCAGCTTGAATTGAGTTGTTAGATTGTCTAATGAATCCTGCAACTTATAAGCAGCCATGGACATTGATGTGAGGGTGTAGTAGATCATTTCGCTAGCCTTCTTGTGAAATTCTATCTATTCAATGGGATGAACATCCCTGGCCAAGACCTTAAAAATTTGTCTTCTTATAATCTACTGACGTCTTAGGTTGTTGTACAGTGGGTTGTAGGAATGAGACCTATATTTTTCCTTCTTTGATCTCAAAGGCTGACATCATATTAGTATGTTTTGCTAGTGTGAGCTTGAGATATTGGGCATATGTCACTGCCTTCAGTCTCTCATTCCTCGTCTTTATCTCTTTAAATCTATCTTTGATGTCTTTTTCCTTGTCAGCTGGCCTGACATAGTAAGAGATCTCCATACTCGGTTGTCTACCTATCAACTGTGTGTTGGATGTTGAGGGTTGTTGTGTTTCCTCTGATGCAGTTGGTTCTTTACTTTCTGTTCCATTGCCTCAGTTTCAATTATTTCTTCTCATGCAATGTTATCCTCCAGTTCAAAGACAGGATTCAACTTAGGCCTCTTGCTTGGCTCAACCAGCTCATCAGTATTCTCCATGGTAGAGCTAGATATCTCATCCCTACTCCTGTTAGGATTCTTCTCCTCATTTATTGGAGTTTGCATGACAGGAGGAATATTCATTGGCCCTCCTTATTTTGGAACCTGCAGGAAAAAATTGTGATCAAATTGTCTCTCCAAATCCATAGGTGTGTTCTCTATATCCACAACAGTGCTATCCATGTCAATTAAATTTTTCTCCACCCACTCATCCTCATTAGCATATTGTTCAATGTCAGGCCTTGGGTGGTGGATGTATGCTCCCAACTTGACCTTGAGTCTGAGCTTGTTCATGACCCCATGAGGGTCATCATGCCAGATGAAACTGTTTCTGAATTTCATTAGTTGAAGTAACCTATTGGCCTCTGGTCCAGCCTCTCTGTTGTTGCAAATAAATGGGCTGATCTGGTTCTTCACTTTGAACTGGGTTTTCTTCCCTATAAGGTAGGAAGTGGATCTCATCAAAGATGATGATTTTCCTCAAGTATTGAAGAGAAAATACCCTCATAGGGAGGTATTTGGGCAACTTGTAGGCGGCTATCTCACAACCATAAATCCTGATCTCAGTGTGGTTTTGGTACAAGTACTAGTCTCCCACCTTTCTGTTCTTGGCCAATTATAGTACTCTCTTGATCTCTGGGTTGATTCTAAGCTGAGTCTTAGAAGTCAACATGTTCATGACTGGGTACATGAAAGAGTATATGAAATATTTGTAGGTGAATGATGTGGAAAACTTGTAGACCAAGGGTGTCTAGTAGATGATTGATCTCTCCTTTCCCTGGGTGTCCAATTTTTGGATTCTCAAAGGGAACTTATATCTCTGGTAATACAAGAACATATGAAACAACACTGAAGAGTATTTGAAAACCCTTTCAGTAGGCAGTCTACTGAGTTTTTCATGCATTCTGTTTGCAATGAACTATGCATAATAATACATAATTGCAGGAGAGTGAAAATGGAAAGGAAGGCAATGATGACCTCATCCACACGCTCGTCTGATGTGTATCCTAGGATGCATGAGAGCATGGTAATTATTCTCCTACCAATCTCTGAAAAAATAATGGCAACATAGGGTAGAATGTCCGTAGGGGTATGTCTCTCCTCAATGATGAAATTCTAGAATATTTGTTTGATTTTAACTGGGTCCAGTGTGATGTATAGGTCCAACAGGTGTCCAATGGACAAAGGAGTCAAATTAGGACTAGGCTGGATTTGCATCATCTAGTTGATGGATTCAACGGTAATGGTGAATAATATCTCATGGTTTGGTGCCTCAATAGCCCTATGGCTTGGAACATAACAGGCATGACAAAAATGTAATATGTATGGGAATGGGTGAACTTCTGGGAATGTATACTTGGGCAAATTGGATTCCCAAAGGTTGATGTCATCAGCATGGTTTAGGAACCTATCCTTAACCCAACAGTGGATTCTTAGAAGGTGGCGTGGAGTGGTTGTGCCTTTAATTTGGAAATCCCTCTTTGGGAGGGCCAAATGGTCAATGTCCAAGTGAGGGGTTGTGACCTTTCTGACATCCAAAGAGGTTGTGGCAACCATATTTGTGATCAAATATGGGAATTGGGCTTATACAATTTGTGAAAATGGAGTCTTGGGAACTCTGGTACAGGGATAGGGTATTAGCACTTTGCATGATAGGGTTTTTTGGTATTTGAAGGGAAATATTCTCAATTCAATGGAAATTTATTAAATTCAATTAGTTATTTATTGAATTTACTTTATACTTTTGAATTTGAGAGGATCATTCTAGTTCTGTGTCGAAATACCTAGAATTTATAGTTCAGGTTGCAAACTGGTTTTGAACGGTGGCTGCAGAGGTTTATGTGGCTTCAATTGTTGACTGGAGGGTTGAACTAGGCTTCTGGAGCTTCTTCGGGCGGTAGATAGTAGTGAATTTTGGTCACAGAGGCTCATGGTATCGCAAAGGTATTGCTAAGGTTTTACAGAAAAACGAGAGAAAAGGGATGAAATGGGGCTTCTCGGCCTTTTTAAGGGCAACAGTTATATTTTGGTGGGGAAAGTGTTTTATGAATAGTGGAAATTTTTTGCGTTGGGCAAGGAGGCAGTTTAGGGAGCCATTGCATCTCTTTTGAGCGATGGGTGGTATTTTACCGAGAGCATGCGACTTAACACAGTGCCTCCATGTGGGCCCAAGCAATACTGCCCATATCGCGTGCTCTTGGGCCGGTAAAGGTCGGGAGATGATTAGGCGAGGGCCATAGGATCTCGGGGTGCAAGATCCAACGCCCATCGTGTGGTGAAGATGCATGGTGGTAGATGGCAGAGAGATTTAGCGGGGTCCAGGGGTTAATTACACAAATATAATTAGTCAATGTATAATTTGTGCGTTTATTCTGTAATGTAGGTTTATGAAGTATAGCATGGAAAAGTGAATTTGTGGGGTTAATTTAATAATGTGGGAGGGGAATAATAGTTAGGATAAGGGGTTTTAGTGGGTTTTTTCGGGTTTTTAGGAAAATTAATAAAGGAAAAATGATTTGTGCATGGGAAAAGGGTTTCACACTAGGGAAAAAGGGGGTTTTTAGGTAGGGGAATGAACTTGGACAGTAATTTGCCAGGGGATTGTGTGAAACAAAGGGGGAGCATAAAAATGAAGGGAAAGGGGTTTTCATAAGAAATGAAGTAATAAAAGGGGAAATTAGTTAAGTATGTAGTGAGGGGTGAAATGGAATTGGGGAAGTTAACGAAATGAACTTATGAGCATCCTTTTTCTTTCAAAATTGCTCCTACACACTGAAACACGTGATTAAAGATGATAGATGTGCTTATGCCTCAAATAGCTTATATTTCTGCAACCTTTCTTCTACTTTCCCTTTTACTGACACTAACATCTTTTCTTCACTTTGTTGGGTGCACTTAAGCTAGCAAACCCTTTCTTTCCTTTTTCTTTTATGAAACAAACTATCTACTTCCAACCTTATATCTTCCAAGAGCTCAGATTAAACTAATGAGCTCCTTTTATTTCTCTACCTATCTACTAATCTGACAAGATTAAACTATTTGGCTATTTTTTTATTCTCTAACTATAAACATGAAATTCAAAGCATGATGTAGTCAAGATTAAATAGTTTGACTATCATGGGTTTTCACATGTATGAAAAGCTACACAACCATTATTTAAGATAGTAAAGTAAAAAGTAGTGGCACTTGGACTTGCACACTTTCATGATCTCTTTTTGTAATTTGGGGTTCATATTTTTTCATTTTCTTGATCTTTTCTTATTCTTTTTTTCCTTTGATATTTCTTTTAGGACATACCCTCTTTACATTTTTTAATTTTAATATGGAAAATATTTGCAAAAAGCAAAGGTATGCACAATATTACAAGACTTAACCTCAACCAATTCAAAATTATGAATCCTATCACTATAGGACTCTAACAATCGGTATATCAAAAGTTACGGCTCCAACTGGTCAAACCTTTGCAAGATGAGCCTTGAAAATCCCAACAGCCTCCCATGGTGGAAGAGTAGAAAGATGAGGGGGAAGGAGATCTGTCAGGCGGAAAGAGTCGATAGTGCGGACACAACCAACCTCCCTAGGAGCCTAAGACTCTCTAGTGACAAACAAGACAAACAAGAGCAATCCTTCTCTAAACATGCATTTACTATATAAGAAATCAAGTGTTTAGATCCTACCTGTAGTCCAACGTTGTTGTAGCAGTCCAGCCTCGCTGATCCGGATGAGCTCCTCCTTCACTTCGAAACCTGCATTCACTAACAATCAAACGATTAAATAGCACTTGATAATCTCATAAAATAAAACATATTTAACACATAGACCAAGGAGTACATGAAACAACTCATAAATAACAAGTTATTGAGAATAATGGACTCATTTGCATTAATAGGAAACAAAAGGAACAATTACAACTTGAGCCTTGGTGTTGTGCAAGTCCCTCTCAGGGTCCATCAAGAGTTCTCCTTTACTTTGACAAAGCTCACCCACTTCCAAATAGAACAAGAAAATATGGTGATCTCTCCTCACAAGCTTCTAAATGGGAGTCCTAATTCCAGCAGCATCTACCCTTAGAAATGTTTAGCTTTCAACCTCTCCTCCTTCTGGCCCAATGCCTGTATTTATAGTGCTCAAGAGGAAGTTAATCAGGTCCACCATCAATGGGATAATCCCCTCTTTGGATGGGATAGCTCCTCTCTTGATGGGATAAGTTCCTCTTTCATAGGGGTACATGAACCATCTGGAGGCGCTCAATACACGTCGAACAACCTTCTAGAATGCTCTAGAAGTGACCATAAGTAACTTTTTAAAGATGAAACTCGCGCCTTTTGACCTTTATAGGGGTACGCACTTGCCCCTTTACATACAGAGCGTACAAGTACGCAGTTTTTGTGAACATTAGGTGCGTATACGCAGGTAAGGCCGAGAGAATCTGCGTACCCAGAGATAAACACATTTACAAAGACTTTCTCTCTTTTTGGAGTTTGACATGGAGAGCATAGGCATAAGACTTTCCCAGGAGGATAGCATGACTGTTGATAGAGCCATACTAATTGTAAATAGCCATGGTGACATTTTTTAGTGTAACAGATTGCCCCCTAAAGTGCGAAGCCTGTAGTAGATTAGGGTTTTGTATTATCTAGGAAGGGTGAAGTGCTTTATCATTTCAAGGATTATCTCGTGGAGAGCCTGGTCAGAACCTGCAATTTTCAACCCAAAATACATGTATAAGATTATATTATCGCTGAGGTAGGCATTCCCATACTCAGATCAAAACTTTAACTAACAGACTAACTACTCTGATACAGGAATGATCTTGCAGTACATCATAATCATAGACTTTTGTAGACATAGTATGGGCGCAGCCATCTGTTTATGATTAGTCTACTTAGATAATGAATACAAAACTCCTCGCAGCCTGGATGGTGGAAACTAGATCCAGGGTCTTCATTTCTACTTCCCGAATTGGTACGATTCTAGCCATGCGAATAAATGAGTTGATGTCGAACATGGTAGAAACCACTTGATTACCAGTCGATGATGTAAACTGTTAACAAGTGTGAGAGAGACCACCAGTAATTTCAATGGTTCTCAAAGTACCCAGTACAATCCATGAGATGTGAATGAATGAGTTGATGTCGAACATTTCACGGAATCCTTCGATCGAAAGTCAATGATGTAAACTGACGTCAAAGGCGAGAAACCTGCCATTGATGCATGCAGACTTCAAGGTACTGACGATTTCTAAGTCATCTCTCTAGATAATGTGTTGACGTCGATAGAAAGCAACCCGTTGCAGGCAAGCCCACAACACGAAATCATTGTTCAAGTTGAAGAAATGTTGCTGTAAGGACTGACTCAGGGATGGTCAAATGGACAACAAGTATTTTGCAGATGAAATTTTATTTGCAGAGACCTCTTGAACACATAACGACACGACAGATGGTTTGGTTACGATTTGACCCAAAGTTAATACCCGGAAACGGTTGAAGACTTTCCAAGTGGTTTGATCAACTTTTAAGGAAAAGGATTTCCCAACCCAGGTGAACGGAAAGTGTCGTGTTCAAGAGCGGTGATAAGGTTCTTCTGTAACAAAGGATAACAAATAGGTTCATTCTTCTCTCTTTTCCCCCACCATTTCTGGCAAGTACCCCTTTATTTTTAACAAGCTTGAGGAGGATAACATATGCTTGATTATAAGCTCATCCTTCGGATGAGTCCAACCTAGTTTTGATTCGAACCCTAGGAAGGAGTGGTTCGTTCCTGTTTGTAATTGAACAGGTCCTTTACTGTGAAATTTTAACGAGCCCAGTATAGGAGAAACTCGGCGTTTTTCAATTTTAGAGAGTCTGAAAAACTTAAGAAGACTCCAGGTTGAACTTTTTCGTAAATTTGTGTCCCCCAAGCCCGAAAAAGTATAAAATAATACCTGGGAGAACCGCTTGATCTTGCGACCAAGGAGTACTTTCATGATTAGTGTCTCTGACCTGAAAAGTAAAAAGTGATCAAGGACACGTCATTTTATTTCCATATCGAGTTTGAAATGACAAAAACCCGGCAATCTTTTCCTGTTTTTACGGTCAGAAAAGAGCTATAAGGGGACCGTCTTTTAATTCCGTTTTAACGAGTGTAAAAGAAGTGCTCGGCAATCTTTTCATGTTTTAGGAGTCAGAAAAGAGCAAAAAGATGACTCTGATGTTTTGGTTCATGAAAAATGATGATTTTACTCTAAAGTCGTTTTGTCCTGCACAAAAACGACACATTACTCATACCTGTTTAAGATGGGTAAAAATACATTGAAAAATGTCCTTTCATGGTGAAAAATAAACAAACTTAGCATTCATTCATCCAAAAAACCTATAAAAACACTTTTTACCATGTCATTTTTACCATTTTACTGTTGAGGTTGAGAAAAGGGCTTTTGACAAGAAAACTTCCTGTGGTCATTGCGGAGAATCCGACCGTTAGAATCGAACGCCGTCTCATCAGCTATTCTACAACATCCTTCTCTTGCTTTCCATCCGTTTAAAATTCATTTTTAAGTTTTTATTTGATTTTTTGGGGGCCTTGGGGTTTCAAGATGCGCCCTTCGGGGTACGCAGGTCATGCACTGCTGACCTGCGTACCCCGATATTTTCTCAATGGGGAAAATACCAGGTGTACGCACCCAGCCTTAAGGGAAGCTGCGTCCAGACGCTCTGTTCCTAAAAGCCGGGGTGCGTACTCCACAAAACGCATTTTGAAACCCTCATTTCTCCAAAATGAACCAAAATTTTAAAATTTAATGGACTCTAACAGATGTTTTATGATGTGCAGGGTGCACACCATGCTTGATTGGCGCGAAAGAGAACACGAGGACGTTGATTTGGCCGCAATAGGTCATCAACCTTCCATTGATGCGTTAAAAGCATGCGGAGTGTACAAATACTGGGCCATACCTGGCATGAGGGGCCAGGTGCCATTCCTTGAGTGGCTGGTTGAAAGGTGGAACATTCAGGAGCAATGTTTCTACATCGGAGAGCACCAGCTCGAGATAGAGCCCTCCGACATATATTTTCTCACTGGCTTGCCTAACAGGGGCGAGCAACTCTCTCTATTCGGGACTAGGCCGGGTGGCCAATCCCTTGCTAGTCTCCGGCTAGAGTGGTGCAACAATCAAAACCAGGAGAAGGGGATAGAAATCAAGTACATATCCCGACCTGAACTTATGGTGATAGCCTTTACTGTTACCAGACTTTGCGGCGCGACCGCTTTGCACCATGCCACCGGGTCCCAAATGCGGATGGCTATAGATTGCTTCCAAGGCACCATTTTCAACTGGTGCGATGCTGTGTTGGCCAATATGAAGGGCCAACTAACCGGGGCAAAAAGAGAGGACAACTGAAGACCTTTGGAGATGGGCCTTTAGTTGTGAGCTTTGCCCTAGAGAGAGTTCCAATGCTGATCCCCCAGCATCTTACAGTTCCAGTTGGGGCTCCTCGGGAGCCTAAGTTGACGAGATGGGTTGTGGTAATGGCCCGACATCCTGATGAGGGAGCAGTTGTTGTTCAATTTCCTGATGGTTACTTTCGCTGGCTAGAGAGCCAGGTCTTTTCTATTCAGGACTTTCCTTATGCCAAAATGGATTTTCGGAATGATCCGGACATGGTTCTTCCACAGGGAGAACAGTGGGACGACAGAGGTATTTCATTTTTCACAAGTTTTTAAATTATGTATATATATATATTTTTTGTTTTTATATATCGCCTCAAAACTGACAGCACAAATTTTCAAAATGCAGATGTAGGTCCACGGCGTCCAGCCAACCTCCGGGCTTTTGAGAGGAGAGTACCAGCTGTACCAGCACCAGCCCCACAGGATGTGGCCGCAGAGACCTTAGCCGAGCTGGAACAGGATCTAGAGCGTCTGACGGCGGATATACCAGAGACCACCATAAATGACATTCCCATTCGACTTCAGCGCTATGTGGTCGCAGTCCCAGGACCTTTTAGGAGGTTCTTGTGTAGGGTAGCGAGGGCAGTGGTCTCGTATAGAGAGCACCACCAGTGATTGGCTAGTCACTTTTGTAGACACATATGACATTTTTGGTTTTTTGTACTTATCATTTTTGCCGATCATAAGGTGTTTTTCAACCTATGATCGAAGACGATGTATATTTTTGACACACTCTTATCTCTATATATATATCATTATTACCGGCTCATCTTGTTTAACATATGTGATGAAATGTTTTTAAATTTACTTGCATGATTATCGCAAATGTCTGTCCAACATTCGAGAAGCAATTGCATCTGCTAATGTATTTAAAGACCTTGGAATATGCTTATATTCAATGTAATCAAATTCACGTTCCAAGAGGCGCACTCTCAAAAACAACCTTAATAACACAGGATTTCTAATGGCATATACACTATTAAGCTGTAATACAACGAGTTCAGAATCTAACCTCACTATCAAACGTCGAATTCCAAATGAAATAGATTCAGACAATAATTCAACCACTGCACTGTATTCTGCAATGTTGTTCGTCGTTTGACCGAGGCTCACCCCATGCATAGAAACTAACTCGTCAGAGGGCGAATAGATAACCCAAGTTGCGGAAGAGATATTCCATGTACTACGACAAGCACCATCGGCAAATCCAATGTACGTTTGGAGAGGCGTCGACATCTGCAATATCAAGAGTAAAACCAAGATAAGCCAGAATAACGACGAAAAACACACTTTCTAAGCTAAGCACACTATCTAAAATAACAAACATACTAGCTAGAAAGAAAACCTAACCTAACTAAAAATTCTCCATACCCATCATTTAAGCATAATACCTTTTTAGGTAAAGTACATTTCTGGGTTTACCCAAAGAGTCCCCATCAAAATCTACCAGCTCATAGGCCCCTTTTGCTAGCTTTCACTTTACAAGGTAGGGTCCATGCCACATAGGAACGAATTTTCCAGCACCTAGCTTATCGTTAGCTTGATCATATAATAGCACTAGGTCTCCCTCCGAAAAACTCCGAGGGGTCACATTTCTATCATACTGAGCTTTCATTCGCTTCGCGTGAGTCTCGATTGCCAATGCAGCGTCACGTCGAGTCTCATCTAACTGAGCTAAGTATAATAAACGTTTCTCCTCTTCGGAAGTAGCTGGGAGTAATTCGACAGCCATTTGAAGTGATGGGATTTCGCATTCAATGGGTAACACAGCTTCCAAGCCATAAACTAGCTGGAAAGGAGTGAACCCTGTTGAAGTTTTCACTGAAGTTCGGTATGCCCATAGCGCTGAAAATAACATGTTATGCCAATTCGACCGATGAATACCAATGATTCGTCGGATCATGATAACCAGAACTTTGTTGATAGACTCAACCAAACCGTTGGCTTGCGGATAATAAGGAGTAGAGCTATCGTGGCGCAAACCAAGCTGGCTTGTAAGCTCAGTCATCATGATGTTTCGAAAATGGCTCCCATGGTCAGTGATGATTGCTTGCGGGACACCAAACCTAGTTATAATGTGATTGAATACGAAAACTGCAGCTGTTTTGCCGCTTGCGTCGAATGTAGGCATCGCCTCGGCCCATTTAGTAAAATAATCAACCGCGAGGATGATATACGCATGCCCCCCGGCCGAGTGAGGGTTACAAGTAATAAAATCAATACCCCATTTGGCGAAAGGACCAACGACAATTATAGGATGGAGAGGAGAAGGTGGTGCGCGCATCTTGCGATCAAACACTTGACAGTTGTGGCACTTTCGGAACGCAATGATACAATCTTTAAACATGGACGGCCAGAAATAGCCAGCGCGCAACACCTTCTGAGCTGTGGCATACCCAGACATATGACCGCCACATGCTCCAGAGTGACAATCATTCAAAACCCTCTCAGCCTCTTCGTGAGTTAAACAACGTCGAAAAACTAAGTCTGCCCCCCGGAGATAAAGTGTATCTCCAATAATTCTGTATTGCTGGGATTGAAACCGAATGTTTCGACATTCCGACTTTGAAGTTTCAGGCCGAAAGGTTTGGGTTTGGAGATAGATGATTATATCTCCGTACCACGGATCTAAAGTACTGATAAGAAACAAAGATTCGTCCGCAATGGACTCCTCTGCCACAGTTTCTGTGTCAGCATGCGGGAAATCACACATCAATTCCGCAAAAACTAAGGATTTCTTAGACTTGGACTTCTCGAAGTCCAAGTCGAACTCTTGCAAGATAACGATCCATTTAGAGTACTTGCCCCCTAGCAGTTGTTTTGTCAAAATATAAATCATAGGGTTGCAATCCGAAATAACTGTAGTTTTACGGAGAAGAATGTAGTGACGAAAACGCTGGACAGCTTGAACGGCTGCCAGGGCCAATTTCTCCACATGCGAATATTTTAGCTCAGTGGGGTTTAATGTCCTACTAAGATAATATATCACATGTTCCGCTCCGAATTCATCTTCTTGGACTAGCACCATTCCGATAGTGGAATGCGAAGCTGCGAGGTATAAGAAGTAGTCCTGGTTGTAGTTGGGAGGATGCAACAACGGTGCATGGGTCTGTTAGCGCTTGGAATTCACCTAGGCTGAGATAGACAAACTCTCAAGGCTACATCAAACCATTTCACCTCGTAGCTAGCCCTACGAGGTATGAGAAGGCTCTCTCGGGTCAGATTTGATAGATCTTATAATATAATAAGTTGACCAATTAGGATCAAAGATATTAGGCTAGTAAATTAATAAGGGGGGTTGATTTAAAGATTTTTTGGGTTTTTGGTGGCAATTGGAGGGAGTGCAATTTAGGGTGCGGGGATTGAGCTCAGTTTTTGCAGGTGGGTCTTTGGGGCAAGGTAGGAGTCTATGCTGATGCCTTTAACTGAAAGAGATGATCAGGGAAGAAAGAAGAGAGGCTAAAGAGGGAAAACAATGAATTCGAATCCTCTCTAGACAGTGGAAAACATAAATTTTAAACAAAATTGAAAGCTGAGCATGGCATGCATGAATTCAAACTTTATCACTTCTTTTGTTTAAATAGCAGCAAGAGATTAAGAAATGGAACACATAAACACACTTACAATAACAGTAGGAGACACACCATCAACATAATAATCCACAAGAATCCACAATGAAGTCTACAAAACCCTGGCCTTCCTTTTCCTCAAATTGCAGAAAATACAAGTCAAAAATACAATAGCACTTCTCCCTCTAGAGTCCAACCATCAAAATGAGAAGGAGAAAGCATAATATAGACCATCTAGACCATCTAACTCCTTTCCCCACCTCTAGGGGTCGAGCTCAGCTTCCTAGGAGCAGTTTGAACTAATTCTAAACTAAGAACTAGAAAATAGGCAGCCAAACAACTTGCCTCTATTACTTAGCTAACTCATTCATGCATTAATTTTTCACTTTTTACATCATGGAAGCTTCTAGAAGGGTAAAGAGAGATAAAAACTATCAAAGTGCCATGAAAATATTACATTTATCCATCATCTACAAGTAAAAATAGTCAACCATAGTCAAAACAGTGTTTTTTGACCAAAAATGTGAATTCTGGCAAATCTGGAAGTTCTGGTCGCGCCCCTGGAAGTTCTGGTCGCGCCCCTTCACAGCTGTTTTTGAGTAAGTTCCACTAGTCCAAATCAGGTGCACGATGGCTCATTGGAAAGCTTGGCCTGTCTACTTTCCATCCCAAGTGGAATTTCTGAATTTCGTGTTGATTTGACCCCTCAAAAACCATTGCTTCCAAGGTCACTTTCTGCAACTCAAAAAGTGGGCAGAAAGTCATTTTTTTGATGTATTTTGAGCTTTTGGAGGCTCAAATCTCAAAATCAGGCTTCTCCCAAGTATTGGTAATTTTTCTTTTTGTATGCCCTTTCCAAAAATGCCAAGTTTTCAAAATTCCGAGCAGTCCTCCAAAATGGTCTCACCCGGGGTGAGACCATTCCAATGGCCAAAACCTGTAAATTGCACAAAAAATTCACAAATGACAAAATTTTCTCCAAATTTCTTGAAATTTGGGCTGGGAGTCCCCAATCAAGTACCATTCTCAGTCAAAGAGGCTTTGGCCAAAGTTTGGAGTGGATCGGGCGTTTTCCTTCGTTTTTGTGTTTTGGCCAACCGTCCTTGGAGCACCTTCGTTCTCGCCGGTACTTTTGACATTTCTCTCAAACCATGACACCTGTGTAAAAAGTGAAAGAGGTTTTTCTTCCTTGGCATGTTGTGGACAAAAACCTCTCTCAGTTTTGCAAAATTCATCTTTTATTGCTCTGAAACATCATTTGAGTGCAACTTGTCCCGATGTGTGAAACAAGGGATTTTGTCGAAATGGAGCGAAATGAAGGGGATAGAGGGCTTCTAAATTCTTGGGGAAATTTTTGGGAGTGGGGAGGGATGTTAGGAAGCAGGGGAAAGTGGAATCTCAGAGATTGAGTGAGGGGAAGGGGTCGAAAAGGACAAAACACAGGCCAAACCTAGAAAATTGCCAGCTTGTAGCTAGAAACTAGGGTTTGTGCAAAAATGAGGAATTTGGCGGATCTGAGTGTTGGGAAATGTTTGATAAGGTACTTTAAGGATAGGGGAAGGTGTATGAACATCAGGAAACAAGTTTTGCCGGTGATTTGACCATCCAAGAGAAATTGGCTTTCAAAACCCTAGGAGAGGGAAATGAGCTTGTCTAGGCACAACTGAAGCATGAACAAGGTGTAAAATGACCCATTAGATACTGACATGATAATGACAACCCTTTGAATGATGATAGGCTCAGCTGAATGATGACATGGACTGACTTTTGGGAAAACCCTAGACCTAATGCTTAGTGACCAAATTTTGCTTGAAAACTCTTTGAAATGACAAAATTTGACCTTGACACTTCAAAATCACTTTGTAAGAGCACATTTGATCACTGTAGGAAGGCTGGAAAGACTGACACTAACATTGGCTCCAATGGGGATGGTAGCTCCTTGGAGGTGCCAAGAACCTTAGACATCTGGGAGAGCAGACCAGTGCTTGCAACCATTGGGCGATGGAGTCATTATTTACACCTTTGACACAAAACTTTGACACATTTATTGAATGAAAACTTGATTGAAAACTGACTGAAACTTAACTAAAGCTTGACTCAAACCGACTCGATGGCAAACTGAAATAACTTGAAAAAACTCACTCAACAGACCAAACACAAATGACTCATGACTGACTTAACAAAAACAAGAGAAGGGCAGCAGTCCATCAAGATGTGAAATCATGACGACAACCACCGGTGTTTCTTACAAGACTATATACATCAAACTATATCAAAATGCCAATGCAACCAATCAAGCAGATGCCTTTCTGATTGGTTCTCTTGATCAGATCTTCTGGTCAACAATACAAACCTATCACTGAGCATCCAAAAACATAGTTGACCATATTCTCCTTCATCACTGAAGACTGCAATAAACACTATCACTGCTGGCTGCAACAAACTTGCTAGAGGATCGTGAAAAACATGAGGATTTGCCATTGCCACCTCCTGCTGAAAGAACAAGGTTTCCTTTGCTTCAAATTCTGATCTACCTTCATCATGTGCTTCAGTAAAAGTATGCTCATGGGCTTCAAAAATCTCTGAACAAATAGATGAGCAGATCTCTTCTTGGAAAAACATTTCGGAACATGAAACATATGAAGAATCTGAAAGGTAATCCTATATGCTATGATCTTCGGTAGTCAGACAATATGGTAGGTGATTTTCATATGATATGACAGCTGGATTATCATCTTTGTGAAGGAAAACATTATCTATTTGTTGATCTACAAGACACTCATCTTCTTCAACAAAGGAAGAATTTTCCCCAACACTTTCCTGACTATGTGTGCATTGCAAATCTGTTGTAGCTTGGGCTGTAACAAGACCTTTCAAAAGCTGATCTATCTCCTCTTCAGACAAAGGAGACAATGCCTTTTGTTTTCTTCTGCTTAAACAATAATTATCTTCATATGACAAGGCATTCAAACTATCATTTATTACTGAGTGATTGAAAGGAGATTCATCACTTACTTGTACAAAGATCTCACCTTGTTGTTCATGAACATCTGAATCCAAAACTTTGTCTATGATCTCAACAGTAGAGCTCTCTTTGATGGGTTTCATGCTGCTGTCTTCTTCTGTGGGCAGATCTGAAACAAGCTCTTCTCTTTCATCATTTTCAGCCATATGGCCATTTTCAACCTGCTGATCTTGACAAGTATCTAAGATTTCTGTGTGCTGCTGAAACGGATTTTCATACAAGGCTTCCATGATCTCTTCATCCATGAAATTGTCATCTTCATAAAACTTTTCAAGGCTTTCAATAAAATTATGTGCATGCTTGCAACAGTCTTGAACTAAATTTAATGATGGATAAGAGTCCTTATAGCGCTCAATGAACATAACATGAAAATCCTTTAAACAATAAATACAAGCAGGCGGCAAACTTTCATACCATGATTGGGCTTCACCTTCCAAAGTGGCCAAGAATATCTTCATCAAGCAATCTTCAGGAAAATCGATCTTGAATTTGCGAATATGCATGTGAAATCTGACCAGATGTAGAGCAGCGTCCTTCCAACCATCATCTTTAAATGTAGGCAAATTCCTTGACCAATCTACCTTCGGAATTTTATTCGGAAAACCTGGAATGTGATCTCGGCTCATTGGAGCATATCTTCTTGCAATCTGATCCATCTTGAAAATCTCAAAGCCACTGATCTATCTGCAGTGAAGTCACCATGAAACATCGATCTCTGGAGTTTTCAGTGAAGGAGTCGCCAGTGAATGATTTCAGCCTTTCAAGTGTCTGATCGTTGTTCACCATCAACAATCAGATCTGAACTTGATACATGTACTGGGGTAAAGTGTCATTGAAGCGCTATGTTCACAAATCCCACGGAGATAGACTGAAGCAGCGTTTATCTACTTGCGCTGATGTAAAACAAGAGCGTTTTCGAAGGCTTCTGGCGTAACTTCAGGCTCCGTCTAAGACTTATGAAATAACACGACAATGAGCAAACGATTAATATGTTCTCCCCAGTATGGTCGCCAATATGTTAGCGCTTGGAATTCACCTAGGCTGAGATAGACAAACTCTCAAGGCTACATCAAACCATTTCACCTCGTAGTTAGCCCTACGAGGTATGAGAAGGCTCTCTCGGGTCAGATTTGATAGATCTTATAATATAATAAGCTGACCAATTAGGATCAAAGATATTAGGCTAGTAAATTAATAAGGGGGGTTGATTTAAAGATTTTTTGGGTTTTTGGTGGCAATTGGAGGGAGTGCAATTTAGGGTGCGGGGATTGAGCTCAGTTTTTGCAGGTGGGTCTTTGGGGCAAGGTAGGAGTCTATGCTGATGCCTTTAACTGAAAGAGATGATCAGGGAAGAAAAAGAGAGGCTAAAGAGGGCAAAAAATGAATTCGAATCCTCTCTAGACAGTGGAAAACATAAATTTTAAACAAAATTGAAAGCTGAGCATGGCATGCATGAATTCAAACTTTATCACTTCTTTTGTTTAAATAGCAGCAAGAGATTAAGAAATGGAACACATAAACACACTTACAATAACAGTAGGAGACACACCATCAACATAATAATCCACAAGAATCCACAATGAAGTCTGCAAAACCCTGGCCTTCCTTTTCCTCAAATTGCAGAAAATACAAGTCAAAAATACAATAGCACTTCTCCCTCTAGAGTCCAACCATCAAAATGAGAAGGAGAGAGCATAATATAGACCATCTAGACTATCTAACTCCTTTCCCCACCTCTAGGGGTCGAGCTCAGCTTCCTAGGAGCAGTTTGAACTAATTCTAAACTAAGAACTAGAAAATAGGCAGCCAAACAACTTGCCTCTATTACTTAGCTAACTCATCCATGCATTAATTTTTCACTTTTTACATCATGGAAGCTTCTAGAAGGGTAAAGAGAGATAAAAACTATCAAAGTGCCATGAAAATATTACATTTATCCATCATCTATAAGTAAAAATAGTCAACCATAGTCAAAACAGTGTTTTTTGACCAAAAATGTGAATTCTGGCAAATCTGGAAGTTCTGGTCGCGCCCCTGGAAGTTCTGGTCACGCCCCTTCACAGCTATTTTTGAGTACGTTCCACTGGTCCAAATCAGGTGCAAGATGGCTCATTGGAAATCTTGGCCTGTCTACTTTCCATCCCAAGTGGAATTTCTGAATTTGGTGTTGATTTGACCCCTCAAAAACCATTTCTCCCAAGGTCACTTTCTGCAACTCAAAAAGTGGGCAGAAAGTCATTTTTTTGATGTATTTTGAGCTTTTGGAGGCTCAAATCTCAAAATCAGGCTTCTCCCAAGTATTGGTAATTTTTCTTTTTGCATGCCCTTTCCAAAAATGACAAGTTTTCAAAATTCCGAGCAGTCCTCCAAAATGGTCTCACCCGGGGTGAGACCATTCCAATGGCCAAAACCTGTAAATTGCACAAAAAATTCACAAATGACAAAATTTTCTCCAATTTCTTGAAATTTGGGCTGGGAGTCCCCAATCAAGTACCATGCTCAGTCAAAGAGGCTTTGGCCAAAGTTTGGAGTGGATCGGGCGTTTTCCTTCGTTTTTGTGTTTTGGCCAACCGTCCTTGGAGCACCTTCGTTCTCGCCGGTACTTTTGACATTTCTCTCAAACCATGACACCTGTGTAAAATGTGAAAGAGGTTTTTCTTCCTTGGCATGTTGTGGAAAAAAACCTCTCTCAGTTTTGCAAAATTCATCTTTTATTGCTCTGAAACATCATTTGAGTGCAACTTGTCCCGATGTGTGAAACAAGGGATTTTGTCGAAATGGAGCGAAATGAAGGGGATAGAGGGCTTCTAAATTCTTGGGGAAATTTTTGGGAGTGGGGAGGGATGTTAGGAAGCAGGGGAAAGTGGAATCTCAGAGATTGAGTGAGGAGAAGGGGTCGAAAAGGACAAAACACAGGCCAAACCTAGAAAATTGCCAGCTTGTAGCTAGAAACTAGGGTTTGTGCAAAAATGAGGAATTTGGCGGATCTGAGTGTTGGGAAATGTTTGATAAGGTACTTTAAGGATAGGGGAAGGTGTATGAACATCAGGAAACAAGTTTTGCCGGTGATTTGACCATCCAAGAGAAATTGGCTTTCAAAACCCTAGGAGAGGGAAATGAGCTTGTCTAGGCACAACTGAAGCATGAACAAGGTGTAAAATGACCCATTAGATACTGACATGATAATGACAACCCTTTGAATGATGATAGGCTCAGCTGAATGATGACATGGACTGACTTTTGGGAAAACCCTAGACCTAATGCTTAGTGACCAAATTTTGCTTGAAAACTCTTTGAAATGACAAAATTTGACCTTGACACTTCAAAATCACTTTGTAAGAGCACATTTGATCACTGTAGGAAGGCTGGAAAGACTGACACTAACAGGGTCAACGCGTGCTTAAGTGCATCAAAAGATTGTTGGGCAATCTCGTCCCAAAAGAATTGAGCGTTCTGTTTCAACAACCTTGTAAAACCTTTAGTGACCTCGGCGTAGTTTGGAATGAATCGGCGTAAAAAGTTCGCTTTCCCTTGCAAACTTTGGAGTTGGCGCAAACTCGAAGGAGGAGGCAATTTGATGATAGCTTCGACCTTCAAGGGATCGACGCGAATGCCGGCTTTTGAAACAACAAATCCCAGCAATCGACCCGTTTCTATACAGAAGACACACTTGTGGGGATTCAACCGAATACGATAATGCCTACACCTCATAAAGATTGCTCGTAAGTGGACAAGGTGATCAGCTCGATGTAAAGAATGAGCAGGCAAATCATCGAGGTACGGTTGCACAATGTGCTTGATGTCATGAAATGCGTAAGACATCGCCCGTTGAAAAGTGGCTCCGGCATTCTTAAGCCCAAAAGGTAATTTGCAGTAAGCAAATGTCCCCCATGGACAAATGAATGCCATTTTTGGTTGATCAGCAGGTAGAATATTGATTTGATTATAGCCTGAAAAACCATCCATAAAGGAAAACATTTCACTTCCGGCACAATCATCAATAATTTGATCGATATAAGGCGTAGGATAGTTGTCTTTTGGACAAGCTCGATTTATATCACTATAGTGGATACAGATTCTTATTGTTCCTTGTTTCTTGTTAACCGGAACAATATTCGATACCCAATCCGTTAACGGATTGGATAAATGAAACCTGCTTTCAACAGCTTCTCGACTTCTGCTTTAATCGCAGCCGCTTTCCGAGGGTGAATCTGACGCAACCGTTGCCGGACGGGTTTAGCGTCCGGGTAGGTCTTTATTTCATGAACAACAATGGCAGGATCGATTCCTGGCATTTCCTCGTAAGACCAGGCAAACACATCGCGGAATTCTTGGAATAGGGCCTTGTAAGTTTGAATTTCATCTTCTGTACATGAGGCACCTATATGAATGTTTTCCTCAATTCCGGGCTTCACTGAAATGTCAATGGGAATAGTACGAGAAATATTCCCTAAATTCAACTCTGAATCAGAATGTTTCGTTGGATTCTGAGCGTCTTTGACATATTCAGTGGTAAAGATAGATGAAAAATCGTTTTCAAAAGCATCATCCTTAGGTAAAAACGAAGATCTATGATGGAGATCTTCCCATGGTAGATCGTCTACACTTAGGATTTCGCGAAGTTGCTCGTCAGATGACACAACTTCGGGAAACGCTATCCGTTCTGAGGTTGATGTGAAAAGTGATTCTTCACTGACCACATTCATTTGGTCGATTTGGGTTGAACGCGAGTCGGTAAAAGACATGACGGCTTCATAAGCAATTTCATATGGACTCAAAGGCATAGCATCACTGAATGAGTCTATCTCAGATTCAGATGGGACAATCCAAGGATCGTCGTAAATAATGGTGTCTGATGTAATCATATGAATTGATGCAAATGAAGGGTCTGCGTTGATTGGAGGGAAAGGAAAAGTTCCCAGTAAACCGGAATCTTTAACTAAACCTACGCCAACGTCCCTATAAGGGATTTTCGTCTTACCGACATGCTGGATACTTTCTGAAGAGGCTGGGTCGGATGAAAAGTATGTCAGCTGATCAATGGTCATGATCTTACCGTTATGTGGAAACTTTATTACTATGAAGACCGATGAAACGACCGCTGTCATAGCATATGACCAACTTCGACCCAAAAGAAGGTTGTAGTCTAGAGGGGCATCAACCACCTCCACATCCAGACTAACGGTTTTACCTTCTACCCCTATAGGCAATTCCTGTAGAATACCAAACGGACGGAACCCACGGCCATCAAAGGCCTTAAGGATGGTCGGGGATTGGTTCAGCGAAGGAGAACCAAGCGATCTCCAACACTGAATCGACATAATACACGTAGAAGCTCCCTCATCAATTACAGTCCGATGAATAGGCCTGTTTTTGACTATCACTGGAATCTGGAAAGCCATTTGATGGGGTAGACGCGGTGTACTATTTTCTAGATCGAAGATTATCAGATTCGGGTCCTGAACATCAACAGCTCCGATAGCCGACAAAAGTAATTTTCGTTGTGCTGGGCATGATTACAGCACTTCTAAAGCCGACATTGCTGAGGGTGAAACAGCTAAGTCTTCAACAATGTTGTAATTCTAGGCCGCTCTCGCATGTGGATTGAAAGCAGACCTTCGAAGTACACCCTTGGCGGGCGGTTTGATTACTAAGTCCGGGTTAGGTTTTTCGATCTGTAGTGGATCGGAACTAGGAGCTGAGGTTGATGGATTAGAATGAGAAGATTCTGCTTCCTTACCATCAACAGGATTCTTACTACCATAATCTTGCGACTGAGTCGCAATCCTCACATGAGACATCATCAAAATGGGTTCTTCACTGGCAGTTGAGGAAGAACCTATCATCTTACTCTCCTGCTTTGGAAATGGATCTTTTAACACAGCAGGAGTGGGAGAACCTTTGACTATTTTCACAACCTCGGCCCGATGAGGGCAATCTCTTGTAAAATGATCCTCTTCACAAATAAGACAAGGATATCGAGGTTTGTGCTTTTCGTCATTGGTTTCCGACTTTTCTGTTTTCTCCTTCGGAGCCTTGTCTGCTTTAGCCTTCTTCTTTCCTTTCTTCTTTCCACCGTTTTTTGATTTGGCCGTAGATGACTCTACAGCGTGAATATTGGCGGAAAGTTCAGGAGAAGACTCTCCTGTCGGGGAATCAGGCAAGGTGATTATAGGAGTAGTAGAATTCTTAGAAGATTTCTTCTTGCTCTTTGTGTTCACCGTACCAATCATACCATTAGCGGCATGACATCCCGAAGGAGCAGCAGCGATTTGATTCGATTTTGGAAGATCTGGGATCTTCTCGTGTAACGTACCTGACTGAGTATAAACTAAGTCAAGGTACTGCGCCTGAGCAATGACTTGCTCCTCAGTAACTACTCCGGCCTTAGCTACATCTTCAGTAATCTTCGGTAATAATGATTTAAAAAACCATTCAGCTAAGATTTGGTCCGGAATAAAAACTTTCACTAACCTTCTTCGACGTCTCCACTCATGAATGTGATCAGAAATATACGTGGACGTCGATTGTTTTAGTGAAGTTAATAACTCCGTGCCGTTATCGTATCTGACCGGCAACTGAAAGTGAGTTAAGAACGAGGTAGCTAACTGGCTAAAATTGTAAAAAGAGGCCCGTGGTAACTCGATGTACCACTTGGCCGCGAGACCAATGAGTGTACGCTGGAAAAGACGTAAGCGGATCGAATCATCCGAGATAGAATTTGAAGCACACCAAAGGTGGTAAGTCATCACATGATTGGACGGATCCTCTCCAGACTTACCTTCGAACTTGGGCATATCACTGGGAAACTTATTTGGCATTGGCGGCCAGAACGGAAGATATTGAATTGGATCATTTGTTAGGTGTGTCAAGTCTGGTAAATCCAAAGTTGCGATAAATGGTAATTGCCGGTTAGGATCTCTAAAACTCTGGGTCACAAGACCAGTCCCAGGAGGAGGATATCCAGGATAACTAGGAACAGGAATCGCATTAGGGATATTATATCCTCCTGGAAAACCAGGATTAACCGGACCGTACTGGGGTTGTTGAGGTTGTTGATAAGTGTACCCAGGATACGGTTGATACTGGTAAACCGGCTGCTGGACAGCTTGCCCATATTGGTACTGTCCCTGGTACGGTTGATGAACAAATTGAGGTTGAGTAGTGACGACCGTACTTATACCAGGCTGTCCTATAGGCATCTGGACCGTGGTTTGAATCGTAGATCCAAACAATGGTAAAGATGTCTGAGGAGTGGTTGCAGAGACAGTAGAAACCGGAGCTGTCGATACTCCAGAAGTAAGTGTGGCAGATGTTGCGGTAGTTGCAGCAGCCATTTGAGATGGAGTACTAGGTGCAATTGGCGGCTGAGTAACTACCGAAGTTACAAAAGTTTGAACATTTGACTGGACAGGTTGCGGTTGCTGGGGTGGACCAGAAACTACGGGTTGTCCAGCTTGAGGTACCAACTGTATACTTGGCTGCAACACCTGTTGACCCTGTGATGGATCCCACACTATCATTCCGGGGTATTGACCCATAACAGGTTGAGAATACTGAGATCCATAACCAGATTGAGGATAGGATTGATAACTGAAAGGTACAGTTCCCATACCTTGAACATATAACTGACCTTGAGGTGGTTGATAACCTTGACTCGAGTATTGACCTTGAGGTTGATAACCTTGGGGTAAATACTGATACTGGGGTTGACCTTGACCTTGAGGTTGATACCCTTGAGGTTGATACCCTTGAGGTAAATATTGATACTGAGGTTGACCTTGGGGTACATATTGAGGCTGGGGTTGACCTTGAGGCATGCATTGCACCATAGGTACATACTGACTTTGAGGCTGCCCCCCAGACACAATTTGTGTACCTTGAGGTTGCCCCCCAGGCGTTAACTGAGGCTGCCCCCCAGGCGGTAATTGACAACCTTGAGGTTGAGAAATGGGAACTGAACCTGACATCATGTAAATGTCCCCTATACCCAACGGTTTATTACCATTGTTTCCAGCTAATAACCCATGATCAATGGGTTGAGGAGATGCCCCCGCAAAGGTACCAGAAAGTGATTGATACCTGGTGGGAACAGAAGGACCGCCGTGTAAGAAAGATTCAGGAGTTTGAGTAAACACGGACGACTGACCAGACATATTTACAGGAGTATAAATACCTCCAGGTGGAAAAGGAGTACGAGGTGCAGAAAAACCTATCCCTGAGTTGTCTAAATAATTGGTTAACGAAAGGTACCAAGTAGTACTTCTAGGAGGACTGTAAAAGATAGATTCACGCTCCCTGAGCTCAATAGTAAGTTGATCTTCAAGGTTAGAGACGCCTATTTCTTCCTCTGGAGCAAGTTCTTCAATAGCAATCAAACCAGTAGGAAGATTTTCGGTGATAACTCGTTCTACTCTTGGTGAATCTGGAACACTAGAAGTCAGAGTAACAGGTTCAGATATTTCAGGTTCTTCGCCTATATCACTAGTAGACGAAAAACTACCAGCAAGCTCAGAAACTGTAACAGCTTCGGGATTATAACCTGTCTCTAGACTTTGGTAATCTGGATGGACTACCAAGGAAGATTCTCCTTCTTCAGGTGAACCTACTCTACTGCCACTAGGAGGAGTTACAAGGACCTTCAATCCTTCGTACTGACCCGGGACGTCTTCAGGAGATCCACCCCGTGATCTACGGAGTTTCCTCAACAAATCAGTTCCGGTAACAATCTCAGGTGACTTGCCCCGAAGTCTACGGGACTGTCTCGGTAATTTCGCCACAGCTAAAAAAATTTAACTACTACACACGAAAACAAAGTAAAATCTCAAATCAAACCACCTAAAGTCGCTAAAGAACTAAACAAATTTGAATCACACGCCTAAAGAATCTAGGGCGTCAAACCAAGCACAAACAGTAGCCTTCCAGACCGAAAACGCTAGTTGGAGATGAAACCCAACATCGCCGGATTCAGTACAGAAGTGGCGGGTGGAACAGTTACCCCGGCAACCTGCTTAATGAATAGACCGGCACAAGTTCCTCCACTTTAATCGTCTCGAGTGAAGTGAACCCCTCGGAAAATCCAAGTGAGTCTAGCCGACGTCTGCTCCAGGTACAGTGGGATCTTCCCTCCACCATCACCTTGGTAGAATCCTAAAGATAATGGTCACTAAGGTTACCAACCGCAACAAATGCACCTGGGGCAACAGTCTACACTCCGACAGCACGCAAGGGCAGAGTATCAAGCTCAATCCCCTTGCCGGTTCCTTGACAATAATCCAAGGTTTACCGACAAGTGACCCCTGGCTCCTCAACAATGGTTAATCTGAGGTTTACCGTTTGTAATACGTGCGTGTCTGGCGTCGTTCCCAACGAGGGAGGATTGATCCCCTCACTGGTTCGGACATGAGCTCGTGCTTCTCCTTTAAGAGGAGCTTTCCCAGAGTACAAATGAGACAATTGGACTTATTCTATCACAAGATAAGCTACTTGTTTGGTTTTGTTGTCTTTGAGAGTTAATTACTCTCCTACTCCAAGACACTAGCCTGATCTAAATTGGTGTTTTAGAGCCCTAGTAAATAAAAGTTACTACGTTGATTTTACTTTAAGCGTTAATTTTATGGTTTTTCTTAAAGACAAAAGGTAGCGGAAATGAAACCAATGGTGTGTAGACTCGACTCAAACCACTACAAAGATGCACCTAAGATGATTTACGCTACTTTTCTCTTTCAATGAAACTCCTAACTAAGAGAGTTGGAAAATGCAAATTTTATAGAAAACAACTTTCTTAGTAAAGACAATCAAAGAAACAATTCTCTTTATCTTTCCAAGCATACAAACATGACCACTCCCTACGTGCACGAAAAATTCTTTTTCTTTCAAAATACCTCAAAGCTACTTGAAACAAAACTTTTCAAAGGAGATGTTTTTGTATTTTTCTTATTTAATAAAGCATCAAAATCTATTTTAACGAAAATCAATCTCAAAATCTATAAAAGCTATGAAAAAATTGACTCACAAGCAAATCAAAAAGAAATTTACTCTAAAGGAAACCTAACGAGGCAAAAGCCTACAAAGATGATTCTAGGTTGTTTTACTTGACCACAATCAAGCCAAGGACCAGCTAATGCAGAATCAAAAGACCAGTCAAAACAAAACTCAAATCTTTTTGTTCTTTTTGTAAAATGGAATTCAATACTCAATCAACAAGCACTTCGAAATTCGCCAAAGAGACAACTCAAAGGTAAGTTGTTCTCACAGGTAGACTTTATGATAGGTCCGACTCCTAAGAAGGCTGACAAAACCAGAGAGATCTAAGGCTTGACAACTTCTACCGCCAAAGTCACTACAGGACCTACTCAAAAATCAAACCCTAGGGCTTAAACTTCTATGAAATCCACTAAAACACTCAATACTATCGAAACAAGTTCAGGTGAAGATCTTTGACAAGAGACTAATGGATCTGTGCAGTAAAAACTAAGAAAAAGCAAAATCTAAGAGGAAAAATGTAAAAAATGGAAATTTCTTAATTTTTAGCAGGGTACGCAGGCAACCTGTTAAGACAGGTGCGGGCCCGCTCTGTGCACACAGCAACAGTGCGTACAGGTACACACTGTGCAATACTCAGAGGGTGCGTACTACTGAAAAAACCAAGAAAAACTAAATTCAATCTAACCCTAAGCTAAGCCACCCAAATACAAAGTCACAGAGCCAAAAACCAGAAAATAAATGACTTTTCTCAGATCAAAGTTGCATACAAAGGAAAAAACTTTCTCATCAATGGATTCCCCAATGGAGTCGCCATTTTGTCAGGTGGAAAGAGTCGATAGTGCAGACACAACCAACCTCCCTAGGAGCCTAAGACTCTCTAGTGACAAACAAGACAAACAAGAGCAATCCTTCTCTAAACATGCATTTACTATATAAGAAATCAAGTGTTTAGATCCTACCTGTAGTCCAATGCTGTTGTAGTAGTCCAGCCTCGCTGATCCGGATGAGCTCCTCCTTCACTTCGAAACCTGCATTCACTAACAATCAAACGATTAAATAGCACTTGATAATCTCATAAAATAAAACATATTTAACACATAGACCAAGGAGTACATGAAGAAACTCATAAATAACAAGTTATTGAGAATAATGGACTCATTTGCATTAATAGGAAACAAAAGGAACAATTACAACCTGAGCCTTGGTGTTGTGCAAGTCCCTCTCAGGATCCATCAAGAGTTCTCCTTTACTTTGACAAAGCTCACCCACTTCCAAATAGAACAAGCAAAGATGGTGATCTCTCCTCACAAGCTTCTAAATGGGAGTCCTAATTCCAGCAGCATCTACCCTTAGAAATGTTTAGCTTTCAACCTCTCCTCCTTCTGGCCCAATGCTTGTATTTATAGTGCTCAAGAGGAAGTTAATCAGGTACACCATCAACGGGATAATCCCCTCTTTGGATGCGATAGCTCCTCTCTTGATGGGATAAGTTCCTCTTTCATAGGGGTACATGAACCATCTGGAGGCGCTCAATACACGTCGAACAACCTTCTAGAATGCTCTAGAAGTGACCACAAGTAACTTTTTAAAGATGAAACTCGCGCCTTTTGACCTTTACAGGGGTACGCACCTGCCCCTTTACATACAGAGCGTACAAGTACGCAGTTTTTGTGAACATTAGGTGCGTATACGCAGGTAAGGCCGAGAGAATCTGCGTACCCAGAGATAAACACATTTACAAAGACTTTCTCTCTTTTTGGAGTTTGACATGGAGAGCAGAGGCATAAGACTTGCCCAGGAGAATAGCATGACTGTTGATAGAGCCATACTAACTGTAAATAGCCATGGTGACATTTTTTAGTGTAACAAGATCCTTTCAAAATATTACTCGAAGAAGCCCTCGAGTGATAGAGGAACATGTTGATGGACAACTTTGTGGAGATCCTTCAGCGACTATCGAAGGCGATGCATCTCCTTTGAGAATCTACTTTGGAAGCGCCACACCCTTGAAGGTACAAGTTATCTTTGACATCCCCATATTTGAAGAGTAGATAGATGCATAAATGGTTAAATTTGTTGGAAGGATATTTTTATGTTCATGATTTTTCCATCAAGGAAAAGATTACTTTTGCGCTTCTCAAAGCCGACCCCCACATCAAGAACTGGTGGGAAACCCATTGTGAGAAGAAGGATGAATGTACACCCTCACTATTTTTAGCCACACCCACATGGAACTCATTGTGGGACGTCATCAAGGAGAAGTACTACCATGTTGGGAGCTATGAGGATAAATAAATAAATACGTTGTGGCATGGAAGGGACCAATATGTGACAGATTTTACCGAAGTTTTTCATACCCTTCGCACGAAGTTGACTATCAAGGATCCTAAGCGAAATTTGGTACTCAAGTACAACGACTGCCTATAGAGGTACATCCAGGATGTGATGGAGTTCCTGGACATCTCCTCACTCAGCACGATGTACCGATATGTTGTGAAGATTGAGAAGAATTTTAAACAGAAGAAGAAAGACTTTGGATCTGTGTATCCAAAGTGAAGGAAAGGCACCCCAAAACTACAGAGAAAAGGACAAATCCAAGGTGGGGTGACCTATGAAAACCCTCTAAAGATGCAAGCAAATAACAACGCAATGAAGAAAAATACGAACACGTGAAAATGGTGTGATTTCCATAAGAGCTTCACTCCCAACATGATTGAGTGTCAGGACATGCAGTCACCAGTGGCTGAGTTCAAGGCTTCTGAATCAGACACATGTTCTGACTCTGAGTCAGAACCCGCCAAGGGAATTAAAAAGACAATCAGATCATTGATACGGAGCCTAGTGTCATCGTGGCCACCACAAAGATCCAGAAGAATGAGCTTTAAGATCTAGAGGAGGGGGAATGTCTCTTCCACTCACAGATGTAGATGAACGATTCTATACTACAATTCATTGTCGACAACGGGAGCGAAAAGAACCTTATTTTAGTGGAGGTTGTGAAGCAGTTGGGGTTACCAACTACAGCACATCTGCAGTTGTACACCATCGGGTGGCTTCACCAAGGATGATATCTCTACATCAGCCAGTAGTGTCACCTTCCCTACAACATCAAAGCCTTCATGAATTAGGTATTGTGTGAAGTTTCCCCTCTTGATGTTTGTGATGTGTTATTAGGACAGCCATACTTGTGCAAGCGATATGTTGTATATGATTCTAGACCTTTCTCTATGATTATTACTTTGGGAAATAAGTTCTACGGGATATCGGAGGTAGCCTTGCCTACCGCCATCTCTTTGATCACTACAAAGTAATGTAGTAAGATCATTTCATAGACTAGAAAAATTGTTTTCCTTATGATTCACCCTTAGGGAAAGAAGAATATTTTAGCCACGAATTCTAGATAGGGCAACTTCGCACAACAACAATAGATGGACAAGGTCATGGAGGAGTACATGGATATTTTCTCGTCACCTACGGGGGTGCCTCTGCATTGTCAGGTCAAAAACTCCATTGATCTGACCCCAGATGTGCCACTACCTAATGAACCAATCTATTGACACTCTATTATGGAGAATTATGAGATCAAGAGGTAGATTCAGGATTTGTTGTAAAAAGGGCACATCAGGCCAAGCTCATCACCCTATGGGAGCCCCATTTTATTAGTAGACCTAGAGACTTTGTATTGACCATCGAGAATTGAACAAGATCACTGTATGGAACAAGTACCCAATCCCATGCATTGATGACCTTCTGGACCAGCTCAGGGGGCCCAAATATTTTAGAAATATTGATTTGAAGCCCAGTTATCACCAGGTGCCTATCGAACCCTTCAATGTGTGGAAGACTACCTTCAAATCTATGGAGGGCCTTTTTGAATGGTTTGTCATATCTTTCAGGTTAGCAAATGCCCCCATAACCTTCATGAGATTGATGGACAAAATCTTGTGACCCTTCACCAATGCATTTGTGGTGGTGTATCTAGATGACATCTTGATCATCATCCATAGTTGGGAAGAGCATCTCCACTGTATTCGACAGGTCCTCCAAACCGTACAACAACACAAGTTGTGTGCTAATTTGGAGAAATTCACTTTTGGCATGACCCACGTTCAATATTTGGGGTACGTCATTAATGAGCAGGGTGTGCATGTGGTCCCAGCCAAGATATAAGTCATTTGGGATTGGCCACCCCCAACCACTTTGACTGAGCTCTGCAGCTTTCTGAGTCTTTCCATTTTCTACCACAGGTTTCTGTTGAGGTTCTCTCATATCACTTGGCCTTTAATTCAAGTCACCAAGGGTAGAGCAAAAGAAAAGTTCTTTTGGTATGAAATCTAACAGAATTTATTTGCAGAGTTGAAGCATCACCTATGTTCTGCAACAATGCTCACATTACCATACCTACAACAACCATTTGAGGTTGAGACTGATGCCTCTGACTATGCTACTAGTGTAGTTCTTACTCAGCAAGGGCATCTAGTGGCTTACCACAGTGAGGCACTTTCAGACATGGTCTAAAATTATCCCACCTATGACAAAGAAATGTATTCCATTTTGCAGGCCTATTTTCAATCGAATCATTACATTATAGGGAAGGAAACGGTCATCCAAACATACCAACAACCCTTGCAGTTCATACAGACACAAGGGAAGTTGCAAAATAATCGCCATCAGAAATCATCCACACAGCTACAATAGTTGCATTTGAACATTAAGTAAAGAATGGAAACAACAATGATGTTGCAAACTGACTCAACCGACCACCACTCATGGAACTGATCATTGTTCTTAACTCTTGTTGGCACGAGATTTCGGGGTGGCTGCATCTTTACAAGAGAAATATAGAATTCGGCAACACATACCAGACACTCCTGGAATGTAAGAAAGTTCCAAATTTTCATGTACAGGATGCACTATTATGCCACCTGGGACACATATGTAATCCTTCAAACGACCGTGCCATGATAATTTGGGAGGTACACTACAGTCAAGTGGCTAGACATTTCGAAGTAGAGAAATAGTGGTAGTACTACAAACGTATTTTTGTTGGTTGTACCTTCGTCAGAATGTTGGGAAGTACATTCGATCCTGCAATACCTATGCCATTTCCCAACCAACCATCAATAAGTAAGGCCTATATACTCATTTTCCTACTTCTAGTAAACCTTGGGAATCCGTATCCATGGATTACATGTCCGGCCTTAGTTCTACTAAGCACAGAAATGACTGTGATTTTGTGGTCGTCGACAAATTCTCTAATATGGTCATTATGGTCGCTTGCAAGAAGAGTATCCCAGGATAAGCCACTACTAAGACCTTTTTTAAGCAACTGTGGGTATAATTTCGAATCCCACAGTCCATTTTCTTAGATCATAACAGTATATTCCTAAGTTCATTTTGGTCAAGTATCTTGTCGATGTTGGATACCAAACTTACTAAGCCCACCACTTTCCACCCTCAAACTGATGGCCAAACAAAAGTCATCAATAAGATGATTGTACATATTCTGTGCATGTACAAGTCAAAGCATCTACGCACATGGGATGAAAGCTTCCCCTATCTCTATAAAAACTACAAAAGAGCTCTCCATAGCCCCTTTTAGGTAGGGCTGGGATTTCATCTATTATGTCTCATTAATGTGGCCATACAATTTGCAACCACTCAGGTAGATTCAACCCACGTCTAGTCTGAAGCTGATAGGGCTAATAACTTCATTGAGCACATTCAACACATCTGTCAACAGGTCCATGATATATTTGACAAATTCAATTGTACATTCCAACATCACCATGATTAACATCAGGTGTCGTACAAGTTCGAGGTGGACAACAAATTTTGGCTACATTTGTAGAAGGAGTACCTTGCTGGACCCCATCACAAGCTTCACCCACTCCAATATGGGTCATACATCATCACAAAGGTTGTAGGGGAACAAGCCTTTAAGCTCGGTATTACACCTTTTCTTGTTCTACACCCAGTATTCTATGTAGAACGTCTTCAGCCATACTTTCCACCATTGTTGGACACATCTGACATTGTAGAATAACTGACACCAAAAAACCCAGACTACATGAAACAGGCTACAAATGATACGGCCATGGAAACACAGATCAAGAACACTCGCTAGCAGAGGATCCAACTATATCAGGTTGCCAAAGTTGGTCAACTCCTCCACTAAGGTAAGTGCCTCACCAAGGATCAAGTTCAGTAGAAGTTTCCCCATCTCATGGAGCCACTCAATGCAATGGGGACCATTTCTTCCTAAGGGGGGACGACTGATCCATGTGGATATTGGTGGCCACCAACCTATTTCACTTGGACCTTCACCACTATCTCTTTCAGTTTTTCAGTTTCCTTAATTGTACCACAATTTACTATTTTTGACAGTTTTTTTGGGTCATGAAATTTCGGAGCAGTTTTGAGGCCCTAAACGACATTTTCTAGGAAAATTAGGCAATAATGGGGCTTTGATTGATGTTTTCATTTGAATGTTGTATTCCTCAAATAGATCTTTCTAACGAGGTAGTGTGCATGTCAAACGAAGATTGTATTCCAAAGTTACGACTCTAGGAAATTGATGTACCAATTTACCCAAACAAGGCCCATAGTTTTGGCACTTCATCTCCTAGGGTTAGGTTTCTAGATGTTTAGGATTTTCCATTGCTTCTCAATAATAAATAGGCCTTCAAAACTTATTATAACAAGGCATGTAGCCACCACATCTCTCCTTATAGATAAGCTACCATTGCTCAAGCTAGTTTTATTTCTTTTATGTTTGTAAGCATATTTTGGTATTTGATATTAATGAAATGAAGCCTTATTTCTACTGCATTTCTGTATTTATGGTTATATCTTTACTTTTTTTCATTCATGTTTAAGTTCATATTAATCCATCCCTTGGCAAGGCTTCCTCACATCAAAAGGTCAAACAACCAAGGAATATACTTACCTCAAAACCATTCATAACATGCTCATGGAAATCAATGGAGACCATTGGGTACCACTGTCACACAATGGCCCTTCTTTTGAAATCCTTTACCAACATATTATTGCATGTTCCAATTTCTTTCACTAACACTGATATTTCTTGCAGACAATTTCAACCACCCAACTAAGCATTTTCATGTTTTCCTGTACCAAGCACATAATTTCCATTAGACTCAAAACGAATTGAAATAAATTCAAATCATACCTCATTGATGGCCCATTAACAAGGCATACTTGCAATTCTATTTATTTCCTATCATAACAAGTCAAACTAGCTATTTGATCAAATCATCATGTATAAACACATCATATCCAGTTAGCTCAAAACACAACCATCGTATATCAATCATAAACCCATGCAATCATAAACCATAATCATAAGTCACATGTAACCATCATAAGTCAGAATCATAGATCACGTGCATATTAAAAATGAAATAAATCACTAATACTTATCCTTTGATTGGTCTGTTCTTCTTCTTTTGTCCTTTAATATATACACCAGATCAGTTGCCACACTCAGAAAGCATCGAGGGCCTTCTCTTCAACCACATAAACATGCACATAGTGTACATCATATGCATACAATTACACACAGTGTACGACACAACACAATCTATACACCTACACCTGACATATAACACATACACCTACATCCGGTGTACAAAAAAATACACATGCATACACATAGTACAACACAAAAAATACACATGTCACAATGCCATGAATACACAATGCTCATACATAGCATCACGTGCTCGCAACACAACATGCATGACATCCACACAATACTACATGTAGACCAATGCCATATGTGCAGCATGTACATAGTACCACCTATACACAACACCACCTACACAATGTGTACATAACATCACATGTAAATGACACCCCTTACACAACGAGTACACAACACCACATGTACACTGCACCACCTATACAATGTGTACACAATAGCACATGTACATAGCACCACATGCATGACATGTACATGACATCGCATGTACACAGTGCCACATGCACAACATGTACACAACACCACCTGCACACAACAACACATGTACCAAATGTACACAACACCACATGCATACAACACCATATGTACATAGCACCCTATGTACTCAGCACAACATATCCAACATGTGCACACCATATGCACACAACACCACATATTAATCATGCACATAGTACAATATGTCCACAACACCGCATATATGTCATGTACACAGCACCATATATAGCTAGCACTACATATTTAATATACACACAACACCATATGTACAACAAGAACACAACATTTTATGTATACAATGCTACATATGTTACATGTACACATCACCCTATATTCAACGTGCACACAACAGTATAGATAAATCATGTACAACAAATACACAACAATAGCATTGCATATCCTAAACCACACTATCTCTACCAAGCAACCTTGCTTCCAATGTATCTCCACCATCCATGCTTATCGTAGCATGCCACATATCATACTGCTCCCATTCCCCTGCTGTATATCTCAGCATAGCATATTGATAACATAGACATAGTATAATCACATAATATCAACTCATAACCACATGATACTAACCTCGTATATTTGTCAGGACTACTCTTCCCACTTGATTCCTCATAGCCAGGAACCTCTTCATGTCATTCACCTGCATAAGCAATCATTCCTCCACAAGAATGATTCCTCACAACCCTGTGAGACAGTGCCATATATATAGATATATATATATATATATATATATATATATATATATATATATATATACATTCGCATGCATGATCCATGATGATCCTGTTAGACATGACATATATGCATGCATACATATATACATATATGCATATATAGACATCAACACAATCCTGATCACAACATAATTTCCAGATACCATAAGGTCAAGGTTAAGAGAACTCGCTTTATCCATGCAGAACATACACAATATAGATAACAACAGTTCCCAACATAGCCAAGGCATCTGATGCCTAAAATCCATTTACTTTACCTTTCCTGATTACTTTTCTCATGACTATCCTACAAGTGTCCATTTACCACAATGGACCCAACTAGTCAAATCGAATGTCATACTCTTTCCTTCAACTACCCTTATACCTGCACCGAGATTCATCCAGACCTTACATCACCTGTAAGGTTCCATTCAATCCTTCTAATATTCATTAAATTTCCTCTTTCCCAACCAATTCCCAAGGCCCTCAAAACATAAAAGGAAATAACAAACACAAACAAGAAGAAAACCATGAAAACCAGTAACAATACGACACCACAAAATACGTGGTATGGACATACACTAGACATAAACAAAGTCATATACCAAGTGAAAAAAATCACAAAAGACTAAAAGAATAAGACTATAAAAAAACACCATGACTCAATCCCCAAGGTTCTCAGTGATTCCAAAGGAAACCTCAACCTGGGGCTTCTTCAAAATTTCATGGAAGTCTCTTTGTCATGCGATCCCCTACATCATATTTCCATAAACAAATAACTGTCAGTGCATAAATAAACATAAGAACATACTATTTACCTTACCTTGTCGTGCCAAGAACATTTCCCTCTAACTGAACACACCTATCACATCTCTCATGGGACTCCAATTCCCTTGACAAATCTAGCTATAACTAGACACCATCTATTATACCTGTCAAATACATGTCCATGAATATAACACATAGCCACATAATGTTAGACAAAATCAACGTTAAGAAGAATCCCTGTATTCATGCAAAGCACTCATTCATTCTGAATTTTGTTTTTCAAAAATCACCAAAGGAATTTTCACCCAATTCCTTTGTTTTATACTTTTACCTTGTTACAATTGAGTCTTACTATGCACTGTCAAATCACCCAACTATTAGTTATATAAAAACATCAACTATTACCTTGTCATGCTAATACCAATCATGTTTCCCTACACCTATTCACACATGTTAGTCACATGTTCCACAAGTAAAGACATCATGTATATTAATTCAAAATCAACCTTTACCAAGTATAACAACTATGTCATAATCAACTAACAGTCATAAGACATGATGCTACAACTATCACCTACTTACACTCAACACGTATGTATTAATACAACCATATCACCTATCACCTAATTACATATCAGTTATGTCAACACATATGTATTAGTACAACCATCTTAAAACAATATCATTCCTTCATGCAATCTTATAGACGCAAACTCATATAATGAAATTAATCAAACATTCAAACAAACTATAAACATACCATGTTAGATAAATCAATTAGACAAAATAATAGACACCAAACACTCAAACACCAAATAAGCAACATAAGCAAAGTCATACCTCAATGTATATCAGGGGATACTATCTTATCTGCATAATCAATCTAGCATGATATAATTTCACAACATATCAACTCAAACATAAATACGATCATGATATGCATAAAAGTAACTAGCTAACATGTTCACCTCATAAGTTCATAAACAATTGTGATTCATGCCTTACAATCACATATGCACAGTCAGTGTATATTAGTACAACACAATATCACAAATATATCATCTCATACCTAAATGTCATAACCATAACAAAGTACACAAAACAATCCAGGTCAACACGATACATTCAAGATCAATACCTTAATGAAATAACCCTAATCATCAAGTTAACTAACATATAACAACAAGAAGTTAACAAATAACATACTCATCAACAACATATAACATAATCATAAAGTTAACTAAAATAAAACAACAACAACAACAATGCATATAACAACAAGTTACTATCATTAATTCTTGTTCGATACATGCACAAATGACCACATGGATTCACTAGCATATACCATGCATGTAACCACAACAACAATAAAATGACAAAAATGTATATAGCATTCCATTAACTAACATACCTGCATGCCAAACATACAATACCTATATGACAGTCTTGTCTTACCCCCAAGTCTAGTGTTGCAACCTCACTCTGATGATCTACATCTCCTGCTCTATCTCAACCAACACATCAACATCATAACATACCAACAACATCATCATGAAATAAAATGAATACACTGTCCTCATGGACAACAACCATAACCATTAAACTTCATGCATAGCAACATATAGACACTCACATGCATAAAAAGTTCATATACAGCCAACATGCATTCATGACCAACTCATCTGAACAACAACATCATCTACTCATACATGACAACACAATTGTAACAATGACCACCACCATGCATACACAACAAGCACATGGTCCGCAAACATAAGGAACGCATATGAAATTGACATGTATGCATGAAAAACACATTCTTTTCATCTAGTCCAAGTGTTGAACCATGCTATGATACCACTCTCTAACACCCTCCTCCCACATCTATCCAAGTAACTGACCAATCAAGGTAAATATGTGACAAGAGGCTACTATGATCTAATTCAACCTCCTAGGTCACCTTAAGGAAGTGGAACCGACAAAACACAACCAAATTGACCATCCACACATGCTATTGAACCTCCAACAGCTACCCCACCTTTCTAGGTTGCCAACCACTAAGGAAACTCAGCAGTTCAAAGACCTAGAGCCCAAGTTGCTCCCTTGCCAAGCCCTCCAAGCGACTAAGGGTCTAAGTCACTCCCATGAGCCTGCCTAAGTGCAACTGTAGCATTTTCTTCTAGTGTTATGCCAACGACTATGATTTAAGGGTAGATTCCAGTGCTAGGATCCAGTCATTTCCTAGAACTTAATGGAATTTACAAAAATGAAAAGAAACATAGGGACAATGATGCCAATGCAAATTCTTGAACAAAGACTTCACTGGACCCCTACAAGCCATCACAGGAATTTTTTCAAACATGTCACAAATATGCATTCTACAGGCCATAATAACATATATGAGGATAGGGATCTTATAATTATCTAAGAATCACTAAGAAGCATTGATTCCTTATCACATTAGCTACATTATCATCTATTAGGTCATAGATTCATTGCTCAATCATTTTAAAATCAAAACATGATAATAACCATACATTTTTACTATCATAAAACATATTCATAACTAGCATATAAACAATATAAATAATGATGATACAATATCGATAAGTGTGACATATAATCCAATACTTTTACATAGAAAATACCAAGGAAAGAAACTCTTATTAATGAATGCAAAAGCCAACCCGCTATGGGACTACCACGTTTGACTCGACCATAGATTGACTGAGCTAAATCTCTCTTCAACCAATCACACCCTATGTCATATTCCAGGCATGAATGTGGGACTCAAATCAAAACAACTAATGAGGGCTTCCCAAGGCTAAAGCACCTCACCCTCATCAATAGAATCAGGCTTTACAGCAATTCTTACCATATCAGTAAGCCATAAAAAAGCATGGCTGCCATAGGATTTCTCCACCTACATTGTGAGGAATTTTCATATCTCCTAGTCTCTAGGCTTTACTACAATCCACAGTTTGATCTAGTGATCAATAGGCCATAATCGAGGCACCACCCTCCAGGCTTTACCATATATCCCATCATTCACCAGCAAGGATTCCTAGTCCTGATCAAGGTAAACCACCTCTAGGCCTTACAGTATATCCCGCCATTCACCTGTCGAGGATTCCTTAGCCCACCAAGGCACACAAGACCTAGGTTTACCACAACCACGGTCTAGTTTAGGGGTCACTAGGCCAGTGTCTTTACAGCAATCCATATTCTGGTTCAAGGATCACTAGGTCATGTGTTCTTTCATTCAGATATCCACCTCACTGAGCTTCGGATGCATCGGACAATCCAGTTCAACCAAAACATTAGAACCCCATCACACCATGGCTATCCTAAAATGGCAAAGTAAGGCTGAAGAACAATGTCACAATTGGAAAAACCCATGCCCATGGTAGCAGGAGAACTAAGAACACACATGGATAACCATGCATGCCAAATCTAGAAAGGAAATCACACATGCAAATTGATACCTTCAAGTAAACCCGTTGTAGCTTCTTGATCATGCTCTGTCTTTATTTATCTTTTGCTTCGCGTTTGCCTTCTTTTCCTTTTTTGATCCAATGTTGAAGTGATCCAAGAAAACTTTAAGTGTCAAAGAGTGAGAGAGAGAACTCCAAAACCGAACTAACCAACAGCCTCTACAAAATCTTGCCAACTTATCCTCATAAATTTTTTTATTAATGTGACCTCTATTTTCTTCATTTTCCATTATTTTACTTCAGTTTGCTCCTCACATGTAACCTATAACCTTTCACCTTTCTTTTCTCCTAATTTCCATTATTTCATAAATAAAATGCCAATTGATGCAATTTTTCTTTTCCAAAGCCTTTGCCATTTCCTTTGCTAATTTCCTTTAGCCATAATAACCGAAATGAACACCAACTAGGATTCTTTTTCCCAACATTCAGCTTGTTGTACATGTCCCATGACCTTGGTATTATTTTCCTCTATTAACCTTTACATGAAATTTTTAACCCGGGATGTTACACAGATTGTCACATTCCATCCCAAAAAAAGGCATAATTTTTCTCCAAAAACAATTCGTGAAGGGTAGCCCCATTAGTGCACCATACAACCTTAAAGGCATCCTTATTAATGCATACAGAACGCAATGGATCCATGTTAGTCCAAAGAATTACTAACTCTAAAAAATTGAATTATAGCCCATGTTAGTCAACATTACTTACACACTTTCCAGCCTCAAGCTCCATACTGACGATGCACAGTGCAATATAGTGATATTTGGAAAAGGTACAACACAAAATGATCTTGTTTCTTATTGAAAAGTCAATGTTCACAATTTTTTAAGAAAGGTATTCATGATTCATTTCAAAACAATGGTTATGGATTTGTTTTGGAAATACACGTTTTTTTTAAAACGTTTTGGAAAGTTGTTTTTAAAGGAGCATTTTAAGGACTAAAAAATTGATTTTTTTTTTAATTCTTTTTAAAGATATTTAAAAAAATCTATTCTATTAAAGAAAGGATCCTTGTTATAAGGAGGTGGTGTTTGATTTAAATATTATAAAAAAAGTCAAAAAGGAGATTATTTTTAAGAAGACTGTAAAAAGGTGTCCACATCTGCATTAAAAAATGGCTTCCTCCAGCTCTTTGCCACAATCCACGACTCTGATTGGAAAAAATTATGAGCTTTGGTCTTTAGAAATGAAGACATTTCTGCAACCCCAAGAATTTTTGGATGCCCTATCGAACAGTTATGTAGAGCTGACCCAAGAACAATTAGAAGCCATGAATAATAATTAGAGGAATGTAACTGCAGAACTCAAAATGAAAGAGCATAAAGGAAAATGTTTGATACAAAACTTAGTCACTAATTCTATCATTGACAGGATAACCAGTGCATCAACAATGAAAGAAGCTTTTGAAATTTGCATGTCAAGGTAATGACATAGTGAAGACAATTAAATTGCAAACATTGAGAGCACAATTTGAAACACTGAAGATGACCGACACGGAGAATGTGGATCAATTCATGACTAGAGTCATGGGAATAGTCAATCAAATCAAACTCATTGGTGAAACCATTACAGATCAAAATATTGTTGAAAATGTCATTTGAAGCAAGCCCAAGAAATATGACATGATTGTAACATCCACTTTGGAATCCAAATATTTTACCACTTTCTCAGTAGAATAGTTGGTTGGATCACTTCTCGAACACAACATAAGACTCAACTTGGAAGAAGTCTCCATTGAATAATATTTCAAAGCATAACTCTCATTTTTTAGAGGCAAAGGCAGAACATATAGAGGTAGAAAAAAGTGAGGTTGAGGCTGAGGTAGAGGTAGAGGCAGAGGATATAGAGGTAGCAACAAGCAAAGTAGAGGTCGAGGCAAAGGCAGATCAAAACATCATCATACAGCATGGTAGTGGAGACCTCCACAAAACCAAACTTAGAGAATCATAACATGGAGAAAATCTAATGTCCAATTCTATTACTATAAAAAATTTGGGCATTATGATAATGAATGCGAAAGGAAACATTCATATCAACAAAGAGGCAATGTCCATCTTGAGAATCCTCTGAAACAATGTTTCTTTCCTGTGATCTTTCGGAAGACACTCTTAACATGGACCTTTGGTTTTTGGATAGTGGTTGCAACAATTATATGATGGGTAGCAAAAATATGATTTCTTACCTTGATGCTTCCATAACATCAAAAATTACTCTTGGATATCGTTCTTGTATTAAATCTAAAGGGAAAGGTATTGTCCCTATTCCTAAAAAACAAAATCAACAAAAATACATCCCTGATGTTTATTATGTTCCACATATGAAGCATAACCTTATTGCTATAGGACAATTGATGGAACATGGTTATGATGTAATATTTCAAGGTAACACATGTTATATCTATGAAAAACACCCCAATAGAAGACTCATAGCCAAGGTTGATAATAACAAGAATAGGATGTTTCCATTGACTCTTAGAAGTTGAAATATCTCACAGTCTTTAGTCCACAATGTGTCAAGAATATATGAGCCTCAGCTATGGCATTCTAGGTACTGAAAAATCCCATTCAAGAGTCTAATTTTTCTTCAAAAAAATTCAATCATCATTCCTCTCCCTGTTATGAATGAAAAATATTGTAATTGTGAAATTTGTGTTCTATCCAAGCATAGAAGAGATAGAGTTCCCACATCATCCTTTAGAGAAAATTAGCCTTTAGAACTAGTCCATACAGATATATGTGGCCTAATGCAGACACAATCCATTGGTGGTAGTATTTATTTTCTAACATTCATTGATGACTATAGTAGGAAGATATGGGTGTATTTCTCAAAATAAATCATATACTTTCTCAAGATTTAAAGAGTTCAAAGTAGAAGCAGAAAACCAAAGTGCAAAGCCCTTGGAATACTCAAATCAGATAGAGGACGAGAGTACCATTCCAATGACTTCAAATATTTTTGTCAACAACAAGGAATAATCATAAAGAGCACAACAATATATACTCCACAACAAAATGGAGTAGAATAAAGGAAAAATCAGTCAATCATGAACATGGCCAAAAGTATGCTCTATGAGAAGAAGTTGTCAAATAACTATTAGACTGAAGCAGTTTCGACAACAGTGTATGTTCTTAACAGATCTCCAACAACCAATCCCCAACATATATTACCTCAAGATGCCTAGGATGGTAAAAAGGTAAATGTATCTCATTTTAGAATATTTGGATCAATAGCATTTTCACATGTTCTTGAGTAGCTAAGAAAGAATCTTGAGGATAGGAGTGAAATATGTATTTTCATAGGCTATAGTGAGCAGTCAAAGGCCTACAGAATTTACAATCCAATTACCAAGAAGTTTTCTTTAATAATAGATGTTAATTTTTTTGAAAATAAATCTTGGTATGATAATGTTCATGAAGCTTCAAATCATCCTTTTTATCCACCACAACCACCAAGATTGCAGATTCAAGAAGAGCCATACGATTCTGAAAATGGTACATATTCAAGCAGTTAATCGACTAGTGATTCAACATCTTTAGAAGACAGTGAGAAAACAAGAAGCATCAAAGAGATATATGAGGAGGAGCATAAGTTTGACCAACAGAATATTTTTGCATTTATTTTGTCTCAGCCAACCCATTTTTGAGAAGCAGTTAAAGAAAAGAACTGGGTTGATGTAATAAACCAAGAAATTGGTACCATAGAGAAGAACCAGTCTTGGGAATTAGTTGATTTCCTAAGAGGAAAAATCAAAATTAGTTTAAAATGGGCATATAAGACCAAGCTTAATGAAAAAGGAGAGATTGAGAAGCATAAGTCAAGATTAGTTTCCATAGGATCTCAAAACAGTTTGGTGTCGACTATGGTAAAATATTTAATCCAGTAGCAAGGTGAGACACTTTCAGAACCATTTTTTCCATAGCAGCTCAACACAAATGGAAATTCTATCAACTTGATGTAAAATCTAGCTTCCTAAATGGTATATTGTAGGAATAATTTTATGTAGAGAAGCCTCCTAGTTTTCAAGTTCTAGGATAGGATCATAAGGTATACAAATTGAAGAAATATTTGTGTGGCTTGAAACAAGGCCCAAGATCTTGGTACAGTCGCATTGACACTTATCTCATCAAAAGTGGTTTTTGCGAAAGCAACCATGAGCCAAATTTGTATGCCAAAGCTCATCAAGGTAAAATTATTATTGTAAGCATTTATGTAGATGATATTCTTTATGCTGGAAATATGATGTTAGAAGAATTCAAAGAAGAAATGCAAACAAAGTTTCATATGACAGATCTACGGGTAATGAAATACTTCTTAAGCATTGAAATTCACCAATCCGCTAATGGCATTTTTCTTGGTCAAAAAAAATATGCCACTGATATCATAGAAAAGTTTAGAATGACCAATTGCAAACCTACTGAGACACCAATTTCTCAAGGCACAAAACTGAGAAAGGAAGATATAGCAACACTAGTTCATCCTACACTGTATAAAAGAATAGTTAGTAGTTTGTTATATCTCACTTAAACTAGAACTGATATCATGTTTACAACAAGTTTTGTCTCCAGGTTTATGCAGTCACTTAAGATTTCTCATTGGAAGGTTGCAAGAAGGATCTTAAGGTATATTGCAAGGACCATAGACTATGGTTTGTTCTATACACATTTTGAAAATTGTTCACTTTCAGGTTATACCAACAATGATTATGCGGGGAGTTTAGATGATCACAAAATCACCTCAGGGTATGATTTTGATCATGGAACCAATCTTATTTCATGGGCATCCAAGAAACAATCAATTGTTTCAATATCTTTTGCAAAGGAAGAATATGCAATAGCAAATTCAACAGATTTTCGAGCAGTGTGGTTGAGAATATTATTGAAAGACATGTTAAATTTTCAAAAGGGGCCAACTCCAATTTACTATGATAACATTTCATGATTTCTTTATTAAAAAATTATGTTTTCCACAAAAATGGAAAGCACATTGACATACGTTTTCATTTCATCTACGAGCTTGTCAATGACAGGGACATAACACTTGCTTTTTGTGGTTCCAAAGATCATCTTGCAAATATCTTCACAGAACCAGTGGGAAAGAATGTATTTGAATTTGAAAGAGAGTATTTATTCATTGTAAGTACTTCCTCTTGTAATATTTTTGATTTAATGGGATGTTAAGCTATTAATCTCACTGTTTGCTAGGTGTCATCACATTTGATTCTCTTATCTACTTGGTGTCATAGACAATTTAGTTTTACTTCAGTTCTACTCCATAGGTGTCAAGTTTTACTCAAGTCATTTATTATTGATGCTTACAATGTAATCTATTTAGCTATTTTGAATGTTGAGAATAGAAATATTTGCTCCACATTTTCATGTTCATTCCTTGTCACCTGCTTATTCCTTTGGGAAAAATTATGAACAAACCCAGAGAAATCAAAATAATAGAAAGTACAATAGTAATAGATAAAGCACTTTCCTTGAAGTATGTAGTAAAAACTATTTCAAAACTTCTCTTGCTCCCACCCAAGTAAATAGGTTAATATCCTAAGACTTAGAGTGAAAGCCTACTCTAGTGGCATGTTCTCCACCACTGATTTAACAATTGATTTAGGATTATTTTTCCCCATCTGTAAAAAAGTTGGTATTCCTCTCACCTAAGGAAATAGGTTAACTACCCAATGCTCAGAGTTAAAGCCTACCTTAGTGGTTGTTCTCCACTATTGATTTCACAACTGAGTTGTGATATGTTCTCCACTACATATTTGGAGAACACATATGTTAATAGGTAAGTAACCAAAGGTTTTCTTACAATATTAAGATGATTTCCGACATCTTTCCTATAATGATAAAATGTGCCCACGTAACTAGAAAGTTTTTAAAGGTATGTAGTTGGAAGTTTGCAACTTTCCTGACAACTCCTGACTGCTTTCCTGAAAACTAGGTTGTATGTGACTAAAGTGCTGAGAGTACCTTTGAAGACAAGGTTGTGCATATAAAATTATGAGGATTTCGCTAAAATGTGTACCTGTAGGAATTTATTATTATTATATTATTTTCTCTCTTTATTTTTATTTTTATCTTGATGTCATGAAAAGAAGTAACTCGATGAACAAAAGGGGGAAGGATAGAGAATTTATCACCAACAATAGTAAAGTGGCAATAATATAAGGACTTAAAGGAAAGTTGTGCATGAGAGTATGCTTGAGTAAAGTACTTTTTTTTTCTTTTTCCTTTTTTTTCTTTTTCCTTTTTCTAGAAAATACTAAACATTGTTTTGAGATGTAGAAATCAGTTAATATGGTGGATGGGCAAAAGAAAGGGCAAGTAATAAGTATCACTGAGAATTTCAGAAAATTTTGCATTGTGGCTATAGGTAATAAATGAGATCTTAGTAATGGTAAATCAAGAAAAAAAATTTATTACAAATAATTATAATAATAATGAGAATCAAAAAAGATCATATGATTTTGAGTGGAAAGTGCAAAATTAAATGGAAATATTAAAATGGGAGAAATAAAGAATATACTACTTTGAATGGAAATTGCATAATTAAGTGGAATAATGTGCTAAAGAAGGGGGTGAGTGGGGGGTGGGGGGGGGGAGGGGGAGGAAGAGGGGGAGGACTAAACATCCATCCATTATTACTTCTCAAAAACCTTCTAAACAAGTTGTCCTTAAAGGAACTTCTAATCATCTAACTTTGCCACATGCTTAGTACCATTTGACTAGAAACAATCAACAATATTAAGATATCAATCTTCTTCCAAGAGTATAGAACAACACATCCATAGTTTAACAATGCATCGCATTGCCTCTACCATATTGATTATTAATCAACACATTTAGTATGATGTCTTCAAAATGCACAAAATTCTGTTCCTAATTATTCTAAGTTACCAAGTCCACATTGGCATCATGCATTATATGTTGAAGGGAAATCCTAATGTGATTCAACAATCTATAATATCATTCCATCTCTTGTGTTGCGCATCCCTGTTCTAGTTGTACACCATTTCATTATTTTCTATTGTCATTGATGTCATCTTAGAGTCAATTTTATGTCTAATGATAGCGGATGCATGAAGGGATTCCTTCAAAAAATTTCTTCCCCATCATCATCACCACCTTATATGGGATGTAGATATAGAAATAGTTTAATGCCTTGGAACTTGTAGACCTTAGTGACATAATTCCTCACAGTTAATAGTTGCCTTTCTTCATTGGCCCATGTTCACTAATTCTACAAGTGTTTGACATTAGTTCATTATTTCACACTTGCTAATTTTTGCTAGATACCTTGGGAACCAATTCCATAATTAATGGTCTCCCCCACATCTATTAACATGATCCTTGAATGTTGGCTCATCAAATGGTTTGCCACCATGGGTAACATATATTATTTCATTTGCATGTAGTAGGATCATATGACCAAGACATGTCAAAGACTTTTAGGCTTTGGGCTATCTCACATAAGCATTTTTCCTTCCACAAGCTACAGCGGAGAATGGATTATGTAATTTCGAGACGACATTTGGCAACTTTCATTGGTGTTTGTAGTCCTATTGATATCTAGTACTATGATAGAGATCTAGATTGTATAATCATTAGAGATTGATGACTCAAATCCACAATATATTATGTTAGTGACGATGTTCTATTCCTTTCAAATAGAGTATCGGTATGCCTAAGTCAGGGATGTATATCATATATATTTGACTATGATTTTTTCATCTCCTTACAAGTTCTGCATGGTTCTCTTAGTCCCTCTCCCAACTCACTAAGGTTATTATACTGTATTTCATCCATTACTGTCTCTTAGGACCTCAGATGTTATGGAGAAAATGTTATGTCTTAAAATAACATGCCCTTTTCTCTATTAGGGAATTAACTCAAAAGGAATTGTGGAATGCAAGAAAAAATCCATGAAAATGATATGAAAATCTTAGTTTTTCCTCTTAAACACCCTCGTACACTAGAAAGAAGAGTTGTAATTCCCCAGATGGATTAGAAATGAATTTTAAATTCTCGAACACCTTAAAAAAAAAAGCCTTGAAATGGTAGGGTTGCAAGAACACATGGATAATGTTTGAAAGGATAAAAAAATATCAAAACTTGAAGATAAGGATGAAAGAACTAACTCAAACTTGGTTTAAAAAATTCCTAGATGCTTTTGATCACTATTATAAACTCATTTCTAAAAGAAAGGCTTTACATGGAGAAAAGGGAGATGAAATAAGAAAGTAAGTACATGTTGTTGGAATGAGCATCTAGTTCTCCTCGAGATAAACCAACAACAAACAACGAAGCTTAATTGTAGGTTGTGGTATGAGGAGTAGCTAGGGGTAAGGACTGCAAGGAGTGAAAACTTTTTAAGTTTAATTGATTTAATAGTAACTCATACTTTCTATCTCACTTATATATGTTATTCATACAATTTCATCATATGTATTTGGTTTATGTTGGTACTAATGTTAATGTGGTTTGCAGGTTGAATGATCTAATGGATTTGACTATCTATTTTGTTGGTCGAAGGTGCTTAGAGATAGGAGAAACAATATTAATGGATTCAATCATGGAGAGAAATAGGCATAAACCTTCAAATATAAGGTACATCCATCATGTTTCCTCTTTTTTATTTCCTTCATGCATGCATGTGTGTCAATGGGGTTGAGTAGCTCTGTAGTACACCATTTATTAGAGGTATTGGGAAAGCATATGGGTATAAGTACTCCTTGTTTAAAGAGGAATATCCATATAAATATTCAAGCATGAGGGAGTGTTTTTGGACTCTAGGGATACTTTTTAATGCCTCAAACTACCTCTAGAAGGTTTCAAACCTCAATTCTCCAAATTTGAATCCACTGGTAAAAATGGCCCTATAAGATGATTCCTCAAAATTTTCTACTCTAAGAACATTCATTTGAAAACCATAGTTGATTAGACCTTAAAATGTAAAAAATCGAGCATATGGAAGTGTTATTGCATTTTTTCTATATCACTTACTAGAACCTTGACTATAATGTAAATTATTAGAACATAAATGTTTTGTATTTTATTTTTAATATAATGAGATGATGTGGCATGTCAATAGTTATCCTTCAACCCTTTAGATTTTGAAAAGCCATGCACTACCAAGGTGGCATAGAAGAGATCCTAGAAAATGGTATGTTAAAATTTATAAGTTATTATGGCTTCCAATTTTCATCTACCATATACCTCTTAAATTTTTCTCTTAAACACATATACAATGTTTTTAGATTGGTAATATATGATTCCCATTTATAATAAAACATGAAACAAAAATCCTACAAATTAAATTCATAATTATTTAAATAAACTTGCAAAGAATCATAAATTTAATAATATAATCAAAACACAAATAAATATGAACTTGCTACAAGTATTATTTTGTTTTTATCTTAAACACATATGCAATGTTTTTAGATAAGTACGATATGATTCCCATTTACAATAAAACATGAAACTTAAATCCCTACAAATTAAATTTATAATTATTTAAATAAACTTACAAAGCAATCATAAATTTAATAATATAATCAAAACACAAATAAATATGGACTTGCTCCAATTATTAATGGAGAACTTCATGAAATTGGAATGATATAGAATAAAATACTATCTAAAGAATTGGTCATTTGATATCATCACCATTTTCCTCTTTACATTGTCTCCACGACGATAATAAACATGTATATGTATTCTTAAAAGAATTTTTTTGGAATGTATAACATTACAGCTTCAAAAAGACAATTGAATTTCTTTTCTAAGTAGGTGTTGTGAGTTTACGAATCATTTATATAACATTTCAAATGTTACACTCTCCAGTTATATGGTAGTTTCGATCTCATTTAATAAAATCAAATATTAACTTTCACACTCATATCGTATTAGGATATTCTAAATGATAATATACATATGTACCTTAATTAAACAAACTAATCAAATATATTTTTTTAGGTTAATTCTTCTATATGCTAAAACCATTTTTTTTTCATGTAATTATTAAAAGAGGCAATATTACAAAGAAGAACAATGTGCCAGCCTATGAAATATTTAAAAGTAATCACTACATATCCTATAAGTAATCACTACATATCCTATAGAGTGATGTATTTTACACGTCTATGGTATTAAAAAAAAATTACTTCAATAAGGTTTTAAAGATGTTTATTAAGTAATTAGTCCACCTAATTCACGTTTACCACTCCAATGTATGTGTATCTTGATGTGATAGTGAGTTAAATTATGATACACGCTATCCTTACAACTTCACAAAAATCTTAACAAAGGAAAATCTCTACAACATTACAATTGTGGAGATCGTAAATTATTTATTCAGTGTGTTTAATTAAATAGAGTGCACCAATGTATTTATGTTTGGAAATTGCAAGAATGAAAATTTTAAATAATAATGTGTATGCATTTATTATCAAGGAGATGGAATATCAAGTGAAAAAATGATTTTATAAAAGTAAATTTATAAAATAAAACCTAGTCCTATTTTATTCTTTAACAATTAGTCCACCTAATTCACTTTTACCACAGCAATGTGTGTGTATCTTAATGTGATAGCGGGTTAAATTATCGTACAGACCATCCTTACAACTTCACAAATATCTTAACAAAGGAAAATCTCTACAACGTTACAATTGTTGAGATCGTAAATTATTTATTCAGTGTGTTTAATTAAATAGACTCCACCAATGTATTTATGTTTGGAAATTGCAAGATAAAGAAAATTTTAAATAATAATGTGTCTGCATTTATTATAAGGAGATGGAATATCAAGAGAAAAAGGAAAATCAAGTAAGTTTAATTAATTTTAGAAAAGTAAATTTAATATCGAAAAAGGAAAAGAATTGATTTTAGAAAAGTTTAATATCAAGTAAAAAAGGAAAAGAATTGATTTTATAAAAGTAGGTTTATAAAATGAAACCTTAATCTTATTTTATTCTCTAAGTTTAATTAATTTTAGAAAAGTAAATTTAATATCGAAAAAGGAAAAGAATTGATTTTAGAAAAGTTTAATATCAAGTAAAAAAGGAAAAGAATTGATTTTATAAAAGTAGGTTTATAAAATGAAACCTTAATCTTATTTTATTCTTTAACAAAAGTTAGAGGGAGACTTCTCCCAGAGGGATTTACTAAGGAATATTTGGGATGAAAATATTTGTTGAATCTCAAAGAATTTGACAGGATCATTTTACGTCCCATACAAATATGTAGAAGTGAAATTCAAAGTATATAATGTCAATATAGTTTTTCAAATCTACCTTATTTATAGAGGGATTCACTAAGGAAGATTTGGGATGAAAATATTTGTTGAATCTCAAGAATTTGAAAGGATCATTTTAGGTCCCATACAAATATGTAGAAGCGAAATTCAAAGTATATAAGGTCATTATAGTTTTTCAAATCTACCTTATTTATAGTTGATTGATAAGAGGATATATGTGAATGAGAGTTACCTTGAGTGTTTCAAACACTAGTTTTCTAGTTGGTTTTATCTTTTTCGTATTTCTACAAATTATATTATAAGAGTTTATTATGTTTATTCTTTATTAATGTAATTTCGTTATTAAAAGTGATCATTTATAGGCTTGTTGTTTGTAAATGTTTGTGTGGGTATCTATTGGATTGATACCAGTCATTATATTAGATATGAAAACTTATTATGGTTAATATTTAATTAATGAAATTGTTTTGGTGCTTGTATTGTGATTTTTACACTAGTAGTGCATTCTTTATTTATAAACGTTCGCTATGAAAAAAATATCATAGCAATGAACTAACATGAAATATTGTGTTAAGAACACCATTTTGGTGATATTTGCTATTAAAAAATGTTACTATGTTTATCTCTATGCATGATAAAATAACCAAGCATTAGTACTTATGATTATATTAAGTGTATTAGTTGATATTACTATACTTTATGCACCACTTAACCCAAAAAAATGTTAGCTTAAAACTATTTACCCAGTTTGTAGATTATTTATACAAAATAAATGACAGAAGATTAGGGCAACACACCCTCCCACCCCCTTGAACGATGTCGGGATGTTAGAGGTGTTACTTATCATTTAACACAACCTCCAAGGTTTGTTTATGAAGCAAAGGTTACAAAATTGCCTTATAACGCAATCCTCAAATCTTCTCAATTTCATAGCATGTTGACCACATGGTGCCCATGTAACCTCCATGCAATCATAAATGGTCAATTTAGTAGAACTTGTCATTAGGCCCACATCATACTATTGCATTCATCACCACATTTGTTACTAAGCACAAAATATTAGTGATGGGTGGCAGGTTGTAAGGTGGAAGCATGCTTCAGTGAGGGATATTTGTCTGCATCAATCAGTATCCATTGGTTAGCACACACCCATTATATCATACAATGACTCCGTTACCAAGTGGTGAGCGGTGGGCATTAGAGAAAGTTCCACCCTCAAAATTACGACTAGTCCCACACCTAGGCTTGTCACCTAATGTCAATGAATTTTGGGTAAATGTATCAACCCCCCCCCCCCCCCCCCCCCAAGTTCTTAGACTTGAACACTACAACCGATGACCAATCGCATGGTTTTGCTAAGGCACAATTCCACCAACACCTACTAGTTTTTTTCCCACCATAATTCATTTGAACCTAAAATTTTCCATCCACTGGTGTTGGTGGCATACCATACATTATAGAAACAAGTGATTGCAATGTAAATTCTAAGAAAGCAGAGGAAAACTACCTCTCGCATTCCCAAAAAATTGTAGTCTGTAACGTAAGCCTACGTCTCAGAGATATGGCCCAAGGCCTAAGGTTTCATACTCCAAATCAAAACGAAGTAACCAAAATAGGGACAAATAAAACTATTCATTGATTTATGTACTATTAGAGCACATCAATGTAACCATAACCCATAACTATACATTATTCATCATCATAACAGTAAGTAACATAGTATAAAGATACTACAAAGCATGAATTTATAGGCTAGTATTCCATCATGGTCATATCGATGACTTTAATAGCTCAAGAAATGATTCATATACATAACACATGAGATATTGCAATTATTAATGACGTAACATAACTTATCATAATCCATAAGACATTCACATGATCAATATATAATTATCTATCTGTTTAAATATGTCTAGCAATTGAAGAGGGGAATTTAACTCTCCATCGAATTGTAGGCCATCCAAACTACAATTATTTCTTCCAGTAGACCATCCCTAAGCCAGATCCAAAGTCTGAGGCAATGTATATGAAGGGACTTTCACACACAAGGCTTAATCATACAATCGGGAGGACTCACTGTCTATGTGGTTTCACAACCCCAAACAAATCACCACAGTGACTCACTTGTTTTTTGGTTGAGGCATATGGCTTCACCCAAGGCCAAATAAGTTCTATCGCAGTTCTAGAAGGTGAAATCACTACTTTCAATGGTTTAGCAGGCTCCTCTCATAGGAACCAATGTAGGTGTCAACAATCCCCTTTCCATGTGGTTTCATAGCTCTAAGGAAAGCACCATAATGACCTAGATTACCCTTTCCTAGTGGTTTAATAACCTAGAAACAACAAAAAAATAATTTCATATCACTATGGAAAGAACCACAGTGACCTCATTCTCCACCGAGCTCCTCACTAATAAAGCAAGCTTAGACACACCAATTAGTAACCTCAATAGAGGCACACAGACAATTTCCCAATCCATAGAGCATGAGTTCTATTTGTGCCTATATTTTCTCCCTCTATATTCCACATAAGTATATTTGAACAGATCTCCTCTACAATGTCTTCACTCAAAACTCCATTTCTCCATTATTCCTAGAATTTGAAGTTCTCTCTACATAATCAAATTTTGCACCAATTTCTCAGTGCCTTTTTCACAAACATCGACCCCCTTCTTCGCAACTTCAAAAATACTAGATTCTCTCGTCTCTCCATGTTTCATGATGATATGGGATGGTATGAAACCTTCCTACACTTAGGCTACCCACTCTTAATTCAATGCTTGTCAACATAGGATAGTATATCATTGGGTAGATAATTATGACAATTAAGGGTGACTTACATGGGCCTACTCACAACACACCATGAGGAAACCAAAAAATTTGTAATAAGGACTCAAAGACCATGAAACATACCACCACATGGTTTCCCTCTCAAAACCTTGGATCTGTAGGCCCCTCCATTCAAACAAATCATCAATTCACACATCTATAATTTATGCAATTCTGTTTACATACATGGGTTGTTATGGGAAAAGGGTTGTTATATAACCCACGTTATTAAAGGGACATTATCTTTAGTGTTCTATACATAAAATAAAATAAAATAACCATTGAGCTTTATATTTATAGCACTTACATTTATTTAGACAGAAAAGATGGGTCAGATACCCTCATTTGATCATCCATTTCCCAAGTGGCTTCATATAGTTCAAAGTGTTTCCTTTACACCTTGACCTACTTGATTACTCAATTATGAAGAGTGATCTTTGTCCATTCTTGGATGCATGGTGGTTCTGGTCGAAACTCTTCCTCAAGTTCCACTTGTATCAGAGACCAATAAATAATATAAATAGTGTCATGTATATACTTCTTTAACAAGGAAATGTGAAAAACTTCATGTGCTCTCACTATCAGTGGTAAGAAAAAAATATAAACCAATGGCCCCACTCTTTCTAAAATTTGCAATGTGCCACAAGATATGGGTGAAAACTCGGCATAAGACACCACTTTCAATGAACACCTCCTTTGTTTGATGTGGAGATACACATGTTATCATACATGAAATTCCTTGTGCATTCTCTATTGATACAGGTTACTCTTTTCCCTATCTTTGGATTCCTTAAATTTCTACTCAATATCCTGTTCCATTTCCCTCAGCATATTAGATCCAAGAACTACCCTATTGACTGTATCATCCTAGCTAATGGGGGAACTACATTTTTTCCATATAAATCCTCAAAAGGCTAATCCTCAATGACTCTTAATGCCCATTGTTGTAGGAAAATTTAATTAAAGGTAGGAACTCTTCCCACCTCTTTGATTGAGGAATGGCATACATCCTTAGCATGTCTTGTAGAAATCTATTCACTCTCTTAGTTTATATATCCATCTGAGGATAATATGTTGTACTAAATGCTAGATAAATTCCAAAAATAGCAAACAATGCTTTCGAAAATGTTGACTGAACTTGGCATCACAATTTGAAATAATCTTCTTGGATATGCCATCCAATCTATGTATATCATTCCTAAAAGTCTGAGTTATGTCAATTCCCATGTGGGTGAACTTGATAGATATAAAGTGAGTTTTCTTAGTTAATTTTTCCATTGCATCCATTATAGTATCATGCTAGCTAGATGCTTTTGAAAATCATGTAATGAATTCCATATATATATGACTTCCCACTTCCATTCAAGAACAGGGATTAGTTGTCGAAATCACATTGGATGTCTATATTCCACTTTAACTTGCTATGATTCGAAGGACTTGAAAATGTAATCAACAACTTCCTCTTTCATGCCCAACCAGTAGTACATTTTGTTCATAGTTGTTATCATCTTCTAATAACCAAGGTGATATGAATATGGTCTTTTGCGAAGCTCATCCATGACGAGCTTCTTCAAGTTTCCCATGCAAGGAACATACCATCTATCCTTGAAATTCAACATACTATCATCAATGACAATAGAATTCTGGCTCAATGTTCCTTCTAGCTCATGTTGTAAGAACACTTTCACATGCTAAAATTTCTCATCTTATACCAATGATTCCTTGATCTGTTCATTGATATTAAATTTGAAAGTAATCATGGCTACCAAGTGAGCCACCTATAGACTTCTACCAAGTGAATTTTCTACCTTCTTCTCTTTTCCATAAATGTACTTTATCTCAAATTCAAACTCGTAAATCAAGGCTAACCATATAGCTTGTCTTGCATTTAACATGGGCTAGTCAAACTAGTAACTCAACTCTCCATGGTATGACATTAACACAAACTTTCTTTCAAGAGAGTAACGTTTCCTCATATTTAGTGCATGCACTATTTTTGCAAGCTCTAAGGCTTGAGTGACATAATTCCTATCATGCTCATTTATTTTTTTAAATTCGTAACAAATCACATGTCCTTCTTGAATTAGGACTACACGAAGCCCTTCCTTACTAGCATCGATGCAAACCACAAGATCCTTTTCTGAACCATATAATCTCATGATAATTCCATGTGTGAGGAATTCTTTTAGTCATTCAAAGTTGGTTGCCCACTCTGTTTTCCATTGGAGTTTAACGCCTTTCCATTGCAGGGTTGTGACTCAATAACAAATCTTTGAAAAATCATGAATAAATCACATGTGGTATCTAACCAATCCCTAGAAATATCTCTCTTCTATAACATTTTTAGAAGTAGGCCACTCTAAGATGGCCTTGATCTTCTCAGGATCAACTACCACTCCTTTCATGGAAACAATGTTTCCCATGTACTAAAACTATGATTGGAAAAAATCACATTCGTTGAGATAGGCATAGAGCTTGTGCTCCATCAATAATTGCAATACCACTTTTAAATGTTATTCATGCACTTATTTAGTTTTTAGGTAAACAAAGATTCCATCTAGAAATACCAATAGAATCTTGTCCAAAAATGGGTTGAGGATATCGTTCATCAGGATAATAAATGTGGTTGGATAATTTGTTATCCCAAAATGCACCACCACAAACTAGTAGTGTCCATATTTGGTTCTGAAAGTTGCCTTGTGGATGTCTTCATCCTTAATCCAAAATTGATGGTAAGTAGACTTGAAATCTATTTTTAAGAATAAAAAATCCCCTCTCAATTCATTAAATGAGTCATCAATTATAGCTAGAAAGTACTTATCCTTCACTGTGGCTTTCTTTAGGTACCTTTAGTTAATACACTTATACAGCGTGCCATAATTTTCTGCAGCGTGCCATCCATACACAATGTTGGAGCTCCATAGATAACATGTTGGGTTTGATTAACCCCTTGTCTAGCATGTCTTTCAATGGTAGCATTAGCTCCACTAGCTCTGGTGTAATCATGTGATAAGGGGCTTTTGAGACTACTATTGATCATGATAACAATTCAATGGAAAAATTGATCTCCCTCATTGGTAGTAATCTCAATGTTTCCTTTGGAAACACATCACCGAATTTCATTAGCACTGGGTTTTCTTCAATTATATATCTGCTAACTTATGATTCATTGGTCATATGGAACGCATACAAAGCACAACCTTTCCTATTGTATATTTTCACTTGCAGCACTAATATTTTCCTAATAGTGATAGGATTCCTTATTCGCTATAGACTTAGATTCCCTCCATCATCATAGTGACATACCAATGACGTGTTGTAGCAAGAAATTTTTTCTTTTTATGTTACTAGTGAGTCCATGCCCACTAGTACGACTTATGATCCCAACAATGAAAGGTTGAGATCAGTTGACATGGACGTGTTGCTTATCATTAATGGGCATGATTCCACCATGTTTTTCACTCACATTTTGGATCCCATGGCTTAGTGAATCAACCATGATCAATGATGGGTTTTCTTTAGTAGAGAACATTTATCTATGACCTTCAGCTAGACATAGCTGAAATTAGAACCTAGGTTAATTAAAATCTAAATAGAGTGGTTGGTGGCCATAAATTCCATTTCCATCATCGAGGCTTCATGTTTTTCTTGTAAATTTTCCAACACTATATAGATTCGTGGCATGATCTAGGCCACATCATTAACTATTTTTTCCTATCATACATTGTTTAATATGGTTCCACTCTGTTGTTGATAAGAACAGTCTTTGCACAACTTTTTTTCTCCACATGTCCAACACTTTAAGGGCCTTCGGATTTCCATGACCTCTCATCTTGCTAGTTTAGAAAGTGAGTCCCTACTGGTAGTAGTAAAATTTTACTGAAGCTCACCCTAAGAAAGAGTGGTGAACTTTGCATTCCTTCTTGCCAACTTATATCCCAAGAATTCCTTCCCTTTTCCTTTGAAGTTTTTCTTATCTCTTTCTTTACGATTTGTTCGAAACTCATTCATGTACTTAGATTTCTCATAGCAATGTTTCATCTTCTACATAGTGTCCTTTATGGTTCTTCACTCATCAATCTCAAATATATCTCGATACATTTATGGTAGGCCACTGAGGTACCTTTATATATTCACTTTTTCATCTCTAATATTTGGCACATACCTCAACAACTGCAAAAATATATTAGTTACTCATCAAAAATAGTTTTCCCTAGTTTATGCTCATGAAATTCTTTAATTTTTCGATCATAGTACCTCTTAGATAGCTACTTTTTCTGGAAATATATCGCCAATATTTTATAGGAAAAATATTTCTCTATAATGTAAATGAAGTTTCTCAAATCTTCTAATCATATATTAGTTGTTCCCCTCAAGCTAAAAATTTCCACTCTAGCCTTCATGTTTTTAGACTATTCATGCACTATGAAGTATTCATTCATTCCCAATTGCCAATATTCTACCTCCTCAAGCTTCTTAACTTCTCCATTAAAGGTTAGGGGCTTGGCCTTCTTGAATTCTTCAAGCATTGATTTGTTCTATCTCCTTGTTTTCCAATGGTGTTTCTTGGTTGCAGTGTTATGCGACTAGTTATCGCTACTTGATTATCTTTTCTGGGTACTAAGTGGAGTTTATCCTCTTCAAATTATGTCTTCACCATCTTGTATATGCATTTTCCATGATTTTTTCCATTATACTTTATTGGATTTTATCCCTTAATTTTGATTTCATAAGGCATTTTCTTGGATTTGTGCCAACCTAGATAGTTGGCATGAAGCACAAGTTGCTAGTGTCTTTGCAAGTTCGATAAACTCTACATGATCATTTCATTCACCTTAGATTGTATTTCTTATGCTTTGATAATTCCCTCATTGTCTTCTCTGTAACTTCTGAACTCAACTCTCAAACTCCTAAGGGTTTCTATTACAATAGGGAAATTCCTCTCTAACCTTCTTCCTAATAAATCCTCTTCTTAAACATAAAAGGATTTTGGTATGTCATACTCGACCATTTTTTTGTTCATTATTTTCTCTCTCCTTCTCTTTCTCTCTCTTTGTGATTTTACAGACACATAACTATTAAATATTTCAAATGTAATTTAATATATTTACTTGTCACCTTAGCATATTTTCCTTAGGTATGATGATCTTAAGCTAGTTCCAAATTTAATTCTCATGTTAGTATGCAGGTTAGAAAAAAAATAACACGTTAGGACACTAGGAATTTTCCAAAGCCAACAACCATACTAGTGGTAGTCTAGAATCAATACACATGTGCATAAATTAATTAAATTATTGGATTTAAATTTTTATCCTATGTGTTTGAAAGCCTCTCCGGGTCCAATTATTAAACATCTTGCTCCATCATAATACTATTTTATAACACTTAACAAAGCTTTTAACTTCATCTTTTTCAAGACCCATCTAGTCCAAGTGTTGAATGAGGGCTTTCATACAACTATGTAACACTCCCTCCAACCCTATTGAACTATAACTAGTTGAAAGAGGTGTTACTTATCATTTAACCTGACCTCCAAGGTTTGTTGATGAAGTTTGTGTTACAAAATACCCTTATTCCAAAGTCCTCAACTATAAAAAAAAAATGGCAAAATTTCTTAGCATGTTAACTACGTGCTACCCATGAGGCCTCCATGCAATCCTAACCAGTCAATTTGGTGGGTCATGCCATTGGGGACACATCGTATTGTTGTAACCATCACCTCCCACAATGTTCGTCGTTAAGTAGGGAATGATGGTGGTGGAAATAGTGGCGCAACATGTTTACATAAGGGAACATAGTGTGTGTTAATCTATCTTCATTGGTGTGCTCAAACCAATTGTAACATACAACAACATTGCCAGTGAGTAGTGAGTGGTGCGAAGTAAAGTAGGTATTGTTTTCAATGTTACACATAGTCCCACCCCTAAGCTTCTCACTCACTATCAACAACATTTTATTGAGTGTATCATATCCTGTCAATGCTTTGACTTGACCAATACCACTAATGTTTAATGACTTGGTTTCATTGAGGCATATTTCCACCAGTTCCCATCAGGTTTTGTCCCACCATAATTGAATTTATAGTAAATTAAGTCGTTCGTCGGAGCCAACACCATACCATATGATACAAAAATGGGTGATTTTTAGGTAAATTTTGGGTAAGGGTAGGACAATTGTCTCACTTTTTCCCAAGAACTTACAATCTATAGTGTAAGGCTACCTTTGGGAGTTGTGGCCCAAGGAATGAGATCTTAGACTCCATATTTAAACAAAGTTACCAGTATGGAAACATCTATAACTATGCATTCATTTACATACTAGTAGAGTACACCAAAGTAACCATAAGGCATAACTATTCATTATTCATTATCATAAGTAAGACAATGCATGCATACAAAAAACCATGAATTTATAGGTCAACATTTCATCATGGTCATATTGGCAAGCTTCACATCTCTAAAATCATCCATATACACAAGACACGATATATTGCAATTACTAAAGATGTAATAGAAGTTATCGCAATCCATAAGACATTCATATGAGAGATGTACACTTATTTGTGTGTTTAAATATGTTTGATAACTGAAGGAGGGACCTCATCTCTTGACACAATCATAGGCCAACGACACTGCAATTTTTTTCTTTACAATTGACCACCCTAGAGCAAGATCCAATGTTTAATGGGATGTGTATCTAGGGACATCCACACCCAAGGCTTAATCATAAAAAAGAGAGAAGGATTTCATTGTGCAGGTGGTTACATATCCCTAATATAAGCAACACACTAACTCACTTGCTTTCTAGTAAAGTGCAGGGCTCCACCAAGGATCAAATGAGTTATATCTTAGCTCGAAGAGGTGGAATCACTTATTTCACAATTTCGTCTCATGGAAAGCATCATAGGGGTATATAGGCCATTGTTGGTGTGGTTTCAAAGCCCCAAGGAAAGCATGCAAACAACCCAAATCTCCATGTATTAATGGTTTAACAACTAGGAAATAGGAAACAAGTGGTTTCAAAGCCCCAAGGAAAGCACCATAGTGACCTATCTCTCCTTCAAGCTCTTCAGCAATTAGTAAAACTAAGACACACTATGCAATGGCCTCAACAAAATTAGAAGGATACTTTCTCAATCCATAAAGCATAGGCTCTACTCATTTCCATCTTTCATCCTTCTAGATTCCACATCAATATCTTTGAACATAGTTCCTCTCTAGTGTCTTCACCCAGATCTTTCTTGCTCTATAGTTCCTAGCACTCGAAGTGTTCTATACATAACAAAATTTCATCCCAATTTAGTTGTGCCTTCTTTGTACATTTCGACCCTCTTCTCCAAAACTGTTAGAAGACTGAAGTCTCTTGTCTCTCCATGTTTCATGAGGAGAGGGGATGGTATGACACAATCCTCCACTCAGGCTACCCACTCCAACTCTAATGTTTTTCAATGTAGATCAGTCCTCATTAGGTGGATTGTTATCAAAATTAATGGTATTTGGCATGGTCCTACACATAACATCTGATAGCAAAACCAACCAATACATAATCGACACTCAATGACCATGTATCAACCCACCATAAGTTTTCTCTCTTTGAACTTTGGATTTGTATGTCCCTCCATTAAAGTCATTCATCAATTTTATTTTTACACACACATAGACAACTTTATATATCTATATATATATATATATATATAATTTCAATTAATTTACAAAGTTGTGTTTAAGCCTATGGGGTTTTATAGGAAAAAGTTGTTATAAAGGGAAAGATATTATAGCAATGAGTGTTGGGGAAGAACATCCCATATATATATATATATGGTTAATTTTGCATATATAAAGTTTTATGGAAAAAAGTGTTAGTTACAATTAAGGAGAAAGATATTATAGCAATGAATGTTAGGGAAGAATATTTCAAAAAGAAAGTGTGGCAAGTTTTTCTAAATTTTAATATAAAAGTATTATAATTGACCTAAACCTCAAAATATTGATTAGAATTTTATTGGAAAAGAATATAAAAATTTTGTGGAGATGTTGCAAAGAGAAGAATAGAATAGATAAAAGGTAACCAGTATGAATTTTTTTTTGATATTACTATAAATATTTTTCTTAACAATAATCATAAACATGTTTCAGATAAATAATGTTGCATTTGCTAAAATTTGTGCAATCCAATGATCAATGCGGAAGGAGCAAAATTATCATTTCAAAGAAATAAAATTTCCATAGGATGTAAAGAATGATAAATTTGTCCTTAATCTATTTAGAATATTAGAATGTTGCTAAAATTTAATGAAAATGAAAAAAAATGTAAAATTGTAAAGAATAGAGTTAAAATAATATAAGATATTGTCTTCATTTATAGTACAAGAATCAGTCTGATAGTTCCAAAGATGAAATTATATGCAAAATAAACTGAGCATTTCTAAGCTATTGTCGATGAGACTTGTGAGACGCAAAACGAAAGTTGCTAAACATATTTTTTTTGTAATATGCATACACGAAATCAAGATATTACAAAATCAATATCTTTTCTCTATTTATTTTCATATAAATGTTAACTAATATTTTTATTTGTGTTCTCTATTTTTCAATAAAGTTGAGAAATTTCTAAAGATTATAGAGAAAATATCTGAAACATGTTTATAGGGATGTTAAAAAAAAAAAAAAAGTGAGAGTATAAACGTATTACAAGAGGAAGAGGAAGTCACAGTTCGCGGTTCATGCAGTTGGGGAAGTCCGTTTTCACGCACCCCAACCGTGAACGATTCTATTTGTATATTGGTATTGCATGCTGGATATTGTACACATCGTATTGATTATAGTAAATTGCAGTTAGCATAACGCAACAATTATAACATTATCTATACAATATGTAATATAAATAAAACTTCTTCTGCGTGCCCCTCGCCCCACTTTTAAAAAACATATTACAAGAGGAACCATCTTAGCACTATTTCCATTTTCATTTTTTTTTTTCCGAAGGTGGCAAAACCTATCAAACTCAGGTGTCAAACCAACAGTGAGGACAACCATCTCTGGCTGCTATCCGCGAATGTCTATTTGACTCATCACCGTTATCAAGGAAAACCACGCCACCTGTAATAATCCGTAAGGGAGCAGGCTTTCACTCCTGCCAGATGCCTCTGGGTCTTGGGCCGTTAACCTGTTTCCTTACGTCCGAGGAAGACGAGCTCTTAGCCAAACAGAAACAGTTTTACGGCATACTCCAGGCCGTTTCCATTTTCATTTTTATTAAGCTTAGTTATTATATTAAATATTAATTTTCAAATTTTTGAAAATAAAATAAGAACTATTTACACTGGCATGGTAGAGAAATGCATATTTTTTTAATTAATATAAATAAATTTTAATTTTCAAATTCTCTAGAAAATAAAAACGAAACTATTTACAATTGACAAGGTGGAAAATGATTAGTCATGAAGTTTGTAGTACTTAATTCATTTTCTTTAATTAAAATTTGCCGTGACAGATATATTTTAATACTTAATGCATTTTCTTTAATTAATATTTATTCTGGCCATATATTTTAAAATTCTAACCAGTGCTAACATACAAGGAATGGGCATTAAAACTTCCGATCGACAATTGGATTTAATGTGTTTGGAGTATACTGAGTGTCATAGTTAACTGAGCAATTTTTTATTTCAATTAGTTAGTTGCTTTAAATCTATTATTTTATAATTAATGAAATAATAAGAAATATCTTTTATGCTTTATTATTATTTGCAGGGGTTTTTCATAGCCTAATATCTGCAGGGGTTTTTCATAGCCTAATATATGAGAGATGTAATGGAATGACAAATGAATAAGGTGTTTTAGATTTAAAATTAAATTAATAGATGAAAAATAATGTCGTAAAGATGTTGCAGTGGAAATAATAAGAAATATCCAATTATATTATTATTTGCAGAGGTATTTCATAGCCTAATATCCGAGAGATGTAGTGGAATGACACATGAATAAGGTGTGTTTAGATTTAAAATTAAATTAAAAGATGAAAAATAATGTCATAAAGATGTTGTAGTGGAGTGTTAGACAGATGAGGTGAGGTGTTTGGTATAAAATTAAATTAAAAGACTAATAAATAATGTCATCTTTATTATGAGGAAGATGTTTTAATAAATATTTAAATGAAAAAAATTATGTTAAATTAAGAAAGTAATAAAAATTGAAAATTAATAATAAAAATAAAAAGTTAGTTGAATCCAATTTGTTATCTTTGTCTTTTTTTTTGTAAGTCAGATATGTATATTATAGAAATAAAATATGTTACAAAAAAGTCTGCCGTAGCAGAACGACCCTTAGATTTACCATTGAAAACATGCTGATAACCAGCCCTGAGCTTTCAAAACTAAGCTGCACACCACGCAGGGCGGCTTTCTCTTAGAACTGTTATTTAACGCCACGACACTATCAAAACTTGGACAGAGACAGAGTGACATTACTAACATGCATAAGGCCGAAGCCATGACAGAAACAGAGAAATAGAGAAACATAGCTAACTAGCATAAAGCCGAGGCCATGACAGAAGACATAAGACATCCATAAAAGAAACTAAGGGAAACCGCCGGGGCGAGGAAAACCGCCAATGCGACTGACTGTGTCTAAGCCCACGTCCAGAACATGCTTGTCAACTCTGGCCTGCATGTCTTGCATGGATTGGAATTCCTGTGCCTCCTTCATCTTTTGCTCCTGTATCAGGGGGTCCGGGCTCAGAGTTTGCCGAAGAAGCCTGATGAGCAGGGTCAGTTTCTTGTTGACGGTTTCCACAGCATCATGCACTGTAGAAATTCTTCGATCCAGCGAATCATGGATTTCATGGAATTTTGCTAACTGCTCCTCCGTAGTGGAATTCCCCTTCCCAGCTTGCTGCTTCCCGTCCTCCTTTGAATCCAGGGCCTTCGCAAGGAGAGTTTTGATTCTCCAACTCTCCGCTTTCGTCCGAACATACTGAGTGCTCTTTTGGAAGGAGTGCCCGGGTCATGTAACCAATCAACCTCCTCCGCAATGATCCCCCCTGGTCGCTGATCTTCTTCCTCTTTCACAGCAGCTTCTAGTTCCGCGATCTTGCGTTTGCTCCTGGTTGCTGCTCGGGTCTCATACATGTTCTGCGCAGTCCGAAGTTCATGCTGGGCCGCCGAACATCTACAGCTCCCCGCCTCCATACTATACACTCTGAACTTGTCGCTGTGAATCCTTCTACGGGCAGGAAAGTGGTAGTCTCTCGCAGTGCTATAAACAGAGGTGAACGAACCAGAGCTGCGGCTCTCTGTTAAATAGTTGTTGTCCATGGAGTTTCCCATAATGCGCTTTTCCTTTCGCTGCAGAGTGGAGGTACTTTCGTTATTAATACGAAAGATATCCGCACAAGACCCACATCTCCTTCCTGACCTAACATAAATGTAGCTGCATGCCTTCCCGTTACGGTTGAGCCAGCTGTCCTTTCCTCGCAAGCGGATTCTACGGAGTCCCTCGTGGCATGAACCATATTGATAATTTCCATATTTGGCCTTCTCTTGCCATAATGACCACCGCCGCATCTGTCTAGTCGTCCAGCTCCCGTGATGAGAGCCCAATCTGTTACCGGAAACATCAGGAATGCGGTCCCAGATGCAAGCACCGACGCCGGTCAAGCCCGGTCGGTGTCGTGTAGATCTTGCTGTGCCAGCTGTAAGCATCTCGTCTTCAGGTTCGGGCAGTCCACTTCCTCCCAATAGCTGTCCCACCCCTTGTCCTGATTGTCCACGCCACAATTCGCAAGGTAGTCCGCCAACCCATTCGCCTTACGCCTTACCGCATGAAAAACTAAACCTCTCATTCCAGCCATTAATTCTGCGATATTCTCCGTCACCTTGGCGAGCCGCCAATGTTTTGTGGCTTTGTTCGCCTTGGTTCCTCCCTGAATTCTCTTAGCTGTTGAAATAACCAGAGATGAATCCCCTTCCACAATTACATTGCAGATTTGTAGGGATTTTAAAATTCTCAAACCATGCTCGAGCGCTGCAAATTCCGTCTCATTATTTGTGCTCTCCCCAAGCGCTCTGTAATATATGTGCAGAATTTCTCCATGCTGGTTACGTAATGCACCTCCAATTCCTGCCATGCCGGGATTGCCCCTCGAGGCCCCATCAAAATTTAGTTTCATTCCACCTTCCGGTTTATAGATTCCTCTTCGACGAGGCACATAGGGCATCTTGAGGGTCCCCTGAAACCTTTCTTGCATAGGTTGTCCCAAGTTAAAGTCTTGTTTCGCATTAAAAGCCAGAGGAAGGTCCTGACTTTCGGCCAGAATAGGCTGTCCCACACTTTGCTATACCATGGCACGGCTTCTACCTGTTCTTCCTTTTCAATTAAATCCCTAGCTTCTTTTAATGAAAAATTACCATTACCTTTTAAACCCCATCTTAGCTTATCATCCTCCTCAGTTTTTCGAATCTTTCTTTTGAGGATTCTCTCATTGAATTGCTGAAAGCTCTCGTTGTTCTCCTCTGTATTCCCAGGGTTTAAATTGATCCAATCCCTCCATATCGGATCCCTGCTGCTTTGGGTCCAATATTGATTGACTCTGTATCGACCCTCGTTTTGACTTGTTCTCTTGAGGAGAGAAAGCTCTGGGGTATCCAGTTTAGGGAATTGCTGCCATGCATCTTCCCAGAACATGGCAAGCCTTCCATTGCGAATCTCCCAAAAGTTGTTCTCCTGTACTAAGCTCCTGTTATTTCTGGCATGGTTCCATATTGACGATCCTTCCGGGACTTCCTGTAGTCTTATGAGATCCTGAGTATCACAGTCTGGAATGTATTTTTCCTTCCAATGCCTCGCCCAAGGTAAATTGGGTTCTTTGATCCATTTCCACCATATCTTAGCTCCACAGGTTCTGTTGACCACAGACGGATCAACTAAGTTTAGCCCCCCCTTAGATTTTGGCTGGCAAAGCTTGTTCCAAGCCACCAATGCCCATTTCTTCTTATCCCCATTCCCATTCCATAAGAAGGATCTCTATATGTTTCTCATTTGTTGCAAGATACCCTTGGGGGCTGGAAGAATAGAAAGTAAATATTGCGGGATTGCCTGCAAAACTGCCTTGGTTAAGATGAGTCTACCCACCAGGTTTAGGGCTCTGTTCATCCAGTGCCTGCACTTTTTCTCCATGTTGGCCAGAACCTTCTCCCAGTGAGTTTTCTGCCAAGGTTTCAAAGTCAGGGGGGCCCCTAGATATTTCGAAGGCAGGGAACCAATCCTGAATCCAAGAAGCTGGGATAAGTGAGCTTGAATTGCTGGATGAGTGTTGAAAAAGAAGATTGTGGATTTGGAAAAATTAATCTTCATGCCAGAGGCTCGGCTAAAGAGATCAAGGATACCCCTATAAGCCATAGCCTCCTTCACTGTGGGGGTACCATGTAACATGGTATCGTCCACGAACTGTTGATGTGTTGTGGCTGGTAACGATCTAATTGGTTGCAGACCTTTTATAGATCCTTCAGCTTTTTTCTTGGCTATGATTCTGCTTAGGCCCTCCATTAGGATAACGAATAGGAAAGGGGATAGGGGATCCCCCTGTCTTATTCCCCGCGAAGGAGTAAAAGGAGCTGAGGGAGCACCATTGACAAGGATTGAATATCTTGGAGATTTGATGAGAGCAAGTATCCATTTGATCCAGGTCCTACAAAAACCAAATGCCTCCAAAACAGCTTCAAGGTACTTCCAGCTAACTTTGTCATATGCTTTTGATAAATCTAATTGCATTAGCATTCCTGCTTCTTTTCTCGAATGAAGTGAGTGAATCATCTCCTGCACTAGCAAGATGTTATCTAGAATTTGTCTACCCTCAACGTAACCCGACTGCTCTTCCAAGATGATACCAAGAAGAATCGACTTTAGTCTGTTAGCTATGACTTTTGAGATAATTTTATAGATAACATTACAAAGGGCAATAGGTCTGAATTTATCAGGTGTCTTTGCTTCTTCAACCTTAGGAATGAGCGCTAAAAAGGTGGAGTTGAGGGATTTTAGAATAGTACCTAAGCATCTGGAATCCTCAACTACCTCCCATACCTCCTGTTTAACAGTGTTCCAGCAAGCCTTGTAGAAGTTGATGGGAATCCATCTAGACCTGGTGCTTTATCATTAGGCATACTCTGGATTGCTTCCTCCACCTCCTCTAGAGAGATTTCTCTGCAAAGGGCCCAATTTTGATCTGAGGTAATGGATTTAGGAATGGCTGCTGTAATTTCCCTAATGGCCTCCTCTCTATTTGTGGGTGGTTCCTGTGCAATTGAGCTGAAGTGATCCGAGAGCAGAGCAGATATATCATTGTGATTTTTTAATATCTCCCCTGCATTGTTTTTCAACTCAAGAATCCTGTTAGCACTTCTATGGTCTAGAGCCGACCTGTGAAAAAATTTCGTATTTTGCTCCCCCTCTTTGAGCCACTGGACTCTGGATTTCTGTTTCCAAAGTATCTCTTCTTGAATACATCTTCTGTGCCATTGCTAAGAAAGAACTTTTTCCTGTTCCATCGCTTCGGCACTGTGGTTGCCTGTTGCCCCTTCTCTGTGAATCTGTTCTAGTTTATCCTCTAGAATGGCTTTCTCCTGGATTATATTTCCAAAAACCGTTCGGTTCCATTCTTTGATCTTTTCTTTGGTTGCTTTCAGCCTCTTTTGGAGATTGAACATTTTGGATCCTCTTGCCTCCAAAGGTTCAGCCCACCATTTCTCAACCATCTTGAGGAAGTTAGGGTGGTCTAACCAGAATTTTTCAAATCTGAAAGGTTTGTTCCTTGGAGTCCCCTGAACTTCAACAATAAGCGAGATCGGCCAATGATCCGACCCTCCACTGGGAAGGATATCTGATTCTGCTGTTATGCCATCCATTATAATGCTTTCTGAGATTAAAAATCTGTCTAAGCGAGAAGCTATCAGCCTATCTCCCCCCCTTCTGTTGTTCCAGGTAAACATGCCACTCTTGGGGTATATATCTACCATTTTGACAGTTTCAATGAAACTTGTAAAAGCTTCCGCATCCCTATTAAGTTTCCTCAGACCCCCTTTTTTTTCCAGAAGGGTGGTTATCATATTGAAATCACCCCCCAATATACACTTAGACCTTGGATATCTTTCAATAAGTTTGGTTATTGAATTCAGAAAATTTATTTTATCTTCTAATTTCTGAGGACCATAAATGTTGATGCAAAGGAAGGAACCAGAGTTACCTGTGGGTTGAAAAACCACCGCTATGAAGTGTTTGTTCGCCTCAGCTGATAAAATCTGGATTTCTCTTGTATCCCAAATAGTAGCCAGGCCTCCTTCTCGTCCCTGGCTCTCAATCTCTAAAACTTCTAAATTTCTTCCAAGCTTTCTACAAAGATTGTTGATACTAGAGCTGCTGCATTTAGTTTCTTGTAAAAACATGATCTCTGGTCTGTATTTCTGGATTTTTCTCTTTAAGATCCTGTGTTTTGCCGGGCTGTTAAGCCCTCTTGCATTCCACGAGATGATCTTCATATTTAACTGATTTTCATTGGAAGGACTGGAAGGCGCTAAGCGCCTTCATCTTCCCTGAATTTATCATTATCATGCCTAGCTCCTGTAGAACTTCACCACTAGTTCTACGGCCTCTTCTTTTCTTCTGCTTCGAGCTGGATGATTTCCATAAGAGACTTTTCGAATGGAAGCTGTTGCCTTTCACTATACCTAGCTTCCTGTTCTGCTTTTCTAATTCTGCTTTTTGCCTTGCTATGAACAGGTCGTTTACCTTCCTGATTTCTTCTTCCGATGCATTCTCTATTCCTCGGGCCTTCCAGTTCTCAGCAATTACTGGTAGGTTCATCCCCTCCCTGGCTAGTGCCTCTTCCCATTCTTGATCCTCGCTTCCGCCATCACTGGTGAGCATGTCAGTTTCTTCTTCTGTTTCCTCTGTTCTCTCCTGCATTTGAACTTCATTGTTGAGGTCCCCTTCATCCGTTCCTTCCCTGGGTGGTTCTTCCTTTTCATCCTGCCCTGCATCTGATGCTAGGGTTTTGTGCTTATCCTCCGAATCTGTTTCAAGATCTAAGATCAAAAAAGGGTTGCTGTGGTTGTTTCTGTCTGTGTTACCTTTAATGTTCTTCCTTCTATTTGCTCTCTGTCTAGACTTGGGTTTTATGAAGGTTTCTTTGTCTTTGTGGGCTTGTGTTGTTTCGGTTTCTACTTCCTTCCGAATCAGAGGACAATCTCTCATCAAATGCCCGTGTTCATGACATTTGCGACACCGGAAGGGAATCTGTTCATAATCTATGGCCTGAAAGTAATCCTCGTCCCTGTATTCCAGCCAGAGCCCCTCATGCAGTGCCCCGGAAACATCCATTTCAACACATATTCTGGCATAAGATGTATATCTCTTTTGTAATGTTGCTTCCGAGGCCTTGATAAATGTTCCCAACTGGTCACCAATTTGTTTCAAGGCATTCAGACCCCAATAATCTATTGGGAGAGAGAACAAACGAATCCAAACTGGGACTTGGGTGAAAGATTCTTTTTCTGGGGCGAAGTTTGGTTTCCATGGTCGCATGTACAGGCCAGCTGAAGCCAGAAAGTATGGACCACCCTCAAAAATTCTATCCTTGTCTTCTAGGTTGGAGAATACAACTGTGAAGAAACCCTTGGCTCCCAGATGAAGCTTAACATCCCCTCTCGGCTTCCATTGTTGTCTGATCCAATGACAAAGAGTCCTTTCAGATGGCCAAATGCCCATAAATTTGCAAATGACAGCATGCTCTGCCATGTGCTCTCTGTAAGCCTGAATCTCTGGGTCAGTTATTACTACCCTGAGGTTATTGGTCTTTTTGGGTTTGCAGACCCCATTTGATGCAGAGTGTATATTGGGTCTTGTGCTTGTCTCTCCTTCCTTTTCCGGCTTTCCTTGCCTGTTGTCAGTTTGCTCCCTATCTTCTTCAGCTTGTCGCTCCTCGTTTTCTGATGATTTAATTATTGAGGTTACTTTGTCTTTTGTTACTATCAGGCTTTCACCCACTATGCCATTGCCTTCCGTTGTGTTGTCTAGCTTGTCAGTTTCTCCTTGTATTTTCTCCTTATTTCTTCTGCCATTCTGCTTGTTATTGTCAAGCCCTGAGATCCTGACCCCTTCATACTTATTTTGTCTTTGCTTCTGCATGATTATCTGTTTGAAAGTAGGGGTCCCACTGGACCCCTCTGCCCCCATTCGGTCGGTCAGCTCTTGACCTTTGCGATACAGTGCTGTGAAACGAGAGGTAACTGCTTCCAGCCCTGCACAGTAATCAGCACAAAGGAAACCCTAAAATCGCCCTCGGCTCCTCTGCAGCTCCCGTTCCCCTCAGACCCCCACCAGGTTGAAGTATAATTTGTTATCTTTGTCATATTGCAATTTTAAATTAATAAATTTTTAAATTATTTTTTAAAAATAAAAATAAAATAAAAAATATGATATTAATTTTACATTAAAAACAAATGATGATTCACGTAGCTAAGTATGATAATTTAAAACTTTTGGTTTATATTTAAATATCATCCATATAAATACTTAATGCTTCTAATAATCAACATTATAATTTAGTACATATAATAATCGATACTATAATCTATAGTAGGTAATCAACACTATAATCTATAGTATGTATATCTCATCAGAATATATAGAACATGTCAAATAAAATTCTATGTGAATAATGTATCTAATTATGTGACATGGTAATGGTTTTGATAGAATTAAAATGAAAAATATATATAGAAATGTTAAATTTATATTTAATATAAAAAAATTATCAAGATTAACATAGATTCATCTTAAGTACATATCTATTAGACATATCTACTAAGTGTCTAATAGGATAGAATCTTTGGAGATACAAATATTTCTTGAAGTTTTTTTATTGTATTTATCAAGGAATTGTGTAATAAAATGTCTCTTCTTTATATATAATAAAATATTTATTTTATTATTGCATTGTTAAATATTATAATGTTGATTAAATATACGGATAAATGTAATTAGTTAGTGTATTTGTGCAGAAAATATATTAATTCATGTTTATGTTAAGATGTACTAATTATGATATAAAAATCAATATAAATTAAAAAAATATTTGGTAAGAAGTTGCACTAAATATTTATGACATGGATAAATTTATGTGGTCTTTCTAGTAGGGTTGTATTTTGACCATTTCATTTAGTAATTCATTACATTAAAAAGAATTCACTCATGTTAAGACTTTGTGTTCTTCATATGGGAACAATCGTAGAGCTGCTTTGATGACTTAAATTCTAGTGGGTTATAGTATTTTAAACTACATGATATTCCATTAATAAACAAATTAGAAATTAACACTAAAACAGTTCATTCTAAATAAATATAGTATTTGATACTACTTACGAAATAATGTGTTTAAATGAATCTTACACATTAATGTGAATGGTTCTAATAAAAAAACATGTTATTGCAAATGAATATAGTATTTGATACCTGCTTATAAAATAATGTTTTTAAATAAATATTACACCTTAATATGAATGGTTCTCCTTAAAAAAATATATTATTTTTTACAAAATATATATTGTTTCCATTAATGCTATTATTAGTGCATTATTATTACAATAATTTATAGTGTAGTGTACAAGGTGATATAAACAAAGATGCATTTACATGTGTAATATTCATAAATGTTTTCACTAATATTCATAAATGTTTTCACTACATAATATAGGGACCAAAGATTCATGATATATATAATAGGTACTATGCATAATAAAATGAAATATTATTGCATATATGAAACTATGATGGTCTTGTGTATTATTGATAGAATCATTATAATGTTTTTACTATCTAAAATAAGTATGAGAATTTGAAAAATGTGATATATATATATGGTTAATATAAACATTTTGAAATTCTAGTGTATTTTATTAGATATAATTTGTGCCTCTAGGTATGAAAAATATAGTCAGTTAAAATTTTTAGTTGTAGTGAAAATATATTCATATTCCATTAAAATATTCTCTCAATAATCTTGAGAATGAAACCTACAATTAAGAGCAGAAATAAAACCTACCATTGTGTTGTGCTGTACAACAACCCCCATTTCATAAAATTTTTATTTTCAAAACTATAATATGAAATGGGTCCCTTTTAGATTAAATTGGTATCAACTTATCATTATTCAAAAGGTCTGAAAAGAAATAAAACATTATAAACCTTTTTGATAAATCACATAATCGGTCTTATAATAAAAAATGAATAATCCTTTATTATTGCGATAAAGCGATCGCAAGATCGCATATCGCAATAACAAAGGATGCATGACATAAGACCCATTGGTTTTCCCCGATGCGACAATGCACAAATGACTATCGGATATTGGGAAGGCAAGTGATCATAACAAAAGGCCCCTCTCTTTGCTCTGATGCGATATCGCTATCGGCGATTGGGGAATGTAGCATGCATGCATCTAAAGCCCTCGTTTAAAAACTCCCGATGCGAATTGGCAATATCGCTATCGGTGATTGGGGATTCCGAAAGGACACCAATATAACAACTTAAGCATTCCTCCGATCGCCGATTGTGATAAAGCTAGGCGCAGATTTCAAAAAGGATTGATAAGGCCAGGATATATTATGGTTAATTAGTATTAAAGGCCTTTCTCTTCCCGATAATGATTCACTTACGCTCAACCACGAAAACATCAGAGCCACGCTTAAATGAATTATTCGGCCAATCAACGATATGATGAGCATTTAAAGGATTGACAGGTTTAAACGACCATTTAATGAAACAGTAAGGCTAAAATCTCTTCAGAGATTGTATCCGCGGCCACCTTAAGTTAATCCTCCATTATTCATTGATTAATATATCTTGTTCGTATTTAGTTTGCACCACCAATTCTCTGCATTACGTTCATTTTATCTCCTGTGCAGAGCTCCTCCGAAGCAGCAAATTCAAGCCAAATGGGGAAGAAATCTAAGAAAACTGGAACAGCTTCAGCTTCCGCAGTAACAGGACAACACATTGCCGATCTAGGACCAAGTAAAAAGGGACTGATCTCGAGCACCACATGTCTAGGACTCGGTAAAACTACTTGGCTGAGCATCTATAATTTGATTGAGGTCGAAGAGCCTCAGGTAACAACAGTGCAAGCCACAGCAGACCCGACCCAGAAGTCTGATGCTACTCTAAAGGATTTAGCTGACTTTTACCTTCAACGGATAGCAGCCCGAGAGCAAATTCTTCCATATACAGATGTGGTAAGATGGGCAATTGAAGAAATCCCAATTACAAACAAAACATTTTTCACCATCGACGGGAGAGTGTTCGGCTCGTTTCAACCCGATGATTTGAGGCAAATGTACCATTTGCCTGCGCCAGAGAGGAAGTACAACAAAGCATTTCTGGAGAAATTTAGAAATGAAAATGACATTGAATCAGAACCTATACGGGATTGGAGGTAAAACCCAACGAAACACAAGCATGAGTCTTCGGGTAAGTACTCTGTCGATTCCTTGTGTTCTCCTTATTGTTATGTCGGAGTAATGATGTGTAGGATTTGGGGGTTACATGATTCCTCAAACTTCACTATAGAGATGGTACCTTTAATGGAAGCAGCGTGCAATAGTGAAATAATGGATTGGGGGAATATAGTGTCTGATAAGTTAGCAACATCTGTTCTTGAATTCAGAAACAAATCCCGCGTTACTGAAAGGTTCATTCCCCCATTTTACTATAGTGCCTACGTCTTGGATACCCTCTGTTTTAATTCCAAATTTCCTGTGCTGGGGTGGAGATGGACTCCACAAGACCCCATGTCCATTCATATATACCACCAGAAATTGTGGAAAGCCCACTATAAACACCACTTATATCAAGTTTGCAATGGATTCATGTTACCCATTCACTATGCCATTTTTGACAAACCTGCTCCTAAGATTTCCTCACAAGCAGAGATTGAATTGACAGTCATAGGGAGATGGTTCAGAGAAGAAAAATTCACCTATGTAAGAGTTTTCGGCAGTCATGCCAAGCCTCATGTCCTCCCCTTATATACACCCGACAAACTGTTGGCCCGAGAGATAGCATATCAGCTTAGATCTGAAGGAGTTACACAGACTCTAAGGAATAAAAAGAAGCAGGTTTGGCCTCCTTTTTCTCTAAGGTGTGGCATTTACGCTCTGCATGACTATAAACATGCAGAGAAAGAAGCTAATAAGATTAATACACTGAATCTCGCCACTCTTCCTAACAGGCGATTTGATCCAAACAAAGTTGCCTACAATGCACTTGAACAGGCAAAACTCACTAAATTTAAACATAAATATGATGAGTTTGATGACCTGTTCTCCTCAGCCGAGTCGTTATTTCAGGTTCAAAAGCTAGCCAGAATGAGATATCACGACGACGGGTTAGTTGAATTTAACAGACTTAGAGAGCAGAGGTTGCAAACTCTGCCTCTAGATCTGTTAGCAATGGCCCCGATGACACAGTCAAGCGAGCCTGAACAGTGACTTACCAATAACCTTCTGCTACATCAGAAATTGTTGGAGAAATCCAAACAAAAGAACAGGAGGAAGTGCCGAGGAAAGAGCAGGAGGAAGTACAGAGGAAAGAGCAGGAGCAGAGTAGCGCGGATGTGAAGGTCGATGCCCAAATTGACCCGAAGTTGCTCCAGGAATGGCAGTAATTCGATTCAATCATAAGCAATCTTGAAAGCTCAAAGGAAGCCGATACATCCAAAGCGGCTGATACACAGGATACAACATCAAAAGAGGTTCCAAGTGGAACCAGCGGCCTACCCCCTTCTACAGAAATAGAGATAATTCCCAAAGATCCTTCGGATCAAATCATTTTTCAAGTGGAGGATATACCTCCATTGGATGTCTTTTACAGCCCAAAGCACAGGGCTGTAGTAAAGTGACAGCGGAAAAGGTGAAGGATTGATCAACCTTCCCTATTCCCTGAACAAATAGTGACAACCAATGTGGTTTGGAAAGAGGAGTTTGATCCTTCTGATGACCTAACAAAATTGTCCCAATATGCTGGAGCCTATTCGGCGGCCACCATGGACAAGGCATCAGAAGTGAGTAATCTGTTAAGAGAAAAGGACCAAGCAATCGCTTTGCTACAAGCACAGTTATCGGAGGCACAACAGAAAGCAGAGCAACTCGAACAGCAGTTGTCTATGCAGCAACAAATTAATAATCAATTGAATAAACAATTGCAGGAAGAGAAACAAAGGATTGATTCAAGTGCAATTCAAAAGCAGAAAGAGTTGTCGGAAGCATTGGCAAAATTGAAAGCAGTGAATGAACAGATGGTGAAGTCAAAAGATGAGCAAATTGCTCAATTATCAGGCCAAATAGAAAAGTCCAAGAATCTTCCGCAGCCTGCCGAGTTCAGAGCAGAAGCACTACAGATTAACAAAGCATTGGTAACACAAATAAGACTATTATGTCAGAAAATCGCTCAAGCAGAACCCCTATGTGACATAACAGCATCAATAATCGATAAATCAGTTGATGCTAGAACAGACTTGGAGCAGGCCGATGAAACCTTGACCAATTTTCTTGATTGGCAAGACACTGATGAGGGACAGGCAGCTAATTTTCCAAAAATCTTAGAATCCTATAAAGAGATCCTATTTATGGAATGGCAGTCCGAGTTAATAAAGGCAGAGAGAGCAGTTTCCAGATGCAAATTAACCACAAGTAATTTGGTTGAATTGATTAATGATACTCTCTACTTATCTAATATGATCTCTTAATGTACCCCAGGAAATTACTATCGGCTAAAACATTGGAGCAATCATGTTATCAAGAGTTGGAAAAGAATGGGAGATTGATCGCAGGTATTAACAGTTTGACTTGGGACACCTATTGGTTGTTCCTGGTAAAACCATACAGCCAGAGAGCCGCCCTCAAGTGCCTAACAGATGCAATCGGGTGTATCATTCCCGATATACAAGCTGCCACCTATGCTGCTCAACTCAATTCTCGTCTCAGCCGCCCTCCAGAAGTGGAACCAATGCTAGCAATATGCCAACTCAGGTCGAAAGGCAAACAGCCAAAGTGATGAATCATGCTGCCGAATGCCACATTGCTATGAGGAAGATACTCCCAATCAAGTTGTACCAATTAAGTAGCGTTTTATTTTTATAGTTAGTTAGTTTTAATCAAGTATTTATAGACCCTTCCAATGCATTGGAAAGGGTCGTAAGTTTTTGTATATGACTTAAACTTGAAGTTGCACTACTGTACTTCAGGCATATTTTTTTATAAAGACTGGGCCAATTATTCCAATTTTGATAATGAAGCTTTTATGTGGATGTGCACTACTGCCTTTATTTAAAAGTATTTCTGAGTCGGAAGAAGGAATTCAAATAGCGATTGATGTTGGGAATGATTTGCAGCTCATATGGTACTACTATCTATGTCTGAGTTCATTCTTTTTATGTGAATTGTTGTTTGATCACTCTTGCTATTATCGGATATATGCGTGTGTTTTTAACAACATTCTTTATAATTTCCACTACTGGATGTTTACAGCATGCTCTTCTTTTATCATACTTGTATCGGTAATATAAAAGGATAAGTGTAACAATGTTTTGTTAATCACTTTGTTCAACTATTTGAACAAAGCAATCATTAAGTGAATGAATGTCTAGGTTTATTGTGTAGAGTCATCTATATGCCTATCGATGAACAGAGATCATCAAGCGTTGCACTTAAAAGAATAGAAGCCTCCTCGGATAGAATAATCATTTATGTTTTCACTGTTAGATTAAGTCATCCACTCATTATCATTTATTAGAAAACCAATCACTCATCCATCCCCTTTTATTCATTATTGGGAAACTGGTCCCATTATATCCAATCAGAGCCACCATCCCAAATGGAAAAGGAGTTGTATTAAGGTCCAGACCGGATGGTTATCCCCCAATGTTGATACAACGATTTTCGGGGCATCAACATTTTTGGCGCTAGAAGGAGGGCCTAACTATGAATGGCGAGCAAATCCAAATCTACAGACCATTCTAAGAGTAAATCTCCCTCCACATCACCTCGTACTTCCCAATTGCATGCTGGTTCTCCAGTATCCAAGCAAGAAGAAGAGGAATCAACTACCACTGCTCAAACCCACAACACTCCAGAACGATTAAGTCCTGAGTCCCCTGAAGTTCAGTTACTCATCCATAAACTTCAAGGCTTCTCAATATCACCACAGAAATCTGAAGTATCTCAAAGCAGTGAGACTTTGCAATTCAATCTACCTCATCCTCTCACTAGACTTCAGAGCGAAAAGCTCGGTATTGAACCTACTGAGCTACCCTTACCTAAAAGGAAAAGGGCAAAGAAGAACACTGAAGGATCTGACAGTGAAGCATTTTCATCCACATCCTCCATCTCATCTTCCCCAGTGCGAAGTCAACCATCCACTCCCTCATTACACATTGTTGTTCATCAGGGATTAGGAACTTCAACATCCCAACCGGCTCAATCCTCAATATCAATCCCTTCCCAAACATCTGGAATTTCATCAGCCATCTCATCCACTACTAGTGTTTCAATGGCAAATCCATGGAATAGACCTGGTGCGGTCAATATGCCTGCACCATTACATGCATTACCTGATGCTCCTGAAAAATGGCTACCCAAGTTTAACCCAGATGATGGAATACAAGCTGAGGAACATATTAATAACTTCATGTTATCAGTTAATTTGAAAGGAGTAACAGAGGAAGATGTTGTCGTTAGGCTTTTCCCTTATACTTTGCAAGGATCAGCGGGATCCTGGTATTTTTCCCTGCCTTTTGGATCCATTACCAGTTGGACCACTTGCCAAGAACAGTTTCTCACTAAGTATGGTAATGATAGATCTTTAGCCACATTTATCAATGATCTCTCCAATCTTAGGATAGAGCATAGAGAACCGATTAAAGAATTTAATGCGCGATTCAATAAACTCTTGAATAAAATCCCAACGGCCTCCAAACCAAGTGAGCAAATCAGAAGTGAATGATATATAACTGCCCTACATGCCAATATAGCTATTTTTGTAGACAAGGCCGGAAAACCAACTTTAGCTGAAAACATGAAAGAAGCACTTGCTGTGGAGAAACGTATTAATGCTCTAGAAAAGAAAGCTGCTCTTGAAGATAGAAAATCCAAAAAAATTTCTTTAAATGATGATTCAAAGAAGAAAACCCCTAAAGATCCATATGATATGGAGGGTCTGCAAAAAGTCCTCAAGACTTTGTCGAATGAAATAGTTGAAATCAAAAAACAAGTATCAGAAACATCAACAAAAAGACCCTTTAGAAATTTCAAGAAAACCGAATCAAAAGCACCAAATGTTATATCTAATGCAGGTTCAGATCCTGAAGAAGAAGAAGAAGAGAAAACAATTTCACCAACTGATGAAGAAGAGGAAGTTGTTGAATGCCATGGAATGTGGGATTACATACTGCCTAACTCCGATACATAAATTGAACAAGAAGCTTTTCCTGTCACTACTAGGAGTAAAGGTGCCCCTGAACCCGTCCAAGTAGGTTCAAAGAAAAGAAGTGCAGGTGCTACTACTATAAAGGAAAAGGTATCCACAAAGAAGTCAGCTGCAACAGTTCCGCAAAACCAACCTTCATCCTCAAATATACCTTCAACATCTAAAACATTGGTAGTATCTGATTCAATGGATTACAATATTGTTGATGATATGAAGAAGACTAAGGCAAACATTACCATGTTTGAACTTAGCAAACTAAAACATCAGCAGAAATTGCTTCTCAAGGAATTGAATGTTGTTCCTTCTTCACCTCTTCCCAGTGCTAAAGCTGCAAATGATTAAGGTCAACCACCTTCTAGCAGGATTGAAGCGACTGATACGATTCTGATTGGAGACAGATCAAATTCCCATACTCCTCCTTTCCTCTTAACCTATGAGATTTATAATCGAAATCTACACAATTTTTTGATTGGCTCAGGGGCATCCTCAAATATAATGCCAGCTTCGGTTTGTTCCAAACTGAACATTGAGCCCCAAAAGTCCGCAAACATTGTGCAGTTAGATAGAACCAAGGTCCAGCTTTTGGGAGAGATTAACTCTGTAACTATCAGGTTATCGGCTGATCCACGAGTAGTTCAAAGAATTGATATCTTAATTGCTGATATACCTGAATTTTATGGTTTAATCTTGAGTAGGGATTGGTCTGAGAAACTCCATGGGTATATTTCTACTGATTGGTCCCACATGTGGCTACCCTACAAGGGAAAGCCAAATCAAATAAAAATCAATCGGGAGAAACATATGACCCACACTGTTACAGAATTTGAACAGGAAAATCAACCAATATCATTTAATAACAATATCTTGGGAAATTATTCATCTGAATCATTCTTTGGCAACTTCACAGCCCAACCATCTCCTTTCTCAGTAACCAATTTTACATCTCAGATTGAAAATTATTCACAAACAGATATCAAGATGTTTTAACAATACTTAGGAAACTGTAAATAAAATTGTTGATAATTCTTTATCTTGGTCACTATATTTTGATGGGTCTAAGTCTAGCGAAGGCTCGGGAGCAGGATGTATTTTGGTTAGCCCTCAGGGAGAAAAAATGATGCTGTCTTGTAGGTTGGAGTTTGAATAATACAGCTGAGTACGAAGCCTTAGTCCAAGGATTATACAAAGCCATTGGCTTCAAGGTTCAATATTTAAAAGTGTTTGGTGATTCAGAAATTATTATTAAACAGGTGAGAAATACGATTCATTGTCTTTCTAGCCACCTCAAACATTATCAGTCGCTGGTACAGGAACTCACCTCTCAATTTTTAGCATTCAATATTTCTTCCATCCCTAGGTCTCAAAATTCAGCAGCTGACTTGCTAGCCAATGTTTCTTCCAAACTCCTATTTTCCGAAGATTATAGCCCAGATAGATTTTCAGTAGAGTTGCTTTTTAGACCATCAATTCCTGACAATGTCACTAATTGGAGAGTGTTCAATCACGATGAAGACATCTTACAATTTTTTACTTCCGAAAAGTCCTACGATGACCAGATCATTGAGGAAAGTGAGCATGATCTTCAGATGAAAGAAAAGCACAAGGAAAACTCAATTCCAAAGCCTGTGGTTAAGCTTGAGGATCTTTATGATATTAAAGACATGTTTAAACTAGTGACCAATACAAAGCTTCAAAGTTCCACCTTAAGATTTGAATTGATAAATCTTGGCACTGAGCAGAACCCTCAAAACATTAATTTGGGATTAGGACTTTCTCTGGAAGAAAAGATAGCATTCATTAGATTATTAAGAAAAAATAAACATGTCTTCGCTTGGAAATATGACGATTTAAAAACATATGATGCATCTATCATCCAGCATACCATTCCAATGCTTTCTGAACAAAAACTAGTTCAACAAAAGTTGAGGAAAATACATCCGAACTTAGAGAGTCAAATAAAATCAGAACTTAATAAACTCTTGAAAGCTAAGATTATTTTTCCCGTTCGGCACTCAAACTGGGTCTCCAATATGGTGCCTGTTAGGAAGAAAAATGGCGACATTAGGATTTGTATAGATTTCAGAAATCTGAATAAGGCAAGCCAAAAAGATAATTTCCCATTACCTACTATGGAGCAGATACTCCATTCAGTAGCAGGTTCTGAGTTAATGTCCTTTTTAGATGGTTTTTCAGGATATAACCAAGTTTTGGTCCATCCTGATGACAGACTCAAAACTACCTTCAGAATGAAATGGGGAACTTATGCTTATCAGAAAATGCCTTTCGGACTTATTAATGCAGGAGCCACGTTCCAAAGAGCAATGGATATAGCTTTCAAAGGATTGATCAACAAAATAGTAGTTGTCTACTTAGATGATATTATTGTATTTTCTAAGAAGAAATCCAATCATTTGCATGATTTAAATCAAATCTTTGAACGCTGCAGAAGGTATGGTATTTCACTCAATCCCAAAAAATCCTTCTTCGCTCTTAATCAAGGAAAGCTCTTGGGCTTTATTGTTTCCAAAGATGGTATTTATATTGATCCGGATAGGATTAAAGAAATCTCTGAAATTCCTTTTCCTCATAATAAAAAATCCATGTAGTCATTTTTAGGCCAAATAAATTTTGTCAAGAGATTTGTTCCTGACTTTTCTCACATCATTTTACCATTACAAACTATGATTAAGAAAAATTCACTGTTTAGATGGGGATCAGCAGAAAAGGAAGCATTTGATTCAATCAAACAATCAATAATCAATGCCCCCGCTTTAAATACTCCTAATTTTTCTAATCATTTCACATTGTATACTATCGCATCCGATTCATCTTATGCAGCAGTACTCACTCAGATTAATGATCACAACTTGGAAGCACCGATTTCATTTTATAGTTCAAACCTGTAGGGTGTTGAACTGAATTATTCCAAAGTAGAAAAACAAGCCTTTGTTGTGTATAAAGCTGTCAAACATTACAGACCCTTCCTTTTAAAAGCCCATACAAAAGTTATAGTTCCTTTTCCTGCAGTAAGGCAATTACTAATCCAAAGGGAATTAGGTGAAAAAAGGGCAAACTGGGTTACAGCACTTCAAGAATATGACTTGGAAATCAAGCCAGCAAAGATTGTTAGAGGCCAAGGTTTTTGCAGGTTATTAGCAGGAGCATCCAACATTCAACAACCAGGTGATACAGAACATATCGAAGAAATCAACCAGATAAGTATTACTGATTCTGAATCACAATATGCAGACTTGATCTTTTATTTGAAAAATGGATATGCACCTCCTAACTTGTCTTATAAAAACAAAAGGGCCATTAGATTAAAAGAAAAAAACTTCACAATCATTGATGATGTACTTTTTAGGCAAAATTATGATTCAATTTTATTAAGATGCCTAGAAAAACTTGAAGCACAAAAGGTTTTGCAGGAACTACATGATGGACCAGCGGGAGGACATTTTGGAGCTGATACAACAGCCCACAAAATCATTCGTGCTGGATACTATTGGCCCACCCTGTTCAGAGATGCTCATGAATATGTAAGGAAATGCCGAAGTTGTCAAACTTCCAGTGGAAGACAAAGAAAGCCAGCTTTCCCTTTGCAACCAGTCAACATTGAACAACCATTTGAGCAATGGGGATTGGACATCATTGGAGAAATCACTCCACATTCGTCCAAACAGCATAAGTATATCCTTACTGCCACTGATTATTTACTAAGTGGGTTGAAGCGATTCCTTTAAAGACAACAAATTCTGAGGCAATTATGGAATTCATATATCAATTCATCATTACTAGGTTTGGTGTCCCAAATGCTCTTGTTTTCGATAATGCATCTTATTTTTCTGGAAATGTTATGTTTGAGTTCGCTATTAAAAGAGGGTTTAAATTGAAATATTCTGCAAATTACTATCCCCAGGGTAATGGTTTAGCAGAATCTACCAATAAAAATCTAGTTAAAATTATTAAGCGAACTATCGAATAGAATCATAAAAACTGGCACAAATCTTTAATATTCGCACTATGGGCTGATAGGATAACACAGAAGGCTTCCATAGGTTCTTCTCCATTCAATATTGTATATGGGAAAGAAGCAGTACTACCAATGAATCTTGTCCTTCCTTCTCTAGCCCTAGTTCAGTTTATTGAAGAAAGCCCCTCTTCTTCTATTCAACTTAGACATGATCAAATCTTAAAATTAGAGGAAGAAAGAGAAAAGGCCAAAATTACTCATGCAAAACATCAGCAAATTATCAAGTCATCTTTTGATTCAGCTTCATCCAGTTCAAAACAATTGCAAGTTGGTGATTTAGTTTTGAAATGGGACAAAGCCCATGAGGATAAAGGAAAACACACCAAGTTCCAGAAGATGTGGCTTAGACCATTTCAGATCTGCGAGAAGATAGGCCATTCGACATTCATATTACAAGATTTATCAGGCAAGAGAGATTCTCTTCCCGTTAATGGCCTCATCTTAAAGAAATTCTTCAATTGAGGAGGTAACCCCTTGTCCCTTTTTAGTTCAGTAGAATTTGTAGTTTGAAGGACCATTAGGAAATAAAGTTGTAAGGTATCTTCCATTGGCCTTTGCTGTATTGAAAAGTTGCTCAAAGAAGTAGTTTTGATATTTACTTTTAAATAGTAGAAGCCTTAAACAAAAGGGACAATTTCTAGGAAATTAGGTATATTCACATTTTGAAACCCCATTTCAATTTTTGTGAAATCTTCTCAAGATTTAGAAGTATTGTAAATCATTTTATGGTTTTCAAATTGCTCACAAAAAGGTTATCAATATCAAAGCAGAAAATAATTCAACTTCAGCATCTTCAACTCTTGCCCTGTCATCCATTCACTCTTAAGGAGAAAATTGTCCATCCCATTCATCAAATTTTATGATTACTTAGAGTGTAATTCTAAAATATTTGATATAAAAGATAAGGGGTCTTATTACAAGCCTGCTTACCATGATCATCGGGAAATAGTTTAACCGACATTACCAACACTGCATACCAAAATAGGGTAATGGCTTAGAATCATAAGACAAGGGGTCTCATCACGAGCCAACTTGTTCGGTTAGATTACTACCAGTGAATGGCATTGTCAAACAGCTGGCCACCAAACCAGGACAATGGCTTTTTATATTACAAAATAATAGAAAAGCAAAATACAAAATATGAAAGCATGTTTTGAATTCATTCTTTTAATCATACTCTAAAATGGATGGGATAATGGACAATAAAATGGTTAAAAGGTATCCCTGTCGAAACTATGAACGTTTGCTGGCAGCAGAGGCTCTACCTATGACAAAGGAGTCAATTAAAAAGGCTGAGTTGGAAAGGTTTTCTGTTTTATCATTATCAACCAATAGAGGCCAATTTAAAACTTAGAATGTATCTAATTTTAACAAGAGAAGAAATTAGCAAAAATAGCTTTTATTTTATTCGGAATGTATATATACCTAGTTATATTAGAATTTTCCTCTTTGATAAGATTCCTATTTAAAGAAAGTCTAAGTATTTCAATATTTCTTAGAGATAACTGTTTCTCCCAGCGAATCGCCAATTGTTGTGCTGTACAACAACCCCCCATTTCATAAAATTTTTATTTTCAAAACTATAATATGAAATGGGTCCCTTTTAGATTAAATTGGTATCAACTTATCATTATTCAAAAGGTCCGAAAAGAAATAAAAAATTATAAACCTTTTTGATAAATCACATAATCGGTCTTATAATAAAAAATGAATAATCCTTTATTATTGCGATAAAGCGATCGCAAGATCGCATATCGCAATAACAAAGGATGCCTGACATAAGATCCATTGGTTTTCCCCGATGCGATAATGCACAAATGACTATCGGATATCAGGAAGGCAAGCGATCATAACAAAAGTCCCCTCTCTTTGCTCCGATGCGATATCGCTATCGGCGATCGGGGAATGTAGCATGCATGCATCTAAAGCCCTCATTTAAAAACTCCCGATGCGAATTGGCAATATCGCTATCAGCGATCGGGGATTCCGAAAGGACACCAATATAACAACTTAAGCATTCCCCCGATCGCCGATTGCGATAAATCTAGGCGGAGATTTCAAAAAGGATTGATAAAGCCGGGATATATTATGGTTAATTAGTATTAAATGCCTTTCTCTTCCCGATAGTGATTCACTTACGCTCAACTGCCAAAACATCAAAGCCACGCTTAAATGAATTATTCGGCCAATCAACGATATGATGAACATTTAAAGGATTGATAGGTTTAAACGACCATTTAATGAAACAATAAGGCTAAAATCTCTTCAGAGATTGTATCCGCGGCCACCTTAAGTTAATCCTCCATTATTCATTGATTAATATATCTCGTTCGTATTTGGTTTGCGCCACCAATTCTCAGCATTACGTTCATTTTATATCCTGTGCAGAGCTCCTTTGAAGCAGCAAATTCAAGCCAAATGGGGAAGAAATCTAAGAATACTAGAACAGCTTCAGCTTCCGCAGTAACAGGACAACACATTGCCGATCCGGGACCAAGCAAAAAGGGACTGATCTCAGACACCACATGTCTAGGACTTGGTAAAACTACTTGGCTGAGCATCTATAATTTGATTGAGGCCGAAGAGCCTCAGGTAACAACGGTGCAAGCTACTGCAAACCCGACCCGGAAGTCTGATGCTACTCTAAAGGATTTAGCCGACTCTTACCTTCATCGGATAGCAGCCCAAGAGCAAATTCTTCCATATACAGATGTGGTAGGATGGGAAATTGAAGAAATCCCAATTACAAACAGAACATTTTGCACCATCGACGGGAGAGTGTTCGGCTCGTTTCAACCCGATGATTTGAGGCAAATGTACCATTTGCCTGTGCCGGAGAAGAAGTACAACAAAGCATTTCTGGAGAAATTCAGAAATGAAAATGACATTGAATCAGAACCTATACGGGATTGGAGGCAAAACCCAGCGAAACACAAGCATGAGTCTTCGGGTAAGTACTCTATCGATTCCTTGTGTTCTCCTTATTGTTATGCCGGAGTAATGATGTGTAGGATTTGGGGGTTACATGATTCCTCAAACTTCACTATAGAAATGGTACCTTTAATGGAAGCAGCATGCAATAGTGAAATAATGGATTGGGGGAATATACTGTCTGATAAGTTAGCAACAGCTGTTCTTGAATTCAGAAACAAATCCCGCGTTACTGAAAGGTTCATTCCCCCATTTTACTATAGTGCCTACATCTTGGATACCCTCTGTTTTAATTCCGAATTTCCTATGCTGGGGTGGAGATGGACTCCACAAGACCCCATGCCCATTCATATATATCACCAGAAGTTGTGGAAAGCCCACTGTAAACACCACTTATATCAAGTTTGCAATGGATTTATGTTACCCATTCACTATGCCATTTTTGACAAACATGCTCCTAAGATTTCCTCACAAGCAGAGATTGACTTGACAGCCATAGGGAGATGGTTCAGAGAAGAAAAATTCACCTATGTAAGAGTTTTCGGTAGTCATGCCAAGCCTCATGTCCTCCCCTTATATACACCCGACAAACTGTTGGCCCGAGAGATAGCATATCAGCTTACATCCAAAGGAGTTACACAGACTCTAAGGAATAAAAAGAAGTAGGTTTGGCCTCCTTTTCCTCTAAGGTGTGGTGTTTACGCTCTGCATGACTATAAACATGCAGAGAAAGAAGCGGATAAGATTAATGCACTGAATCTCGCCACTCTTCCTAACAGGCGCTTTGATCCAAACAAAGTCGCCTACAATGCACTTGAACAGGCAAAACTCACTATATTTGAACATAAATATGATGAGTTTGATGACCTGTTCTCCTCGGCCGAGTCATTATTTCAGGTTCAAACGCTAGCCAGAATGAGATATCATGACGACGGGTTAGTTGAATTTAACAGACTTAGAGAGCAGAGGTCGCAAACTCTGCCTCTAGATCTGTTAGCAATGACCCCGATGACACAGTCAAACGAGCTTGAACAACGACTTACCAATGAACCTACTGCTACATCAGAAATTGCTGTAGAAATCCAAAGAAAAGAATAGGAGGAAGTGGAGAGGAAAGACAAGGAGGAAGTACAGAGGAAAGAGTAGGAGCAGAGCAGCACGAATGTGAATGTCGATGCCCAGATTGACCCGAAGTTGCTCCAGGAATGGCAGTAATTCGATTCAATCATAAGTAATCTTGAAAGCTCAAAGGAAGTCGATACATCCAAAGCGGCTGATACACAGGATACATCATCGAAAGAGGTTCCAAGTGGAACCAACGGCCTACCCCCTTCTACAGAAATAGAGATAATTCCCAAGATCCTTCGGATCAAATCGTTTTGCAAGTGGAGGATATACCTCCATTGGATGTCTTTTACAGCCCATAGCACAGGGCTGTAGTAAAGCGACAGCGGAAAAGGTGAAGGATTGATCAACCTTCCCTATTCCCTGAACAAACAATGACAGCCAATGTGGTTTGGAAAGAGGAGTTTGATCCTTCTGATGACCTAACAAAATTGTCCCAATATGCTGGAGCCTATTCGGCGGCCACCATGGACAAGGCATTAGAAGTGAGTAATATGTTAAGAGAAAAGGACCAAGCAATCAGTTCGCTACAAGCACAGTTATCGGAGGCACAGCAGAAAGCAGAGTAACTCGAACAGCAGTTGTCTACGCAACAACAAATTAATAATCAATTGAATAAACAATTGTAGGAAGAGGAACAAAGGATTGATTCAAGTGCAATTCAAAAGCAGAAAGAGTTGTCGGAAGCATTGGCAAAATTGAAAGCAGTGAATGAAAAGATGGTGAAGTCGAAAGATGAGCAAATTGCTCAATTATCAAGCCAAATAGAAAAGTCCAAGAATCTTCCGCAGCCTACCAAGTTCAGAGCAGAAGCACTACAGATTAACAAAGCATTGGTAACACAAATAAGACTATTATGTCAGAAAATCACTCAAGTAGAACCCCTATGTGACATAACATCATCAATAATCGATAAATCAGGTTATGCTAGAATAGAATTGGAGCAAGCCGATGAAACCTTGACCAATTTTCTTGATTGGTAGGACACTGATGAGGGACAGGCAGCTAATTTTCCAAAAATCTTAGAATCCCATAAAGAGATCCTATTTATGGAATGGCAGTCCCAGTTAATGAAGGCAGAGAGAGCAGTTTCCAGATGCAAATTAACCACAAGTAATTTGGTTGAATTGATTAATGATACTCTCTACTTATCTAATATGATCTCTCAATGTACCCCAGGTAAATTACTATCGGCTAAAACATTGGAGCAGTCATGTTATCAAGAGTTGGAAAAGAATGGGAGATTGATCGCAGGTATTAACAGTTTGACTTGGGACACCTATTGGTTGTTCCTAGTAAAACCATACAGCCAGAGAGCCGCCCTCAAGTGCATAACAGATGCAATCGGGTGTATCATTCTCGATATACAAGATGCCACCTATGCTGCTCAACTCAATTCTCGTCTCAGCCGCCCTCCAGAAGTGGAACCAATGCTAGCTATATGCTAACTCAGGTCGAAAGGCAAACAGCCAAAGTGATGAATCATGCTGCCGACTACCAGATTGATGAGGAAGATACTCCAAATCAAGTTGTACCAATTAAGTAGCATTTTAATTTCATAGTTAGTTAGTTTTAATCAAGTATTTATAGACCCTTCCAATGCATTGGAAAGGGTCGTAAGTTTTTGTATATGACTTAAACCTAAAGTTGCGCTATTGTACTTCAGGCATATTTTTTTATAAAGACTGGGCCAATTATTCCAATTTTGATAACGAAGCTTTTATGTGGATGTGCACTACTGCCTTTATTTAAAAGTATTTCTGAGTCGGAAGAAGGAATTCAAATAGCGATTGATGTTGGGAATGATTTGCAGCTCATATGGTACTACTATCTATGTCTGAGTTCATTCTTTTTATGTGAATTATTGTTTGATCGCTCTTGCTATTATCGAATATATGCGTGTGTTTTTAACAACATTCTTTATAATTTCCACTACTGGTTGTTTACAACATGCTCTTCTTTTATCATACATGTATCGATAATATAAAAGGATAACTGTAACAATGTTTTGTTAATCACTTTGTTCAAATATTTGAACAAAGCAATAATTAAGTGAATGAATGTCTAAGTTTATTGTGTAGAGTCATCTATATGCCTATCGATGAACAAAGATCATCAAGCGTTGCACTTAAAAGAATAGAAGCCTCCCGGGATAGAATAGTCATTTATGTTTTCGCTGTTAGATTAAGTCATCCACTCATTATCATTTATTAGAAAACCAATCACTCATCCATCCCCTTTTATTCATTATTGGGAAACTGGTCCCATTATATCCAGTCGGAGCCACCATCCCAAACGGAAAAGGAGTTGTATTAAGGTCCGGACCGGGTGGTTATCCCCCAATGTTGATACAACGATTTTCAGGGCATCAACACATTGAAAGAAGAAATAATAGATAATAACATAGGATTTGTCAAAAAATTATTTATAATTTTTAAAATTGTTCACTCAAATTAAATGTTTAAGTGAATTAAACAATAAAATCATTGCACCCAACATAAAAAGTAAAACAAAGATAAATAATGTGATATGCATGTAGCATAAAGGATAAAAAATACAATATACGTTTATCTTGAACTTTCATTCAAAATGCAATTACTTAACAATTAATGTTTTAGGAAATGAAATAGCATTCTCTACGGAAAGGCATTGCTAGTGAGATTCCCTTCTTAAGGAGTGCACCCTCATGTACCACATATTAAGGATTCAAAACATTTATCTAAGAAAACCGTTGAATAAACCTCTAATAATTAACCATATTGATAGAGGAAAAAAAGCTATAGCAATAGAAAATCATGTACGAACTTCTTGCTTATTCACTTTGCCAAAGGGCTTTGTTATAATACTACAATGGGTGCACACAAATCATATATTAATAGATTAATTGGAAAATAAATTAAAGGCATGTAGCTTGAGGGTTGCATCTGTTCTAACTATTTCCTCAACGAAAGTGTTGCTAAGAAGGATAAGCTTATTGAGATAAGTCAAATTGTATTAATTCCTCCTAGTTAATAAACTAAAAGAATCCTCTTCCTAGTTTAATACAAGGAAAGAGTCCTCTTTTTCCTCTATGTTTAGGAATCAGTCACAAGAAAGGGAAAAGAAGTAGAATGAGATTGTCATTGCTAAAAAGGATAAGCTTATTGAGATAAGTCAAGTTCTTTTTCCTCTATGTTTAGGAGTCAGTCAAAGGCAAAGAAAAAGTAGAATGAAATATTTACATATTTTCGTTGCTAAGAAAGATAAGCTTATTGAGATAAGTCAAGTTGTTTTAATTCATCATGGTTTAATAAAATAAAAGAATCCTCTTCATGGTTTAATACAACGAGGAGTCTTCCTTTTCCTCTATGTTTAGGAATGAGTGGAGGCAAAGAAAATGAAGTAGAATGAAATATTTACATGGTAAAAGGTGAATATTTTTTTGAGGTAAATGATTGTGACTAAAATTAGCTATTATATTTGTTTGAGAAACCATTACAGGTATGTGAAAGTGGTATTTGTAAGGTATAAATATGAAAACTAGAATAGCCCATGTGAGTTCAAAAAGGTGTGCACTAATATGGTTTCCAAGAAATAGGAATGATTTCTAAAAGGTGTGATTGTGCTATAATAACCATAATTATTGCATGGGTTATCGGTGCTAGTAGGAAAGTTTAAAGGATGGTTAACATAAAGGATGGTTAGCATGCATGGAGGGTTAATAGAAAGTCTAATAGTGTTAAAGTCTTAATAGGAATGCTTATGAGGGGGTATGTAGATGGATTTGGAAAAGGTGGGAGTTGGTTAAGTGGAAGCACATGAAAATAATAAGATCGTCAAGTTGGATGATATAAGTGGCAAAGGAGAGAAAGTGAAATTGAACAGATGGTTGACTAGCTATGTCAATGATGTGGGACAACAATATCCAACTTGATGATATAAGTGGCAAAGGAGAGAAAGTGAAATTGAATGGATGGTTGACTAGCTATGTCAATGAAGTGGGACAACAATACAACAATATCCAAAAGTGTGACGAGATAAGTGGAAAATGAGAGAAAGTGAAATTTAAATTGATGGTTGACTAGGTATGTCAATGAATTGGGACAACATATCGAAAAATTGGATGAGATAACTAGAAAATGAGAGAAGGTGAAATTTGAATTGATGGTTGACTAGGTGTGCCAGTGAAGTCGAATATAGTGGGATTGGGTAGTTCAATGAAGTGGAACATAGTGAGATTGGGTAGTGCAAGAAGGTAGGTAAGGGGTTATATGAGATAAGGTAGGTGAAGAATGTAGGTAAGGGGTTGCATGAGATAAGGTAGGGGAGGTAAACATTTTAGAGGAGGGATTGATGAGTGAAGGGTGTCTAGGGGTTGCATGAGATAAGCTAGGTGAAGAAGGTAGGTAAGGGGTTGCATGAGATAAGGTATGTGAGGTAAGCATTCTAGAGGAGGGATTGATGGGTCAAGGGTGTCTAGCACCAATGGGGGTTTGATTGTAAATATCCTTGCAAAGGAATGGGAAGAGGTGTGGTGATGGTGGCATCAATGGTGTTATAGGAGGAGGATGGTAAGATGAAGGGTTTGCAAAGGAATGGGAAGAGGTGTGGTGATGGTGGCATCAATGGTGTTATAGGAGGAGGATGGTAAGATGAAGGGTTTGCAAAGGAATGGGAAGAGGTGTGGTGATGGTGGCATCAACGGTGTTGTAAGAGGAGGATGGTAAGATGAAGGGTTTTAGGGAGTTAATTTGTGCTTCACACTTGGAGTAAGGATACAAGGTTTGTAAGTGTAAGATTTAAAAATAATGAAACTTTATGCTCAAGAGTAGCTAAAAATCTAAAGAATCAATACATTATCATATTAGTGATGTGGATCTAACTTGAAGTCTCATGAAGATGAACATAGTGATACATGGTTTGAAGTGAAATTTATTGTAGTTGTAACTATTTGCCCATCAAATCTTATAAGTACGGCAAGGATTAAACAGTGACTCCAAAACACATGGAAAAAAAAGCATTCATAATATTTGTTAGTGCACTTAGAAGTGAAACTAATAAAGTATAATTCATGTTTACCAATGAAACTAATAAACTATGATATTGAAGTGTTTACCGGTTAAACTAATAAACTATGATATTGAAGTGAGACTACCACTTAAGGCTACCACCCCACAATACACCACATCATCGTGCTAGTATTCCATGAAAAATACACTCTGCTTCAGTCAAGTAATTAGGACATAGCTTGTAATGTACATTGGGAATATGGATAAAGTCCAACGCCTTCCCTTGCATTTTCCCGGGCAGAGAAACGCGAGTGCCCAACTTAAATACACGAGCGGTAGCCTTTATTTTTTGGCATATGGCCGTTGTGACGAAGAGAAAGAGCATTGTGATTACATCAGAATGACGTGATTTAGTAGTAATCAATGAAAGGGCATGAGTGATATGATTTAGTAGTAATCAATGAGAGGGCATTAAAGCCTACAGGTAGGGATTGCATTAAACTACTTTGTAGAGTGAAATGTGGATACCACAAAAATAAAGCTGATATCGTAGAGATAGGATGATGATTGGCACATAATGAGAAGAACAATGATGTCTAAACTACGAAGTGGAAACTGAGCCCAAGTAACTGGAATTTGGTAAGCACAAGTGTTGTAGCTAAGGGAACGTGTCATTGATTGCTAAACACAGAGGCCACATATCCCCTTTGGGCCATATGAAAGTGTGGCCAGATTTTCGAAATAAGATTGTGTAACTATAACAATAGACCTTGCGATCCACCAAACCAACTTTAGATCTGCAAAAAGAATAAGTACAATACCACATGTATTGGAGAATACCCAATACCTGAAGCCAATTTTCAAGCGAAAAAGGAAAATAGACCTTGTGATCCACAAAACAAAGCTCCAGCTCTGCAAAAAGAATAAAGTACGATTCCATATGTATTGGAATATGCCGAATACCTGAAGCCAATTTTGAAGCTACAAATGCATATGAAATGACGCAAAACTAAAAAGTCTTTTAAGATTTTCTCCAAAAACTCAAAATATTCGTGTTCACCGAATCATAGTTATCAAATTCAACTACATTGCATTGAAGAATTCACAGATTTAGAAATTCAAATTCGCTAATTAATACATCCGCTTTATCATATTTTATGCGAATGAAATTGTAAAAATTCACAAAAATTTATATCTCTGCCTTGGTATTGATCTAATCAATATGGAACCTGCTCTATTGCTGTGGAATCTGATGTCTATGACTATGAACAAACCGAGACAAACGAGAATATAAAAAGAGTCAACAGTAATAGAAAGTACCTAATGGATAGCTTGCTTATTCTTTTGGAGAAAGTTGTGAACATACCCGGAGAAATAAGAATAATAGAAAGTAAAATAGTAATAGAATATCCAGAATGAATCGCTGGCTTATTCATTTAAAGATCTGTCTGATAGTTTTACGATGTGCACACGGAAGTTAACAGATTAATAACCAAAGCTCTTTCCTATAATTTTACGATGAGTTCAGAATTGTTTCCTATAATTGTAAGATGTAGCCCACATAAACTAAAAGCCTAATTGAAATACTGAACTAAAGGCATGTAGTTGGAAGCCTGCAGCTAATCTAGCAGCTTCTAACTGCTTTCTTGAAAACTAGGTTCCATGGAGAAGCGCTGAGAGTTTTCCTGTTTCTTATCATTTCGATAAGAGGATTTAAAGACAAGGTTGCACATATGAAATTATAACGATTTCACTAGAAGTGGTAGATGTGGGAATTTATATTCTTCTATTAATTTCCCTTGTTATTTTTTACGTTGTGGAATTATTTTTCGTAGATGAAAAGAGGTAATGCAATGAGCGGAAAGGAGGATGATCAAGAAGTTATCATTAGGAATATTATCCAGTGGTAATAGCATAAGAGTAGTTTAAATGAAAGTTGCGGTTGAGAGGATGATCGAGTTAAAAAGTACTGATTCACTCAAATTCTACAACTAAGCAGTTGAAACTTCGAATTTCAAGGGAGGTGTGCAGAATTGCAGACAAAATTCACCCCAAAACATTGGGAAAAAAACTAAAATAGCTGATAACCAGACGACGAGTTTTCTTCCACGTGCTTTGGAGAAATTGATGCTGTTGCATATTGTATATTGAGGATGAGCGAGTTTCCAACCATGGCAAATGACATGCGCCACAACAACCCTGCAACACTTCAACATATCTCTGATAGAGAAACATTGATTCCGGCGGTACAGACACTGTAATCGATGCAAAGGTAAAGGTCTCTGACTCTATCCGTCGTCCATCAAGAATAGCTTTTCTAATGGAATTAGAATTGCAATAGCACAAACCGTTCTCCTCCTCCGTATCTTCTGCGATTTCAACCACTGACCACACTGCAAATGATTGCGCACCCCGGCGCACAATCGAACTCCCTAACTCAACCAATCATCGCCAGTGCATGAGTGTCCACTTTCCTAACTATTGTGTTGCCAGATAAGGATCTAAGGATCCACTAGAGGTGGTTACAGTAGGAGCCTTGATTTATCTAATGTTAAACAATGTCTACCCTATCTTCCCCTATCTCTCAACGGTTGTGCTTTTTTAATTATTTAATTAGCCAAATGTATATCAAACTAGTGACCTATGCTCTAATAAATAAAACACACTTTACTGATCGGAAGCTATGCTCTAATACAATACCACTGCTCTAATACATAGAGCTGGTTAGGAATCACTATTGCTATGTTATAATACCACTAGTTAAGAATCCACCCAGATAAAGATTCACTAAAGCCTTTAGTCTAGTTAAGAATCCACCAAGATAAAGATTCACTAAAAGCCTTTAGTCCAGGTTATTAGAGCTACTTTATCCAATGTGCAACATATTGCACAATTATCACACATCATAATTTAGTTATCATCCAATGTTAAAATTTATAACATACCCGCAACATGAACCAGCAAATCTCACTTATTAGATCTACCCACTAGCAATTGGAATTACAATCAATTTACACCTATTAGATCTACCCACTAGCAATTCGAATTACAATCAATTTACACCTATTAGATCTACCCACTAGCCACTGGATTTACAATCAACTTACATTTTTAGTGAAATACCCTCTCCTAATTCTACATTGCAAGACCTTCTAGAGATTGGCTACATTGCTTAGAGATTCTAACGAGGGATACAATTCCTGCAATGTAATGACTACCTAGATACCATTCCAGCGATGAGGCACATCCCCACCACGGTAAACATAATTTTTTCTGAATTAGTGCCCAGGATGTGGCCAAACATTTTTCTGAATTAGTCCCAGGATGTGGCCAATTGTTAAATGGGGAGGGAGGCGTTAGGTAAGGAGGTTTTATCTCACAGATTTCATAGACAAATCTCATGATCCAATCCCATCCCAAACATGACTATATACACTTGCAACCAATCCCATGCCAAACATGACTATATACACTTCAAACCAATCCCATTGTTGTGTAGCGTGAGGCGTTTTTTTTTAAAGACTCTGTAGACGTGCTGTCCCTGCGTGAAGAGCCAGAAGAGCCAGACTGCTATGTATTTTTGGAAGAACGCAGGAGAAAGTGAGTGTACTTTGTGACAGTCAAAGTGCTATTCACTTGGCCACAAACCCTGCCTATCACAGCAGAACCAAGCACATTGATGTGAGATATCATTTTCTGAGACATGTGATCGATGGTGGAAAAGTAGCTCTTAAAAAGGTCCATACACGAGAAAATTGTGCAGACATATTCACAAAGCCAGTTACAGTAGAGAAGTTGTGGTGGTGTTTAGCTTCTCTTGGCTTGCAGGAGAGATGATGAATGGGAAAATTGTTGTCAAGGTGGAGTTTGTTAGTTTGACAACGAATTTGGGTAAATGTAGTTAAACAGTTTTGTAACGAGTAATTTAGTTATGTAACGGTAGTTATTCACATGAATATATCGAATGCTCATGTAGAGGAAAATTCATTCTTGAATAAAGCAGATACAAATTCAGTTTTATATTTCTTGGTCTTCTCCCATTTTCTTGCTATTCTTCCTACAATCTCTGCCATTATTTCAGCAAGTGGTATCAGAGCCGTGAGTCCAAAACCTGGGCGTGTGGCTGTATCAGCGTGAGAGCCTCGAAATCGTTGCTGAGAACTGTTCCAGTGACCAAAACCCTGCGTGAAGGAGACGTGAGGCTGAAGAACCGTTCCAGTGACCAAAACTGAAGCGTGAAAGGCTGTGCGTGAGGGAGATTGCTGTGTAGCGTCCGTTCCAGTGACCAAAACCCTGCGTGAAGGAGACGTGAGGCTGTGAAAGGCTATGCGTGAGGGAGATTGCTGTGTAGCGTGAGGCGTTTTTTTTTAAAGACCCTGTAGACGTGCTATCCCTGCGTGAAGAGCCAGAAGAGCCAGACTGCTGTGTATTTTTGTGAAGAACCAGAAGAGCCAGACTGCTGCGTATTTTTTTTTTGCTGTCCCTGCGTGAAGAGCCAGAAGAGCCAGACTGCTGTGTATTTTTGTGAAGAGCCAGACCAGAAGAGCCAGACTGCTGCGTATTTTTTTTTTTTTAAAGAAGGAGAGCCTGCGTTATCTGTCTGCTGGCCTGCATAAAGTTGCAGAGGATTTGTGACAGAGCCTGTGTGAAATCCGGGTATTGATCGGAGTTTCCAGACTTTTTTTTTTTTTCCAGCAGATTTTTTTTTTTTTTTAAAAACAAAGGCTGAAGATTGAAATCAAGTCAAGTTGTGGTTTTTATAAAAATATTGAAAAAAAAAAGAAGGGTTTGCAGAAATTTTTTTAAAAGACAGCAGAGATTGAAAAGGTTGTTGTTTCTTTTTCAAATATTGTAGAACAGCAGATTGAAAAGGTTGTTCAGAATTTTTTATTTTTTTTAAGACAGCAGAGATTGAAAAGTTGTTTTTTACAAATATTGTAGAAGAACAAGTTTGCAAGGGATTTGCAAGAATGTTTTGAAACTAGAAAAACAAAAGGGTTTGCAAGAAACAAAGGATTTGAAACTTGTCTTTCTATTTGAATTGGGGAAGTTATTTTTTTTAGAAAGCCTGAAATCCTAGGAAGGAGGAAAAATGGCCAAGATGTCGAACGCAAGATTCGAGGTGGAGAAATTCACCGGAAAGAGCAATTTTGCTCTTTGGAAACTGAAGGTTAAGGATCTGCTTGTGCAACAAGGGTTGCACAAGGCATTGGATGGGGTTACTAAGAAACCTACAACCATGACTACTTCAGACTGGGAGGACTTGGATGCCCGAGCTCTCAGTACCATCCGGTTATGTCTAGCGGATGAAGTTCTCTTCAACATCGTTGAAGAGACTACGGCGTCAGGTTTGTGGGAAAAACTTGAAAACCTTTATATGACAAAATCATTAACCAACAGAATTTATCTGAAACGACAGTTATACAGTCTTCGAATGAAAGAAGGTTCAAGCGTTGCAGAACATTTGAATGTTTTTAATACACTAATTTGTCAATTAACAAATATGGAAGTCAAAATACAGGAAGAAGATAAAGCCATAACCTTGCTGTGTTCTCTGCCTGAATCATGGGATCACTTCGTAACCTCAATCAGCTTCAGCTCTGCTGATTCTTTGAAGTTTGAATCAGTCGTGGGAGCTCTTCTGTCTGAAGAAGTACGAAGGAAATCCAACACTGATACAACTGCATCAAAAGCCATGGTCGCTAGAGGACGCTCAAAGGAAAGAGGAGAAAAACCAAGGGGATCTTCCAGGTCGAAATCGAAGGGCAAGAAGTGTAAGGCAAAATGTTGGAACTGCGGTAAAGTTGGACACTTGAAGAAGGACTGTTGGAAACGGAAGGAATCCGAAAACCTGAAGAACGAAGCGAATCAGGCTAATTCAGGTATGGTAGACGAAGTTTTATCTGCTGAAGAATTGTGTATGATAGATGAAACTTCACATGAATGTAATGTCTCTCAGAGTTTTGATAGCTGGCTGTTAGACTCTAGTGCTTCGCATCATATGTGCCCACATAGAAACTGGTTTACTTCGTATGAAAATGTAAACGGTAGTTCTGTGTTTATGGGTAACAATATGTCATGTCAGACTGTTGGGATGGGAGATATCAGGATTAAGATGTATGATAACACAGTTATGACATTAACTAGTGTTAGACATGTACCTGATTTGAAGAAAAATTTAATCTCTTTGGGAGTGTTGGATTCAGATGGTTATAAGTTTACAGGTCAAGATGGCGTCTTGAAGGTCTTCAAAGGTGCTCTTATGGTTATGAAGGCAGAAAAGGTCGGAAATCTTTACAGGTTAAAAGGAAGTACTCAGGTCGGTGAAGCAGCGGTTGCGTCAGAAAAGGAGGAAGCAGGTACTCGTCTGTGGCATCAGCGTTTGGGTCATATGAGCGAGAAAGGTCTTCACACACTGATGAAACGTAAATCTCTTCCTGGTCTGAAATCCTTGAATTTAGATTTCTGTAAACATTGTGTGTATGGAAAACAGTGTAAACAGAGATTTAAAGTTGGCAATCATAATAGTAAAGATGTTTTAGACTACATTCATTCTAATCTGTGGGGGCCTTCCCCTGTTATGTCATATGGAGGTGCATTGTATTTTTTAACGTTCATTGATGATTACTCTCGTAGAGTTTGGGTCTATATGCTAAAAAGGAAAGCTGATGTATTCAATGTCTTTAAACAATTTAAAGTAATGGTAGAGAAAAGAACAGGCAAATCTATTAAATGTCTAAGAACTGACAATGGTGGTGAGTTCACTTCTGTTGAGTTTGAACAATACTGTAAGGATGAGGGCATTGTTAGACACAAAACTGTTGTTTATACTCCTCAGCAAAATGGTGTTGCTGAGCGTATGAATCGGACTCTTATGGAAAGAACCAGGAGCATGATCAACAATGCTAACTTGCAAAAGGAGTTGTGGGCAGAAGTAGTATCTACTGCTTGTTATTTAGTTAACAGATCACCTTCAGTAGCAATTGATTGTAAAATTCCTGAAGAAGTTTGGATAGGTCAGTCTTGTGACTATTCTCATTTGAGGATATTTGGTTGTGATGCTTATTCTCTTATTCCGAAAAATCAGCGTTCAAAATTAGATCCAAAGTCGAAATGTTATGTCTTTGTTGGGTATGACTATGCAGTGAAAGGATATAGGTTGTGGGATCCTACATTGCGGAAGATAGTCATTAGTAGAGATGTAACATTTGATGAATCCTCTTTGTTAAAATCAAATGTTGAAAGAATGGAATAGGAACAGGTATCGCCGAGTCAACGAGTTCAGTTGGAGGCTAGATCTTTCGGTGACAGTCGAAAGGAAGGAGAGACTTCTGGAGACAAAGGTGTTGAAGACACAAAGGAAGTCGTTGAAGCTTCTGAACCAGTGCAAGTTTCTGAACCAGTTCAGCAACCAGTCACTCTGAGAAGGTCTACAAGGGAAAGGAAAACTCCCAAAAGGTATGAAGATTCTACTTCATCTTTTGCTTTGGTTACTGAAGATGGGGAACCGTCTTGTTATCAGGAAGCGATAGATGATGCAGATAGCGAGAAATGGAAAAAGGCTATGGAAGAAGAAATGGACTCCTTAGCCAAGAACAATACCTGGGATCTTGTAGAGCTTCCTGAAGGGAGAAGTGTTGTTGGATGTAAATGGGTCTTCAAGCTGAAACGGAAAGTTGATGGTAGTATCGAAAGATATAAGGCGAGACTGGTAGCAAAAGGGTATTCTCAGGTTGAAGGTATAGACTTTCATGAGATTTTTTCTCCAGTTGTAAAACTTGTTTCTATACGTACTGTGTTGGCACTAACTGCGTTGCTTAATCTTGAGTTAGAACAGTTAGATGTTAAAACAGCTTTTCTACATGGTGATTTGAACGAAGAGATATATATGGAACAACCAGAAGGTTTTGTACGAGGTCGCAGCAGAAGATTAGTTTGCAAGCTCAGGAAATCATTGTATGGTCTGAGGCAGTCTCCCAGACAATGGTACAAGAAGTTTGATTCCTTCATGGTGAGTCAGAACTTTATAAGAAGTGAGTATGATCATTGTATGTACTTCAAAAGTTTCAATGGCATATTCATTATCTTAACTTTGTATGTTGACGATATGCTTATTGCAAGCAAAAGCATGGAAGAGATCAACAGGTTAAAGGCTCAACTCTCTAGGGCGTTTGATATGAAGGATCTTGGAGCAGCAAAACATATCTTGGGCATGGAGATACACAGAGACAGGAAAAATGGTAAGCTTTGGTTATCACAGCAGAAGTATGTGGAGAAGGTACTTGAAAAGTTCTCTATGAATAATGTGAAACCTGTTAATGTTCCCCTAGCTTCCCATTTTAAGCTTTCTTCGGTTTTAAGTCCTAGAGCTGATGAAGAAAAGCAGTATATGTCTCATGTACCATATGCAAATGCGGTAGGCAACTTAATGTATGCGATGGTATCTACAAGACCTGACATTTCACATGCAGTTGGAGTTGTCAGCAGGTTCATGGCAAATCCAGGTAAAGAACATTGGCTAGCAGTGAAATGGGTGCTTCGATATCTAAGAGGCACAAGAGATCATTGCATCGTCTTTAATGGTAGTGAAGGATCAGTCTGCGGATATGTAGATGCTGACTATGCAGGTGATTTGGACAAAAGAAGATCTACTACAGGTTACGTCTTTACTCTTGCAGGTGGAGCAATTAGTTGGATGTCAAAGCTTCAAGACACAGTTGCATTGTCCACTACCGAAGCTGAATATATAACTGCTTCAGATGCCAGTAAAGAAGCAATCTGGTTAAAGGGTTTGCTCGATGAAATTGGAAGAACGCAGGAGAAAGTGAGTGTACTTTGTGACAGTCAAAGTGCTATTCACTTGGCCACAAACCCTGCCTATCACAACAGAACCAAGCACATTGATGTGAGATATCATTTTCTGAGACATGTGATCGATGGTGGAAAAGTAGCTCTTAAAAAGGTCCATACACGAGAAAATTGTGCAGACATATTCACAAAGCCAGTTACAGTAGAGAAGTTGCGGTGGTGTTTAGCTTCTCTTGGCTTGCAGGAGAGATGATGAATGGGAAAATTGTTGTCAAGGTGGAGTTTGTTAGTTTGACAACGAATTTGGGTAAATGTAGTTAAACAGTTTTGTAATGAGTAATTTAGTTATGTAATGGTAGTTATTCACATGAATATATCGAATGCTCATGTAGAGGAAAATTCATTCTTGAATAAAGCAGATACAAATTCAGTTTTATATTTCTTGGTCTTCTCCCATTTTCTTGCTATTCTTCCTACAATCTCTGCCATTATTTCAGCACCCATCTCAATTATCCTCAGAGCTGATGGACCAATCTCATGATGCAATCCCATCCCAATCCCGTCTCAATTGTGAGGTGGGGAGGTTTTATCCTCAGAGATGAGGTGGGGAGGTTTTATCCTCAGAGATCATGGAGTTGTCAGGTGGGGAGGTTTTATGATCTATGTCTCAATTGTGAGGTGGGGAGGTTTTATCCTCAGAGATGAGGTGGGGAGGTTTTATCCTCAGAGATCATGGACTTGTCAGGTGGGGAGGTTTTATCACAGAGATCATGGACCAATCTCATTATTCAATCCCATTCCAAACATGATTATATTCACTTGAAACCGATCCGTCTCAAACATGCCTATATACACCTGAAAACTACTTTAAGCACGATATACACCTCAAAACTACTCCAGGCACCATTTCTCTGAGTTAAAAAAAAAAAAACACTTTTAGTTAAAAAAAGCCCTTCATGGACGAATCTCATGATCCAATTCCATTCCAAACATGACTATATACACTTGAAACCAATCATTTAGTTAAAAAAAAAAAAAAAAAAACCTTCATCCTGAGCGGCGTCTTGTTGTCTGGAATGAATGCAACTGCACAGTCCAGCATTCACATCTGCCTTGGGGCTCCTCCGTGCTATGATAATGATCACTTGAATAATCCCCAAAGTGAAAGATGGTTTACTTCACACGCATAAGGAGGAAACCTCCATCCTAATCGAAAGCTCAGCACAACATGCTTTCCTAGATACAGGAGTTCTATTTCTGACTCTTTGGTGCGCGCTAGAACGAAAGCCGTTCTGTTTCATAGAAAGTAATCAATATCAAGCAGTAAACATTGATAGATCACTATACCTCCTCCATGGCATCAATGCTCTTAACCATTCACTAAAACCCTACAATGGAGCAATTGTAGCGTACTCAACACGTTCGGTCCGTACAGTCGTGCACTGCGTTTCGTTACTTAAGTCGCAACTATCTTCCCGTTCTTCATTACCACGCAGGCAACGCCTACCGGACTAGATTTGTAACATACGCTAACTGCAAAACAGTCTACTGTCACTTACAATCGGCATGCACACAACATTTCCTAATGAATTCGGAACAGCAGAACAGCAATCCGAATTCCTTCAGCCAGACATCCATGTAATCTAATGCCATCTAACGCAATTATTGTTGAAGAAATACGGAATGCGTCCTACATCGACAAAAAGGAGTTGTCGTACATCAACAGAAAGGAGTTTGTTTTTAGTATTATTTTTTTTGGAAGTTTTTTAAGTGGGTTTTTATGTCTTTCAGCAATTTATTTAAATCATAAATTTGATGAGCAATTTCGACACAAATTTATTTAAATCATAAATTTGATGAGTAATTTCCACACAATTAAAGTGTTGTCATAAATTTGATGAGCAATTTCCACACAAATTTATTTAAATCATAAATTTGATGAGCAAGTCAAAAAACCAATTTATATAATCCAAATTAAAATTTCACTTCAAATTTTTCTTTTAAAGTCCAACACAGAAAATCCAAAAAAATCACACTAAATACAACCTGTGAGGTTAAGTAGATTGCAGATTCCCGGCATATTCGGAATCCGATGGACATGGGCATGGTAAAAAAATTGACCATATTCATATCGTCATATTCTCAAATATTCAGAGAATCTGCAATCAACTTAAAAATGGCCAAATACAACTCCAAACCCCTAACCTAAAAGGCGACCTGGTTCAACTTGTTCTGATCAACAGGCACAGACCACTAGTTTTCAGATAACAGTAAAGTTCTGAAACATCCCAATGCATTATTGCATTGATCGATCTTTTCTCGTTTGTGTCGCACCAAAGCAATTGATTTATCGGTGACTGTTGCTGAGGTCATGCTGCACGATTCTCACACTTTTAGCCAGGTGGCCTCCTCACCGGACGAACACAGACTGTGTACCATGCATAACCCATAACCAACAAGTGCAATCTTCCAGGCTCCCAGATATAGCAGATGCCACTGTCACTTACAGCAGATATCGTGGCGGATCATAATTTTTACTCGATCTCAGCAGAGCAGATCTACAGATGTACGACGATTTTGTTCTTTTCCAGCTCCTCCACGTCATCCTTTTCTTTTTATGCTCTCGGATTCCATTTCTTTTTATGCTCTCGGAGTCCATCGGCACTGTGCTACTGGTCCAATTTTAAGACCAGTATAACAAAAATGTGCAGGTGAAGGTGGAAAAAAAACATATAAATATTGATTAGTTAGTTTGGAAACTATTATTTTGAACGTTCTCATTTCCTTAAAAGATTAACATATATTAAACTTATAAACAAACTGAATTCGTTTGAGTAGTATTGAAACTGAATCCTTTTCAATTTCAGGTAAGAGAACGGAATAATTTCCAATATCACGTAAGAATACTGTAAATTACTTAATATTATGTTACTCTGGTGCATTTATATAAATTTAATGTTCGTTAAATAGGTTGTAATCTAACCAGTAATTCTGTTAGAAAATAGTAGAAATTTTAGTAACATATTAATTAAAAAAAATTTAGAAATTTTGGAAAATATGGGTTATATTTCTCAAGTTTCATGATTTGGGTTTTATAGATTTTTTATGACACTGAATTCATTTCCACCATAAAAAAACTATTTAAACATTCCTATAGTTAGATTTTTTACAAAAAAAAATTAACTAGATTCCAACAAAAAATTATTTTCTTAATAAAATTATAAACTCAATATACAACACCATTAAATATTAACAAATATCAATATTTGTGTCTTTATCTTAACATTGAAAAATATATATACACATATATATAATTCTTAAAATTTATTACTATTATTAATTATATATATAACTTTTAAAAAAGTAATAACAATAGAGATTAATGCTACACCTATGGATCAAGAAACAACAACATCTGAATAATCTCATTCCGGTGGGGCGGAGGGCGAACTCGAGGGCGCGAAGTTAAGGTTTCAAAGGAGCTCGAAGGTTGCTCCCTATGGAGCGCAGCAGAGGAGGGAGCTCCACTCCCTCCTACAAGGAAGCAACTGCCAGTAGGGGCAAGGCACCATTGGCTAGAGTCAGAGGTTCTGGTGAAGAAGGGGAAAAAAATAATAAGGAGGAGTCAGATGGGGCTAGGTCCAAGGAAAACAGTAACACAAAGGACAAAGAGGAAGAAGACAAAAGCCAAGGAACAAGGGACATAAATCAAAAGGGACACTTCAGGCCTAAAACGGAGATTACACCGAGAGTAGTGTTGAATGATCCTGCTTTGCAGGAGCACATGGACCATATGGGGACGTATGCCATAATCTACAAATTCATGGGAATTTAGCCCTCTGAAAAGGCATTACAGACATGGATCAAATACCACTAGAAACCCAAAGGCAGTATTGAACTCCATCTGGAATCAAAGGGTTTTTTTACTGTGGTAATTACTAACATAGAAGATAAAGACAGAATATTCGAAGGGGGACCCTATTTTTTTGCAGCAGCAGGCCTCTATATGAGGCCATGGAAAATGAACTTCGTTCTAGAAAGGGAGACATTCACCTCGGTACCTGTATGGGTAAGGCTCTATTCCCTACCTCTCGATTATTGGCAACGTGGATCGCTTGCTGCCATTGGCAATAAGCTTGGGCGCTATGTGAAAGCTTCGAAAGCCACTAGAAGGGGTAAATATACTTCTTATGCTAGGATTTGCGTAGAAATGGATCTATCAGGTGCTCTCTCGGGCGAATTAATCCTGGAAGTTTTTGATGAGGAATGGGTCCAAACGGTGGATTATGAGCATATCCCATTCAGATGTCGTAAATGCCACGAACATGGTCACTTGATTAGAGACTGTCCTCTTAGTAAAGTAGACAATAAAGGAGAACCTAGAACTGTGAAGGATACTGAAAGCTTTCAAAGAGTGGTAAGTAAAGGAAAAGGAGGCAGAAAGGGATCAAGGCAACATTACAGTGAAGGGCAAAAGAACAATACGAACAAGTCTCAAGTACTGGAAGAAATGGAAGATACGATAAGTGAAGACCAAGCAATGGAGGAAGAACCTAAGAAAAAGAGAAGGAGGAGAACTACATCATAACACAGGGGATTTTTAACAGGAAAGAAACTATGAATAGTGAGACTGAAGTAGAAATGGATATGGAAATGACACAAAGTGAAAGAGATATGGAAGATCATAAAGTACAAGAATTCTAGAAAAGGAACACCTAGATTTGGAAGGGTTCTTGATGAAGGGAACTACGGGAGGGATAGATTCACTACCCAAGAGGACTGCAACAGAATACAACAGTTGTTTTTATGGAAGACTTAGGAAATAGGGTTAGAAATAGGAACTACCATTGATAAGCTAGAAAACAAAGGAGTGAAAACAATGAAACCAACCCTGGGAGTAGCTCCTAGAAATATTGGTAAAAAGAGAGGCCAGAAAAAGCAGAAGAAACTTCTGATGGAGTGTGGAAAGCTAATGATAGATTCGGGTAAGATGAAAGACCTAATCAGTTACTCCTTTACAAGTCTTTAAATAATGAAATTTACATCTTGGAATATCAGAGGTCTAGGAAGTAGAGGAAAACAAAGATTGCTTAGTCATAGAATGAAACAAGATATGCCAGACATGATTTTCATCCAGGAAACGAAATGTTCCATTCAGAAGATAAGACTCATACATAGCAAATGGCTCAGTAGATATGAGTTTCTAGAAGTTAAAGAGGAGAACACAGCGAGGGGTATTCTTACCTTTTGGAATCCCTAAAGGATCAGCATTATGGATGCAGAGGCATCAAGAAATTATCTATCAGTGGTCATTCAACCTGTCAGGGTGTCAGAAACTTTTCTGGTAACAAATGTTTATGGTCCACAAAAATTAGAGGATAAACTCAAATTGTTAGAATCCCTTAGTGACCTCAGGAGCAGACAGACTGGATTTCCTTGGATCATGGGAAGAGATTTTAACATGATCAAATCTCTCTCAGAAATGAAATGAGGTACCAGAGTGCTCAATAAAGACTCCTTAGCATTTCAATCATTTACAGACAATATGAATTTGGTGGAGTTAGATTCAAGCAATGGCCTTTTTACATGGAACAATAAAAGAGGAGGAGAGGCGTTGGTAGCGTCTAAGTTAGACAGGTTCATGATATCGGAGGATTTAATGTTTCTAAATAGTGAAATCACAACCAGAGTGCTTCCCTTTGGAGGTTCAGACCACTGCCCGGTTCAGTTGGAAATCAAGGGTATAGATTCTCCTAGGAATAGACCCTTCAGATTCGAAAACATCTGCCTCTCCCACCCGGAGTTCATTAGCAACATTGAAAAATGGTGGGCTGAAAACTTGCAAATACAAGGATCTAGGATGTACCTTCTTCATAAAAGATTAAAGCACATTAAGTTTAGACTAAAGGAATAGAACCGAAAGGATTTTGGTAACATTTTTGAGGAAAAACAATCAATGGAAATTAAAATTCTAGAACTCAACAAGGCAGGGATGATGAAATCAGAGACATTCAAAGAAACTTCCTGTGGGGAAAGGAGGTAAGGGATGATCATGCAATTGGACATTGCCAAAGCATATGGCAAGGTGAATTGGAATTATATAAAGAAGGTTCTTTACGCCTTTGGGTTCGACCACAACTGGGTCAGATGGGTTATGGCGCTGGTCTCCTCCTCCAGCTTTTCCATTCTGGTCAATGTATCCCCCTCAGAAATCTTCAATCCTTCTAGAGGCCTCAGGCAGGGAGACCCTCTTTCTCCCTTCCTCTTTATTCTTATGATGGAAGGGCTCGGGCGATCCATTAAGCAAGCCAAACATATGGGAAAAATTAGAGGTCTTCAAATTTCCGAGAATGGTTCTGTGCTGACTCATCAACAATTTGTGGATGATACCTTACTGCAAGGCGTTCCAACAGTCAAAGAGGCTTTGGCCTTCAAACAAATTCTTAAAGATTTTGCCCAGGCTACAGGTATGGATGTCAACCTCTCTAAATAAAAAATCTTCTTCTTTAGCACTAACATTGCAATCCAAAGAAATATTTCAAGAATTCTCAAATTCCATCATGATTCCCTCCCCTCTAAATATTTAGGAATTCCTCTTATTGACAGACCCATGCATAAGAGTATTTGGGAACCGGTCCTTAATAAGTTGCAGGATAAAGTAAAAAACTGGACCTTCCGTGCCTTGAACCTGGCTGGCAGGTTAGTTCTGACTAAGGCTGTTCTTCAATCCATCCCAGTTTTTATGTTATTAGCTCTCCCAGCTCCAAAAGGGGTCCTAGAGCAAATCAGGGACATTCAAAGAAACTTCCTGTGGGGAAAGGAGGAAACTAGAAAGAAATGGGCCCTGGTTTCTGGGGAAAAAATATGCAAACCCAAAAGTCAGGGGGGACTTGGCCTAGACGATCAAGAGATTCTTTGTAAAGATCTAGGAGCCAAACTCTAGTGGAGATGGGTGCAGGAGCCAAAAGAACAGTGGGCCAGGATATGGAAAGAGAAATATGCCAGCTTGTGGCATAATAATGATCTCATAAGAATGCTTGGAACTATAAAAGGTTCCTACATATGGAACAGAGCCTGGGAGAACAAAAGTCTAGTTCAAAATAATAGTTTCTGGGAAATTAAAGCAGGAGATCTTGCTCTTTTTTGGGAGGAAAAATGGCAACAGGAACCAACACTATTAACAGAGAATTTTATTTGCCTCAAGCAGGAAACAGATGCCCAAGGGTTAATCAGAGTTAAAGATTTTTGGGATCTTTTGCATACCTCGGAAAAATGGAGAAGTTGGAGGAACATTGATTGTGGAGAGGCGAGCCCCCTAAAAATCAAAGCATCGGCTCTTGGGGACTTTCTCAAGCAAAGGATGATCTTAAAAACAGAAGGGCGGGATCAATTGAGATGGGGTAATAACAAGCGAGGAGCCTTTAATCTCAGGGAAGCCAAGCATTATCTACTAGGGCTGAATTATAGTGTTCCAGACAAGACCTGGACACATCTCTGGAGGCAGCAAGGATGGATGAAGATCAAGATTTTTATGTGGCTGGTCCATCACAAGAAAATATTGACTTGGGATAATATTAGAAGAAGGGGAATAATGGGGCCCTCTAGATGCCAGCTCTGTGAGGAGCAGGAGGAAACAATAGAATATATTCTCAATAGATGCTCTTAAATTACTTCGCTGTGGGAGTCGTTCTCTTTAATTTTCCAGCAATTTGATAGGGATAGAGGTAGTATCACAAATACCCTAAACCACTGGAGAAAAAATTTCAAGGAGAATGAATCCCTTAATTTGGCCTGGTCCTTCACACCCGACTTTATTATCTGGAACATTTGGAAAGAAAGAAATAGAAGAATTTTCAAGAATGTTAAGTCTTCAGCACAACACCTTCTTGAACTTATCTTGAAACAAATCAGAGAGACTGTTAGATCTATGGTTAAGAATATCCCCTCAAATCCACCCACTGATGAAGAGCAGAGAATTTTCAAGCTTTTGGGAATGCAAGGGACAACTCCTCAAGGTAGAAATAGAAAGGATATAACCATGGTTACAGAGAAGGATTACTGGCAACCCCCACCGAAAGGTTTTCTAAAATACAACATTGATGGTGCCTCTAAAGGCAATCCGGGAAATGCGAGTTATGGAGGACCTCTAAGGGATGACGAGGGCAATATTATTTTTATCTTCCACTACCATTTAGGTAGAGTTACTAATAACATGGTGGAAGTGATGGCTCTGGAGCAGGGTCTAGAGTTTCTATCACAGAATCATCGCTCAAATGTCATTGTGGAAGCAGAGTCTGAGATAACCATCAATGCAGCAAGAAGAATCAATGGTGGTTCTATGCCGGAAAGAGTCTTGAATCATTGGAAACTTATCCAGGTTTATCAAAGAATACAGATGCATCTAAAGGGCCTCCAAACCATAAGCTTCAACCACATTCGACGTAAGGCCAATAAACTGGCCGACTTACTAGCCAATCAAGAGGTGAACAATGCAGAAGGTGGAATGGCTAAAAAGTGGCAAGAAATTCCTCCAAGTCGTCTAAAGGCTATTTGCGAAGACCAAGCGACAGAGGACAGGGAGGTTTTTCGAGATCGAGCTGGGTGGAATTCCACGATTGGTTGACATTGGGGGGTTCTCACTGAGTACAACAAGACGAACCAGTGAGGCAGAGAGTCATGTTTGGGCTCATCTTCTCTCGTATCATCTCGACGAGGTTTCCCAAGTTCAGACGAGGGAGATCAACAGGCGCTATAAGTACCCAGTATTATCTGACAGGCGGTTATTCAGATTTCGAGGTGCTAGATTGTAAAACCACCCCCCAAGCGGTTTTCTGTTGCTCACATCGCCTTTAAGTGGAAAGCGGTTTCGGAGATATCGCAGTGATTCCAATCAATCTATAACACGTGGCTGGGGGTGGGTTCCGAAACCGCCCTTTATCGCACGTTAATGTCGGGTCATCTTGGCCAGTGCAATATCATTCTCATCCGTAGGATGATGGCAAAGGCGATCAATGGTTGGTTTTGTTCGTGGTTCATGGTGGGGTAGTACCGCTTAATTTTAGGTCTTCTTGAGCTAAGCGATTTCCCCTCAGCCGTTGATCTTCTTGCTTCTTTTGGACGGGTCATCTTGGCGAGTGCAATATCATTCTCATCCGTAGGATGATGGCAAAGGCGATCAACGGTTGGTTTTGTTCGTGCTTCATGGTGGGGTAGTACCGCTTAATTTTAGGTCTTCTTGAGCTAAGCGATTTCCCTTCAGCCATTGATCTTCTTGCTTCTTTTGGACGACCCAAATAGTTCGGATCTTCCCGAGTTTGGGGTAGCGGGAAGTCCGCGAGTTGTTCCTTGGGTTTGAGATTTTTGTTGTAAGGCTAGGAGGTTTAGCCCTACGTGTCAGGGATGTTTCTTTCTTTTCTCTTTCCTTGGCATCGGGTGGATGTTTGTAAAAAATGTACACTATTTTTAAGCTTTTTGTAATAGAAGGATCCATACTTGCTTTAACAAAAAACAATAAAAATTAATAATTTGTAAATATTTTATTTTACAATATTATAAATTAATATAATAATTTACTAATAATATATATAAAAAAATATAACTAATTAAAACATCTTAATTCTTAAAAAATACTCTCTTTAATTAACACAAATATATATATAATTAATTAATTATAACAATCCTATTCCAAAAATATCCATTTGTGTGTCACTTTAGAAGACTCGTATTGGATCCTACTGCCCACCTGACACGCAATCGTTTGAGTTCTGTAGATAGGGCAAAGACCTACTGCCCACCTGACACGCAATCGTTTGAGTTCTGTAGATAGGGCAAAGAATGGTAAACGCTAGTGTCATTTGGATCTGAAGTCAATTGTAACTTCCGAGATTCGTACACCTCGATGAATTACATCAACTGAATAGAGACAATGGAAGTCATATTTTGAGATCCATTCATCGCCTTCAAAAAATTTCTGAAATATTGTGTTTGAGGGTCATTATCCAAATATTGTACTAGGGATGGAAGAAACTGTCGATAATAATGTGAAGGAGTTGAACTGCCAGGCGGATTAAACCTTCTTTGACCCTGGGTAACACTTCGTCGAATTTCTCAGAGGCATCTGCGTCTTGCAAAAGTTTAGGAGACTGCTCCCATGGCTGTACTAAATCATTAGAGTAATACGAATTAAAAATGTGGAAGATGAAATTTAGGAATGTATCACACAATTTACAGGTAAGACAGGGTGTAAAAAAAGCTGCCAAGTTGTATTGTTAAATATTTATGACAAAAGTTTGAAGAGAACAAAATTTGGAGCAGAGAATTTGTTTTTTTCAGTATTACAAAATCACTTAAAGAAGAGTACATTGGAAACATCAGTAATAAATGAGTGGAGTTAAACTCACTTAAACTAGACTAAGTGAAACTGAATTAGGACATTTGGAGAGACTGTTTTGACACCTAACAGAGGGTTGGGATTAGATTCTCCAACAATTCATTAATTAATCAAACAACATTAGCTATGTGATTACGTTTTAGTTAGGTATATCAAACAGACTCCTAAAAAATAAGATTAAACACCTAAATAAAACCGCAATCTAAACCACTCATAACTATTTTCCCTATTATTTCCAAATATCCACATAATAGAGAAATGATTAATTTCTACGCCTAATATTTCCCTAAACCATACAAATTTCACATTTCCAAAAAACTTAGTGAAAATATCAGCAGGATTAAATATTATAATATTCAATGAAAAATTATCTTCTCAATAAAATGAAAGTCAACATGCTTTTTACTGGCCTAAATTAAAAATATGAAAAGCAGAATGAACCACACAACTTACAGTTAAGACAAACTGCACCTGGAAGCTGCGAAACAGCACTGCTAAAAGTTCATTAATTAAGCAAACAAAATTATACATATTTATGTGATTACATTTTTGTTAGGAAAATTAAATAAACTCATAAAAATTAAAATCTAGCCAAATAAAAATACAATCTAAACAACTCACAAACGCATTCTCCATTATTTCCAAATATACAGATGCCCGCGAATATTTCCTCATATATAAAAACGCCCGGAGTTGCAGGCCTTGAGATTTTTGAATGTGGAATTATTTGAAGTTCGAATCTGCTGTATATGATTAATTGCCTCTAGTGTATAGATGACTTAACTCTCGTTTAGATATGTATAACGCTAAAATTAAATTAGTTATTGATTACAATTGATGATGTGTGGAACTAGTAGATAAACACACTCAATTGAATTACAGGAATTGTTCTGCGATGTGGTTATATCGAGTTGCAGAAAGATCAGTGCAGTGATTAAAACTATGAAACGTCGCTATGGTTTCTGGGGAAGTTATTTGGCAGCACCACTTTGGAGTTTTAATAAAATTAGTAAATTGGGAGAAGAAAACAATGATAGGGATTTTTCTCAAGTGTGTTTTTGACTTACGTGTTTACGCATTGAGCACGGAGTATCGGAACAGCCATAGCATGTTATGTTATGTTATGAGATGAGTTGATGTTATTGATTAAGCACTTGACGTTGCAGTACCGGTAACATAGGAAGGCCAAGTGCAAAGATAATTTTCAGTGACATTTGGTTGTTATTTTGAAACTTTTTCATGCCTGTGTTCCTTTGTTTGATGGGACAGCCAACAAATTGTTAAAAACTGCCTTTTTAGGAGTACTGAGATCACGAGTCTGCTTGTTAAAAACTACCTTTCTAGGAGTACTGAGATCACGAGTCTGCATTGAACAGCAGAACAAAGCAATTTCGTTTTACAAGTCATGAGATCACAAGTTTACATTGAATGGGAGCTTTCTACAAATATCAAGGTGTTATATTCTATTTCTGATTGGAAATCTGATGCGCAGGAAGTTATTTTTTTTATGTAATGTAAATGAACTTAACATCAAAGTAAAGATAACAAAAAAAAATTACAAATAATTTCAAATGATTTTATAATATACCATGAAAAAATTCAAAATAATATTGCAAAAAAAAGAGAAAATTTGAAGGGAAAAAACCGAAAGATAAACGACTTTTACCTTATGATGTTAGCAGTCCGCTTCTTCTCTTCTATATATAACTCGGATGTAAATAAAATAAAGGGTGGGGACACAAACATATTAAGACATCAAAACATTGTCGATTTCAAAACAATGTGAGGATTTGGTGTAGGTACTAGGAAAAAAGGAAAATGAAATTTATGACAAAAAGCTACGAAATGTTATTAATATGAAATCAATTAAAATTGAGAAGTACAAAAATGGTTATTATTAGAGTAAATTTTTATTATTTATTATTAATAATAAGAAGGTTAAAAATTATATTTAGAAATATATAAAAAATGTAATTCTTATGGTACTTTATTTTACATTATTTTATCATAGTAAAATTAATTATAAACATTTTAATAGCCCTACGGGGTAGGCAAGTTGGTAATCACAATGTGGTGAAGTTCGTTAGAAAGACGGGCTTTGTACTGAAGGTCACGAGTTCAATGCCCACGGACTAACCCAGAGCTGTGAAGAGGGGCAGGTGTTGTTTCCCAGGGGTTATAGTGGTAATGGTCAGAATCGACCCCGTGTAATGCGAGTTGCGAGGCTGCTCCAGTTGCCGATTCCTTTGTTAACAAAAAAAAAATATAAACATTTTAATAAAAAAACTAAGTAAGCAACATTTTATTAGTAAAAGTATGTTACATAGAATACAACTATAAATTTGTTGTGAGGCCACGAAGATTTGATAGAGTAACATGTACCATGCAAAAATAAAAAGAGAGTTTACAAAAATAACTTTTTCCGAAATTCCTACATGAATGGCCATAAAAAATGGAACCATGTGGTGAGCTAAGGAGGAACAAAAATAAATGAAACTAAATAGAAAATTCATTCAATAGCTTTCTTTCCCTTGGACCCAAATGGAACTTGTTTCGCTTTATTGATTCCTTCTTTTTCGGTGCTTGCATTACGTCGAGCCTCGTCATCCAATGGAAATTTGGGCAGCGTTGGTGGGGGGTTGCTTCAAGCTACAGACATTTGCTTCAGGTTTCTAGCTTGGAGAACCTTTGACAACATGACCTTTGTCTTCCACTTTTCCTATTGGGAGATCATGGAGAGGAGGGGAGCGAGGTTGGTGGGTAGAATTTCTATCCTTAGAAAATTCCAAGGAACTAGAGGACACCAAGGATACATGAGCAAGTAGGAATTATATACCAATGGATATGAATAGATTGCATAATGAGAGATGAGTTCTACATATTTGAGCATTTGTTTCTGCCATACTTCTCTCAATGCCTCCTCTCACTAGCTCCATAGTCCAAAGATGGCATACCAGCAAGTTCTAGACAAACCAATGTGCATCATCCAATCTTCTTCTTTCATTGACCTCCAGGGAAGCCACACTACAATTGGTATGTATAGGAACATCTAATTTGAATAACTCCATGTAGTCGTCAATCCAAAGAATGTGATATGGACGTTCACGACCTCTGCCTCTCCCCATACCCACCATGTCTTGCTCTTCCTCTTCCTCTATCCATGATGGTAAATTGAGAATCGATGAACCATTTGTAATGATCTATGGTGACAATGATGGGGAGAGTGAAGGAATGGTTGTGCCTATTAGCTATTTGCATGAAGGAATGTAGGGGGAGACCACAAGGTTGGGACATGAACAAGGACATAAGCATTAATTGGCACACTAGAGCAGTTGTGAGGGAGATCATGAAGCAGATGTTGAAGTAATGAGCTAGATGAGTTGTAATAACTCACACATCTATCACCTGGAGAGAGACTCTAGCACATGACCACCACTTGGAGGATTTTATCATTTCAAGAGTGAATTTTGTCATGCGCATTCTGAAAGGGCTCCATTGTAAAAAAAAGCCACCGAGATCCGAGAGAATTAATTTTAATACAATATTTTTTGATACTTTTCTTTTAATATTAAATTAATATATGTTAAGTTCATAACTTATTAATTAAAATAAGAATAAAAAATTCATATAAAAAGATCCATAACTCACATATATATTATTGGATTAAACTAGATGTAAAATCAAACGAGAATCATTTATACAAAATGTTGAAACAAATGGAAAAAAATAACTAGACTTAAAAGCATTTCTTAGTGAACCATTTCAAAACATTCTAACATATTTCTGACATTTCAAAATTTTATATACTATGGAAATTTATTCAATATTAAATCAACTATTTAACATATGTATTATTTAACTCCTAGTGTGGTTGCTTAAATGGGGGTACAAAAAGTGATTAAGTGAGGTAATAGTTGAGGGAGATGGGGATCTACGATCCACCTACATGGAAATTGTATATGAAGATGGTTCATGCACATGTGGTAAGGTTTCCTTTTGCATTACACTTTGTCTTCAGGATGTGTTTGATGGCCTCTCCCATTAGGAATCATCATTATTCTTCAAGAAAGGGATATAGAATAGCTCTCATGTCAAGGAAAAGGGGTGAAAGTATGGATACTTGGCATTATCTAAAAGACTTTGGTTAGAAAATTATTTGTATTTAGGCACAATTTCTCTTTGAGAACTCAATTTTTCTAGGTTTTATATTCTTGGATAATTTCAAAATATTTTATAACAAATCTCTTCCTAGCTCAAGGAAAGTTTTTGGCATTGGGATCTTGTATTACATTGTTTGGTATTGTGGCAGTTTTTTCTTTCTAGTGCTCATTAAGGAGACTTGTATTCCATTGTGGGATTTGGTTACAATCTAATTTTTTGGTGACCAACAATAGGATTCGGGTGGAAACTTGGTCAAAGAATTCCGTTATTCTACACTCAGGTTCAACCCATATGGGAGCACGTGTTGCACATTATTATTTCAAGTCTATGACTAGTAACTTTATTTTTCTAGAGGTCTACTCCTTTTCTAGAATGTGGCCTTATTATTACCACTCGATGCCTTTGTTACAAAGCTTATAATTTTTGTTGTATCATGTTTTATTAGCCATTTTCCACAAGGTGTGGGACCTGTGGTAGGATTCAACATTTAGTTTGATTTCAACAATGAAGGTGTGGGTTTTACTCCATTTTTGGCATAATTTCTCACCACCTTTTCTGTATGGCTTGGAATTCAAGCTTGTCCTTAGCTCTCTTTATTGGCTCAAATTATTCTTTATATGTCATTGTGGTTCTACTATGTTTTTCCCTATAGTTATACTACTTTAGTCTTGTTAGGTTTCAGTCTCCCTTGCTATTCCATAGTTTTTGTCACTATGCTGCGAAGTATTGGTTTGGAGGGTCACCATGTGAGGAGTTCTAAGCACCCTCCCAATTCAAGGGAACAATACTTAGTTGAATATTATGTAGGAATATTTGTGCAACCCACTCACTTGATGTCAGATTAGAAATCCAAAATGAAGAAAGAGCGGCAAGCATAGAAGGATGATTGATATTAGATGCTCAAGCAAAGAAAAAGTTAGGAAGTTGGGTTGTAAAAACACCAAAACCTAGAAAATGAATTATATGCAGACTATTGACCTATACTGGTAGCTAAAAATAATAATGGAAAATGTGTTGGTCGATTGCTCAGAAACCAAGGAGGAGACTTTACTATGCATTGATGAAATGCAGAAGAAGATGAGGAAGTTTATTGATAGGGTATCAATATTTGAAAACAAAAATCTAGTGTATTTTGAATTTTCCAATTTAGAAGAGGACGTTAAATCCCCATACACCATCCAAGTTGACTCAACACCTTAATAAATTATTTTTTTGATCAATTTTATCATCCAAGAGGAGCAATGCTACAATCATAAGGGAAGTAGGTTTTCAATTTATGAGAAAATCATCGTACTATTTTAGAGATTTTAGAGAATCTTATACGTTTTCTCTAATTATTATGATTAGAATTTTTGTGTGCACTAAATTTGTACTACTGTGTTATTGGATTTGTTTCCCTAATAATAAGCTAATGATATTTCTAAATATATTTAATAAAAATCAATATAAATTCTATCAATTTACCCCACATATATATATATATATATATAAAATTAAGTTACATTTAAATAAATGAAATGTACCTTAACCTATCATATATAATTAGCACTTTAAAGTTACACACAAAAAATTAGCTAATTTAGCTAAAAATTGAAAAGTTTACATAACTTGTATAACCTAAATCATCCAGTGAACATTTACTTGTTGATTGAATATATTCATAACTCCTTTAGCTCCTTAAAATATATCACAGAGTAAAGAGAAAAGTAAAATTCCAAAATATAAATAATCATGAATTAAAAAAATAACAATAAAATATCTCATACAATCATAAATACATATTTATATTAACCATTAAATATATTAAATTAAAAAAAAAAACATGTATACTATCATAAAGTGGTAACTAAATAAGTATAATAACAATTATCATGTAAATTTACATATATTTATAACAATAAATTTGATATCTCATTAATAATAAAAGGATATGAAATATATAATTTAAATTTTTAAAATACATATTTATATTAACCATTAAATATATTAAATTAAAAAAAAAAAACATGTATACTATCATAAAGTGGTAACTAAATAAATATAATAACAATTATCATGTAAATTTACATATATTTATAACAATAAATTTGATATCTCATTAATAATAAAAGGATATGAAATATATAATTTAAATTTTTAAAAAATTATTAATCCAGGAAAATTATATATAGAGAGAGTAGATGAGTTTATAAATGGGTAGGTCTTTTATTGACATATCATAAGGTTGATTCTAATTGGCATAGCTATAAACTCTAAGTGAAACCCTCTTAGGGTCTATTGTGATAGCTATCACTATAACCTTTAAGTGAACAATTTCGCCTTATCATGCAACTACTGGTAAGAAATAAGGATTTCAACATGAGACCTTGTACTCACTTCCAGTTTACATTATCACAAGATTTGCTAGTGAGCTCCTTCATGGGCTAACTTGCAAGGGCATATTATTCCAGTCTATAAAGCCCTTAAACACTGTAATAAATTAATAATTTCAAGTAAAGAAAAATATGTAGCTACTAGTTATATATTGGTAAGTCTTTTAAGTTGTCATAATATATGCTAGGGTATAGAGAATAAAAAACTTATGTAAAGCATGCACTATAAATATTTCAAAAAAAAATAACAAAATGTTCTTAATGATACCAAGATCATCTAAGATTTATAATGTGAAATTCCTTTTAAAAAGTGATTGGTAATTAAAATAGGAAGTAAAGTAATAAGTGGATAAGTGAAATTATTCCCCAAATCCATTTGACTTTTGATGAAAATTATATTCTATCTAATTGATCATGGGAATATATATCGAAAATATTAAATGTAAATATTTAATTAATGCAAATTAAATAAGTCATAAAATACAAACGAGAGGGTAAATAAATAAAAATAGACAATGAAATGTAAAAAAAGTATTAATGAATGGACTATGAAAATAAGACACATAACTTCATTTTTCAAAGAAATTTTGGCTGATTGTGAGCTAAGGAGGGGAAAATCTAGAAATAATTGTTTAAAAGATAATTGTGAAATATGATTGACCAAACCATTTAAGGGGGATTTTCCTTTTGGTTTCCAAAATAAATTGTGTCCTTTATGTGCTTCACTTAATGTGTGGATGGTATTTCATATGTGTATATGATATATTACACTTTATCACTTTTAATGCATCCTAATGCTTTTCGAAATTGTTGTTGCCTATCTTGCAAATTTTAGTAGTGCAAGAATTAGTTTGTCATCAATGCTTAAGGAATTTTTTCATGTGGTTTCCCTCTCTTTACCTATAAAATGAATAATGACAACTTTATTTAGTCTACCATTGAATTTACTAATCGATAAGATATTTATGAATGTTATTATTCAAATGTTGCTTCCATATAAAAGGTTTCTAATTTTTTTATTTCATGTTCAATGACTCTTGGAAACTTTTACAATGAAATTATTTTTTTCTACTTCACCCTATACTATGTATAACTACTTCCATACTTAAATAAATAACAAGGATATAACCCTTGAGGACATTGGTTTCTATTTCTATAGTAGGATTAAGTATACATTTGCAATCTTCATACCATGACACCATACATAATAATTGGATGATATGGGCACTAGGTTATCCGTTACCATTCTCTTTTGCAAATATTTATGAAAGTCTAATTAGATAATACATGCATCAACCTTGTATATTCTTCCTTAACTAAATAATAAATGGAATTATTATTTCCTAAGTTATCTAGGAAATGTGTGGAATGTTTGTAATTACATTGAGCTAGATCACAAAGTTGAGTTTTATTTCTAGCATGGTTTACAAAATATAAATTTATATCACATGTATTAACTTATAGCCATCTCATATATGATTTTTAGCTACCAAAATGAGTATTCAAGTTGGAAGGAGTTGAGCATAGGATAGTTTGGTATGAGATGACATTTCCTTTCTTTGACATTGTATCATAAATTATATTTATTGAAGAAAGCTTGATTTGTGACCCTACAATTACATAGAAGAATATTTAAACATATCAATGAGTATTTCCTTTTATTGGTTCACTAAGTTGGGTTCTATGTTGTCCAAACATGACATACCATGCTAGTAGCATTGTGCATTACTTCGGAAAACATCTCTAAATACTGTGCATTGGTCTCAATAAAATTGCTTGAACTTATTGATGGTTATCATTTGCCTATGTTATCAATATAATAACCAAGCCTTAAACCTAAACTTTAGGAAACCCTTCATGCCCATATCATGATCAAACAAACATAGTATTGACCTTGACCATTTAGTTGACAATTTGCAAAGGAATTGCACTTGAAGACAAATGTGAATGACAAAGTATTTGCTAATACTAGTAATCTTGAAGAACACTAACACTCATAATTGAACAAAGATTGAAGAGCAATAAAAGAAAGGTAATAAATATTGGTGAAGCCAATAAATTATAAATCACTATTTTAAAAATAACATAATAATTAAAAAGAAACAATCCATTTTTATTACCTCATTATCATATCATAACAATTATTAACCAACACTATTATTTAACATATAAATATAACCAAAATTATTATATAAAAAACAAAAACAACCCATCCTAGGAATACAATATTTAAAAAAAATATAATTAAGTATTAAATAAAAAAACTCTATCCATAATTAACCAACTCTCACATTTACCATAAACTTAAAACAAAATCTAAATTTTAGAATATAAACCTCCATTCTTTTAAACTACCAACTTACATATCTCAAACTTTGCAAAACAAACAAAATATTTATAAACCAATAATTTTGATATGATGTTTCATTACTCACACTCTAAGGAAAAGATAGAAAGTACTCTTAAGATGTTCAAGATTTAGAAAGAAAGTACTCTTAAGATGTTCAAGATTTTGATTTTGATTTTCATGTTTCTAACATTCATAAAGTTGTTCTTTCTATCGGAAAGTTCTCTCTCACTTGGGAAGGAAAATGACGAGGTCTTTAGCATGCTTGAGGGTTGAGGGTTAGGAGAAAAATGACTAGCACTTGAACATGGTCGAAAGGTTTTGTTTTTCCTTTCTCAATATGCATCATCATATTCTCTTATCACAAATACCTTTTCCACACCAAAATGACTAGCTCAAACTTGAAAACGGTTGAAGAAATCAAATAAAGATAAAAATGACAAATACGGAGAATCCCAAATTTCATATCGTCTAAACCCTTTCGGAAAAAAATTCTGCATATACTCTGGTAGTACAGTCAGCACATTTTATTTGGCCAGTCCTGCCTAAACCCACTCTCATTCTGTAGTCAACTAAAATTTTTAATAGAATTAGAGTGAAAAACGTACATAGTACACTATCAGTAACAACAAACACAAGCATCCAGATGCAACTCATTAATGAGTGTGGAAGCATGCTGCTGTAATCCAAATGCGTAGATTCAGCGTCAGATGTGGCCATCTAACCATGTCTGACTTAAATTAGCGCGTTCTAAGTGCTTCTTATTTGCGATACAGCTATTAGGATATGTAATAAAATACAAGAGGGATTGGACTATTTGTGACAGCTTCGTCATGCACAAACATTAGTAGCTAATACTTCCAACACCTTCGTCATGCACAAAAATATTATCTAATACTTCCAAGAGCTTCGTCATGCACAACATTATTACCTAATACTGCCAGGCCAAAATTTCATGGAGAAGAATTAGATACGCGTTCATAAAAGAACGAGTCACTAGAAGTTTCGAAAGATGGACCACCCTTGTCATACAAGTCTGTCTGCAAACTCTATCATGGCAAATTACAGATGGCAGACTACCGTGAAATACGTTTCTAAATCTCAGAAATTGTCTAGGAAGAACTAGGACTATACTTCACAGCCACCCACCAACGTTGACCAGACGAACCAAGGGCCACAAAAGACATAGATGGGATGCCGTATGTAGCTCAATGGAGGGACACAGAAGTTGTAACTTTTGATAAAACAAAAGCATATTGTCTATTGTGTTTTTGGATTTTCGCATAAAATATTGTCGATATGTGCGTTTGGATTTCCGGAGGATGGGGGGTGTTCTTGGAATTTAGCCTTGTTACAGATTCTATGAACTTCGAGCAAATATCTAAAAACACAGATGCGGACGATTTAACAAGCGGTGAAATTCCACCGGGCTTGAAAACATCATGTTTTTCTATAACTATTCCCGTGCTAATATCTAATTAAGAACTTAAATATTTGAGCATTACCAGAGAACAGAATAAAGAGCTTAGTATAGATTGTTTAGAAAACTCAATTATTATCTAATTCTATAGTGTAACTATGAAAAACACAATAAAAGGAAATCAAACTATGGATATAAAAGAAAGGCGAGAAACGGCGCCAAATGGGCTATAAATGAAGTTATTAATTTGAATACAATGTCAGAGAGAATTATTACGAACCTCCAATATGCCAGGGTGAAGAGGTTAGCAGTTACATCAAAATTCGTAAATATTGGTAAACTTTCCCGGTAAATATTGCTGAACTTTCCAAAGATCCTCATGGTGGCAATCCAAAGATCCTCATGGTGGCAATCACAGATTCTATAGAAGTGCAATGATTCTTCCAACACAGTAAATACTGACGCCCCAGCACTTATGAATACCCTTCAAAACAAACACATGAAAATATCGTAATAAACAAAATCTGACACTCTCAAATGTGAAAGAAATTACATGTAACACAAACAGAATAGAAACCCTACAAAGGAAGAAGTAACACTAAAACATAATTTAAGAATAACATGCAGTACCTGAGGGAGCTCCCTTCAGTCCAAGAAAAGACATTCACTGAATGAAATCAGCTCCCGCACCATTCACACATCAACCCACTCGTCTCGTCTGTGCGTTGAGAGTGAGCTGGTGAATGAATGAGTCAGCAGCTGTTTCAAACAGGCAACCATCCTTTGCTGAACTGAAGGGAGCCCCCTTTTGCAGACATAAAATTCAGGAATGCTTGCTTGCTTTTGACTTTCGCTTTACGAGCTGTCCACAATGATCTTATATAGATATCTCCCAATTATTGATACAACTGAAAACTATGGGGATGGTGACATAATAACAGAAACAGAAGTCAAAGGCCATTTTACTCTTTTGGGAGAAGGGAAGCCCAGAGCCAGGGAAATTTATACGCAAAGTATTATCACAGACGATGTTGTTGAGAAATTCCGGAGACGGGGATCCCTTAAATAGAGAGCACTGATATTCCCAAAGGTCTCCAATACGCCACTGCGTACAGTTCGAACTCCGACCAACAGAATCTCTTAAAACCCGCCTTGGATTTCTCATCGCTGGCACTGGCACTTTGTCTTGTCAAGCAAAAAGCAAGCCTGTGACACAGGCCATCGCAGGGCCGGGCACCCATTAGCACTTCCCTTCAACCTATTATCATCACCTCCTGTCGCACAGTCTAATCAGGCCTATCAAATCACGGGTGTTTAAAAATGACTAGGCCGCCTAATTGCTGCACTGAACACTACGGAGTACCTACCGACCAACCTCTATCTATTCTCATCAATTGCTTGCCTTCCATTTCCTTAGAACGAGGACAATTGATTCCGGCTGTTTGTCCGAAATAAATATATATCTTAATTTTCGCTTCCCGAGAATGGTCAGCTTTTCATCCAACTTCGCATAGGGAACATACCCTAGACATGCCCTCGACTTCAAAAAAGGCTTTCCACAGACACGGATTAATAATGTTCGGAATCAATGATTTCTTTCGACTTTAAATAGATTCTGATACTCACTACTCATTCGAAGATTGCTTGAGGCGGTGCTCGTTGTCGGTGAGTTGTCCAGTTTTTATCATTCTCCACATGTATATTTTGATGCCAATGGAAATGCATCCATCACGACAAACTATCTTTAACGTACGTATTATTCGCGTCGAGATCACGACAAGCTACCATCATCTATGGAAGCGAGCTACTTATATAATTATGGATTCCGTATGTATGTTTTTAAAGTAGAAACGAGTTATATATATATATATATACACACTGGGATTCTTTGAATGATGTAGCAAATCACTTTTTGTTAATTTCGTAGATTTCGGAATTGAAAGGTACAAATTTTAACAAGAAAATTATTTTATTTATAAATAATATAAATAGGTTTTTTTATTTTTATTTTGGAAATTACAAATCATATATTTGTTACACTATCAACTTATATTTTTTTTGTCACGGGACTTCATACCATTTTTCTTTTTTTTTTCAATGTAATTCACATTGCAACTCATTTATGAACTTTGTGATTTAAAGGGCTACTTACAATTTAGTATGGACAACACTAATTATGTTGGTGGTAAACAATTTAGAGTTTTTCATGAGGGGATGTTCTCCGGTGTGAGGTATCAGCTTTTTCTCTCTTTTAGTTATTTTTCTCCTTGATAGTCTTCCCTTTTACCATGAATTTCTATTGGAACTCCCCTCCTCGTGTGCCTCTACATGGTATCTCTCCCTTGGTTTTTCTCACACATTTGTTAGTTCTGTTAGATGGGTAAGAATTTGCTCTGACTTGCTCTGACTCTCCCTTCTTCTTTGGCTTTCATTTCCTCCATCCCTTTGTTCCAAGTCTTCTATGTCCAATAATTTTTTTCCTTTCTCCAATTGCCATCAATCACAGTGAATATCCTCTCGTTGACCAAGGGCTGTGGCAATGTATGCGGTTCTTGAGCTAGATTTCACACCGAATCCTCCTCCCACTAGTATCAAGGTGACATCCTGACTGAAATTCAAGCAGAAATTCATAAAGCTGAAGAGGAGGTGCATCATGAATGTAAGAGCATATTAGCTTCATAGGTTGTGGAAGGTGTAATATGTTGGATTCCCGATAATGGAAACACTAGAGGCCACTAGAGCCATAGCCTTACAAATTGACCTTTACTGGCACACTAAACTACTTCTTGGGAAGGTCCCTATTCACAAAAGAGATGCATAAGACTAGCTTATGCACAAGCTTGAGGAGTTGAAGATGTTAATGATGGATGTGAAGGGTCACTTGGCACATTAAGAGATGGTTTTGCCTCCAAGTTTTACAATGCCACCATGTGGCAAGGTAGAAGATCAACTCATCAATTTAGATGCATCCTTGACTTCTTGATACCTAAGTTTTTCTTTACTATGGTTATGTTTATGTTTCATAGAACTTTGTTTCTCGCACTAGTTTTGTTGAGATGAGAGAGTAGATATTATTACATACACAACAAATGTTGCACTACATCAATCAATTGGTGTCACAAATGTAAATAGGTGAAATGTTAACTCAAGATAGACAAACTATCTTGGATACACAATCCTGCAGATAAGCAAGTGTCTTAAGCTCACATAAAACTAGGAAGCTAACTAGTTGGGGAGAACCTATAAAACCAACTAGGTCTCAACAACCCCATAAATAATAGGAGGAAACTCTTTACTTACAAACTCCACTTAAATATGACTATTTATCTCAAAAAATTATAGACATGATCACACATATTAAGAAAAGTGGGAGTTACATACTCCAATGCTCCCCATTAATGATTACATTTCGTAATATTTATTGGTTGAGGTCTTCATCTACATCTTCTTTATAGCACACTTTCTATTACAAATTGAAGAACCTCCTAATCAATAGCGTCTACCTCTAGTCCAACTTGGCATGTTTACTTCATACCTTGATCATGCATATATCACCAAATTGTCAATGTCGATATAAAGTAACAAACATCCACTGAAATGCATTGGTACCTACCTCTTGCAACCAATTATCTACTAGGATGTCCTTCATGACAATGGTTCATCAAAATTCTTGATGAACTCCCCTTGAATGTAAAACTTCACCTTTAAGAGTATAAAACTAATATGGTTCAATCAACTTTATCTAGCCAACACATGGCCCGTTCCTTAGTGTGTTAAATGACTCCCAGAAAGACGTTATTGAACTAAACTAGACAAGAACTACCAAGTCATCATCAAGGACACATGATAAAGGGGCATGCATGACTCTTTGTCTTATAGTGATATTCCCTTTTCATGTTACATATATGTGAGTACAACATGCACTCCAACTCATGGAGATACCAACTACAAACTATTTCAAGAATCAACATATCAACTTAAACATGATGATATAAACTTGTTATAACTACAATATGTGTACCATATTACAATATGGTCACAATTCCATTGCTATTCTACTCATACAGTTATACCTATGTTTTTCTACCATCATCCAACATCTATTGCTACTACTCAAACCAATATATGTTGCTACCATCACACTTATGTAACATTTGTCAAGAGCTATTCTTCACTTGGGATTTCTTCACCATGGGCTCATCAGTAAACTTTATTAATTTTTCTCTTATACTTGAATAAAATTAATTATTGATTTCCATATAAAAAGAAATCCATCTATCAAAATAGATAAGTGTCATCCACTATACTTGTTTGGCCTCTAGGAATTATTTTGACCTACATGGTTCATCAATCACTTGAACTCTCATAACTTGGTCCCTCACTTTTTGAGATTTCTTCATCTCATATTTCCCACTTAATTGTAGGCTTAATTCTTAAATCCTATAGCAAGCTAGCATATGAGTAGACCTACAACCCCTATACCTACCCTAGTGATTCATTCCAAAACATGACATCACATCCACTCTTCATATAACAAGGATACACGACACATGATTACATGCACTACCACATGAATGCATGTGGGCTTGATTCAATGGGGTTTACATAAATAAAAAATTGGACCAAAACTTAAGGGGTGTCAAGTAAAATCAATCATTCATCCCTTACAGATCATTTCAAACCAAGAACAACAAACATTCTAAATTTTTTCCTAACTACCCAACAAGTTACAGACCCATTTTACATCACTATACAAGGTTTAATCAATCTTCAGATCCTCCTCTTCTCATGTCACAAATACCAAAACAAATATCCGTCATTGCTAGAGTACACCACCAATTTTTCACTTAGCATCTTTAACTGGATCTTCCACATAATTGTGTAATTTTTTACTCAAATCTACTTATGGTAACCATTATGCAATACAACACCACCTATCAGGACTCCATAAATGCAAGAAGATCCTCATCAAGTGTTTTGGTTCGGAGGTAAAACTAAAAAACTCTACTAGGGGATTGACAACAAGTTGAATCAACCTATATGCTTCCATTTAGAAAATGCTTCATAATGGTGATAAGACACCTTGCACTGCAGTTTGATTGACAGTCACTTCCCACTCAATCTTGATTGATCTCTAAATCTTCAATTTATCCTAGACAATATTGACTAACAAAGAGCATTCCAACCACATAGTTCCCAATGCATCCAAATTATTCCATCTCTTTACTCTTTTGTAATCACCTAGACTCATCCTCGATGTTGATGTTTCCATCACAACAACGCTTAGACCTCTACTAGAGTAAATTCTGGAACTTTGCTCAAGATCTTGTCTGACTCATTTCATGATGATCTTCTTAGCACATTTTTGATCCCCTTTAAAACCTATGGTATGTCTTCATGCACTGTTATTGAGGTCATGTGGTGACACTAACACCACTTTCTTATGGCCCTTCCTTTGCATTCTTTCGAAGAAAGAATCCCCTCAAATCTAAGAGAACTCATGTTATTCTTCTTTGTGATCTAGTGGCATCCTTCTCAATGCACTCATGTTACCCCCTACACAAATCGATGGTTCGATTGTTAAAGTACTCCTTTAAGTGATTGTGTAAGACACAACTTTAGATTCAAAGGTTCTCTATTAAATGAGTGGCTTTTCAAGTATGCATGCCCAATAATCCAACACACTTGAATATGCCATTGAGACACCAAATTTCATGCTTGAGAAGTATGATGTGAGAATCATTTATATGTCATGACTACACATATTGTATTACATCATATATTTTAACATTGTGCTTTGCTAACAACTACACAACACTCGTTTCTCTAATAGCCCTTATCAGTATTTGCATTACATCACAGGAACCTTTTTTTCTAGTGGAAAGTTCTAGAAATGGTGGAAGAGATAATCATTGATAAAATGAGTAGCTTCTTGACTTCCATGGCCATCAAATATGTTAATGAAGGTCCCCAAAGGGAGAATATCTACCAACACTTTCCACCCAAAACATAAAATTATACTATTCATGGAGAATAGCCCCTTGTAGATTGATTGTAGTTAGTGTGAGTGTAGGTATATCAACCCCACACATGGGTGTCACACCAAGTGTAGGTGTTGATGTTGTTTCCCCTAGAAATAGTATGGAACTCCCCATACTTTTAGGATTCCCATCCAACCTTTTTCACCTCAAAATGCCTGGAGTCACATCATTGGTCACAACATAACATATTTCATGCTAATTCTAGTAGTGGCATAGGGGGTATTCTAATTCTATGAAATCTTCACCTTCTTCGCAATGTTCTCCTAGTCCTAAGTTTGGTCCCACTGATTCCACCATTTCTAGGAAGGTTGAACTGCTAAGGCCTGAGCAAACCCATATTTCTCTCACCTTCCTTTTGACTAAGATCCTCTAACTACTTTCTTCACACCTTCCCATGGCTCTCCAAAATTTACTAGTGAATGTAGCCAATACTTAATGGTGGACAAATAAACACACAAAAAACTACACTACTCTCCATGCATGTTCCCGGGCCCTCCCATGATGGATTCAAGCCTAGATCTACTACTTTGATACCATGTTTAGATGCGAGGGTATAGGTTACTACATAAACAACAAATGTAGCTATACATTAATCATATAGTATCACAAATATAAATGTATTCATGTTGTCCCAAGATAGACATAATCCTTCACTTAGCATACACTAAGCTAGGAAGCTAACTAGTTGGAGAGAATCAGTCTAAACAACTAGGCCTCATCAACCCCAAAAATAATAGAAATAGAGTCTTTATGTATAAAACAAACTCTACCTAATTATTGACTAATTATCTCAACAAATTGTAAACATGATGAGATATATTAAGACAAGTTGGAGGTTCATACTCCAATAGCTTTTCACAGAATTGTCCCACCTATGAGACAAACTATTAAATTATTCATAAAACTATTTTTAAACTTGATATACAATGTTACAAGTCATCCTATAATTTATTGTTCCCCAATGCTAGTTTCCTCCCTGGTGGAATAGCATCTCTAACTAAACTATTTTCATGTAGTTATGTTTTTACACTTATGTTTTGGATTATAAATCCGTTGTAAGAAGCCAAAAATGAACAATATATTTCATTAAATCTAAAATTTTAGAATATCAATAAAAGCTTTGAATTTAAAAAAAATAAATAAAAATACAGAAACAACACTATCAACTTATTCTTTAAAAACTATATTGATTAAGATACCAACTTATTCTTTAAAATCCCTATTGATTATATATTAACTTATTCTTTATTATCGAACTATATTAATTAGAATATCAAATTGTTTCTTGTAATTAGAAAACCTAATAGATACCCTAGGAAACCACTTTTCTAGAATTTCATAGAATTTGAAAATCAAAACTAAATTTTAATATTAACAAATATTTTATATTATTTTTAATGTTCTAAATATTTTTGGTTTTTACAACAGTAATTAATAATTAATTAATGTTTACTAAAATAAAAATATATTTATTATATTATTAATTCATTCTTTAATATAAAAAAACCGTTTTTTTTCACATGAAGAAAAAATTATCATAACTCAATTGTCAAATCACCAATGTAGACAACTATCTCTAGCTACTAACAACAAATGCACGCTGACTCATCACAGTTATTCAAGAAAAACCACCCCACCTCGAATGAAGCTAAAAAACAAACTTTTACTCTTACCAAATGCCTCTAAATCTCAAACCATTAACAAATTTCTTAATATAAAAAAAAAATAAACTCTTAATCAAACATAAACAATTTTATTATATATAATATTTTTTTTTTAATATAAAAATTTAAAATATGAAAAATTTAAACTTACAAAATATAATATAATTCTTTATAAGGCATCTGCAGTGAAGAAAAAAATACGAATTCAAAATTTTAGAGACACAAACTGATAAACTGAAAAATATAAAATAATTCTTAATTTTTTAAACTATATATTTAATCCTTATTTTAATTTATTAATGTACTTTTACCTCTACTCATTATCCGATTTTCTAAAAATCCATGACATATTTCCCCATTTTCAAAGAACCCATTATATATATGGCCGTAAACCTCTTTTTTGATTCTCTTGCTTTTTAGTGTCGGAAACATATTTATGTGATTTATTAGAGATCATCATTTTTTTGGTGAGGTAAACACTGAGGAAGGAATTTGAATTACTGATTTTTTTTTCACAGGGTGAGCTTTAACAGTATTTATTCATCCTCAATCTAAAAATCTTACGAACATAAAATTTATATTTATAATTAAATAAAATTTAAAATAAAATTATAAATATGTATTTGATTTTTATGTAATGTAAATATTTATTATAATTTAGTTATTAAATTAGTAATAAAAATAATAATCAATCACTGTTATTTATGAAAATAGATTGAATCATCATTTTATTTAAGAAAAGTCATGTCACTTAAAATTACTTAATAATGATATGTAGAAGGGCAAGTTAATACCTCTAAATTTTAAACTATTAACTTATTCCGTTACATACCCCATATATATATATATATATATATATATATATATATATATATATATGGACGGTGATTTAAAATTATATTTTTTTATTAAAAATTAATAGTTTAAGATTTAGAGGTATCAACTTTCTTTTCTACATATTATTATTAAATAATTTTAAGTGATGGGATTTTTCTTAAATAAGATTATATATATATATATATATATATATATATATATATATATAGACACGAAAACGACAAACCAATTAAAGTAAAAAAAAAATCATATTTATAAGTTAACAAGTCATGTAGCTTAGTCACTCTTACTCACTTAAGCATATTTACAATTTTACTCTTACATAAGAGGAATACATAACTAATAATGAGGAGTAAAGGAGGAAGTTGATACCTCTAAATCTTAATCCATTAACTTATTTCCTTACATACAAGAATAGTAAACTCTTAACCAAAGATAAATAGTTTTAAATGACACTCTAAAACATATATAAACTCCAAAACATATTATATATATATATATATATATATAACAAAAACAACTAATTCAAAAAGAATAAAAAATTAAATCATATTTATAAATTAACAAGCGTGGTAGTTTAGTCACACCCACTGACGATTAGATTAAGCTCCAAAAAGAATTTACATAAAAAAATTATAACCTGCATTGGTCAAAGTTAAATTAATGTGTGGTCAATAGGAAAAAACATATAGTCTTTCTTTAGTAGGAACTAATAAATTGAGATATGAAGTGGATAAATTAATTGTTTTATTTTCATAAATTTTTGTGGGTATTAAACACTAATATGTCTATAATTTAAAATTTTACTCATACATAAGTAATGATGGGGAATAACTGCTTGTAAGTATATATATTTACATTTTTTTCCTATCACTTTTTTATGCAAAGACTTGCTTAGATTATGGTGGGAAGTGATTAATGGTAAATATGTCATCTACCTAAGTATGAACTATTTTCATGGATTTTAATTTTGGATTTTTTTTGCAAATCTTAAGAATAAAAATCATCACACAAATATCTAAAAATCATGCATGAATATTACAACCATATCCAAAAATTCTGACATAAATATGTAAGGCAATTATCACATGACATGTAAAAGTTGCAATAAAACATTCATGTTATGGTCCACTTAAATATTTAAAATATAAATATTTTAATAATATTAAAAAAATATTTTATTTTTCAAAAATAATACTTTTAAATTGCATGATGAAAAAATTATATTACTAAAATATTACCTTATCAAAAACTTAAAAACTATACATTTAATAAAATATAAGTAATGAATATTAAAAATAAATTTAATCTAAAAACTTTTAATAATTTTTCTTTGTCAACCTTTCTCTATTTATCAAATCACCACCTTAATTAAAAAAAAAATGTAACAATAAAATTATGTATTCCCTATTTCTCTATTCGCCACATCAATGAAAATGGACAATCACATATATGCAATCTCATCTCAAACATGGAAAGGACATTGTGGTATATCTTCTTTTCCTACCTTTCTCTATTTACCACATCACAACCTTAATAAAAAAATCTAACAATAAAATTATGCATTCCCTATTTATCTATTCACCACATCTATGAAAGTGGACAATCACGTATGCAATCTCAACTCAAACGCGGAAAGGGTATTGTGGTCGAGACATGGAATGGAAAGGGAATTCTCTTGGAGATATGGAAGAGAGTAAATAATTTAGTATAAAAATATAATTAGCCATCTGAAAAAGGGGAATATCATATATATATATATATAATTAAAATTTAATATTTAATAATATATAATTATTATAAAATATTTATTATACATAATAAAAAAATTAATTATATATATATATATATATATAAATAATTTAAATTTAAATGGTATATGTGTATCACACTGTAATCATTAATATCTATTAATGAAATAAGTGTTTGCATTTTTATATTATTATGTATCATATTTTAAAATATTTAAATAAATATTATAAATAGAAATATTTAAAATATATATATTTTTTTCTAATTGAAATGAGTAAAAAGAAATGATATTTTTAGTGTTGGATAAAAGAATGATCTAATTAGTGGTGGGATGTTGTGATCAAGAGGCTTAACGTGCTAATACCATGGTGAGATGAGATGTTTCTTGAGACAATTGTTCCCAATATCACCCTCTACCCATGAGGTTTGAACACCTAATAAAAAATAAACCCCACAAAACTAAACTAATCCACATCTTACCCGCTATTAAAAAATTATAAAATATATATGGGTTTACAATATATTATTTCAATTTTGAATATGTCTAATATATAAGGTTTATGGTGGGGGTTATTATATGTTTTTGGAGCAACATGAGTATTCATATATGCTTGGAGTTTTAGTATGGCATTATGTATTAATTGACGATGTCTAAATTTGCAATGGAAGGTAATATTGAGTATTTAATTGTTACAGGGAAGTCAAGGTTTATTGTGATTAAATTGGTATCCAATGGTGTTGTTGATCGATGCAATACTCCATAAAGCTAAAAAAAAGACATTGAACTTCCATAAAGTCAATTTCTTCCATGTCTTAAAAGAGCATAATAAAACTGTGGGCCATTTCCTAATAAATCCACCATCTCAAAAGATGAGAACATTAACATTAATAGAAAAAAATGAATGAATGGATTCCTTAGTATCGAAGCCTAGTACACATATCAAGACATTAAGGAATTACATCAATCACATTGTATGACCCTTAGATCATTCCCACATATTTTTTGTCATGGTGTTGCATTTTTATTTGTTTGAGGTATGGGTAATTCTCCTTTCATGATAGTATTATGGAGGAAGCTATATTAGTTTTCTATTAGATAGAAAACTATGTTGGTTCTTGGACTATTGATATTGAATTTTTATGACCATCTTTCTTAGGATTTTATCAGAAGCTTGTTATTGGTGCATCAGTTTTAATTGTTATTAGTGGTTTGGTTCACATGTACTTATGCCATAAATGTGATAAAAGGATTCTTAAAAGTGGAATGAAAATATTGAAGCCTCTAGTGACAAATATACACAGATGAATGTGATAAAAGGTTTCTTAAAAGTGGAATGGAAATATTGAAGCCTCTAGTGACAAATATACACAGATGATCATTTAGGATTTTCAAATGAGGTCTAATTAGTGAAAATATGAAAGTTAGTTGCTAGTAATTACATAAATTAAATGAATTAATTAGAGATGGAAATTTTCCATGCATTTTAGATGTAAAAATATAACATCTAAAAAGCTGCAAAATTTTCCATATATAGTTAATTAATTTAGTTAAGACAAAAGGTTTTTAAAAATTACTTCTAATTTATTCCAAATAATTAGGTTTGACTCAACTAAAAATAACATAAGGATGTTCCCTTTTGGCTACACTATTTTAGGGTAAAGGAGGACATCATTTCACATAATAAGGATAATGTTAAATATATGATTACTTCAAAATGTAAGGAGATATGATTGGGTGATAAGAGTTAGAGGGAAAAAGGAAACTAATATATTTTAAGGAAGTGATCAACCCAAAAAATGAAAAAAAAAATCTCTTCATTAACTAGTGTACAAAAGAAAATAATCTTTGGTAAAATATGAACAAATTCTAATGATATTTATAGCAAAACTAGACATTAAATAATTCACAAAACACCATGGAATGAAAAATTTTGTAACCTTTGTGACACTATCAGGCTTAAAGATGAGAAACACTTTCTCTTAAATTATCTGTTGGAAATGATACTGGGAGGGGGGGGAGTGAATCAGTATTAGCAATTTAACAATCATTCATTTCCATAAAAAAATTGTTATATGCTACTTCTGTTAATTAAACCTGCGTATATACGCAACAGTGTTTTGAGAAAACCGCATATAACTTGTAGACTTCTAATTTAGTTAGCTGATCTTAATCTGTGTATCAAAACCATAACAGTAATCAAGTGTAGTAAACAGTACAGGCAATCACACACATGAACACAAGATATAAGGTGGAGACCTAATGTGGGTGAAAACCGCCTGCTGCAATTTGTCTCTGTCTTCTTTTAATAAGAAACTTATTTTTACAATATTTCTATACTGGTGCACTCTTATACCAGTACGCAGGCTTCTACCTATAGAAGGCTACAAGCTTCTCTCATTCTCCAGCTTCTCCTGGAAGGGAGCTACAACCCCCTTAGCTCTTGTACTAGCGGATGTACTAGTACGTAGGTGCTGACCTACAGAAGGCTACAACCTTCTCTTTTCTTCCAGGGACCACATTTCATAAATTTTCAAACTGGATCCATCAATAACATTAATCAACCATAAAATACATTTGCATCAACCAATCTCCTTTGTACCAACCAAAACTGAATCAAACAATCACTTCTTTGCAAGCTGTAACCAGAATATAGTAATAGTAACCAAAAACCAATCCTGAACCCAGAACACAGCAGCAATAAATAGAAGTAGCTAAAACATATTTCATGAGACGTACACTACTTCAATATGTATAACCTGCGTGCATATGCTATTATATTAAGGCAAACCTGCGTATACGTAGTTTTAATATACTAAACCAGCGTGCATACGCGTCTTTTCTATGCAGAACCTGTGTATAGATCTATAAAAGATAATTTACCCTTTTTGAAATATTCAAACATCAATTATACCTACATCATTAGATTTATAGATCAAGTCATGCACCAAATATAACAGATCAAAATCACACAAAGATACTTCTCTTCAAGCCTTGAGATCTTGACCCATCAATAGAACTTATCCTTCTTCTAGCACTCAGGTTCCTCCTTGGTTCAGATCCAGCTATGCATCATTACCCAAAGACCACTATTCTAGATCTTGTTCTTCATCAGATATTCGATCGTTGAGTGCATTTGCCTAATGATTTCCTTCCCCTTTTATAGTCTTAGGCCTTACTCAATACCATGGTCCAAAACCATATAGAATCAATACCTTGGACCCAATACCTGGGGTCAATACTTTGGACCAAATACCATGGACCAGTGCCAAAATACCATGGACCAAATACCACGGACCAAAACCAAGTTTTCCAAACTGTACACGCTTTTCTATGCATGAAAGTGTGTGTATACGCATACGCACCTTTTGGTCTGTGAACATGCGTGTATATGTGGCTTCGTCAACGGGAACCTACGTATACCTCCTTTTCCTTTATTCTGAGAGCTTATGAGCCTGAACTATCATCTGAGTGATTTGCTGAGTGAGTTGCCATCAAGGAAAATACTTGTGCCATAGTGCCAAACCTGTGTCATAATGCCAACAATCTCCCCCTTTGGACTTGATGGCAACCCCAAGTTACTCAAAGTCATTCTCCCCCTTTGTTATCAAGGGAAAAGGGTTATGCTACCCCTTAGTACATGCTGAAATCTCTGCTCTACTGCGTTGTCCATGCTCCCCCTGACTGTAGGCAAGGTCTGCAAAAAGATGTTCTACAAAATAACCTTCCTATCACTAAAGACTCATACATACATCCATCTCCCAACCAAGTGGAGATATACCAAGATTGACTCATCCACCCAACCAAGTGGAGATACACCAAAAGTTTATACATGATAAAACAAGAACATCACATTATCCATCCCATGCATAGTGGGGAAACAAGATAGGTCGTTACATGACCTTGATAATAAGAGAATTACTTGACATAGAGACAAAATATCTAAAACAAGACTGTGATAGGCATCAACAACTATCATTAGCAGCATCTATCAAACATCATCCAGACCAGCAACCATGATCTCCCTCTGGACCTATTCCACCTGAAACAAAATAGCTTTGAAATTGAATCAAGATCTTCTAAGATAATGCCAACAATGCATTATTAGAAGTATATGCTCGCCCTGAACCTATGCCAGATGGTCTCTGTCAAACCCATATTAGACTCTTTTCATCCTGAGTCTGGCCCACTGTTTGTCTTCAAACCAACATATATGCGACTGTATCCACAGAAATCAGCGTATGTAAGCAGATACGCTTCATGAAACTCGTGTACAACCACTGTTCTCTTAACCAGATAGTATCAATAGAAAGATGATGCATCAACTACTCCCAACTTCTGCCTGAGGTATTCAAATGTCTCCCTGGGTAGTGGTTTGGTGAATATATTAGCAACCTCTTCCTTGGAGGGAACATACTCCAATTTGACCTTTTGTTCAAGCACTTGTTCCCGGAGAAAATGATATTTGATAGTTATGTGCTTGGTCTTTGAATGCATGACTGGATTCTTTGAAATAATGATTGCACTTTTATTATCACAAAAAATGGAGATAGGTGGAGTACAAGTGATTTCAATGTCTTACAATGTTTGCATCATCCAAAGGAGTTGCGTGCAGTAAGATGCAGCAGCCACATATTTTTCTTCAGCTGTAGATAATGCAATTGAACTTTGTTTCTTGCTAAACCAAGATACTAATCTGGATCCCATAAAGAATGCACCATCACTAGTGCTTTTTCTGTCATCCACGCTTCCTGCCCAATTTGCATCTGTATATGCATGAAGTGTGAAATCTATGTCTCTAGGATACCATGAGCCATAGTTTTGTGTTCCTTGAAGATATTTGAAAATCCTCTTAACTACCTAAAGGTGTGCTTCCTTTGGATTTGCCTGGAATCTTCCAACTATTCCCACTGCATGCATGAAGTCTGGTCAGGTACCTGTCAAATAGAGCAGACTACCAATCATGGATGTATAGTTTGGTTGATGTACTGTTGCTGATTCATCATTTGCGCTGAGGCTACATCCTGTTATCATAGGGGTACATACTGGTTTCGAATCCTCCATCCCATATTTCTTCAATATCTGCTTGAGGTACTTGGCTTGTGGTAGAAAGATATTACCTTTGTTTTGTTAGACCTGTAAACCAAGAAAATATGTGAGATCACCAAGCAGGGACATTTCAAATTCTTTCTGCATCACCAAAGCAAAGTTTTGACTCATAGTTTCTTCATTGCTACCAAAGATGATATCATCAACATACACAACAAGTATTAGCAATTTATCATTATCAATTTTTATATATAGATTTCTATCTATTGATCCTTTTGAAAAACCTTGTTGATGGAGGTATTTGTCCAAATGATAATACCAAGCCCTTAGAGCCTGTTTAAGGCCATAGAGAGCCTTTTTGAGTCTGCATACAAGTTTTGGATCATTCCCAAGGATGAATCCATCTGGTTGCTCAATATACACTTCTTCTTCTAAGTCTCCATTTAGAAAGGCAGATTTCACATCCATTTGATATACTTTGAACTCTTGAAAGCTAGAAAGAGCACATTCTTATGGCATCAAGTCTAGCAACCGGTGCAAAAGTTTCTTCAAGTCTACACCTTCTTGTTGAGCATACCATTTAAAAACAAGTCTAGCCTTGTTTATAATAACATCTCCATTTTCATTCAGCTTGTTTTTGAATATCCATTTGGTCCCTATGACATTCTTATCATTAGGTCTAGGAACCAATTCCCAGGTGTTATTCTTTTCAATCTGCTCAAGTTCTTCATTCATGGCCTTGATCCAGCATTCATCTTTGCATGCTTCACTTACATTTCGTGGTTTGATGGAGGAGAGCAATGCTAGATAACTTGAAGCTTCTATAATAGTTCTTCTTGTTTGAACACTTGCCTCTTTCTACCCTAAAATTTGAGTCTCTGGATGATTCTTCTGGACGTACCTAAATGGAGTCTTTTCTTCTACCCTTATCTGTTCTTCTAGTGCCTCATAGGTTTCTTCTTCATCATTAGTCTAATTTGAAGTTGAAGGATAGGCATATTCATCTTCAAAATCTTTGGTTTTTATCTGCTTTGGATTGTTGCCTGCGTCATCAACCACTACATCAATACTTTCAACAATTTTTCCAAGTCTTTTATTGTAACACTTATATCCTTCACTTCGGGAAGAGTAACCAAGGAGAATGACTTTATCTGCTCTAGGTTCAAAATTGCCAAGGTTTTCATCAGTCCTTTTGATGTAACATTTGCTTCCAAAAGTTTTGAAGTATTTTACTGTAGGAGTCTTACCATACCAAAGTTCATGAGGAGTTTGAGTGTTGTTTACCTGGACGTTTGTTTTGTTGAGAATAGTAACGGTAGCAAATGCAGCTTCACCTGAGAAGGTTGCAGGAGTTCCAGACTCATCAAGCATAGCACGAGCCATTTCTTGAACCGTTCTGTTCATCCTTTCCACTACTCCATTTTGCTGAGGATTCCTTGTAGTAGAGAATTCCCTTCTTATTCCATGTTCTTCACAAAAGTCAAAAAATTCATCCGAGGTAAATTCCCCTCCTTGATTAGACCTGAGGCATTTGATTTTTCAATCTGATTCATTTTCAACCAAGGCTTTGAAAGCTTTGAACTTTTCAAAAGCTTCGTCTTTATGCTTCAGAAGTCCTATCCAACACATCCTAGAAAAGTCGTCAATGAACAATATAAAGTATTCTTCTCCATGAGGTGACTTTTTCCTTGATGGACCACATAAATCAGTATGGACAAGTTCAAGTGGCTTACTAGCTGATCCTTCCTTCTTAGGGAAATGTGTTCTGGTTTTCTTACCAAACTGACATGATTTGCTTATTGTATTGTCTGGAATTTTGATGTCAGGAAGATCGCGAACAACCTGATATTTGAATGCTTTCCTTATTTGAGGGAATCTTAGATGCCCCAATCTTCTGTGCCATAGCTAGTGTTCATCATTCTTGCTTAGATAGCATTGTTGTTGCCGTCCCTTGAGTATGTATAAATTATTTGGATTTCTTATGCCTTGGATCATTGTTTCTCCTATATCAAGCTCACGAACAATACATCCATTTGATCGAAATATTACCTCATTTCCTTGATCACACCTTTGGCTAACACTCAATAAATTATGCTTTAAGCCATCAACATACATAACATTCCCAGCTTTGAATTTTTTTTTCAAAAGAATACAACCTTTACCTTTTATGAGTGCAGGGGTGTCATTTCCAAATGAGACCTTTCTCTCCTTTTCTAAGGCACTATATGACTGAAGCTTTTCTTTATCACCTTTCATATATTTCGAGCATCCACTGTTGATGTACCAGTGATTTTCTTGTCCTTCCGCATATAAGGCTATACCACATCTTTCTGGTTGCAGTTCTTTCTTTCTCCATGTTTTGGGACCCAATGAGGCTTTCTCCTTCTGAGATGTTTGTTGAAACCTAACCCTACATTCAGAATCTTCATGACCAAAGTTGTTACAAATAGAACATTCTATTTCATTTTCAAGAGTAGAAAAGTTATTGCAGCTCCTTTTCATGATCCCAGTCACACTCCTTTGATTTTGTGCTTCTCTAGGCAAGATGGTCATGTAGGCAACACATTGAGCAGCTTTGTGTCCAAAGTTATGACATGAGAAACATTGGCAATTAAAGAAATTCCTACGATTATCAAATCTACCGACTAGGTGATTGTAGTTTCCATTAACATTCATTCTTGAGGCAAATTGAGAATGATTTACCTGCGCTTTGTTGTAGCTTCTATTCATCCTTGAAGTAAATTGACCCTGATTTACCTGGTGATCCACTTTATGCCTTTGCTGACGATTATCAAGCTGTTCACTTCTCCTTGCTGTAACAAGATAACTTTTGGAGGTGGATGGCTTCTGTGCTTGAGATGCTTCATTAGTATATCCGAGACCTTTCTTGATTAGAGGAGAACGCTGCACTTTGATAATCTCATCTAAAGTTTCAGATCCTTTAGCAAATTTAAGATTAAGAGCTTTTGTTTTCTCAATATCTTTTCTAAGTCCCACAATTTCACATTCTAACTTTTCATTGTGTTTTTCCCTTTCAACAAGTTAGAATGTCAGAGTATCTATAATCATACTCTTTTCTTCTAAACAAATTTTAAGTTTAGAAATTTCTTCATAGATACCTTCTTCATCTATAGCATCCAAGAAACCATCATCTTCAAATGCCATCAAAAGTCTATAATCATTACTATCTTCATATTCATCACTATTTGAAAATCCATCGCTGTCTTCATGTGTATAATATCTTTTCTTACTTACATTCTATTTTCTGTTCCATCTAACTGGTTCCTTACCTTTATCAAGCTTATCTTTATGAGGACATTTGGTTGCATAATGACTGGCCACAAGCAAATCATTTGAAAGGTAGCTTACCACTGAATCTTCCAGAACCCCGTTGAAGGTTCTTGACAAAGTTTGATTCTTCCTCTCCTTCTGACACATGTCCTGACTCATTGTATTCTCCTTTTCATGAAGCTTTGAATGCGGCTTTTCTCATGTCTGATGGACCCCCTTTTCTCATTTCGAAAGCGGTTAGAATTTTGTGCAGCTGTGACATGGTAATACTCTAAAGATTCTGCTTTTCTTCTATGGCAGAAACCTTTGATTCAAACTTAGAAGACAAAGATCTTAGAACATTTTCAACTAAAGTAACTTCTTTTATCTCTTCACCCAAGTTTTTCATGCGATTAACAATCTCATCTATACGTAGGAAATAGTTAGCCACACCTTCATCATTTTGCATTCTGAGAGTTTCATATTGAATTCTGAGAGATTGTAGTTTTGCACGTTTTACCTGATCGTCTCCTTCATAACTTAGAATGATATTGTCCCATATTTCTTTGGCGGTTTTGAGCTGCATAACCTTGACGAATTCTGGTTGAGATAGAGTACCCAATAGAGTATTGACAGCCTTTGCATTTGTTTCATATTGCTATTTACCAGTCGTATCTGTAGGAGTTGCTAATGGAAATGTGTATCCTCCTTCCACGATATCCCAAACTTATGTACTAAGAGATTGAAGATAGGTTGTGGTCTTACCTTCCAATAGATGAAGTTGCTCCCAACAAAGATTGGTGGCCTGATGGATGCCTCCTTTTCGTAGTTTCTCATGACGATAGATCTTCCTTCAAGCGATCAAGCTTCTTCTGAAGGACCTGCTCTGATACCAATGGTTGGAAATAATACTGGGGTGGGGGTGAATCAATATTAGCAATTTAACAATCTTTCATTTCCATAAAAAAATTGTTATACGCTACTTCTGTTAATTAAACCTGCGTATGTACGCAACAGTGTTTTGAGAAAACCACATATATCTTGTAGACTTATAAATTAGTTAGTTGATCTTAATCTGTGTATCAGAACCATAAAACAGTATTCAAGTGCAGTAAATAGTACAGGAAATCACACACATGAGTTCAGAAGATACAAGGTGGAAACCCAATGTGGGTGAAAACCACATACTGCAATTTGTCTCTATCTTCTTTTAATAAGAAACTTCTTCTTACAATATTTATGTACTGGTGCAGTCTTATACCAGTACGCAGGCTTCTACCTGCAGAAGGCTACAACCTTCTCTTGTTCTCCAGCTTCTCTTGTACTAGCTGATGTACTAGTATGTAGGTGCTGACCTACACAAGGTTACAATATTCTCTTTTCCTCCAGGGACCACGTTTCATAAATTTTCAGACTGGATCCATCAATAACATTAATCAACCATCGAATACATCTGCATCAACCAATCTCCTTTGTACCAACCAAAACTGAATCAAACAATCACTTATGTGAAAGCTGTAACCAGAATACAGTAACAGTAACTAGAAACCAATCATGAACCCAGAACACTGCAGCAATAAACAGAAGTAGCTAAAACATATTTCATGAGACGTACACTACTTCAATATGTATAACCTGCATGCATACACTGTTATATTAAGGCAAACCTGCGTATACGTAGTTTTGATATACCGAACCAGCGTGCATACGCGTCTTTTCTATGCGGAACCTGCGTATAGATCTATAAAAGATAATTTACCCTTTTTCAAATATTCAAACATCAGTTATACCCAGATCATCAGATTTATAGATCAAGTCATGTGCCAAATATAACAGATCAAAATCACACAAAGATACTTCTCTTCAAGCCTTGAGATCTTGACCCATCAATAGAACTTATCCTTCTTCTAGTGCTCAGGTTCCTCCTTGATTCAGATCCAACTATGCACCATTACCCAAAGACCAGTATTCTAGATCTTGTTCTTCATCAAATATTTGATCCTTGAGTGCCTTTGCCTAATGATTTCCTTCCCCTTTTATAGTCTTAGTCCTTACTCAATACCATGGTCCAAAACCATATAGAATCAATACCTTGGACCCAATACCCGGGGTCAATACTTCGGACCAAATACCATGGACTAGTGCCAAAATACCATGGACCAGTGCCAAAATACCATGGACCAAATACCACAGACCAAAACCAAGTTTTCCAAACTGTATGCTCTTTTTTGTGCATGAAAGTGCGTGTATGTGCATACGCACCTTTTGGTCTGTGAACTTGAGTGTATATGCGGCTTCGTCAATGGGAACCTGCGTATACCTCCTTTTCCTTTATTCTGAGAGCCTATGAGCTTGAACTGTCATCTGAGTGATTTGCCGAGTGAGTTGCCATCAAAGACAATACTTGTGCAATAATGCCAAACCTATGTCATAATGCCAACATTATCTAACTTATACTCACATTAAATCTAAATTCAAAATATTAGTCACATTACTTTCTTGACACTTTAAACTAATAAAAACTTCAATAATTTTAAAACTTTTTTTTTTTTTTATTACAAAAATAAAATGCTAAAAATATACCAAGTAATCTCTTATCCTATAAATCATTTTAATTATAAAAAGACTTTCATGATTATCACCATGATTATCATATAATTTTTAACATATACATTTAATAAAAATTAGATTAAATACAATTTTAAAATAATTAAATATTTTAAAACATTCTTTAGAATTGTATTTATGACTTTATAATAAATAAATATTTAGTTTAAATATATTTTTTTAAATTAACATATTATATTAGTTCAATTGGTGAAACAACTATAATCTTGTTTTTAATTTATTAAATATATTTAATCTTATCTTGGGTTGGAATTTATTAAATATATTTAACAAACTATAATTTTTTTTGTTGTAATTTATTAAATCTAATAAAAAGAATTTATTAAATATATTTAATAAATATATAATTATATTGATAAGTTTGTTTATTTTAAAATAGATTTTTTATAATTTTCATTAATGATAATGTTTTAATATATTAATTCTTATAAATATTTTTAATAAAGAAAATATAAAAATGAGATTTATGTGTTTCTATAGTTCAAATATATCTTTCAAAATTCAATTTGATATATTAATTTTAAAATTACAAATTTGTAAAATATTTAGCTTTGTATTATTTGTTTCTATAAGAATGATACATATTTTAAAATTGTTTATGTTTGGATCAAAGATTGTATTCCTCAAACTTAAGAAAACAAGCTAATGGCACAAGACCCAAAGGCACCTAGAAAGATTGAAATCATTCTCCATTATGGATCATCAACAAGGAATTTTAGGTTGTGTGGTTTTGATGAGTTAGACTGCATTTGTACATAACAATTGGTGATGATTATTCCCACTATTGGTTTGATAACCGAGTTATGATAAGTTTTTCCACTATTTAAAAAGAATGATACATATTCAAAATTAAAAACGATAAATTAGGTTTAAATACTAAAAGATAGATTAGACATTACACCTATTAAAAATAAAATAAATAATCTTATGAGGTTAGATCATAACAAAAAAACACATAAGCATTAAAAAGTTGCGTTTGAAAAAAAAGAGTGATGAGGATACACCAATAGTAATTAAGGAAATATTACAAAATAAATTACAAATTACGACAATTTGTCTCATTAAAAAATGATTTCTGAGCTTAAAATTTTTTGTAATGTATTTGATAAGTTAATAGAAAGCTCTAATAACCATAAATATGGTATACCTATTAAAAATTAAGTTTAAGCACTATGAATATTTATTAATGAAGACTTTACTAAAAAAAATCCAGGAAAGAAAGAAGTTTAAAAGACGAGAAAAATAGAAATGAAAAACAATTAAGAAAACCAAAAAAATATAATAAATAATTAGAAATAAATAATACATTATTACACACAAATGAAACAAATAATTAAGAATGAGAAAAAAATATTATGAGAAATAAAGAGTTTAAATATAACCATAAATAAATATGAAAATAAATAGAAATACTCTATTGAACTACAGTTTCTTTCGATGGAGAAAATGACCTATTTTACGTTGGAATATATGTGAAATCAATATTATATGGTTGGTTTTATGTGGTTAATATGGAAAAGGAGATTTTGTTGGAGTGGAATGAAAGGTATGGCTGGTTACATTAACATAAATAAATAAAAGCGTTATAAGAAAGGCCCTATCAATAAATACATGTTCACGGATATTTTAAAGGTTAATGCGGAGAAGATTTATATTGCAATATGTTATTTCATCATTATTAATTCTAACATTTTATAAAAAACAATCAGATAAAAATTTTCTTTACATTGAATTAGGACATGATAAATTTATTGTTTGGGAGAGGAAGGAAATATGTTTTTATTTGGACAATTTAATGCTATAACAACAACTATCAAACCATAATTTTGAGCAATGATTCCAATATTATTCATTTATTACTAGATGAGGAACTTGTTTTAATGAGAAAATATAAAAGGGACTCTAAATGCTTGGGTGGGAGTTTGTTTGGTACTCGTTTCATGAATCTCTATGGTTCTCAAGCTCTATTAATTTATAATGAACTAATGCAATGGTCAATGCCAATAGGATGACTTTTATTTAAGGGATTGGTACTATTGTTATAGATTATGTGATATTTATTATCCTGGTATACAATAAAATAGTAAATATGAGATTTCAAATGACCATGAGATCAATTTTAATAATAGACTTTTAAGCGTCATTAAAAAAAATTGTCATATGCTCCATAGAAGAGAATTGTGATAGCTAAAATCTCTTATATTTGAAAATATTAAAAATTAATATTTTATCAAGGGACTTCAAATAATTAATTAAATATCATTTCCAATAAGGTCAATATTGAATATCTCTATCATTATAACATATCCACTACCTTTTGTCCATTGTAGAGGATGGAAGGTATTTCCCTAAACTACGAATTCCCTCCATGTTCTTACCTTGACACCATTATATTTTACCTAACCATCTAAGAAGGAACAAATTCACATACTATAGCTTCTATACCACTGGTCTCTCAATATCTTTCCTTTATATGGATTAATGCATGAAAAAACATAAAAATTGTGGGCTTATTTAGACATGGTTAAGCAATCATAGATACCATTGTAGACTTATACATGGATGTAAATAAAATGAGATGAAATCCATAACATTAACATCATTAATGAAATATATTTATAAACCTTAACTCTTACCTTTATGGGAATAAAACATTAATTGGTTGTAAATGGAAGGACCTTCCACCCAACCATAGGCTCCTTGTTTCACTCTTTCTACAATCATAGGCTCCTTATTTCTCTCTTTCTATGATAGGGCCATCCCAAAGTTAGGAATATGAGTCATTAGGGATGAAATCTCCTATGGATAACTTTAATCCTCTCACATGATCCAATTCCTAAAATTTTCACAATATATTAACTCTTATAACTATCACAATTCCAATAGTTGTATCTCGCCTTTATCGTAAAAAAATCAAGGAATTTCATTACCTTCTCTACCATGTAATCCCTCAAACTATGTCATTTAACCTTTGGGCTTGAACATAAACTCACAAAGAAATATCCTTACTAGGAACTACAGGGATTCTTAGCTATAAGGGTGCTTTCTCAATGATAATAATGTTTTAAGAACTTGGGCATAATTTCCACATACTACTCATATAAACATTCATATCAATCTATTATAGCAATAGTATGATAACATAACTTGTGAAACAACCTATGGAAATTCAATGCCAACTCCCCTTTGCATAGCAAAAATCAATGGACTATATTTACATAAGGAGAAGAAGTCATGCACCTTCATAAGAATACCATGTATCTTACTTCCTTATCCAAGTGGATATTGGTGGCCACCCTCCTATTCCACTTGGACCCACAACATTGTCTCTTTTAGTTTTTCAGTTACCTTAATTGTAGCACAATTTACTATTTTTGGCAATTTTTTGGGTCCTGAACTTCCGAAACCATTTTGAGGCCCTAGAAGACATTTTTAGGGAAAACGAAAAGATCGGAAAAAACCAAAATGGCATTCATATTCCCAAGTCATGACCCCGAGAAATTGATGTACCAATTTGCCGAAATGGGGCCCATAGTTTTGGTGCTTCATCTCTTAGGGTTAGGTTTCTGGATGTTTAGGGTTTTCCATCATTTCTAAATAATAAATAGGGCTTGGGGACTCAACGTAACATTGTTCAAAGGCATGTTCCCGCCACATTTCTTCTCATAGATAAGCTAACATTTCCCGAGCTAGTTTATTTCCGTTCTGTTTGTAAGCATATTATATTATTATGATATTAATGAAATGAAGTGTTATTTTTGCTGCATTTATGTATTTATGGTTATATTTGTAATTTGTTGTGTTCTTGTTTAAGTTCGGATCAGTGGTATCAGGGCTAGGTGTTGTGGGGAAAAGTATCCAACACGGAATGACCCTATCCCACTCTAAGGGTGATAGTTCCTTAGCAACAGCTGAAGCAAAGCTATCTAAAGTTACTTCTTTATGACATGCAAGAGATGAAAGGAAGAGATCCACTTACCGATGTCTTGCGCAAATGGTCGATCCAATCTCCTCTATTTTCCGCTTGCTCCTAGCTCCAAGTCTTCTCACGGGCCCAGCTACACGAGATCCTGCGAACAAGACAAGAAAAGGAAACTACAAGAAGCATGCATTCATAGTTGATTCAAGGATTAGCATAAATCAAATACGCAAGTAAGACAATACACCATTGAAACACATGCGAATAGAAGAACCTCAAATGCTTTATTAATATAAGGAAGTAAGGTTCAGGCGGTGATACAACCATAAGAGGTCCAATCCAGCATCACCTTCCCGACGGAAAGAAATCTCCTCTTCACCTCCCTCAAGCAATCACCCAATACTCTCAACTATAAACCAACAGCAATTCTTTGCACAAAATTCCGGCCTCCAGATCCCATGGGATGAGATCCTTATATAGAGTTTTGGAGTGAAGATAAGTCAGCTTGATGTGTGACTTGTTGTCCTCTTCAACTCCAGTTGTTCTTCAGTCCTTGAGTCCACTCGGAGTTTCTACCTTCCACTTGGAGTTTTAGAACCTCTTTACTCATCATTAGGCGAATCTTCTGATCCAAGTGTCATTTTGGAAGCTTCCTGGGCACTGGCACATTGAGAAAAGATTCCTCCACATGTCAAAGTACGCCCAGCGCAGGTCGCTTTTGTTGCACTTGCTATGCAGCGCAGGTACACCATAGAGCTTTTGACATTCAGCGCAGATGCTTAGTGGAGCAGCTGCTTTGATCCAAAATTGACCTGTTTTTGAGTTTTTTTCAGTGGAGAACTGATCTGTAGTGCTGTGGTTTGCTGACCTTGTTCCTCTAGGGGTAGGAACAACATGTTTAGGGACTTTGGATCCCTCAGATTATTGACATTTCATGCTCTATGCTGTAAGGCACAAAAATGTCTATAACAGTTGCCCCCTAAAGTATGAGGTCGTTTATCGGGTGAAATGCTTTATTAGGAGGATCCAAAGTTCATTCAATCGTCGGGAGGTGACATGTAACAAAATACAATACAATACATTATATTTTCATACTTTCTTTTCATGATCTAGCTGATGCGGGCATTTCCCATGCTCAGCTTTATAAATACATTTGTTGTACATAAACAGACGATCGTCTGATAATAGACTGATAATTCTCTGCTTTTAATTATCATCCTTTTAGTAGGATGATCATTTGCTGCACATGTCTATGTTTTTATCTCCTGAATATATATCGCAGCCCGAATGGATGAAACTAGATCCGGGGTCTTCAAACTTGTCCGATCTTCACTTTAGTACAAGTCGATCCATGTGAGAATTTCTTGAAGTCGAACATGGAAAGACATCGCTTGATTACCAGTCAATAATGTAAACTGTTAACAAGCGCGAGAGGAATCACCGATAATGATGATGACCCTCAAGGTACTGCAGCACAATTCACGTGGCGTGAATATAGGATCTGACATCGAACACCACGCAAAGTCTCCTGGTCGAAGGTCATTAATGTATACCTATCGCCGGAAGTGAGAAACTTGCCATTGAGGCATGCAATCTTCAAAGTACTGAGGGGGTGTTCCTAGATCAACTTCTTGGATAATGAGCTGATGTCGACAAGAAGTGATCCGTCAAAGGAGGGCCTTAATGAATCCCACATCAGTGACACGGAACGGAGCTAGTGATGATGGTGAAAACGATTTGTGAAATATGATTCAGGGTGGCGGTCATGGAAGGATGAAAGATGATGTATGGTAGTGGATGGGACCCAGTTGACACTTTCTGAATGACATCTCTTGAACATATAACGACACTGATGTGATGGATCGGTAGCATTACCCCATGTATGGATGGTATGGCGAGACCATGGTGAAGGGACCGGTGAATGATAATAACCCAACCCGATAGTTACGGAGGCAAAAGTGTCATGTTCAAGAGCGACTTGCTACCATTAAGCTTTGAGGTTCTTCCCAATTTTTCCCCAGTCATTTATGACCAGTACCTCTTTATTTTTGTCAAGCTTGAGGAGGATAACATATGCTTGTTCTATAACCTGCCCTTCGGGCAAGCCCATCGCTATGTTTTAACGAGCCTAACGATAGGGAAACTCGTTCTCGTCTAAAGACAAGTTTGTCGCTATCTAATATTTTTAACGAGCCCAGCGACAAAGACAACTCGGTCCTTTTCATTTTTAGAGAGTCTGAAAAGGGTACATAAAGTGGACTCCAGGGGTCCTTTTTCGTCATCTAATCCCTTAAGTCCGAAAAAGTATAAAACAATACAGAAGGGATGAATGTTCGATATCTTTATCGAGCCGAACTAGACAAGCGCTCGATCTTTTTGTGCAATAATCCCTCAGGTCCAAAAAGATTAAAATCTAGAGGAGGGATAGCTCTTCCGATCCTTTTAACGAGCTGGAAGGCCAAAACTCGGCAAACTTTTCATATTTTACGAGTCAGTGAAAAGAGCTCAAAGAAGACTCGTATTTTGAGGAACGAGTGATAAACAAGGATAGCAGCAGATTCCAGGTACAGGTTGGAATTTTCCAATCACGGCAGTGTCATAAGGATGGCTAGGTGAAATCACTCTTCGCAGCTGTTCCTCAAAATAGGTAAACAATCAAGTGGATGTGAATGATCGGCCAAATGAAAAGTGGAGGTGACGGTGCACAAACACGACCAAGGCTTTTATGGCTGATGAATTTACGGTCTCAAATGGTTAGTTACCGGTTCATTTTTCTTAATGAGCTTGAACTCTGGGGGAAGCTTGCTCACATGTGCATTTATTTTTTTAACGAGCATGAACTCTTGCTAAAACTGCTCGGTTTTGCGTTTATTTTTTAACGAGCATGAACTTTGCCAAAACTGCTCATTTTTGCGTTTATTTTTTAACGAGCATGAACTTTGCCAAAACTGCTCGTTTTTACCAGTCATAAAGTAGGAAGGTCTCCTGGTAGATTGCTCGCTATTTTTTAAGGAGCTTCATCTCGCTATGCTTTGCTCCATATCCTCTCTTTATGCAAGCTGGGTATCGGCTAATCCTACGAGTTTTACGGGTTAGACCTACAGGTTTAAAGGGGGGACCTAAAAAACTAAAAAACAAAATAGCCGCCCGTGCTTGCATTCCAAGAGGTTTGCATGCCCCCAGGTGTAAGTCTAATTTCAAGGTCGCCCCTACTTGTCCGTAAAAAACCCTGGTTTTCAACGGGTGAGGCTTACCTCTTTCAGGTTATCCAAAGATCGTTCTGCTAATCCTTTCAAACAGAAACTTTCTTCGGCGATGTCTATCATTAGGTTACACAAAGATGGTTACAATTTGTTGCAGCAATAGAATCTCTTTCTTTGGAGGCTGCCCCTACTTATCCTTTAAAACATTTGTTTTAATGGGTGAGGCTTTCCTTTTACCCAAAGATGGTTACTACTTGCTGCCGCAAACGGATCCCCTTCTTTGGCAGAGCCTACTTATTTAGACAAAGGTGAATGACGACGCTCCGCCACACACTTAACTTTAACAAAAGAATCTTTTTCCAGAACAACCCCATTCCTAACTGCCCCTTCCTCTGCATGAGAGCTCTTGCCGGCTCTTCTGTTTTACGAAGATGAAGGAGGGGACGGGGTACGGACTAGTCATATTCTCCCGCGGAAATTCTACTTTACACCCAAGGTTTTTTCTGACCCCAGCAGACCAGGATGCATGCCCCCTGGGTTCCGGCCCTACTTTCCCGAATCACTCGCACTCATCAGGAAGAAGAACAGGAGGTAGAGACCTTTCTTGATCAAGTAGACCATTCAGGATAGGTATGTGACTATTTGCGATGCGTGATCCCGGAAATGAAAGTTGGTCTACGAGCTTGACCATTCTTCCTTCGTATGGAAAACACATTATTCGAAAGAGTGAGGAGACTATTGCTTCCATGCAATATATGTAATCTCGTCCAAGGAGTAGGTTATAATCCAAGGGTCCTTGGACGACCATCAAATTCATCTTGACAGCCTTCCCTTTCAATGTAATAGGCACATTAGGTAGAATCCCTAATGGTCGACTGGTTCCTTTGTCAAAACCCGAGAGATTCCTTATCTCAGGCAAAAGCGTTGGGCAACCCAGTGCTTTCCAAGCAATAGAGGACAGGATACTCACAGATGCCCCTTCATCAATGATAGTCCCAGCCATCACCATTTTGTATATTTGGACTATAATTCTAAATGGTATACTGGCTGGCAACTGGGGTCTGCCTAGTTGGTTCCAATCAAAGGACACAACCAGGTTGCTTGGTGGTGGGACCGAATATACGGCTGGGTATGATCCTGACGATGCTCCTTCCTGCGATAAAGGAGTGGGCACATTGCCCTGATGTTCATCAGAATCGGTGTTGATGAAAAGAATCTGGACGGTGTCATTCTTACTCTCTTCGGTAGGGGTGTCAGCTGAAGATGAATCCTCAGTGACTGTGGTATTTGAAGATGAAACTTCTGAAAGGAGAATCGGGTCAACTGCCGTTTCGACCTTTGGACTTTCGTCCGTCCGGATTCAGTAGGTTCACTTTCAGTGACTGACACTTCAGCTGGCCCTATGAGCGGGGCAGCTATATTTTCAACCAACGAAGGACTTGGCGCGAGTTTTTGATATCCAGGAGGAAGTAGCAACGGTGCAACTGGTTGATCTTCCAAAACTCTCTTTGCTTCGTCTAAAAAGGGACAACGGCAGAGGGTGTGATTGCCTTCACACAGTTCGCAGGGGAATCTCATTCCCCTTCGTCGTCTAGAACCTTCACTTTCGTTGGTCGACGGTAAGCATTCAACCTGGTTGTCAGAGGTTGACGCTTCCGAACTGTGCAAACGAGGGGCCTTAGTATCCGGGGAATACTGGGACAATCACGGTGGAGGTGGTCCCCTCTACATATGACACATGGCGATTTGGGCCCGGTCCGTGCTGTGTGTGGATTTTTGTTAGTTGCCTTTTGCTTGCCCCCAGGCGCCTTTGGCTCCTTCTGCTTCTTTTCTTTCTTCTTCTTTTCCTTCTTCTTTTCTATGGGAGCTCCGCTTTCGGCGGCTTGACCTTTCGAAGAAGAAGGATCGGAGGAAGGTTTATAAGAAGTGGAAGGCTGGAGGGTAGCTCTAGACTGGTCTAACTGTTGACTCGACTGTTCAGTAACCGTGGTGGTCTGAACTACAGTGGTTGAGAGTAGCCAAACTGGCAGGCCAATTGTCAGTCCTGGAAGCGACAACGTGGCCATGTGGGGCGCACCAACTTCTCCCCAAGAGGAGAAAGGGCTAGGGTTCCCATCATGTGGAATCCCTTGGTTGGTGTGTTCCATGTTCTCAACCTAAAGATCAACGTAGGAATAAGGGGTGATTATGTTCCGTTTAGAATGAATTTTATATGACGACGCTTTAGACACAACTTGCTTTTTCACTTTTTAAGAGTCAAGAAAAAGCTAAAGCTGACTCTAGTCTCCTTCGATGTATTAACGAGCCCGAAGTGACAAATGCTCGGATGGACTTTTTCAGTTATAGAGTTTGAAAAAGGCCAAAAGAAACTACTCTGGAGTTCTAGGCAGAGGGTGTGCCAAACCTTTCGCGAAACCACAGAATACGTTTTACGGTACGAGTGGTCGATCTTCGTGAATGCTGTGTTCACTGCATCGCGATCAGTAGGGCGGCCGACACGGCTTCCTATGGATAAAGGCTTTATTCCTATAGGGGTCCCCCAATATACGCGACGATACGCGGGGGCACAAGTCCGTATTAGTGCTATCGTCCCTCAGGAGGAATCACCCACCTTCGTAGAGATCGACAGTCACTATGTTTAACGACGCCGGTTCACGTCTCTACCTAGACCTCTACTGTGTTTCGTTATGTTTCAAAGCGTTGTTAGATAAATTCAGTTCTTTTTAGGTTGATCTTGCTTAGCAGTTTGCCTTTATGGATCACCACGTGATGTATGATACAACTCCTAAATGCAGTCTAAGAATGATAAGCAAGCTTTTTCAATTCTTTCAACTTAGGAAAACCTTAACTACTGAGGGAAAAGAAAGACATCATCTTTTCAAACAGATCATAGAGCACACACTGATGCACTTCCCTAAATCGACATGCAAACTGTCAAAATGCACATGCACAATGCAAGTATTTCTTTTCTTCTTCCTTAATGTTGATGTATTACAAAAAGAAAGCTGTTGTATAATTTCGAATTCAATTTCAAGTGAAAGAAAACAAGTTTTTGTCCAATAATCAAAAGAACACCCTAAGATTCACTCGTTTCAACACAAGAAATACTGAAATTTGAACCATATAACGAAGGCAAATGCTCAAGCAGCTATGAACAACAATAAACTAGCTCTTAGAATCATAACGACACTTTCTCACAGGTCTAGATCCAAGAGGTCACAGCAAGACTAGTTCACTTTCGCTACGGGAAACTGTGAATGAAAGCAAGAAATACAATAAGAACAATCACGGTTTCTTCATACAACTGAGGCGGAATGAAGGCAAAGAAAGATAGTTTCAGCTGGGTATACAGGTTGACAACAGGCTGCAAAAACAATATTGAAAACTGGGCAACAGACAGTAGGGAACCCCAGTTGCACAAGGCAAAACTGGATCAGCGCAGGTACTGCACTGTCAATCTGACATGCAGCGTAGGTAGCCCCTTCGGGACCTACGTTGCAGCGCAGGTAGCCCCTTCGGGACCTACGTTGCAGCGCAGGTAGCCTTTGTTGCAGCTGCACTGAAGAGACAACTCTCGTCTCTCTCAGATTCCGGGTCACAGTTTGCTCAAAAATCAATGGTTTTTGGCCAAATCAGAGGCTATCAGTCAAGTATACACTAGAGGATGATTGAGGAAGATGAACACTATCACAAAGAGCTAAAAAGAGTCCTTGTGGATCAGCTCTTCAAATCATAAACATGCCCAGAACTGAGCTAGAGTAGCTGCCCTCTACTTTGCATTCGAAAGATTCGAATGCAGTTCGATTCGATACTCCCTTTGTTTAAGAAATGAATAGCAAGAAACAAAAGCTACCAACAAGACACGATCCCCAGCGGAGTCGCCAGTCTGTTGTGGGGAAAATTATCCAACACGGAATGACCCTATCCCACTCTAAGGGTGATAGTTCCTTAGCAACAGCTGAAGCAAAGCTATCTAAAGTTACTTCTTTATGACATGCAAGAGATGAAAGGAAGAGATCCACTTACCGATGTCTTGCGCAAATGGTCGATCCAATCTCCTCTATTTGCCGCTTGCTCCCAGCTCCAAGTCTTCTCACGGGCCCAGCTACACGAGATCCTGCGAACAAGACAAGAAAAGGAAACTACAAGAAGCATGCATTCATAATTGATTCAAGGATTAGCATAAATCAAATACGCAAGTAAGACAATACACCATTGAAACACATGTGAATAGAAGAACCTCAAATGCTTTATTAATACAAGGAAGTAAGGTTCAGGCGGTGATACATCCATAAGAGGTCCAATCCAGCATCACCTTCCCGACGGAAAGAAATCTCCTCTTCACCTCCCTCAAGCAATCACCCAATACTCTCAACTGTAAACCAACAGCAATTATTTGCACAAAATTCCGGCCTCCAGATCCCATGGGATGAGATCCTTATATAGAGATTTGGAGTGAAGATAAGTCAGCTTGATGTGTGACTTGTTGTCCTCTTCAACTCCAGTTGTTCTTCAGTCCTTGAGTCCACTCGGAGTTTCTACCTTCCACTTGGAGTTTTAGAACCTCTTTACTCATCATTAGGCGAATCTTCTGATCCAAGTGTCATTTTGGAAGCTTCCTGGGCACTGGCACATTGAGAAAAGATTCCTCCACATGTCAAAGTACGCCCAACGCAGGTAGCCTTTGTTGCACTTGCTATGCAGCGCAGGTACACCATAAAGCTTTTGACATTCAGCGCAGATGCTTAGTGGAGCAGCTGCTATGATCCAAAATTGACCTGTTTTTGAGTGTTTTTCAGTGGAGAACTGATCTGTAGTGCTAGGGTTTGCTGACCTTGTTCCTCTAGGGGTAGGAACAACATGTTTAGGGACTTTGGATCCCTCAGATTATTGAAATTTCATGCTCTATGCTGTAAGGCACAAAAATGTCTATAACACTAGGTTTTCTCTTTCTATGCTTTTCTTTGAATGTACCCAACAAGGTCAGGGTATAAGGAGTTAGGGCTCGATTTGGTTGAACCTTTGCAAGACCAGCCTCACAAACCTCGACGACCTCCCATGGTGAAAGACAAGAAAGACAAGGGCGATCTGAATTTAAATAGGAACGCAACAAATTACTGAGATAACCACAAACACAGAGATGCAGTAGAAATAATACTTCATTCATTAATGTAAAATACTAAAATATGGTTACAAATAGAAATGGGAATAAACCGGCTAGGGCGATGGTAGCTGATCTCGGAGAAGAGATGTGGCAACTACATGCCTCTGAATTGTGTTACAATGAGGCCCGAAGGCCTATTTATTGTTGAGAAACAATAGAAAACCCTTAACATCCCAAAACCTAACCCTAGAAGATGAAACACCAAATTGTGGGCCCCGTTTTGGGTATGTTGGTACATCAACTTCCTGGGGTCTTAACTTTGGCACCCAATCTTTGTTTGACACGTACAATAGCTCGTTAGAAAGATCTATCTGAGCAATACAACTTTGGGAAGAGAAACATCTGTCCATGGAGCCATGTTGCTCCCACATTTCATAAAAAAACGTCGTTTAGGGCCTCAAAACGGCTCTAGAAGTTCACGACCCAAAAAACTGCTAAAAATAGTAAATTGTGCTACAATTACAGAAACTGAAAAACTAAAAGAAACAGTTGTGGTGGTCCAAGTGGGATAGGTGGGTGGCCACCAACATCCACGTGGATCATTCCTCCTCCCTTAGGCAGCAATGGTCCCCATTGCGTTGAGTTTCTCCATTTGGTAAACTTGGTCCCTAGTGAGCTGTTCTGCAATCTCGGATGTGTTTAGTAATGGTGGGAAGCATGGTCGAGGGCAGTACACATTGAAAACTTGGTGCAGGCGAAGGAATGGAGGAATGCTGTGCTCCAAAGAATTATTTCCCACATCCTTGGTAATGGTGTAAGGACCATGTCGGCGTGGTCAGAGCTTCTGATGGGCTCTTGTAAGGTGTTCTTTCTGCAAATGCAACCAGACTTTGCTGCCCACCTGAAGCTTGTGTGGTACCCATGTGGGTGAGGAGAAGTTGTTCCTGTGTTCTGTCATGACCGTATCCCTTTGATGTTGTTGCTATGTGGAGGAACCCTTCACAGGGGTCATGGATGTGGTGATGATATTCCCCTTACTTTGGGAGCAAACCAAACATAAAATGAATTTCCTAGTATGGGAGATTAGCTTGCTGCTCTTCTTGGCAGTGATCAAAGAGGTGGCAGTAGGTGGGGCTACCTCCAGTATCTTGTATAATGAATTACACAAAGAAATAGTGACAGCACGAGGCCTTGACTCATACACAACATGTCACCTCCACAAGTATGGATGGCCTAATATTACATCGCACACATCCATAGGTGTAACATCACATAATACCTCGTCTGTGAAGGGTTTGATGCTATAAGGAAGGTGACACTGCTAGTGAACTCAGAGATCTCGTCCTTGGTAAAGCCACCCGATGCTGTACAACTGCGAATGTGTAGTCGGTAGGCCCAACCACTTCATGACCTCTGCTGAAATGAGGTTCTTTTGGCTGCCATTGTCGACAAACCCTTCACCCACATCTGTGAGTGGAAAAGACGCTCCCCCTCCTTTGGATCTTCGGGCTCATTCTTCTGGATCTTAGCAGTGGCAACAATGGTGCTGGGCTCCACATCAATGATCTACTTCCCTTTGCCATTTCCCTTGTTGGGTTCTGACTCGGGGGTCAGAACATGCATCTGATTCTGAAGCCTTCAACTCGGCCACTAACGACTGCTTGGTCTGACACTCACTTGTGTTGTGAGTGGGGCTCTTGTGGAAGTCACACTACTTTCCTATGTCCTTCTTCAACTTTGTGGTGTTATTCTTTTCTTGCGGCTTTGATGTGTTGTCTTGGGTCACCCCACCTTGGCTTTGTCCTTTGGTCTTCAGATTTGCAGATCCAAAGTCTTGCTTCTTCTGTTTCAACATCTGCTCAATTTTGACAGTGTATCGGTACAACATGCCAAGCGAGGAGATGTTCAGGAAAGCCATCTATTCCTGGATGTATCTGTGTAAGCACTTGCGGTATTTGAGTAGCAAATGTAGCTTAGAGTCCTTGATACCCAACTATGTGCAAAGGGTGTGAAAAATGTTTGTGAACTATGGCACATCTTGGTCCTTTCACTGCCGCAACATGTTCCACTTTAAGTATTTTTCCTCATAGCATTCGACAGGGTAGTACTACTCCTTGATGGCATCCCGAAAGGAATTCCATGTGGGTGTAGCTGAAAATAGTGAGCCTGTACTTTCATCCTTCTGCTCGCAGTAGGTTTCCCACTAGTCCTTGACGTGGGGGGCTGCTTTGAGAAGTCTGAGAAAAAATAATCTTTTCCTGACTGGAAAAGTCATGAACAAAAAAATAACCCTCTAACAGATTTAACCATTTATCTATGGCATCTACGTCTATCTGACCCTGGAATATGGGGATTTCAAAATTAACTTGTATCCTAAACGGTGTGGTGTCTCTAGAGTAGCTATTAGAAGCCGATGTGTTGCCTCTGGGTAGCTGCTGAAGGATTTGCACAAATTTGTCCATCATCGTGTTCCTTTGTCACTCGAGGGCTTATTCGAGCAAGATTTTGATAGGATCTCCTGCCCCCTTGTCTTTCTTTTCATCCGCCATGGGAGTTCATCGGGATTTGTGAGGTGGTTCTTGTAAAGGTTCGACCAATTCAAGCCCTAACTCCTTATATCCTAACCTCGTTGGGGACATGCAAAGAAAAGCAGAGAGAAAAGTAGACTGCTCTGATACTGTTGATCTAGATTTAAGCAGGAATGTAAAATACTGAAATATGCTTACAAACAGAAATGGGAATAAACCAGCGAGGGCGATGGTAGCTTATATTTGAGAAGAAATGCGGCAGGTACATGCCTCTGAACTGTGTTACGATGAGGCTCGAAGACCTATTTATTGTTGAGAAACAATGTAAAACCCTTAACATCCCAAAACCTAACCCTAGAAGATGAAACACCAGATTGTGGGCCCCGTTTTAGGTAAGTTGGTACATCAACTTCCCGGGGTTGTAACTTTCACACCCGATCTTCATTTGATGCGTACAATGGCTCGTTAGAAAGATCTATCGTAGAAATACAACTTTGGGAAGAGAAACATTGATCCATGGACCTATGTTGCTCCCAGATTTCCCAAAAAAACATCATTTAGGGCCTCAAAATGGCTACAGAAGTTCAAGGCTTGAAAAACTGCTAAAAATAGTAAATTGTGCTACAATTACGGAAACAGAAAAACTGAAAGAGACAGTTGTGGGGGTCCAAGTGGGACAGGTGGGTGGCCACCAACATCCACCTGGACTAGAGGGGGCAGGAGATCATTTCAAAATATTCCTCGAGGAAGCCCTCAAGAGACAAAGGAATGTGATTATGGATAACTTTGCCTAGATCCTTTGATGACAACCCAGAGGTGATGCATCTTCATCCAACAACCACTTTGGAGGTGCCACTCCTTTTAAGGTACAAGTTAACTTCGATATTCCCATATTTGAGGGCCAAATAGATGTAGGCACCATAGATAAATGGTTGAATCTCTTGAAAGGATATTTTCAATTCCTATCTTTTCGAATCAGGAAAATATTACTTTTGCACATCTCAAAGATTCCCCACACATCAAGGATTCGTGGGAAACCTACTCTGAACAAAAGGACGAGAGGGAATCCTCACTGTTTTTATCCGAACCCACTTACGATTCTTTCCAAGACACCATCAAGGAAAAATAATACCCTGTCATGAGCTATGAAGATAAATACGTAACGTGGACCACACTACAACAAGGAAGGGACCAAGATGTGTCGGAGTTCACAAATATTTTGCGCGCCCTCCACACTAAGTTGGGTATCAAGGATTCTGAGTGGAATTTGGTAATCAAGTATCGCGACTGTCTACACAAGTACAACTAAGACGATATGGAGTTCCTAGGCTTCTCCTCATTCATTACGACATGTCGATACACTGTCAAGATTGAGTAGAAGTTTAAACATCAGAAGTGAGACTTTGGATCTGTGAATCTGAAGCAAGGAAAAGGCACCCCCAAACCAAAGAACAAAGGTCAAAGTAAAGGCAAGGCAGCCCAGGACAACCCACCAAAGCCACAAGAAAAGAAAAACACCACAAAGATAAAGAAGGATACATGAAAATGGTGTGAGTTCCATAAGAGCTCCACTCACAACACAAGTGAGTGTCGGGCCAAGCAGTCATTGGTGGCCGAGCTAAAGGCTTCTAAATCAGATGCATGTTCTAACTTTGAGTCAAAAACTGACAAGCGGAAAGAAAAGGGAAGCAGATCATTGACGTGGAGCCCGGTGCCACTGTGGCCACCACCAAAATCCAGAAGAATAAGCCTGAAGATGTAGAGGAGGGGAACGTCTATTCCACTGATAGATGTGGTTAAAAGGTTCTCCGTTGTAGTTCATTGTCGACAACGGGAGCCAAAAGAACCTCATTTCAATAGAGGTCACGAGGAAGTTGGGCCTACCAACAACAACGCATCCCCAACCATACACCATTGGGTGGCTTCACCAAGGACGAGATCTCCACGTCAACTAGCAGTGCCGCCTTCCATACAACATCAAGCCCCTCACAAATGAGGTACTTTGGGATGTTGCTTGTATTGAAGTTTGTGATGTATTATTTGGACAACCATACTTGTGGAAGTGCCATATTGTATATGAGTCTAGACCTCACTGTGTGATTATTACTTTGGGAAATTAGTTGTACAAGATAGTGAAGGTAGCCCTGCCTACTGCCATCTCTTTGATCACTACAAAACAATGCAGTAAGATCATTTCCCATGCCAAGAAATTTGATTTCCTTATGATTAATCCTTAAGGCAAGAATAAGGTTATGGCCATGGCTTCTAGACATGGCTCCTCTTCATAGTATCAACAAATGGACACGGTCGTGGAGGAGTATAGGGACATTTTCACCTCACCTATAGGGGTACCTATGCATTATCAGGTCAAGCAACCCATCGATATGAACCCAGGTGCGCTGCTACAAAATGGACCGATCTATTGACACTTTGCTCTGGAGAAAAATTAGATCATGAGGTAGATTCAGGAGTTGTTACATAAAGGGAAGATCAGGCCAAGCTTATTACCCTATGGGAGCCCGATTTTATTGGTATAGAAGAAGGATGGGACTTGGAGACTTTTTATTGACTATCGGGTGCTGAAAAAGATCATTGTTTGGAATAGGTACCCAATCCCACATATTTATGACCTTTTATACGAACTCAAGGGGGCCAAATATTTCATCAATATTTACATGAAGTCTGGTTATCACCAGGTGCCTATCGAACCCTTCGATGTGTGGAATATTTCCTTCAAATATAAGGAGGGGATTTTTGAATGGTTGGTCATGCCTTTCGGGTTAACAAATGTCCATGCAACCTTCATGAGACTGATGGATAACATCCTGCTACCCTTCACCAATGCATTCATGGTGGTGTATTTAGATGACATATTAATCTTTAGCCAGAGTTGGGAAGAGCATCTTCACTGTATTCGATAAGTCATTCAAACCCTACAACAACACAAGATGTGTGCCAATTTGGAGAAATGCACTTTTGGCATGACCCAGGTTCATATTTGGGGTACATCATTAATTAGCAGAGTGTGCATGTGGAACCAACCAAGATACAAGCCATTCATGATTGGCCTGCCCCAACCACTCTAATAGAGCTCTACAGCTTTCTAGATCTTGCCAATTTCTAGTGTAGTTTCATGTTGGGGTTCTCTCATATCACCTGGCCTTTAAGTCAAGTCCCAAAGCGCGGAGCGAAAGTAAAGGATTTTTGGTCCAAAACTAAGTAGAAGGCGTCTGTCAAGTTGAAGCATCACCTCTACTCTGCACCAATTATCACATTACTAGACCTATAACAACCATTTGAGATTGAGACAGATGCCTCCGACTATGCTATTGGTGCAATTCTTACTCAGCAGGGGCATCCAATGGCTTACCACAGTAAGACACTTTCATACCCAGTCCGAAAGTATCCCATTTATGAAAAACAAATGTATTCCATTGTGCAGGCCTATCGTTAATGGAAGCATTACATTCTTGGAAGGAAATGGTCATCCACACATACCATCGACCACTGCAGTTCATACAAACATAAGGGAAGTTACAGAATGATCACCATAAGAAGTAGTCCACATACCTCCAACAATTCCATTTGAACATTAAGTAGAAGAAGTTTAACACCAATAATATTACATACTCCCTCAGCCAACCACCAGTCATGACGTTGATCACTGTGCTCAACTCTTATGGGCATGAGATGTCGAGATGGCCACATCTATATGAGAGTTATCCAGAATTCGACAACACATACCAGACACTCCTTGAAGGTAAGAAAGTTCCATATTTTCACCTCCAAGATGCACTATTATGCCACCTGAGACACATATTTGTTCCTTCAAGCGAGCATGCCAAGATAATTTGGGAGGCGCACTACAGCTGGTTCGCTGGACATTTCAAAGTAGAGAAAACAATGGTAGTACTACAGAAGTATTTTTATTAGTCAAATATTCGTTGGGATGTTGGAAGGTACATTAAATCCTTCACTTCCTATGCCATTGCCAAATTAACAATCAAGAAGAAAGGCCTATGTACTCCTTTACCTACTCCTAGTTGACCTTGGGAATCCATATCCATGGATTACATGTCGAGCCTTCCCTCTACTAAGCATGGAAATAACTGTGTTTTCGTGGTCGTCGACAGATTCTCTAAGATGGCAATTATGGTGGCCTAAAAGAAGAGTATCACATCATAGGCCACTACTAAGCTCTTCTCTTAGCGAGTGTGGGTACACTTTGGGATCCCACTGAACATTGTCTCTAATCGGGATAGTAGATTCCTAAGTACATTTTGGTCAAGTTTTTGGTCAATGATGGATACCGAACTCACTAAGTCTACGACTTTCCATCCCCAGACTAATGTCCAAATAGAAGTCATCAACAATATAACCATACACATTTTGTGTATGTACAACTAGAAGCATCCGTGCACATGGGATGAAAGCCTCCCTTATGTCCAGCACAGCTATAATAGATCTCTCCACAACTCAACGAGACACAAACCCTTTCAGGTAGGGCTTGGATTTCATCCATTATGTTCCATTGATGTGGCCATACTATTTGTACCTACTCAGGTAGATTCAACTCATTTCCATTCCGAAGCTGACATGGCTAAAAACTTCATTGAGCGCATTCAACACATTCAACAGCAGGTCCATGATATATTGAACAAAGCCAATGCTAAGCACAATTAGCGCCATGATCAACATCGGGTGTTGCACAAGTTCCATGTGGGAGACAAAGTTTGGCTACATTTGGAGAAGGCCTCGCTGGACCCCATTGCAAGCTTTGCCCACTTCATTATGGGCCATACACCATCACCAAGGCTATAGGGACAACGCCTTTGAGCTCATCATTGCATCGTTCCTTGGTCTACACCTAGTGTTCAATGTATATTGCCTTTCACCATACTTTCCACCATTTTTGGACACATCCAACATTGCAGAACAACTCACAATAACAGAGCTAAACTTAGAATGCATAAAACAAGCCACGACTGATTGGATCATGGATAGACAGATCAATAATACCTGCCAATAGAAGATCTCACTGTATCAGGATGTCAAAGCTGGTGAACTCCTACATTAAGGCAAGTGCCTCACGAGGGACCAAGTTCAACAGAAGTTTCCCCATCTCATGGAGGCACTCAACGGAATGGGAACCATTGCTTCCTAAGGGGAGAGGACTGATCGAGGTGGATATTGGTGGCCACCCTCCTATTCCACTTGGACCCCCAACACTGCTTGTTCTAGTTTTTCAGTTTCCTTAATTGTAGCATAGTTTACTATATTTGGTAGCTTTTCGGGTCCTGAAATTTTGGAGCCGTTTTGAGGCCATAAACGATGGTTTTAGGGGAAACAAAGAGACCAAATATCATCTTAATTTTGAGATTCACTTTTTTTCATCCTACTCATTGAGATCTCCGAAACGAGTTATTATCATAGCCAAATGGAGGTCATATTCCAATGTTACGACCCCAGGAACTTGATGTACCAATTTACCCAAACGGGGCCCACATTTTTGGTGCTTCATCTCCTAGGGTTAGTTTTCTGGATGTTTATGGTTTTCCATTGTTTCTCAAGAATAAATAGGCATTAGAGCTTCATCTTAAAACAATTCAGAGTCATGTAGCTGTCACATCTCTTCTCAGAGATAAGCTACCATCACTCGAGCTAGTTTATTTCTATTTTGTTTGTAATAATATTTCAATATTCTGATATTAATTCAATGAAGTGTTATCTCTTCTGCATTTATGTATTTATAGTTATATCTGTAATTTGTTGCATTCATTTTTCATTCATTTTTTTGTTCCTCTCATTTCCCCACTAAATGTGAAGTTGATATGACTTATATCGGAGAATCAAAATAATTTAGGATAGGAATAAAATAATACTAGGAATAAAGTAATGTTATTTTCCTTTACTACCCCTCTGAACCCACTAATCCACCTATATTTTCTTTTGTGGAATCGTATCCTCCTATGTTTTTTATATTTTCCATCTATAGTCGATGATGGGATTTTATTATTAACCTTCAATACATGACATTCACATATTACATTATTTCTATATTTAGCCTTTCGTATACAAATTGATACATTACCTTTAGGGATCAAAATTATAGTGTTGCTGTCATAATTTACAATGTGCTTCTCTATTTCTATTAAAAGGTTGTATATCAAGGCATTGTATATGAAGGAAAATAGAAAAATCAACACTTACTACAAAACAAGTGTAATATTAATAAAAAAATATCCATTATGATTGATTCTAATGAGTCCTTACAACTTAATAAGATAAATCAGTACAAAGCCTAATTAAAAGAAAAAATATGTACTATATAAATAAAACATAGGAGTATATTTGGCACCTCTCCAAGATAGATTCTAGGAAATAATGTAGACAAATTCTAACTTTTAACACTAGAAAATATCGAGGTACTAAATTCCTAACTTAAACCAATCATGAATTCCCTGATGTCTTAGAAAACATTAAAACTCTTTCTAGTGAGGATTTTTTTTTTTCAATAGAAGATAGATTTTTTGGGTTAAGTGGATTGTAGAAGAGGAAGATAAGGACATTGAATGGTATAAGCATAATCATAAAATTAGAATACCTATAGTCATCCCTCACATCCATAATATCTCTAATTTAGTAGTCAAGTAAGAATTACCTAAAACCCATACTTGAAGAATCATTATACCTATTCTTTTATGCGGACATTAAAAAAATGTATATAATTATGATACCATTTTGATTATCCTCTAGACAAGTTATAAAAAAGTTTTTTTTGGAAGGGAAGATCGGTGTAGGGCTAGAAATCCATTGAAAAAGAGCTAAATGGCACGTTAGATATAACAACTATCTTTATACTATAGACCAACACGTTACACTTAAGATTAGTGTAAGTGATAGTGTCAATAATGAAACCAATCTCTTATCTTGTTTTTTATATTAATTATTTTTTTTACTTAGTGCCCAATATTGATGTTTGGAATATATTGGAATATATAAAAACTTCCATTTGAGTTTTGATTTACTACAATGATATGTGAGAGAATGTAGTTGAAACAATTAGAAACATTAAGGATTGGTTGAAAGAAATTAATTCTAAAATAGAAGTTAACGAAGGTTTTCCCTTATGAGCTAACTATTATGGCATAAATTTCAACAAGTTTGTTTTCTTAGAAGAAGCAAGTTATCATACCCCAACTGTAGCTAGTATACAAATCAACCTTATCCTTTATATTGATAATAATGTTCTTATGATGAGGAGTCTTGTTATCTTGATAATAAAACATAAATTTTTAATGATTTTTTCTCTAGTATGAATATTACTACTAAACTTGACAAAATAAATCTTGTGATAATAAAATCTGAAAGGATTACCTATACCAATTTCGTGTATGACAAAAACAACAACAAAAAATGTGTCCTCATACAAATATTTTGGAGTCAATCCTCCTCATAAGCTTAATTGGAACTATCACATCAAACAAAAGATAAATGGAGAGTAGAAAGCCTATCATGGTCTCAAAAACAATTCTGTAATTAATAGATATTTGGACACATGAAAAGAAGATTCTTTTGAGACCATTTTCACTCTTTTTATCTTACAGGTTTGTAAAGGCTTAGGTTGTAGCATCTCTAGAAAATAATTTTGAAATATAGAGAAAATACAAGTGTTTTATAACTTGCTATCTCAAGATTAAGGACAATAGTCCCTATTCTATCATCCTTATAAAAGTGAGTTTTTTCCCATTAACCACATGACTGTGAATATGTAGGCAATGTGCAAGAACATGATAAATAGAATGCAACACAAGAGATTCTGCAAGATTGCTACAGACTATACTCAAATTCACCTACAACTATTTTTTTGGGGAATCAAAGAAGAGGTTACTCTATAGAATAATAAATAGACTACAAAATGTTTATACATGTGGTGCAATAAAAACTGAGGATAAAATAAATTTAAGGGACAATAAGAGATGATTGACCATAATCTAGAAATTAAGAAAATCTCTTTGTTTTGACTAGTATAAGGAAAGAAAAAACAAAAACAAATCCACACAAGCTCCATAGTGCAATAAAACAGTGGACATTTCAAGTGTTATGGGTTAAAATAATTTGATGTATTTGTGATATTAAAAGAATTGAAAATTAAATACACTTTCTATTAAAATATTTTTTCTGCACACATATCAAAATTTAAAAATAATATCTACTTCCTAACCTTTTAATTAAATGAGAAATTTGATAATTTACAAATATCTTAAATCATTTTAAACACAAATAAAATTAAAAATAAAATCTCACACATTTTTACCCATTTAAAAATTTGGTAAACCAAATTTGATTTCAAATACATATTAAAGACTACCATTATCATATAAAATTATAATGTGTGCACCTATAAATTGCATCTACATATGTTATAAATATCAACATAAAATAAAGCCATTAATATTAAACTGATTGAATTGCTAAAACTACACATTTTTAAGTTCACACAATACAAGTTGACTAAGTGATTTCACGAAGCAGCAAGTACCTGCCAATGAGATCTGTATATGTACTATTAAGGTATAAATACAACTAAATATGCATTATTAAAGTATAAATACCGCCAGCAAAACTTTGTTTTTGTGACGACGGTTCTAGATATTATATATAACTAAGTTTATAATATTTATTTTTACGGTTTACTTTGTTCGAGATCAAAATGAAACACATGCAGATTATGAGCAATTTATATTATTGGAAATATGATTAATTGAGATTGTCTCAGTGGATGACTGCATGGCTACCAAGCGTCAGTTTCTTCAATAGTTGAACCATATAAAATACATATATGTAATTTGTAGTTATCTTTTCTTTATGCGAATAGAATTTAATTTGTGAACTACAATGTAATAGTAGTGTTGTGACATGGCTACCTATGTTATATTCTCGATTCGATTTCGACTATTATTACCACTAACCACCTCATTCGAGCTAGCTCCATAATTCATGCATCTTGGGCCTTATATGTATGCCTGCCATCTTTCTGAGATAACTGCAGCTCATGTCTGGATGTCCATTAATCTCAACGTGCATGGTAGAAACATAGTGGGGTGACACAAGTTGAAATATTATTTTCCAGCAGGTCACACAAAGTACGGATACACGACCGTTGACGAATGAGGCAACGAGGGTGTGGTCGTTATGTGAGACCCTGAACCCCCTCCAACTTTTGTTAGAACAAATGCATATCTTTTAATTGATTTTAATAAAATTTTGAAGTAACAATGCATAGGATGTTATTCACCTTACATTAGCAAACATGGATCCCATCGATGCCTCTCTGCGGCATATCACAACTAGAGCCACTTTATTGCCACACATCCCATTAGATGTCTGTAATTTCTTGGAGTCCATGCTTGAATACGAGCTCCAATCATGCCAACTGCTCATTCTGAAGATCGAGGATAACGCTTTTCAAAGTCAAAAACAACACAGAGGCAAATGCTTTCCTGTTTCCTTACAATAATTTTCTTCGGCAATTTTTCTTATTATACTTTTGTGTGAATGGGGTTTTAGTTTTAGGAAGAATATTTTTACAAAATGACACGAAATGGCATTGAAACAAGTAAGAAACGCAACAAAGCAATGATGGATACACCGACCAAAGATGTCATCATGATATTATAGTATTACAAATCTCATATTTTTTTCTAGTTCGTCCTCAACTTGACACTTTGCAGTTGATCAAGTGACTTTAAAACCAAGAAGCCATGAGAAGAAGGGATCTTATGAAGTCGAAGCTTCTTTTTTGGACATAAAAACTACTGTGCCTAACTTTTGTAAACAAATTTTGAACTTTATGCTTTCTTAATTAAGAAAAGTTTTAGTATCTACTATGCCTAACATTTGTAAACAAATTTTGAACTTCATGGTTTCGTAATTAAGAAAAGTTGTAGTATTTTCTTATAGGTATAGTTATTGTGATTTCTCTACAATTTTCTGCGTTGGGTATATAGTTTAGCATTCATACAAGCCTTTAGGTATTTTTATCTTATAATTTCTAAGACACCAAAACCAAACGTTGGTGTTACTTGTGGAGATAGTATTTTTTGTTTTTTGTTCTCGGTGATACTTTTGACCAATCAACATACAAGAATAATAGTGATAGGAGTTGTATGTGTCTTCCAATCATTAAGCATGTATGGTTTCGTGCTAGTAGTCGGTAAATTCATATTTCCATCTCTAATTTAAGAAAAGGCTTCGAAAAATAGCTTGAATGATAATTTATACAACCTTTGGGTCTTTTACAACCCTTTATAATGGGAATAGGTCAAGAAAAATTAGTATAGCAAACATTTTTATTACTTTATTTTATAATGAGCCTGCATGTGGATCGTAACAATAAACAATTATTATAACTAAAAGCATGGATTTTATGCTTGTTCTCTTGTAATTTTTCCTATTTCTCAACGGAGGAGTCAGGACACTTTAGGCAGTGTGGGAGGGAAACATATTTGTTGGGGTTAGTGTTCAAGTTTTTAAAATCAAGCCTTTTAATTTAGGGATAATATATGTGATGTAAATGATTTGAACAAACATTCATTGCAACATGTTGATCCTTAGTGGAATTAGCTACGACCTTGGAGCTATTGAACTCCAACTGCATGATGCAGGAGCATCCAGCTCCGAGGAGACAGAAGATCGATGACTGGCTCGCGAAGAAACAGGACACGACTTCAAGAGTGGTTGGACAGGTCATCAAAAGAAAAACTGGTTGTTGTCTTTTGTTAATCATTGTTCATTTCTTTTCTTTTATTTATTTTCAGAACAAGTTAAGTTACTGGTTGTTAGCTTAGGTAACCAACAACTGTTTAGTTAATTTATTGTTTAAAGAAACAGGTAACAGTTATAGAATTTAGTTTCTAGACGGTTATATTCAGTGTAGCTAAAAATGAAAAAGACGAATGTAAGAGGGACTTTTTTTTGGTTCACCTCAGAACGAGTTAAGAAGAGATAGCAAGACAGTATTCAAGCAGTATTAAAACACCCTCTGTAACTGAAGCATTCTTTCCTTTTTCTGAATATAAACTACTGTTCATTACTTTTCCATATTGTACATCTGAGTATTACAAAGCATTTGTTATTTTGAAAATGAATTGAGATAGAACGAAGTTCACATACTGTAACTAGAAATACTGAAGCATTACAGGCATCAAGCCAAAACCATAAGTTATGTTATCAGAACTAACACACAGCAAGGTAGCGTAAGGCGGCCAAACAGCATATGCATACAAGTATTGCGAGGATAAAGGAATGACACAGGCATCGTAGCAAGCCAAGTTGCGGCCATAACCGAACAGAACCCGCAAGCAAACGCAAAGAGTCACACGTCCATTTGCAAATCAAATACAACGACTATTAAAAGAGGTAACAGTTCAAGACCCACTGATTCCATTAATATAACATTTCATAAGTCTTTATAAACAACAGTTCGACAAATAACAACAGAGTCATATATCAAATCCGGCACCGCCGTAACAGTATAAAGTCCAAAACCTTGTTGCATGGAGGTCATATAATGATACAAAGGAACGAAACCCTGAGATTGTAAATGCCAGCAAAGGGGCACGGCTAACCCTACAAAATCTAACCAACAGAAACCTATGGCAAATTCCACATTGTATAACCTATAGAAACGCTGGAATAGGAGTAGACCCTACCCGGTCACAAAGGGTACCAGGGTTGGAGAAAGTTGAAGATTGCAAGTTTGAAACCCTCGCGAGCAGAGCTCCCAACCAACCTGCACAGAACAACGATATGAGTTAGTGCGTTTCTATAACCAGAACGAATATCAGAGTGAGAGAAGTAAAGACAACAAGGTGCGAGAAGAAGAGAATAGCGGACCTACCCAAGGGTCGACGGAGACTGCCGAGCCATAAACCAGTTCCACAAGCTGAAAGGCACAAAAACCCTGTAAGCATCGACAACAGGTGACAGAGGATGATAAAACATAGCACGAGAGTTTACCTCGAGGCCAGGTTGCGTTCGGAGGAGTGTTAGTCTCGTGGTTGTGAACACCTGCACAGAACTGGAGCTCAGAAATCGAAAACCAAAAGGATTACTTCGCCAAATTCATGAAAATATAAAACCCTTACCACAAACTTCCGAACCAGACCATTGAAGACAGCAGCTACAGTGAAGGATTCGCATCTCAAACAGGGCCATAGTCAGTGACAGAGCGAAGGATACGGTGGGTTAGCGCACAGAGAGCATCGCCATAACAACGCGGAGCAGGTAACAGTAGAAAGACAGAGTGTAAATGAGCCGAGGATAACCCTTAAGGGTTTAACATAGGCGGGAAGCCTTTTCAACGGGAGGAACCGGTGACCATACCCAATAACCGGCAGATAGGTGTTGTAAATGCGCCTCGGTATTGGGGGCAGATATTTGTCCGCGCCCAAGTGTGACCACGTGGGACTGAGGTGAGTCACGTGGCTGTGACCACGTCACCAGGGCTGGGCCATCATAAGTGGTATCAGAGCTAGTTTCTTGAGTTAGAACCAATGGAACAGGGAGAAGGTGAAGGTGAAGGAAGAGGAAGAGGAAGAGGAAGAGGAAGAGGAAGGGGAAGAGTAGTCCGGAGGGTAGTAGATGATGGACTTCGAGAGGAGATTCGAGTTTTGCGTGAAAGATTGGCAGTGGTGGAAGCTGGGGGAAGAAGAAACCCAGCAGATGACAGTGATGAAGAAGAAGTTGAACCAGAGGAGGAATTAGAGGGGGTGACACCAGAATTTAGATTGTTGAAGTCGGTCTTGCTGTCAAGTCATAAGCCAAAACATGAGTTGTCGACTTATGACGGAAGTCTGTCCGCAGACGTGTTGTTGGATTGGTTAAGTGAAGTCAACAAGTATTTTGAATTTGAGGAAACCAGCGAAGATAAGCAGGTGAAGTTCGCCGCCACCAAGCTGAAAGGACATGCGTCCTTGTGGTGGGACAGCATTCAGGCGGAACGGAGGAGGCTTAACAAACAGCCTATAAAGAAATGGTCTAGAATGGAGGCCAAACTGAAAGAGAAATTCTTACCACAAGATTATCAGATTATGCTGTACAGGCAGGTACAGAACTTGAAGCAGAGGGGAATGACTGTGAAAGAATTTACAGAAGAGTTCTACAAGTTAAATTTGCGAGCAGGATATGTGGAGGACACCCCGGAGAAAACAGCCAGATTTGTGAATGGCTTAAGGGGGGAAATCTTAGATGAAATTGGTATCCTTTCACCCCGGACAATGGAAGAAGCCTATCAGTTTGCACTGAAGGCAGAAGAAAAGATTAACCGGAAGCAGAATGCCAGGAGAGGAGGTGGAACTGGCAGGGGAAAGGGTAAAGTGTTTGGAAGAGGCCGAGGTACAGGCCCCAGTGAAGAAAGCAGCAGTTCTAAAACTGCTGGAGCGACAGAAAAAGACAATAGCACGAGAGGAGGACGACCACCTCAGCGAGGGCGAGGAAATGGTCGGGGCAGAGGAGCTGTCCAGTGCTATCGCTGCCACAAATGGGGGCACAAGTCTTATGAATGTCCTGAAGCTGAACCAGCAGGCGGAAGAGGGACTTATGTTGTTCAGACTGAGGATGCTGAGGCAACACCTCAGGAAGCAGAAAATGCACCAGAGACAGGTGAAGCTTTGGTGTTGAACAAAGTGTTGTTGAAACCAGCAAAGGAGGTTGCAGAACCAGATCAGCGTAAAGCTTTATTCCGCACTGTCTGCAAGTCGCGGGGCAAGTGCTGTAAATTGATTATTGATAGTGGGAGTACAGACAACCTTGTGGCGGTGGAGATGGTAGAAAAGTTGGGATTGAAGAAATTAAAGCACCCTACACCCTACAAAGTGTCATGGCTGCAGAAAGGACATCAGCTGTTAGTCGACGAACAATGTGAAGTAGAATTTCAGATTGGTAAGTACAAGGATAAGATCCTTTGTGATGTCATGCCAATGGATGTCTGTCACTTACTGTTGGGACGACCTTGGCAGTTCGATAGAGGTGCAGTTCATGACGGGAAAAAGAATTGCTACAAGTTTGTTAAAGATGGGATAAAGCACACGCTTGTACCCATCAAGGAGGAAAATACAGCAGAAGCCAGTGGAGTGAAGGCATTGCTGTTGGGAGGAAAGGAGTTCGTGAAACAGATTGGGGACAGCGAAATCAATTTTGCTGTCATAAGGAGACCAAAGGCAGTGGTATTACACACACAGCTATCAGATTTGCCAGAGGAAGTTCAACAGTTACTGCAAGAATTTGGGGACATAGTGGTGGATGATCTTCCAAATGAGTTACCACCAAGGAGGGGCATTAGTCATTGTATTGACTTTATACCAGGTGCAAGCTTACCAAATAAGGCTGCTTACCGTATGAGTCCCAAGGATCATGAGGAAATTAGGAAGCAGGTTCAGGAGCTACTTGATAAAGGGTTGATTCGAGAGAGTATGAGCCCTTGTGCAGTACCGACTGTTTTGGCTCCAAAGAAGGGAGGAGAATGGCGAATGTGCACAGACTCCAGAGCCATAAACAAAATTACTGTCAGGTACAGGTTTCCCTTACCGAGGATGGACGATATGATGGATTGTTTGAGTGGGGCAGCCTATTTCTCAAAAATTGACCTGAAGAGTGGATATCACCAGATTCGAATACGAGAAGGCGATGAGTGGAAGACAGCTTTCAAGACAAACGAAGGCTTATATGAGTGGCTGGTGATGCCATTTGGATTGAGTAACGCTCCCAGCACATTCATGCGTTTGATGAATGAGGTATTGAAAGAGTTTAATGGGAAATTCGTGATAGTTTACCTGGATGATATTTTGATTTTTAGCAGGACTAAAGAGGATCATTTCAGGCATTTACAGAGTGTGTTGAGGAAGCTGCAGCAAAACAAGTTGCTGATTAATCTGAAAAAGTGTACTTTTTTCAGCGAGAACTAGTGTATTTGGGGTTTGTTATTGCAGAGAATGAACTAAAAATGGATCCGGAAACGGTGGCAGCTATAGTTAGCTGGCCGTCACCAAGGAGTTTATTTGAAGTCCGGAGTTTCCATGGACTAGCCAGTTTTTACAGGAAATTTATCAGAAATTTCAGCGAGATTTGCGCACCTATGTTGGACACGATCAAGAAGGCAAATCAGCCTTTTCACTGGACTGAAGCGGCAGAAAATAGTTTTCAAACTTTGAAGAAGAAGATTACTGAAAGACCAATATTGAGACTGCCAGATTTCAACAAACTTTTCCAAGTTCGTTGTGATGCCAGTGGGACAGCCATTGGAGCAGTCCTCAGTCAAGAGGACAGACCGGTCGCTTTCTTCAGTGAAAAGCTAAATGAGAGCAGGCAGAAGTACTCAACCTACGACAAAGAATTTTATGCAATCATACAAGCGTTGAAGCATTGGCGGCATTATCTACTGGGAGATGAGTTTGTTTTGTTTACAGATAATTCTGCCTTGCAGTATATTATGCAACAGCATAAATTGAACCACAAACATGCAGCTTGGGTGGAGTATCTGCAGAATTTTACATTCGTATTAAAGCACATTAGTGGCCAAGCGAATAAGGTGGCAGATGCACTGAGCAGAAGAACCTTGCTTCTGCAGGAAAGCACAATGCAAGTTTTGGGTTTTGAGCATTTGAAGGAGCTGTATCAAACTGATACCGAATTTGGGGAGGCATATCAAGCCTGTCAAAACCCTTTGTTAAGGAATGATAGCATGTGGCTAGATTATAATTTGCAGGAAGGACTGCTGTTTAAAGGAGGACAACTGTGCATACCCAACTGTTCCATGCGGGAAAATATAATACAGGAGAAGCACAGTGGAGGACTGGCTGGACACTTTGGTATCGACAAGACGGTTGCTCAAGTACATCACTTTTATTTTTGGCCGAAATTGCAGCGAGATGTGCAGAGGTACGTGAGTAGATGCAGAGTTTGTCAACTAGCAAAGGGTCATAGTCAAAACACTGGTCTATACTCACCATTACCGATTCCGAGTCGACCATGGGATTCAGTGAGCATGGACTTCGTTTTGGGTCTACCAAAGACACAGCGGGGTTTCGATTCAGTCATGGTTGTAGTTGACCGATTCTCAAAAATGGCACATTTTGTACCTTGCAGGAAAACCAGCGACGCTACCTACATTGCACACCTATTCTTTACTGAAGTCGTTTGGTTACATGGACTCCCGAAATCCATCGTCTCTGATCGGGATGTAAAGTTTACAGGTCACTTTTGGAGAACTCTGTGGAAAAAGTTAAATACACAATTGCAGTTCAGCTCTGCTTATCATCCGCAGACTGATGGTCAGACGGAAGTCATAAACAGAAGCCTAGGGAACTTACTTCGCAGTTTGACAGGAGGAAATTCCCGGACATGGGACCGTGTACTTGCTCAAGCAGAGTTCGCGTACAACGATTCACCTAACCGCAGCACCGGTTACAGTCCGTTCCAGATTTTGTACGGTATGCATCCGCGAGGAGTGCATGAGTTACGGGATTTGGGGAAACTCGAGAAACGGAGTGCTGATGGGGAAGAATTCGCTCAAGCAATGAGCAATTTACACGAACAAGTCAAGCTGAAATTACAGGACAGCAGTCTGAAATACAAGCAGCGAGCTGACACAAAGCGTCGGGAAGTTCAGTTTAACGTTGGGGATGAAGTCCTTGCATATTTACGTAAGGAGAGGTTTCCGAAGCGGGAGTATAACAAGCTAAAATTTAAGAAGATCGGCCCTTGCAAAATCATCCGCAAATTTTCTGCGAACGCTTACGAAATACAGTTGCCACCCGAGATTGGAATTTCTCCCATTTTTAACGTGGCAGATCTGTTTCCCTATGTAGCCAACTCAGAGAACGATACAGCCACTACGGTGCCACAGAAAGACAGCTATGAGGAAGGTTCTTGGACAAGACAATTACCAAAGGCACCACCCCTTGAAATCGAAGGAATTCTGGATACACAGGTAGCTAGACGCACGCGCAGGAAGGAGTATCTGCGATATTTGGTCAAGTGGCGGAACCGTCCAATAGAGGACAGTTCTTGGCTCGACGCAGCGCAGATAACTAAAGCAGGCTATTCTGTTGACGACCTCATGGAACGGAGCCATGACTTTTTGCCACCCCGGGAGCCTGATGCAGGAGCATCCAGCTCCGAGGAGACAGAAGATCGATGACTGGCTCGCGAAGAAACAGGACACGACTTCAAGAGTGGTTGGACAGGTCATCAAAAGAAAAACTGGTTGTTGTCTTTTGTTAATCATTGTTCATTTCTTTTCTTTTATTTATTTTCAGAACAAGTTAAGTTACTGGTTGTTAGCTTAGGTAACCAACAACTGTTTAGTTAATTTATTGTTTAAAGAAACAGGTAACAGTTATAGAATTTAGTTTCTAGATGGTTATATTCAGTGTAGCTAAAAATGAAAAAGACGAATGTAAGAGGGACTTTTTTTGGTTCACCTCAGAACGAGTTAAGAAGAGATAGCAAGACAGTATTCAAGCAGTATTAAAACACCCTCTGTAACTGAAGCATTGTTTCCTTTTTCTGAATATAAACTACTGTTCATTACTTTTCCATATTGTACATCTGAGTATTACAAAGCATTTGTTATTTTGAAAACGAATTGAGATAGAACGAAGTTCACATACTGTAACTAGAAATACTGAAGCATTACAGGCATCAAGCCAAAACCATAAGTTATGTTATCAGAACTAACACACAGCAAGGTAGCGTAAGGCGGCCAAACAACATATGCATACAAGTATTGCGAGGATAAAGGAATGACACAGGCATCGTAGCAAGCCAAGTTGCGGCCATAACCGAACAGAACCCGCAAGCAAACGCAAAGAGTCACACGGCCATTTGCAAATCAAATACAACGACTATTAAAAGAGGTAACAGTTCAAGACCCACTGATTCCATTAATATAACATTTCATAAGTCTTTATAAACAACAGTTCGACAAATAACAACAGAGTCATATATCAAATCCGGCACCGCCGTAACAGTATAAAGTCCAAAACCTTGTTGCATGGAGGTCATATAATGATACAAAGGAACGAAACCCTGAGATTGTAAATGCCAGCAAAGGGGCACGGCTAACCCTACAAAATCTAACCAACAGAAACCTATGGCAAATTCCACATTGTATAACCTATAGAAACGCTGGAATAGGAGTAGACCCTACCCGGTCACAAAGGGTACCAGGGTTGGAGAAAGTTGAAGATTGCAAGTTTGAAACCCTCGCGAGCAGAGCTCCCAACCAACCTGCACAGAACAACGATATGAGTTAGTGCGTTTCTATAACCAGAACGAATATCAGAGTGAGAGAAGTAAAGACAGCAAGGTGCGAGAAGAAGAGAATAGCGGACCTACCCAAGGGTCGACGGAGACTGCCGAGCCATAAACCAGTTCCACAAGCTGAAAGGCACAAAAACCCTGTAAGCATCGACAACAGGTGACAGAGGATGATAAAACATAGCACGAGAGTTTACCTCGAGGCCAGGTTGCGTTTGGAGGAGTGTTAGTCTCGTGGTTGTGAACACCTGCACAGAACTGGAGCTCAGAAATCGAAAACCAAAAGGATTACTTCGCCAAATTCATGAAAATATAAAACCCTTACCACAGACTTCCGAACCAGACCATTGAAGACAGCAGCTACAGTGAAGGATTCGCATCTCAAACAGGGCCATAGTCAGTGACAGAGCGAAGGATACGGTGGGTTAGCGCACAGAGAGCATCGCCATAACAACGCGGAGCAGGTAACAGTAGAAAGACAGAGTGTAAATGAGCCGAGGATAACCCTTAAGGGTTTAACATAGGCGGGAAGCCTTTTCAACGGGAGGAACCGGTGACCATACCCAATAACCGGCAGATAGGTGTTGTAAATGCGCCTCGGTATTGGGGGCAGATATTTGTCCGCGCCCAAGTGTGACCACGTGGGACTGAGGTGAGTCACGTGGCTGTGACCACGTCACCAGGGCTGGGCCATCACTGCACGTGACTTATAGAAATGGAAAGCCTATATAAGGAGGATCTGGAGAAGTTGTAAAGAACAATAGCTTAAATCTGTAGATTTCATGGTCTTGTAATTCTATTTTCATTGGAAATATAGGTCAGTATCGTAATGAATTTTTCATTGGAAATATAGTCTTGTAATTCTATTTTCATTGGAAATATAGGTCAGTATCGTAATGAATTTTTCATTGGAAATATAGGTCAGTATCGTAATGAATGTCACAAGACTTAAAGACATATTGATAAGTTCATAGTTGTTATTTTTTTTCTCTTCCTCAACCATTTTCATGGTTGTTATGGTTTTTGCAGAGCAATCATGAAGGTGAACATTGTAAGGATATCAACAATGAATTCATTAAGGCCTTGCTTCACACAAAAGGAAAAATATGAAGGCTATGTTCTAAGAAGAAAATTGAACTCCTTAAAGGAATGAAAAATGGAGAAGAAACAAGGCTAGTTTCACCTTCATGTTATTTACCTTTATTTTTCTCCATTTTATGATCAACTAGAATTGTTGTATTAAATTCCCTAATGCCAATCTATTCTATTCTTCTAAGTACCACTCCATTTTATGACTGCTCCAATATGTTCTCCTTTTATGAGTAGCGGTATGCCAATCTATTATGTTCACCTAAGTAGCAGTCTTTGCTATTATTGCTCCTACGAAAGAATGACCTAGCCTTCCCACCCTCTTTAGAGTTGTGGGGTGCATGCATGAAGATGGGTTGCACCTTTGGGCCAAATGTGGCGATAAAATTTCAAGTTTTTCCTCTTTTATCAAATTGAAGCCCTCAAAATTCATATAAGCATTGTGAATTCTGATTCAAAGTAAAAAGACAATATGTGGATAATTATGTTGTTTCCCTAATGATATTTTTTGCTTATATTTTTAGTGTCGTATAATCTCTCAATTTTCCATTAAATGCAATACTAGTCCTTGCAATTGCTCACACATCCTAAGATGTATGTATGTGTTCATGTAGCATAACTTAGTCCAAAATGTGTAATTTAAAAAAAAAATATGAGCGTGATCCACACAGAGAGAACTAAGTTTTTCATATCAATTTTTTTTTTGCAAAATTGTATTTTTTATTATTTTTCGAAGTTGCTCGAGTAATATTTCAATTGCATTTTGGAGACATATGTGTTTGCGTAAGATTTTTTTCAACCTTTAAATAAATTGAAGAACTAACAATACTTGTTTGAAGTGGACTCCTAAATGAAGATAATGATATTTTTTGAATTTTTTTCATTGTGTAGATTTTATGTTACTCGTTTTTTATTAATCCCCTTTGAAAGCGTGCAAAATAATTTCAATCATTATCTTTAAAAGATGTTAAATGAAAATATCATATGATTTCAAAATTTTGAAGATCTTATACCATTGGATATATGATTCTTTCACGAACCCAGCATGATCAACTCCAATAGTTAAGGACAAATTCTACCCTAAATTTGATAGGGCACAAAATGGGGTTGCAGAGAAATCTGCAGAAGGGTTGGTAAAGCTATGATTTTTAGGACCTTAGGAGCTCGATGGAGCCCTTAAAGCGCTCGATCGAGAGCTTGAATTCAAAATTCAAATAGCTTGACTAAGGATTTAAGAAACCATCGATCAAACCCTTACCCTGGTTAAATAAAGGCTCGATCTAGCCTATAACTCGATCTAGATTTAAGGGTCGGTCTAGCTTTAAGGCTAGATCTATTCTATAGCTAGATCTAGATTTAAGGCTAGATTTAGATTTAAGGCTTGATTGAGCCTATAGTTCGATTGAGCTTTAAGGCTTGGTCGAGCCACTTTTTATAATTCCATGCTTGGGTTGTATTGGCAGGAAATTTTCAAAAACATGGTTCGATCAAGCTTATTGCTCGATCAAGCCACTCGATCGATCAAGATCCTAAATAACCTCAGGTTACATTGTTTAAGCCCTAGAATAGTGAAGTAAAAACTTCTACGATACACATAAATATATATAAAAATATTTATTAATAATTGATGGAGCTGAATGATGATTGTTTACAGTGAGGGTCACTGGCTTATATACCGCCATGGATACCCTTTGGGGAAAGGGCATGATCTTATGATCGTTCCCTTTCGTCTAATTAACCTAAAATTAAATAATAAACCTATAATTAAATAATTTTTACATAACATTGCCTTCCTTTCGAAAGAATGCTTTGTTCTCAAAGCATACGTAACGACGGATGTTGTTGACAAAATGATTCATTCTCCTGAGAAGCTTCTTCTTCAGGTAAGTCCTTCCACTTGATCAAACATTCCTTGATTGTACGATGTCGAAGCTTTCTTTCTCTAGTAGATAAAATACCTTTTGGTTCTAGAATGACCCTTCCCTCATCATCCAGGGATGGAAGCGTTGTTTGTGCTGATTGATTGTTTCCTAGTGCCCTTTTAAGGTAAGAGACATGGAAGACGTTGTGAACACGACTTTTCTCTGGAAGGCTTAAACCATACGCAACTTGGCTGATCTTTTTGTTGATCTGATAAGGTCCGTAGAACTTTGGTGCCAACTTGTTTTTTCCTTTTTGTTTTAAGGACAGTTATTTATATGGTTGTAGCTTGACAAACACCCATTCTCTGAATTCAAACTCTCTTTCGGTTGTGTTTCAGTCTGCTTGTTGCTTCATACGATTTCTTGCCTTATTCAAGTTTTCTTTCAGTGTGTGGACGATTTTTTGGGTTTCTTCTAGTTGATTTTTAACAGCTGGTAGATTTGTCTAGACAATAGCTAGATCCTTCCATTTCGGGGGTTCATATCCATACAAATCTTGAAATGGCATCATTTTTGCTGACATATGATAAATAGAATTATACCACCACTCAGCGAGATGTAACCATTGAGCCCACTTATTTTGTTTTGCTGTAGCGTAGCAACGTAGGTAGGCCTCCAAAAATTTATTGACAACCTCTATTTGTCCATCTATTTGAGGATGATAAGAGGAACTCATATTTAGGTAGGTTCCTATGTGGTTGAACAATTCCTTCTAGAAATTACCCTTGAATTTGGCATCTCTATCACTCACAATGACTTTCAGAAAACCATGTAACTTATATATATTTTTGCAAAATATTTCAACGATTTCTTTTGTTGAGTATGATTTCTTTATTGCCATAAAGTGAGCATATTTGGTGAGTCTATCGACCACTATGAAAATCTTGTCCTTGCCTTCAGATACTGGTAATCCTTCGATAAAGTCCATCGAAATTTATTCCCATTTCTGATTTGGAATGTTTAAAGGGTGAAGTAATCCTAGTGTCGTAATATTTTCGCTTTTATTCCTTTGACATGTGTCACACTCTGCTACATACTTCAGAATATCACGACTTATTCCTTTCCAAAAGAAGGATTGACGTGCATTGTAGTAAGTCTTAAAGAATCCTAGATTTCCAGCTGATGGTGAGTCATGTGACTCCTTGAGTATCTTAAATTTAAACTTGGAATTTGCATTTAGATAGATTCTTCCCTTGTACCATAGAATATCATTATTCCACTCAAATTTTGAGTTGTTGGGAAGGTTATTGATTATTGCCATTATTTCTGGATCCTTGGCATACTCACTTCGAATTTCGTTAAGCCATTCAGGAACAACAACCAAGATTGCAAGTAGTGTTGGTTCTTCATCTTTCCTACATAAGGCATCTGCTACTACATTGTCTTTTCCTCTTTTATGTAGTATTTCCATGTCAAAGGCGACAACTTTTTCAATCCAAAAAGTGTTTTTTGTTGAAGGAGGTGTTGGAGACTATTATGTTTTGTTCGAATGGGAAACTTACTTCCCAAAAGATATTGCCTCAACTTAGCTAGTGCGTGCATAATAGCGAGCATTTCTTTATTGTATGTGAGTTTGAGGCGTTCTCTTTCATTGAGCTTCCTACTTTCAAAAGCTATTGGATACCCTTCTTGCATTAATACTACACCTATACCGAATCCGAAAGCATCACACTCAATGATGAATGGTTTAGCAAAATCTAGTGTTGCCAATACGGGGTCATTAGACATAACTTCCTTTAGTTTTTCAAAACACTTTCCTGCTTCCTCATCCCATAGAAATGAATTGTTCTTTAAAAGGTTTGTCAGAGGCACAGTTATATGCGCATAGTTTTTAATAAACCTTAAGTACTATCCAGTCAAACTTAAGAACCCTCTTAGCTTGGATACATTAACAGGTTTGGTCCATTCTTTTATAGCTTTGATTTTATTACGGTCCACCTTTACACCTTCATGGGATACAATGTGTCCAAGGTATTCTACTTCTTCCTTTTCGAAGGTGCATTTGGATTTTTTTGCATAAAATTGATGCTCTTTTAGTAGTGTAAGAACTTTATCCACATGTTGTAAGTTCTCTTTCCAAGTTTTATTGTAAATTAAAATATCGTCAAAGAATACTAATACAAACTTCCTAAGACGTGGACGAAATAATTCGTTCATAGTTGCTTGAAACGTTGTTGGTGCATTGGTTAACCCAAACGACATTACTTTAAATTCATAGTGACCTTCGTGTGTTCGGAATGTCGTTTTTAGTATGTCTTTCAATCTCATCCTAATTTGATAGTAGCCTGACCTTAAGTCCAATTTTGAGAAGTATTCTATGCCATGTACCTCATCCAACATTTCCTCGATAAATGGAATTGGGAACTTGTTTTTAATTGTTATTTTGTTCAATCCTCTATAATCAATGCATAGCCTGAATGAACCATCCTTCTTCCTTACCAATACCACTGGAGCAGCATATGAACTTTTACCTTTCGAGATGATCCCACACTTTAAAAGGTCTTGGATTAATATCTCAATTTCTGTCTTTTGATGATGTGGATATCAGTATGGCTTAATGTTGACGGGGTCTGATCCTGCTTTGACTTCTATTGTATGCTCAATTTCCCTGTTAGGAGGGATTTTCATAGGTTGGTCTTGAAATATTTTTTCATATTTATGAATTAGATCTTGGATCTCCGGTGACTCTTCACTGATCATAGTTACAGATAACATTTCTAATTGGTGACATTGTACAACATAAGCGGGTGCTCCTTTTCAAATCATCTGCATCATCGGAGATGATGATACAATTTAATTCTCTGGTGCTTGGAATCGGTGTAATCTATACCTCTGGCCTCCCCATTTAAATCTTATGAATTGTACTTGATGATTGGCAGCATAAGTGCCTAGTGTTCGTAGCCATTAGATACCTAGGACTACATCTACTCCACCTAATGGTACCATGAAGAATGGAGATTCTAAATTAAAGTCTTGAATCTGCAATTTGACCTTATGGCATTTTCCCACTTTTTCAAACTTCTTACTGTCAGCTACCATCACATTCATGTTTGGTAAGGGAAATGGAAAAATATTGAGTCTCTTTGCCATGGTTGCATCTAAAAAATTGTGGGTGCTACCGGAGTCAATGAGAACCACTACGTTGTTATTCTTTATATGTCCTTTCAACTTTAAAGTCTGAGGTTGTGATATACCTGTCATAGCTAATAGTGACACTTGCGAAATACTTTCATCATCTAATTATGGTGAGAATTCTGGGGCATCTTCTATTTCTTCCATGTCAGAATCTTCACTATTTAAATCATTAGTTGCTTCACAATTATATAGGTTCTTTGGTTCTTTTCCTTTAGCACACCTATGTTTTGGGTCCCACTTCTCACCACAACGTTTGCATTTGCCTTCTTTTATCCTTTGTATTTCCACATTAGATTTTTCACCTTCACGACAATGTGGTGGAACATATCTTGTATTGTTTGAGTCCACAGACTGGCATACTCTTCGTCTTGAATATACTTTTTCCGATTTTGACCAAAATATTTGTTCAAATTTCTTTTCAGCAGTTTTTGTTTTTCGTCTTGCTACTTCTACTGACTTAATGTCATGAAGGTCAAGTTCTACTTGTAAATGAGCTTTAAGTCTGGAGATGTAGGATTGAAATAAATGAGACTCTGATAACCTAGGTACTCGTGTCACTAAGGTTTCCCATTCTTGAGTGTACTCATCCACACTTCCTTTTTGTCGTAATTTGATGAATGATGAAAAAAACTCTTCTTCCCTTACACATTGGAATCTTTTAAAGAATTCATCTTTAAATTTCCTCCAAATGATGGTGATTGTCGTCTTCTTCCACCACATATACCAACTATATGCTTCTCCTTCCATTTTCATGGATGCGTGCCTAAGCCTTTCATCATCATTGTTGATGTCATAAATCTTGAAGTATTCTTCTGCTTTATTTATCCATGCTACACTGTATTTTTTGTTTCCATCGAATTTAGGCATCTTGACTTTGCTCTTTTTTGATATGTCGCTAATGGTTGAGCAAAAAAAGGATATTGATTGGTAAATGTATCCTAGAGTTGCTTATTTGAAAAAGTCGCTTTACTATTTTCTTGGTGGGGCGTTGCTTATTTTTTTGGGGATTGAGATTTTTCTTGGGAGTCTGTTGATTTTGTTGAGTCTGATGAGTTGTGCTCTTGATTTCCTTCATCTTCTTGTAGTAGTTGTTCGGGTATAAGATTCATCTTTTTACACACAAGGTTCAGCAATGTTAAGGTCTGGTTTTGATTCACTTCTGATTGGATATGGTGCCGCCCCATCTGTAGTTCTATTCGATTTGTCGTATCTTGAAGCCTCTTTATATCGTCAGTGTGCCCATTAAACTTGTTCTAGAAATCAGATAATTTTTTATTAACCTCAACAGCGTGGCTAGTAACCTTATTCTCCACTTCAATCAATCTTTTATTGAAATCGGCTGTTGACATTACCGACATTGAACGAGTTTGTGGGGGTGTATATTTATTTGCCAGCTTATTTTTTTTTAAATAATATAATTAAATTAATTAATTTAATTATATGACATAGGTTTGTTTTTTTTTAATTTATTAATAAAAAATTTAATTAATTAAATTAACTCTATATATATAACTTATAACTTATAATTAAATTAATGTTATGTATTATATATAGTATATATATATATATATATATATATATATATATATATATATATATATATATATATATATATATATATATATATATATATATATATATATATATATATACATCCACTACGGACAGTCACGTCTGATCCGTTTGACCGTTCAAAAAAAACTTCGAGTGGATATCACCGCAGCCCACCGTAATGGAAAAGAACTTACAGACTTCACTGATGGTTCAATGTATTACTGCAGAGCCCACTGATCATAGTTGAATATTAGGTTAAATCCCTACCACACACATTTGCTCCTCGGCTTTGATACCAGATGAAGTAAAAACTTCTATGATACACAAAAATATATATAAAAATATTTATTAATAATTTATTGAACTAAATGATGATTGTTTACAGTGAGGCTCCTTGGCTTATATATCGCCATGGATACCTTTTGGGGAAAGGGCATGATCTTATGATCGCGCTCTTTCGTCTAATTAACCTAAAATTAAATAATAAACCTAAAATTAAATAATTTTTACATAACAAATAGCTCGATCGAGGGCTCAAATATTGCTTGATCGAGTGCTTGAAATTGAGCTATTTTTTTCACCCAAAACACACCTTATCTTGCCAAAAAGTGTAACCTAGCTCAATGCACTCACCTCGTTCTTAGCGGATATAGTGTGCTTAGCATGTATAGTGTTATGGGTTCTCTGGTCCTTATAATGGATTACAACAAAGATATATAATTTTTTTGATCTTGGTTATTACTCGTCAAGGCCCAACCTTCTTGACTTGTTCATAATTGTGTTGAGTGGAGGTAGAGTTGAATTAGTAATGAAGGTAGCATTGTATTGATATTCATGAGATCCATGGTAGATGGATAACATGCCACCACAATGAGACATTGGGTTACAATTAATAACCTCACATGTAATAAACACAAAGTATTTTGTAACCCAAAGTTTTTTAAGACTAAAGGAAATAGAATTTTATGTTTTATACTAATGCTAAAAGTAATAATAACATTACTTGGTGATGGAAAAATGGCTTTGTGTTATGTTCTTTAAGGAAAAGATTGTATATGTCTCTCCGCCTCGAGAACAGGGAAAATAAGGTCTCTAAACTTTTTGAAAGTTTTATTGGCTAATTCAAAGTAGTGTTAATATCTAATTGAGTGGACAAAACGTAGAGTAAAAAATTTGTTTTAGAACTTTAAGTTTTATGTAATAAGTTTATTAATTTTTATGCAAGGACTAATAACAAAAACTTCACGTATTACTACTTATTACTATAGCCCCTGCTACCTTAGAACAAGGACTAATAAGTTAATTATCATTATTCATAGTATAAATTTATCCTTATTACTACTCTAATATATATTCACATACATTAGTAGTTCTATAGCATGTTATAAATAGATTAAAATTCTAAAACATATAATTTTATATAATTTTACATATTTATATATGGAAAAAAAATCTACAAAATGTTATTAAATTTCATATATTGTAAGTTCTTAAGTTTTTATATATATTTTTAATTCAAATATACATACACTCGTTAAATTTTATATATATATATAAACTTTCAATTAATACAAATTTAATACCTTAAGTTTACCATTCTAACAATTTTTAGAAAATTTTAAGAAAAAATTATTAAAAAATATTCTCTTATAAAATTAATATTTAAACGACATTTTACAAATTTCACTAACAACTTTATATATATTATACACACTAGAAAAATTACATCAATGAATGTGGTAGTGTATTTTAAGAAAAAATTGTTAAAAATTATTTTCTTATAAAACTAATATTTAAACTACATTTTACAAATTTCACTAACAACTTTACATATACTTAAAATTATTAATTTTTTTTTTTTTTTTATAAAACTAATATTTAAACTACATTTTAGAAATTTCACTAACAAATTTCCATTTATTCTTCATACTCGCACAATCATGTAAGCGAATGTGGTTGATATACACATATAGGCTCATATCAAGAACACTACTAATTATTAAGTGTGTGGTAGGGATTTAATCTAATATTCAACCCAAAAAACATAAAGTCTATAATATTAATATGTATAGCTTAACTAAATTATCAATAACTTTTTTGTGAATAACAAGTTGGGAAACCAAATAGACAACATACATAAATTTATTCTTGTAATAAATATGAGGAAGTTTAACTATAGACATTAGTAGATTGTTAATGTTTGCAGTCATTTCTATTCAATGTATCCAATAACATTCAACTTCCGTGCAACTTGCCTTTATTACATATCATGGGAAAAAACTAATGCACTTGGAAAGGACTAATATCTAGTTTTAATTAATAATTGTCAAACACATGATGTTTATTCGAAAATTTGGTGCGAGATTAAGTGTCCTATACTATATAAAATCTAAAGTAAAACAAGATATCACCTTTGGTCTTCAAGGTGTTTAACCAAAAGGAGAGATACACGGCCTTTTAATTATGGAATCATGTATTTTTCCTCCCAAAGAGAAGCTAGGAACCAATGCTTCACTGTCTTCAATGAAAGAAGCTAGGAACCAACTGTGAAAGTGGCTCGTAAAAGAACTTGGGTTGGTAATTGTAATTGATGTTGAATGTGCCAGAGGGAAACCAAATAAATTGAATTAATTGAACTAACGGGGAATGAAACAATGAATCTTGTAAATAGGGAATGAAAGGGATAAATGAGAGTGGAATGAAACAAATGGATCTAGCAGATGGGGATTGAAAAAATGGATGGACAGAGTGGAATGAAATGACCAAAGGGAATAGTGGAGTGTTTGATAATATTTTTAATTATATTATATAATTCAATAGTTATATGAAGTAGACACCTGGTATTAAAACTGTAAAACAATTTTAAACATTTGATATTGTCCATTGAATGATGTATAAGATGAAAAATATTCTCACAATGCCATTTCAACCATTCATTCAATTAAAAATTCTCGTTTCAACCATTCATTCAATTAAAAATTCTCGAACTCTAATTCCAATATAGAACAAATATATCTACTTAAATTTTTATTTCACAAACTTTAATACAATACAATGAAAGATTACCAATATTGTGCAATCAAAGAGAAAATGCCTTGGACTGTTATCATCATTATTCATTAAAAGACGTTCATATCAATAACATTAACCTATATGGCCATAAAACCATGATAATCCATATAAAAGTGAAAAGGTCTTTCTTTGAACCTGGAGAGTTGAGGAATCCAAACTTCTCATTTGTAACTGTTTGGAAAAAATTTTATTATTAGTTACTGTCCATTCATAAAGACTTTACAACTCAATTATAGGTGTACCATGTTCCGTGACTTTATTAAATACAATGGTTTTTTTCTTATTTATTCCTTCGCTATTAGGGAATTTTCAACGATTAAAAGTATATAATTTGATACGGACCAATATATATTGACACCTAAAACCTGGAGTACTCTGGAAAGTTTCGTTAGCTCAAATGTAATCCGCGTGTGTTTATCCCATTTGTCCTCTTAAAGTTTGTGCAACAATAACAATAGGGATAGGGATGGCAAATTAAATTTGTGTTGTCCTATCATAAAATGCTAACAAACTTTCAACTTTCATTATTGTTAGCATACTTTCCTGATAATATATTCTATTCTTATTACGATTAATCTTTCTTAGGATTAAATCTATAGATTCAGAGGTTGTGGAAGGTGCAATAGCTTGGATTTACTAGAGGTAGCTAGAATCATAATCTTACAAATTGATCTTTATTCGCACATTAAACTATTTCTTGGAAGGTGTCTTTATTCACCAAAGAGATGCATAAGACTAGCTCATCCACAAGCTCGAGGAGTTGATGATGTTAATGATAGATGTGGAAGGTTATTTAGCACTTTTCGAGATGGGTTTTCCTCGAAGTTTTACAATGCCACCATGTGGCGAAGGAGAAGATCAAATCATCAATTTAGATGCATCATTTTCTTCATGATGCCTAAGTTTTTATTTAGTATGGTTATGTTTATGTTTCATAGAACTTTGCTTCCTGTACTAGTTATGTTAACTTGGGAGAGTAGATGTTATTACATACACAACAAATGTGGCGCTACATCAATCAAATAGTGTCACAAATGTAAATAGGTGAAAAGATAACTCAAGATAGACAAACTATCTTGGACACGCAATCTTGCGAATAAGCAAGTGTCTTAAGCTCACATAAAGCTACAAAGCTAACTAGTTGTCCAGAGAGAACCTCTAAAACCAACTAGGCCTCAACAACGCCCTAAATAATATGAACAAACTCTCGACTTATAGAACAAAATCCACTTAATTATGACTATTTATGTCAACAAACCATAAACTTGATCACACATATTAAGAAAAGTGGGAGTTACATACTCCAACACTCCCCGCTAATGACTACTTGTCTTAATCTTTATTGGTTGAGGTCTTCATCTGCATCTTCTTTATAGCACACTTCTACTACAAATTGAAGAACATCCTAATCAACAAAGTCTACCTCTAGTTCAAGTTGGCACTTTTACTTCATACCTTGATCATGTATATATCAACAAATTGTCAATGTCGACATAAAGTAACAAACATCCATTGAAATGCATTGGTACCTAGCTGTTGCAACCATTGGTCTAAGAGGACCTGCTTCATGCACATAGTTCATCCAACTTCTTGATGAATTCCCCTTGAATATAAAAATTCACCTCCAAGAGTATAAAACTAATATGGTTCACTCAACTTTATCTAGCCAACACATGGCCTGCTCCTTAGAGTGTTAAATGACTCCCAGATAGACATTATTGAACTAAACTAGACATGAACTAGCAAGTCATCATCAAGGAAACATGATAAATGGGCATGCATGCCTCTTTGTCTTATAGTGATATTCCCTTTTCATGTTACATATATATCAGTACAACATGCACTCTAACTCATGGAGATACCAGCTACAAACTACTTTAATAATCAATAGATCAACTTAAGCATGATGATATAAACTTGTTATAACTACAATATGTGTACCATATTACAACATGGTCACAAGTCCATTGTTATTATACTCATACAATTATACCAATATTTTTCCACAATCACCCAACCTCTATTGCTACTACTCAAACCAATATATGTTGCTACCATCACGCTTCTGCAACATTAGTCAAGATCTATTCTTCACTTGGGATTTCTTCAGCATGGGCTCATCTCTAAATTTTATTATGTTTTCTGTTATACTTGAATAAAATTAATTATTTATTTCCATATAAAAATAAATGTATCTATCGAAATAGATAAGTGTCATCCACTATACTTGTTTGGCCTCTAGGAATTATTTTGAACTACGTGGTTTTTCAATCACTTAAATTCTCATAAATTGGTCCCTCACTTTCTGATATTTCTTCATCACACATTCCCCCCTTAATCATAGACTTAATTATTAAATACCATAACAAGCTAGCATATGACTACACCTACCACCCCCATACCTACGCTAGTGGTTCATTCCACAACATGACGTCACATCCACTCTAATATGAAAAGGATAGATGATACATGATTACATGCACTACCACATGAATGCATGTAGGCCTGATTCAATGGGGTTTACATAAATAAAAAATTGGACCAAAACTTAAGGGGTGTCAAGTAAAATTGATCATTAACCCCTTACAGATCATGTCAAACCAAGAACAACAAGAATTCTAAATTGTTTTCTAACAACCCAACAAGTTAGATACCCATTTTACATCATTATACAAGGTTTGATCAATCCTCAAATCCTCCTCTTCTCATATCAGACACACTAAGACAACTATCGATCATTGCTAGAGGACACCACCAATTTTTCACTTAGCATCTTTAACTATATCTTCCACATCACTATCTATTTTTTTACTTAAATTTTCTTATGGTAGCCATGATGTAATACAACACCACCTATCACGACTCCATAAATGCAACAAGATCCTCATCAAGTGTTTTGGTGGGAAGGTAAAATCAGAAAACTCTGCTATGGGATTCAACAAAAGTTGAATCAACCTATATGCTTCCATTTAGAGAAAAAAAAATTAACAGATCTTCACAATGGTGATAACACATCTTGCATTGCAATTTGATTGACAACCACTTCCCACTCAATCTTGATTGGTCTCTAAATCTTCAATTTATCCTAGACAATATTGACTAACAAAGAACATTCCAACCACATAGTTGTCAATGCATCGAAATTATTACCTCTTTATTCTTTCGTAATCACCTAGACTCATCCTCGGTGTTGATGTTTCCATCACAACAACACTTAGACCTCTACTAGAGTCAATTTTGGAGCTTTGCTCAACATCTTGTCCAACACATTTGATGATGATTTTCTTAGCACATCTTTGATCCCCTTTAACACCTATGGTATCTCTTTTTCATGACACTATTATTAAGGTCATGTGGTGCAACTAACACCACTTTCTTATGGCCCTTCCTTGGTAGTTAGTCGAAGAAAGAATCCCCTCAAATCTCAGAGAACTCATGCTAGCTTTTTTGTGTGATCTAGTGGCATCCTTCTCAATGCACTCATGTTACCGCTTGCACAAATTGATGGTTCGATTGTTAAAATACCCCTTTTAAGTGATTATGTAAGACAAAACTTCATATTCAAAGGTTCTTTATTAAATGAGTGCCTTTTCAAGTATGCACACCTAATAATCCAACACACTTGAATATGTCATTTACACACCAAATCTCATGCTTGATATGTATGATGTGAGATTCATCTATATGTGATGACCACACATATTATATTAAAGCATTTATTCTAGCATTATTCTTTGCTAACAACTCCACAACAATAGTTTCTGTAATAGCCCTGATCAGTCGTTGCATTACATCACACAAACATTTTTTTTCTAGTGAAAACTTCTAGAAATGGTGGAAGATATAATCATTGATAAATTGAGTAGCTTCTTGACTTCCATGGCCATCATAGATTCTAATGAAAGTCCCCAAAGGGGGAATATCTACCAACACTTTCCACCCAGAACATAAAGTTATATTATTAAGGCATAATAACCCCTTGTAGATTGACTGTACTTGGTGTGAGTGTAGGTATATCAAATCCACACATGGATGTCACACCAAGTGTAAGTGTTGATGTTGCTTCCCCTGCAAATTGTGTGGAACTCCCCATACTTTTAAGATTCTTGTTTAATATTTTTCACCTCAAAATGCTCGTTGGTACATAACTGGTCACAACATAACATATTTCCTACTAATGCTAGTAGTGGCATAGGAGGTATTATAATTCTATGAAATCTTCACCTTCTTGGCAACGTTCTCCTAGTCTTAAGCCTAGTCCTAATGACTCTTGCACTTCTAGGAAGGTTGAACTGATAAGGCCTGAGCGAACCCATCTTTCTCTTTCACCTCCTTTTTAACTAAGATCCTCTAACTACTTTCCTCACACCTTCCCATGGCTCTACAAAATTTTTAAGTAGTGAATGTAGCCAACACTTAATGGTGGACAAATAAACACTCACAAAAAACTACACTACTCTCCATTCATGTTCCTCGGCCCTCCCATGATGGAGTCAAGCCTAGACCTACTACTTTGAAAACATGTTTAGATGGCACAATAGAGGTTACTACATAAATTAAAAATGTATCTATACATTAATAAAATAATATCACAAATATAAATGTATTCATGTTGTCTCAAGATAGACATAATCCTTCAATTGAGCGTACACCAAACTAGGAATCTAACTAGCTGGAGAGAATCACTCAAACCAACTAGGGCTCATCAACCCAAAAAATAATAGAAATAAACTCTCTATGTATAAAACAAATTGTACTTAATTATGACTGATTATCTCAACAAATTGTAAACATGATCAGATATATTAAGAAAAGTTGGAGTTGCATACTTGAATAGATTTTCAGAGGATTGTCCCACCTATGAGACAATCATTTTAAGCAAGTGTTGCAGTACTCGCGATAAAATCATGATTCTATCGTAAAATCAGTTTTTTAAATCCAACGATAATATTGCCCGATAAATACAAGATTTTTTTTTGGGCAATTTTTTGGGAAAAATCATGATTCAATTACAAAAAATCGCCGGCTAAGAAAGGAGCGCGTTTATAAGAGAAAAATACATGATTTTTTGGAAATCATTTGCATAGACAGCAGCACATTGGCAGCGACGGGGTTTTGCAGTAACCTCTTGGTTGTTTGGGAGCTGAATTTGCTGATTGGAGGAGAACAAATGAGTGAGAGCTAAGGAGGAGACGGATTTTCTCCATCAAACCTATATGGGCACCAAAATTTTGTGTTTTGTAACTTTGTTTTGGTTTTTTTTTGTATGTTTTTGGTTGGGTTTGGAATCTGGATAACCCATTGTTTATCAAAAGGATTCAATGGGTTATCAAATATTTTGAATTGATTTGAATCTTGATGGGGTTTCTGTCATTTGATTTTTCATCTTTGTTTGTTAAAATTTCTTAAATTGTCAAAAATTCCATGTGTTTTGTTATGTTACTCATGTATGTAATTTTTTTTTTAGTTTTTTTAAATCGTAAGTTTGTAGCTTGTAAATTGTAATCCTTATTTTGCCATAGGTTCACCGAAACACCATTCAACTTCAAAGTTCAAAGTTCAAAGTCAAACATGCCAAGGAAATTTGACCTTCTGTGGGAATTTGGTGAACCTGATGGAGGGTTTGATAGAATAAACTTGTCTTGCAAGTTGTGTGGGCAGCATATGTCAGGGGGGTTTTACAGATTGAAGTATCACCTTGCACAAATCCCTAGATTTGACGTAGGGCCTTGCACAAATACAAATCCTGAAATCATCTGAAAAGCCATGAGATCATTGGAAAATTTAGAGCACAATAGAGAGGCCAAAGCAGAAATGTAAAAGAAACTAACAAATTTTGTGTTATGCTTAGGCGAACAAGGAAGTGGCACTAGTTCTACTTCAACATTAATATCTACGACCAACTCGGTAGCTGCCTCATCATTTTTTGTTCCTAGAACCACGGCTAGTTCATAGCCATCTATCATTTCAATGCTTAAAAAAACTGAGAAAGAACAAGCTAACAAGTTGTTGGCCAAATTTCTCCTTTGGAGTGATATTCTTTTCAGCGTTGCAAGGAATAACCCATTTTTCCAGCCTGTTGTTGATGCTATTACAATTGTTGGCCCAGGGTACAAATCCTTTCTTATGATGAATTTAGAGGCCGTATTCTTCAAAATGAAAAGGTTTACTACACCAAAACATTGGACGAGTTTAGGGCATCATGCACACAAATAGGCTGCACTGTCATGTCAGATGGTTGGACTGACCAAAAGGGGAGAACCCTTATAAACTTCTCGGTTAGTTGTCCCAAGGGGACTACGTTTATGAAATGTGTTGATGCATATTCACACATCAATAATGTAAAAACTTTAGGTGATTTGCTGGATGTGTTTATTTTGGAGGTGGGTGTAGAACATGTTGTCCAAGTCATAACGGACAATGCTGCAAATTATGTTGTTGCTTGTAAGATGCTTATGGAGAGGCATCCTACTTTATTTTGGACACCTTATGTTGCACATTGTATTGATTTGATGTTGGAGGACATAGGGAAAATTTCCTTTGTCAAAGATATTGTTGAGTCATCAAAAATCATTACAAAATTTATATATAATCATACATCAGTGCTTAACTTGCTCAGACAATTGACCAACAACAAAGATTTGGTGCGCCCCGCCATTACATGGTTTGCCACCAGTTTCATATCTCTTCAATCCCTCTTGAATTCTATGTGGGATGTGAAGAGAATGTTTCTTTCAGAGGAGTGGCATACTTTGACAATGAGCCACAAATAAGAGGGAGAGGCCATATGCAGACTAGTTTCATACCAGGAAGACTTCTGGGCAGGAGCGCAGGAGGTGTGCACCATTACTGAACCTTTGGTAAAGTTTCTTCGATTAGTTGATGGTGAGAAGCCCGTAATGGGCTATTTGTATGAGGCCATGAACATGGCAAAAGAATCCATTCAGGCCTAATATGATGATTAGGGAGATGAGTGGTTTTAGAGACAACTCATCCTATGGGAAGTGATTGATGAATGATGGAACAACACACCATCGTCCTATTCATGCTGCAGGGATCTACCTAAACCTCGCATTTTCTTACCCATGTGAGTTCGTATTTGATGCTGAGATCATGGATGGATTCTTAACCTGTGCTTAGAGTATGGTGCGATCTCCAGCAGAACATACAGAAATCTCCAAAGAAATTGAGACATACAGGATGGCAGGTGGCACATTTGGCTTTGACATGGTTGTGACTGGTAGGACGACTACAATTCCAAGTATTTTTTAGTTTGTTTCAAATTTCATTGTCTCTTCAAGTTCATAACCTCATACTTTGATTCATCTTTCAAATTTCATTTTTCTCTTATGTTTATTTAAAATTTTGTTGTAGATGCATGGTGGAAAATGTATGGTGCCAGCATACCCCTTCTGCAAAATCTTGCCATTCGAATCCTCAGCCAAACATGTAGCTCCTCAGGATGTGAGCGCAAATGGAGTGTATTTGAAAAAATACACAACAAGAAGTGCAACAGGTTAACACTTAAAATATTGCAAATTTCCAAATTATTTTCTCAATTCATTAAAAAATATTTTTTTTGATAATTATTATTTCATGATCTTTGTATAGGTTGGAGTCCCAGTGACTTAATGACATGGTCTACGTCTACTACAATCTTTGATTGTGGGTGAGACAACTTGAGAGGACACCTGATATGGAGGCCATCTCATTGGATGGGATTGACACCACTACTGCATGGAGGGTTGAGGCTGAGAGGCCTCTCATGGAGTCCGTTGATGATTGGTTAGTGCATAAGGTAGTGGAGGGTGGGGGGGAAGCAGGAGGAGGAAGAGGAGGAGGCGGAAAAATAGGAGGAGGAGGTGACACCACCTACCTGGGCTACCCCTACCACTAGTAGAGGGCGTGGTCTACCTCCTATAGCTCCTAGTTCTTCAACTTCTAGAGCATAGCAGAGTCCACTGCCAACTCCACCGGCATCTATATCTAGAGGGAAAGGGAAAGCTATTGCATTTTCTCGCAAGAGGGGTTGAGGAAATCAATAGTATTATACTTTAGTTATTTGGTTCATTTCATTGTATATGACATTATGACTCATGAGATACATTATTATATTTTTTGTTGATATTTTGAGGTTGAGTTGGGAGTCATGAGTCAGGACTTACTATTCAGGACATGATTCACTATTATGTGTGATGTAGCACTAGAAATGATATTAAACATCTCATATATTAGTTCTTTTATCATATTTATGTGTCAATGTATTTATCTTATGTTGTAAATGCTTTAGATATTAAAAAAATTGAAAAAAAATGAAAATTTTTGTATGTTACGATTTTTTCCCAATTTTTACCGATTTTTATGATTTTTTTTCCAATTTTTTCCCACGCCCATAATATCTCAATAACTATTACTGCAACATTGATTTATTAAACTTGATATGCAATGTTAGAAGTCATACTATAAGTTATTGTTCTCCAATGCTAGTTTCCTCCCTTGAGGGGTAGCATCTCTATGTAGACTCTTTTCATGTACTTATGGTTTTACTTTTATGTCTTGGATTATAAATTACTTGCAACAAGCCCTAAATGAACAATATCTTTTATAAGATAGAAAATTTTAAAATATCAATAAAAAATTTAAATAAAAAAAATATTATCAACTTATTATTTAAAATCTACACTGATTAAGATACCAACTTATTCTTTAAAATCTATATTGATCAAAATACCAACTTATTCTTTAAAATCCATATTGATTATAATATTAACTTATTCTTTATTACTGAAAAAATCAAACTATATTAATTAGAATATCAAATTGCTCCTTATAATTAAAAAAACCTAATAGATAACACCGCTTTTCTATAATTTCATAGAATTTGAAAATCAAAACTAAATTCTAATATTAATAAGTATTCTATATTATTTTTAATGTTTTAAATATTTTTGGTTTTTACAATAATAATTAATATTTACTAAAAATAAAACTATGTTTATTATATTATTATCTTATTTTTTAATATTAAAAGTAAAAATTATATTTTTACAGGTGGTAAAATGTATCATTATTTAATTATCAAACCAGCAATGAAGACAAGTATTTTTAATTGCTAACAACAAATGCAATTTGATTCATCATAATTATTCAAAAAAAAAAACCATCAAACCTGGAATAATTCATTGGTGATGTCTAAGATACAAGCTTTCACAGATCTTAAACTATTAACATATTTCCTTAAATAAAAAGAATAAACTTTAAACAATCAGACAAACTGAAAAATATAAATAAATTCTTAATTTTAAAAACAAAATGAGACCAACTGAAAAATACCAATGAATTCTTAATTTTTTTAACTATATATTATTCCGTATTCTAACTTATTACTATACTTTTAGCTCTACTCATTATCCGATTTTCCAGAAATCCATTACTTATTTGCCCATTTTCTAAGAACCCATATATCCATTACTTATTTGCCCATTTTCTAAGAACCCATTATATATATGGTCGTAAAGTTCCCTCTCTACCACTTTTCTGATTCTCCAGCTTTTTAGTGGAAACATGTTTATATGATTTATTATAAATCATTTTCTTTGGTGAGGTAAACACTAAGGAATGAATTTGAATTACTGACTTCTGATTTATAATAAATCATTTTCTTCGGTGAGGTAAACACTAAGAAAGGAATTTGAATTACGGACTTTTTCGGGGTGCGCTTTAACGGTATTTATTCATCTCCCATCTAAAATCTTATATTCATCTTCAATCTAAAATCTTATGAACATAAAATTTATATTTATAATTAAATAAAATTTAAAATAAAAATAAAAATTAAATTATAAATATGTATTTACTTTTTATGTAATGAATATATTTATCATAATAGTTGTTAGATTAGTAATAAAATAATTATTAATTAATGTTATTTATAAATATAAGTTGATTCATTATCTTATTTAAGAAAAATTATGCTAATTAAAATTACTTAATTATGATGTCTAAGAGGGCAAGTTAATACCTCTAAATCTTAAGCTATTAACTTATTTTCTTACCTACCAGAAAAGTAAACTCTTAACCAAAGAAAAATAGTTTTAAATCTTCTCTCTCTATAACCAAAACAACCAACCAAAAAAAGAAAAAAAGAAAAAAGAGATTTAAATGATATTTATAAGTTAACAAACATTGTAGCTTATTCATTCTCACTCACGTAAGATTCAGCTCCAAAAAAATTTGCATAAAAAATTATAACCTACATTGGTTAGTCTTAAAGTAATGGTGGTATAGTCTTGCTTTCATAGGAAATAATAAATTGAGATGTGAAGTGGATAAATTTATTGTTTTATCTGCATAAATTTTGGTGGGTAGTAACCATTAGTATGTCTACACATTTACAATTTTACTCTTACATAAGAGTAATACATAACTAAAAATGGAGAGTAAGGGAGCAAGTTGATACCTCATACCTCTAAATCTTAATTCATTAACTTATTTCCTTCCATACAAGAATAGTAAACTCTTAACAAAAAAAAATTAGTTTTAAATCACACTCCAAAAACATATTATAATTTTACTATTTATATTCTTAAAAATAGATTTATTTTTTATTATTATTAAATATATATATATATATATATATATATATATAAAACAAAGATGGTTAACTAAAAAAGAAAATGTATAAAGCGACAAATTGATATTGCTTAGATTCAAGCCATTAACTTATTTCCTTTACTAAAAGAATAGTAAACTCTTAACCAAAAATAAATAATTTTAAATCACACTCTAAAGCATATATATATATATATATATATATATATATAAATAACAACTAATCCAAAAAAAAAAATATTTAAATCATATTCATAAGTTAAGGAGTATTGTAGCTTCTTCATTCCTATTCATGTTAAATTAAGCTCTCCAAAAAATTACATAAAAAATTATAATTTATATTGGTCAATGTTAAATTAATTGTTGTTAATAGGAAAAAACATATAGTCTTGCTTTGGTAGGAACTAATCAATTGAGATGTGAAATGGATAAAATAATTGTTTTATTTTCATAAATTTCAGTGGGTATTAACCACTAGTATGTTTACACATTTACAATTTTACTCTTACATAAGAGGAATATATAAGTGATGATGAGGAAGAATGCCTAGTAAGTATATATATTTACATCTTTTCCCTATCAATTTTTTTTATGTAAAGACTTGCTTAGATTATGGTGGGAAGTAATTAATGGTAAATATGTGATTTACTTAAGTATGAACTATTTCCAAAGATTTTGATTTTGGATTCCTAAGCTTAAGAATAAAAAATAATTACAAAAATATCTAAAAATCATGTATGAATATTACAACCATATCCATAAATTACATGAATATTATAACCATATCCATAAATTATGACATAAAATATGTGAGATAATTATGACATACCAGGTAAAGATTGCAATAAAACTTTCATATTATAGTCCAATTAAATATTTGAAAAATAGTTTTTTTAATAATATTAAAAAAAAGTATACTTTTATTTTTAAAAAATAAAGCTTTTAAGTTACATCCATAAAAAAATATATTACTAAAATCTTACCTTATCAAACACTATATATATATATATATATATATATATATATATAAACACAACAAATTATACATTTAATAAAATATAAGTAATGGGTATTAAAAATAAATTTAATCTAAAAACTTTTAATATTTTCCTTTTTCTATATTTACCACATCACCACCTTAATAAAAAAAATCTAACAATAAAATTATGTATTCCCTATTTCTCTATTCACCACATCAATGGAAGTGGACAATCACATGTATGCAGATCTCAACTCGAGCATGGAAAGGGCATTGTGGTAGAGACATGGAATGGAAAGGGCATTGTGCTAGAGATACGGAAGAGAGCAAATAATTTACTATAAAAATATCCAATATCTTCAAAGATTTATCAAGGTATTAGATATTTGCCCTTTTCTAGTTTTTAAGTAATATATATATATATATATATATATTTTGATAAATAAAATTAAAATTCAATGATATATAATTTAATTATTCTAAAATATTTATTATATATATATATATATATAATAAAAAATAAATTTAAATTTAAATGGTATAGGTGTATCAATCGCAATAATTAATATTTATTTATGAAATAAGTATTTATATTTTTATATTATAATATATCATAATTTTAAAAATTAAATAAATATTATTTATATCCTAGATAAGAATATGGTAAAAAAATATAATTAAAGTGAATTAACACGTATAATATTGTTAATGTTTGGGTAAAAAAAAAAAAGCTAATTAATTATGATCCTAGATGTTTTTTGAGACCATTGTTTTCCTCACAAATAGCTCCCACCATGACCCTCTTCCCATGACAAAAATAAACTAATCTACAAGGTTTATGATGCAAGTGATTGGGGCTATCATATGTTTTTGGAGGAACATTAGTATTTATATGTGCTTGGAGTTTTAGTATGGCATTATGTATTAATTGACAATATCTAAAATTGCAATTGAAAGTAATATTGAATATTTAATCATTATGGAAACTCAAGGTTTGTTATTGTTAAATTAGCACCCAATGGTGTTGTTCATCGATACAATACTCGATGGAACTAAATTTTTTATTAAACTTCTATAAAATCAATTTTTTCCATGTCCTACAAGAAAATCGGTCATTTCCTAATAAATCCACATCTTAAAATATGGGAACATTAACATTAATATATAAACAAAAACTTAATCAAAGGATTCCTTAGTATCAATGAAGCCTAGTACACATATAAAGGCATTAAGGAATTACATGAATCAAATGGTTCATGGTATGACGCTTAGATCATTACCACATATTTTTTCTCATCGTGTTGCATTTTTATTTGTTATAGGTTGGAGTAATTCTCCTTTAGTGAGATTATCTAGATAGAATTGTGGAGGAAGCTACATTGGTTTGCTATAACATGGAAAACTGTGTTGGTTTTTGGATTATTAATATTGAATTTTGCTGACCATCTTTCTTAAGATTTTAGCAGGAGCTTGTTACGGGTGTTTCAGTTTTAGTTGTTGTTAGTGGTTTGGTTCACATGTATTTATGCAACAAATGTGATAAAAGGCCTTTTAGAAGTAGAATGAAAATATTGAAGGCTCTATTGACACATATATACTGATCATCATATATAATGCGATGATCAGTTAGGATTTCCAAATGAGAGTGAAAATATGAAACTTAGTTTCTAGTAATTACATAAATTAAATGAATTAATTAGAGATGGAAATTTTCAACGCATTTTAAAGGTAAAAATATAACATCTAAAAAGCTTCAAAATTTTTCATATATAGAATTAATTTACTTAAGGCAAAATGTTTCTGAAAATTGCTTCTAGTTTTAGTTAAAATAATTAGGTTTGATTAAAGTGAGAATAACATAACGATGCTCACTTTTGGCTACACTATTTCCGTGTAAGTGAAGATATCATTTCACATAGTAAGGATAATTTTAAATAATGATGGGTTGATAAAGAGTTAGAAAAAAAGAGGAAACTAATATATTTTAAGGAGGTGATCAACCCAAAAATAGAAAAAAATATCTCTTCCTTAACTAGTGTAAGGAAGAAAATAATCTCTGGTAAAATATGAACAAATTCTCATGAGATTTATAGTAAAACTAGACATTAACTAATTCACAAAACACCATGGAATGAAAAATTTTATGACACTATAAAGGTTGAAGATGAGAAACACTTTCTCTTAAATTGTCTAGCTTATACTCACATTAAATCTAAATTTAAAATATTAGTCATACTAACTTCTTGACATTTAAACCAAAAAACATTAATAATTTTAGAACACTTTTCTTAATATTTTTTTTATAAAAATAAAATTCCAAAAATATAAAAAATAATCTTTTATCCTATAAACCATTTTAATTATAAAAAAGCTTTAATAATTATCATCATTATCATATAATTTTTAACATATATACTTAATAAAAATTAAATTAAATACAATTTTAAAATAATCAAATATTTTGAAACATTCTTTAGAATTATATTTATGACTGTATATTAAATAAATAGTTAGTTAAGATGTATTTTTTAAAACTTAATATGTTATATTATTATAATCTCGTGTTTTAAGTTATTAAATATATTAAAAAAAATCTTGTGTTGCAATTTATTAAATATTTAAATATATTTAATAATTATATAATTGTATTGATAAATTTGTCTATTTTAAAATAGAGTTATTATAATTTTAATTTATTTATCAATAATTAATAAATAGAGAATAATGTTTTAATATATTAATTTTTATAATTTTTTTTTTATAAAAAAATTAAAAATGAGATTTATATGCCTATGATAGTTAAAATTTGTTTTTCAAAATTTAATTTATTGTATTAATTATAAAATAAAAAATTATAGATTTGTAAAATATTTATTTTTATTTTATTTATTTATATAAGAATGATACATATTTTAAAATTGTTTATGCTTGGCCAAGAGATTTTACTCCTCGGAATTAAAGAAATAATTTGATGGTCTAAGACATAGGTATCTAGGAGGAGTGGAATCATTCTAATTTGTGTATCATTGGCAATAAATTCTAGGTTGTGTGGTTTTGATAAGTTAGACTGCATTTGTGCATAACAAGCGGTGATGATTGCTCCCATTATTAGTTTGAAAATTGAGTTATGATAGATTTTCCCACTATTTAAAAATAATGATACATATTCAAAATGTAAAAGCATAAATTAGGTTTAAATACTAAAAGGAAGATTAGATATTAAACCTATTAAAAAGGAAATAAATAAGATTATAAGGTTTGATCACAAGTGTAACAAGAAAACACAAAAAAAGTTTGAATGAAAAGAGTGACGAGGATACACCAGCACTAATGAAGGAAGCATTACAAAATAAACTACAAATTAGGAAGGATTGTCTCATTAAAAAATTATTTGGCAAAATTAATAGAGTCTAAAAATATTTGTAATGCATTCAGCAAGTTAGGGTAACCTCTAATAACCATAAATATGGCATAACTATTAAAACTTAAGTTTAAGAGTTATGAATATTTATAAATGAACACTTTAGTCTCAAAGATGAAAATAAATTAAGGAAAGAAGTACGTTTAAAAGATGAGAGAAACTAGAAATGAGAAATAATTAGGAATAAATAAAGAGATTATTAGAAAGAAAAAATACGAAAATGATAAATAATTAGGAATAAAAAATATATTATTAGAAAAAATAAGCAAAACACTTTAGTCCCAAAGATGAAGATAAATTAAGAAAGGAAGTAAGTTTAAAAGATAATAGAAACTAGAAATGAGAAATAATTAAGAATAAATAAATATATTATTAAAAAGAAAAAAATGATAAATGATAAATAATTAGGAATAAAAAATATATTATTAGAAAAAATAAGTAAATAATTAGAAATAGAAAAGAAATTATTAGAAATAGAGAACATAAATATAGCAATAAATAGAAATCCTCTCTTGGAACTATAGTTTCTTTCCCTGGAAAAAATGACCTATTTTACGTTGGAACGTATGTGAAATCAATATTATATTGTTCATTTTATGTGGTTAATATGGAAAAGGAGATTTTGGTGTAGTGGAATGAGAGAGATGGCCGGTTACATTAACATAAATAAATAAAAGCATTATAAGAACGACCTTATAAATCAATACATGTGGATGGAGATTTCGTAGGTGAATATAGAGAAGATTTATATTGTAATATGTTATTTCACAATTATTAATTTTAATTTTTTAACAAAAGCAATATGTAAAAAAAAAATAGAATAGGATAAATTTATTGTTTGAGAGATAAAGGAAATATCTTTTTATTAGGAGAATTTAATGCTATAACAACAATTATGCAGCCATAATTTTGATCAATGGTTCCAATACTAATAATTTATTGCTAGGTGAGGAACTTGTTTTACCTAAAAGATATAAAAAAGACTCTAAATGCTCGAGTGAGTTTTTTTGGTATTCACTTCATGAATCTCCATAGTTCTCAAGATCTATTAATTTATAATTAACTAATGCAATGATCAAAATTTAATAGGATGACTTTTATTTAAGGGATTAGTACTAGTATCATAGATTATATGATATTTATTAGCCATATATACAATAAAATAGTAAATATCATATTTCAAATGAACATAAGATCAACTGTAATAATAGACTTTTAAGCTTCACTAAAAAAATATGTCATATATTCCATAGAAGAGAATTTTGATACCTAAAACACTTATATTTGAAAATATTAAAAACTAATATTTTATCAAACAACTTCAAATAATTAATTAAATATCATTTCAGATAATCTTAATATTGAATGTCTCTAGGATTATAACCCACCGAGTACCTTTTGTCCATTGCGGAGGATGGAAGCTATTTCCCTAAAGTACAAATTCCCTCCATTTTCTTATCTTAACACCATTATATTTTACCTAACCATCCAACGAGGAATAAATTCACATATTATTGCTTCAATACCATTGGTCTCTAAATATCTTTCCATTACATGGAGTAACGCATGAAAAACATATCCATGTATGAAAAACATAAAAAATGTGGGCTTATATAGACATGATTAAGCAATCATAGATACCATTATATGCTTATACATGGACGTAAATAAAACAACATGGAATTAATAACATTAACATCATTAATGCATTTATATTAACATCATTAATGCATTATATTTATAAATGTTAACATTTAATTTTATGGGAATAAAATATTAATGTGTTGTAAATGGAAGGGCTTTTCACCCAACCATAGGCTCCTTGTTTCACTCTTTCTACAATTATAGGCTTTTTGTTTCTTTCTTTCTATGATAGGGTCATCCCAAAGCTAGGACTATGAGTTCTTAAGGATGAGATCTCCTATGGATATCTTTAATCCTCTCACATGATCCAATTCCTAAAATTTTCACAATATATTAACTCTTATAACTATCACAATTCCAAAAGTTGTATCTCCCCTTTATCCTAAAAAGCTCAAGGAATTCCATTACCTTCTCTACCATGCAATCCCTAAAACTATGCCATTTATCCTTTGGGCTTGAACCTAAATTCACAAAGAAATATATTTACTAGGAACTATAGGTATTCTTAGTTGTAAGGGTTCTTTTTCAATGATAATAATGTTTTAATAACTTGGGAATGATTTCCACATACTACTCATAAAAAGCATGCACATCACTCTATTATAGTAATAGTATGATAACATAGCTTCTGAAACAACCTATGGGAAACTTTAATGCAAACTCCCCTTTGCATAGCAAAAATCCATGGATTATATTTACATAAGTAGAGGAAGTCATGATCCTTCATAAGAAGACCATGTGTCTTACTTCCCCACTAAATGATAGCTTGAGATGACTTATGATGGAATAATCAAAAGAATTTATGATATGAATAAAATAATATTATTTTCCTTTACAACCCCTCTCAGCCCGCTAGGCCAACTATATTTTCTTTTATGGAATCATACACCCCATGTTTTTTATAATTTCCATTTATAGTCGAGGATGCAATTTTATTATCAAACTTCAATATATGACATTCATATACTACAATATTGAATATATATTTAGCCTTTCATATACAAATTTATACATTTCCTCTAGGGATCAAAACTGTAGTGTTACTATCATAATTTACAATGTGCTTCTCTATTTTTGTTAAACGTTTCTATATGAAGGCATTGTATAACAAGGAAATTAGGAAATCTTGTTGGGTTGTGTTATATTCTTTCCATGACTAGCCCCAGTAGTTAAGCCAGAGGGTTCGAGGGGGGAGTGACTAACCCTCTCTTCGTTGCGTCGGGCACAGTGGTAGGCCCCCTCCACAGGGTCTCGAGGAGTGCCCCAAGATTTTTTTTTTGGACCCTATATTAGGTGGGCGGATCTACGTATGGTTTTGTACATGGATTTCGCACATGGTTTTGGTGCGATGGTTTTTTCTCCATGGTACTTTATAGATTTGGTCAAGGGAACTACGGTTATGTTTTAATCTAGGGTTAATTGATTCAGGTTTATTGATGCTTCGACATGAGTATATATGTATTGTAACATTGAAAGGAACATAATGAAAAATCAATCTACTAGTCCCAGTTTTGGGATCTAGGGGAAAATATTTGTGTATATTTTTTTTTTTATGTATTATGCTCTAGCCATTATTTATTTTCCATTTTTAGAACTCGTTTGTAGGTAATTAATGTAAGGAGTTAAAACCTACAAAACCAACACTTACTACGATAAAAAGTGTAATATTAATAAAAAAATTCCTTTATGATTGCTTCTAATGAGTCCTTATAAATTAATAAGATAAATGAGTACAACGCCCTAATTAAAATAAAAAATATGTACTATACGAATTAAACATAGGAGTGCATTTTTCACCTCTCTAAGATAGATTCTAGGAAAAAATGGAGACAAATTCTAACTTATAAAACTGGAAAAGAAAAAGATATGAATTCCTTGAGGTACTAAAGTTCCTGACTTAAAACCAATCATGAATTCCCTGATGTCTTAGAAAAAATTCAAACTCTTTCTAGTCAGGAAGATGTTTTTTCAATAGAAGACATAGAGTTTTTAGGTTAAGCGGATTGTAAAAGAGGAAGATAAGGACATCGAATGATATAATAATAATCATAAAATTAGAATACCTATAGTCATCCCTTACATCCATAAGATCTATAATCTAGCAGTCAAGTAAGAATTACCTAAAACCCATACTCAAAGCATAATTGTACCTACTATTTTATCTGCATATTAAATAAATGTATATAATTATGATACAATTTTGATTATCCTCTAGACAAGTTATAAAAAAATGTTTTTTGGAAAAGAAGATGGATGTATGGCTAGAAAGCCATTGGAAAAGAGTTAAATGCCATGTTAGATATAATAATTATCTTTCAACTACGGACCACCATGTTACACTTAAGATTTGTGTAAGTAATAGTTAATGAAACAAATCTCTTATGTTGTTTTTTTAATATTAGATTTTTTTTGACTTAGTGCCCAATATTGATGTTTGGAATATATTGGAATATATAAAAACTTTCATTTGAGTTTTGATTTGATACAATGATATGTGAGAGAATTTTATTGAAACGGTTAGAAACATTAAGGATTGGTTGAAAGAAATTAATTCTATTATAGAAGTTAAAGAAGTTTGTCCCTTATCGGCTAAGCATAAATTTAAACAAGTTCTTTTCTTAGAAGAAGCAAGTTATGATACCCCAACTCTAGATAGTATACACATCAACCTTGTTCTTTATATTGATGATAATGTTCTTATGATGTGGAGTCCTATTATTTTGATAAGAAAATATTAATTTTTAATGATTTTTTCTCTGGTATGAATATTACTACTAAACTTGACAAAATAAATCTTGTGATAATTAAATCTAAAAGGATTACCTATACCAATTTCGTGTATGACAAAAAAAACTAAAAAAATGTGCCTTTATACAAATATTTTGGAGTCAATCCTCCTCATAAGCTTAATTCGAACTTTCACATTGAGCAAAGGATAAATGAAGAGTAGAAAGCCTATCATGATCTCAAAAATAATTCTTTAATTAATAGATATCTGGCCACGTGATAAGCATGGGGGTTTCACTGGGGGACAATGCCATACCATGTGGGTTCATATTGGGGGATATATATTGAGGAAAAAATGACATAATATATTAGGGGATATATAGGGGGTAAAGGCTTTTTATATTAGCATGTATAATAAAATGGAGCTCAATGTTAACGAAAAAATATAAAGGGGTATAAAAAATGTTAATGAAAAAATGGATACCTACAATATTGAGTGGGAGTAGGGGTTTTTAAAATTGGGAAGGTGTATTGGGTTCGTATTGGTAGGGGGTTAAATAATGTGATTTTTAGGGGTATTTTCCAATATGTAGTCAAATTAAGGGTATTGTTTAATGTTCCACGAACGCACATGATAGGTTAGATGTTCATTGAGTGAAGCCTCCGTGATGATAAGAACAATCATTTGAGACCAATTTCACTCTTTTTATCTTAAAGGTTTGTAAAGGTTTAGGTTGTTGCATCTCTAAGAAATAATGTTGAAATATAGAGAAAATAAAAAAGTGTTTTATAACTTGCTATCTCAAAATTAAAAACAATAGTCCCTATTCTATTATCCTTATAAAAGTGAGTTTTTTTTTCCATTAAGAGTACGATTATGAATAGGTAGGTAATGTGAAGGAATATGATACATAGCATGGAACACGAGAGACTCCATAAGATTTCTACAAACTATATTCAAATTCACCTATAACTAATTTTTTGGGGAACCAAAGAAGAGGGTACTCCATAGAATAATAAATAGACTACAAATGTTTATACATTTAATTTATGGAGAAATTGTGGTGCAATAAAGAGAGAGGATAAAATAAAATTAAGAGACAATAAGAGATGATTGACCATAATCTAGAAGATTAAGAGAATACCTCTGCTTTGACTAGCATAAGGAAAGAAAAAACGAGAACAAATCCACACAAGCTCCATAGTGAAATAGGGCATTAGACATTTCTTAAAATATTATGGGATAAAATAATTTGATATATTTATGATATTAAAAGGGTTGAAAATTAAACACACTGTCTATTAAAATGTTATTTCTACACACATCAAAATTTAAAATAAAATCACACATTTTTTTTTACACATTTAAAAATTTGATAAACCAAATTTCATTTCAAATACATATTAAAAACTACCATTATCATATAAAATTATAATTTTCCACCTGTAAATTGCATCTACATATCTTATAAATATCTGATTAAAATAAAGCCATTAATATTAAATTGATTGAATTGCTAAAACTACGCATTTTTCAGTTCACAAACTACAAGTTGAATAAGGCATATAGAGAAGCAGCAAGTCCCTACCAATGAGATATGTATATGTATTGTTAAGGTATAAATACAACCAAATATGCATTACTAAAGTATAAATACCACCGACAATTTTATTTTTTCCTGTGACGATGGTTCTAGATATTATATATTAACTAATTTTACAATATATATTTTTACGATTTAGTGAGTTAGTTATGAAAATGAAACACATGCAGATTGTGAGAAATTAATGTTATTCAAAATATGACTAATTGAGACTATCTAAGTGTTACAACAAAGCATACGTAACACACAACAGATTTATACTTAGAGACTTAGACAACAAAAGTAGAGAATAATTTACAGAGACAGACAAATAGAGAAATAAGATTACTCAATTAGAAACAGCAGAATAGATAAAACAATCACTAGAGAATAGAAATCACTTTACCATTACATAACAGGCTTGGGCCTTGGCTTGCTTTCCTTGCCCAGAGAAATTACAAATTTATAGAGTCGGAAGAAGGATCTAGAATCCTGCATGTGATTCTAGAAACTAGAGGCGGTGTAGGAGGATCTAGAATCCTACATGTGATTCTAGAAACTACTAGTGGTGTAGAAGGATCTATAATCCTGCATGTGATTCTAAAAACAACTGGGGGTGTAGAAGGATCTAGAATCCTGCATGAATTTGGCTTCACACTTAACATTCTCCCACTTGAAGCCAAATAAGAGTCATCAAGTCACACCGAGTCCTACCATGCCTTTACATAACTCATGTTTATTTCGTGGTAGAATCTTAGTGAGCATATCAGCAGGGTTCCTATCTGTATGGATCTTTTCCAAGGATAATTTTTCATCCTCGAACACATGCCGAATCCAATGGTACCTTAAGTCAATGTGCTTGGTTTTTCAATGAAATGTTGTGTTTTTTGCTAAGTGAATGGCACTCTGGCTATCACAATATAACACATACTTGTCCTGCTTTATTCTTATCTCTCCTAGGAATCGCTGCATCCACAACATCTCTTTACAAGCTTCTATTGCAGCTATGTACTCTGCCTCTATTGTCGAGAGGGATACTATTCTTTGTAGCCTTGACACCCAAGATACTGCTGCACCTGCAAATGTATACAAATAACTTGTAGTGGACTTTCTGGTATCCATATCTCTGGCCATATCCACATTTGTAAATCCTTCAAGCACAGTCTCATTATGACCAAAAAATAAACAATAATGACTAGTACCCTTGAGATACCTTAAAATCCATTTTACTGCTTACCAATGTTGTTTGCTTGGATTGGTAAGGAACCTACTCACTACTCCCACTGAATATGCAATGTCTGGTCATGTGCATACCATGGCATACATCAAACTGCCAACTGCTGAAGCATAAGGAATCTTGCTCATCTCTTCTTCTCCTTGTCATCACTAGGACATAATTCAATACTCAGCTTGAAGTGGGCTGCAAGGGGTGTACCAATTGGTTTGGCATCCTTCATATTAAAGCTATCAAGCACCTTCTTGATATATTTTTCTTATGATAGCCACAACCTTTTGATTTTCCTGTCATGCATAATCCGCATGCCCAATATCTATTGTGCTGGTCCCAAATCTTCATTGCAAATTTTCTACCCAAATCTTTCTTCAGCCTATTGATCTTATTCTTATCATGCCCAACAATTAACATGTCATCCACATATAACGATAATATGATATATTTTCCTTGATCATACCTCTTGATATAGACACAATGGTTAGCTTCCAACCTCTGAAAACCATGTTCCAACATGAATGAATCAAATTTCTTGTACCGTTTTTGAGGTGCCTATTTCAACCCATAGAGACTCTTCTTCAACCTACAAACAAGGCCTTCTTTGCCTTTTTCTATGAAGCCTTCTGGCTGCTCCATATAAATTTCTTTCTCCAAATCACCATGAAGGAATGCAATTTTTACATCTAACTATTCACATTCTAGGTCTAAAGCAGCAACTAGACCAAGAATGACTTTAATGGATGACATTTTAACAACAGGTGAGAAAATTTTAGTGAATTCAATACCTTCTTTTTGGGCAAAACCTTTCACCACTGGCCTTGCTTTATACCTCTCCTTCTTTTCGTTACCTTCATGCTTAATCCTGTACACCCATTTGTTTTGTAGTGCCTTTCTACCTTTTGGGAGGTTTACTAACTCCCAAGTTTTATTTTCCTACAAAGAGTTCATTTCTTCTTCCATTTCTTTTTTTCATTCTTTACTGTGCTCGAATTTACAAGCTTCTTGAAAACAATTAGGTTCACCTTCATCAATCAACAAAATATAGTTTGAAGGAGGATACATTTGTGAAGGCTTATGAGGCCTAGAAGATCTACGAACCAACTATGGTGGTGCATTATTAGGTTGAATCTCTTGTAAAGGTTCTTGCAAGATTCCTTCTTCTTGTTCTTCATTATTTTCCACATGTTGTTCTTCATGCTGCTAAATTTGCTATTCATTTTCTTGTATTGGTGGTATGTTTTCCTGCTGCTCTTCAAACCTGTCAATAACCTTCTTGACCTCCAACGCACCTACAATTCTCTTGAACATTTTTGACTCATTAAATATAACATCCCTGCTTCTAATAATTTTATGTTTGACTAGATCCCATAGATGATAACCAAGATCTTCATTCACATATCCCAAAAAAATGCATTTCATATATTTATCGTCTAGCTTAGTTCTATTTTCTTTGGGAATATGTACGAATGCTTCACATGCAAAGATTTTCAAGTGAGAATAATTCAAATTCTTACTAGTCCAAACTTCTTCAGGGATACCGCCATCCAAGGTTGTAGTTGGAGATCTATTTATGAGGTAGCAAGCGGTCCTGACTGCTTCAGCCCAAAAATTCTTCTCCAAGCCGGAATTGGACAACATACTTCGCACCTTTTCCATAATGGTGTGATCCATCCTTTCTACGACACCATTTTGTTGAGGAGTACCAGGCACAGTCTTCACATGCTTTATGCCAAACCTGTTACAATATTCCTTAAATGCATTTGAGCAATATTCTCCACCATTATCTGTTCTTAAACACTTCAGCAATTTGTTAGTCTCTTTTTCAACACCAACATGGAATTTTTGAAATATTCCAAACACTTCACTTTTATTTTTCATAGGATATGCCCAAACCTTCTTGGATGCATCATCTGTAAATGTTACAAAATATGATGCTCCTCCTAATGATTTGATGTTAACAGGCCCAAAGACATCTGAGTGTACCAATTCTAACACAGTTTTTCTTCTATCATGGCCACCTCTAAGGAATGAAACCCTTCTTTGTCTACCATATATACAATGTCCAAAAAGATCAAGATTGTAGGATTTTAAACCTGGTAATAAATTTTTACCAACAAGGTTTTTTAAGCCCTTCTCACTCATGTGACCCAAATGCTTATGCCACGGATCTGCTGAATTTCCTTCTTTTGTGACAACAGCCAAATCTTATTTTCCTATCAGTGTCTTCAATGTGTATAATGTTCCTGTCTTGGGTCCTTTGGCTACGACCAATGAACCTTTGCTAATTTTCTAGCCTCCTTTTCCAAAGCTTGTTGAATAGCCTTCATCATCCAGTCGTCCCATAGAGATTAAACTCATAAGAATTTCTAGTCCATGCCTGACTTGTTTCAACAATATATCTTGTCCATCTTTCATCTTGATCTGGACATCTCCCACTCCAACAATACTGCAAAAATGATTATTCCCCAAATGCACTCTACCATAATCACCAGGATTATATGAAACAAAACTATCTTTGAATGGGGTTACATGGTGAGATGCCCTAGAGTCAAGGATCCAATCGAAGCTACTGCTAGATGTATATACACATGCATCCTCTACTGAAATAGTAAACAACACATCACCATCTGTTTACAGCAGTAGTCTCACCTTCATTTCCGTTGGATGACTTGTGATTTGTACTGGACAATCTCTGATCCTTTTGTCCTTTCTTCCAGAATCAACATTCCTTCTTCATGTGCCCGAGTTTGCCACAATGAAGGTAGATGAGTCTGCCTCTCCTTGATTTTGATCGGCCTCTTGATCTTGATCGCCCTTGCTGGCCTTTATCCATTCTCCTACCACGATTAGCTAGACCTAGAGCCTCTCCTCCCTGGCTTTCAGCAATTGACTTGCGTCACAACTCGTCATTCATTAAACTGCTACTGACTTCATCAAACGTTAGGGTCCCTATAGTTGTTTATGTGCTCATAGCTACAATTAAATTTTTCCAGTTTTCTGCAATAGAACACATTAGCAAAATAGCTCTAATTTCATCATCTAAAATGATTTTAACAGAGGCAAGATGATTAGTAATAATATTAAATGCATTAAAGTGCTCAACAACTAAAGCGCCCTCCTTCATTTTGAGGTTATAAAGCTTGTTCATCAAGAACACTTTGTTTTATGTCGTGTTCTTCTCATATAGATCATGGAGCTTCTTCCATAATCCTTCAGACATCTTTTCTCCAGACACATTGAAATACACATTCTTTGCTAAATATTGGTGGATTGTTGCAATCACCTTTCTATCTAGCTTATTCCACTCTTCATTTGTCATCGATTAGGGTTTCTTTGTTGTGCCCTCAATCGGCAAATACTGATCCTTGAAAATCAGTATATCCTTAATCTGTGATTTCCATAGGGAAAACTTAGCCCCGCTCAACTTCTCCGTATTTGTAACTATTGTCTCCATTTTCAATCAATTCATGCCCCAAAACCAAAAAATCCACTTAAAAATAGAACTTTAATTATTACTCTTTAAAATTTAGTAATAATGACCTTCCTCCTTTTAAAATACCCTTTTCAAAATTCCTGCTCCCTTTTAAAATATACTTTTCAAAATTCCAACATATAATTATATATGTTTCATAATAAATATAAAAAATATATAATGTTTTAAACTTTTCACATTTCACACATACATATGTTGGTTTGAGAAAAAACTTGATGTATACATGCAAGCTTGATGTAAAAAAAAACTTACGAACACCACGTTTCAACTCGAAACTCCATGGATCTCCACCTTTCAAACTCTAGCAACACGTTTCAACATAGATACATGACCTTTCTTTTCTTGCAGCAATTGTCTTTTAGTTCCAGCGTTCCTCAGCTATTTCCTGGACAGACCCCTTTCCTGGACTCTCTTCTTTGAAGGATTTCCGATTTTCTAGAGAGGTAACAACCAATGTTTTAACGAACGTTGCCAGAGCAAGGCGATGGCACTAAGCGGCCTGCACAGTGGATACTCGACCCTAGCTCTAATACCAGTTGTTAGAACAGAGCATACATAACACACAACAGATTTATACTAAGAGACTTAGACGACAAAAGTAGAGAATAATTTATAGAGACAGACAAATAGAGAAACAAGATTACTCAATTAGAAACAACGGAATAGATAAAACAACCACTGGAGAATAGAAATCACTTTACCATTACATAATAGGCTTAGGCATTGGTTGCTTTCCTTGGCCAGAGAAATTACAAATTTATGGAGTCAGAAGAAGGATCTAGAATACTGCATGTGATTCTAGAAACTACTGGTGATGTAGGAGGATCTAGAATCCTGTATGTGATTCTAGAAACTACTGGTGGTGTAGAAGGATCTAGAATCCTGCATGTGATTCTAGAAATTACTGGGGGTGTAGAAGGATCTAGAATCCTTCATGAATTTGGCTTCAAACTTAACACTAAGAGGATGAATACATGGCCATCGGGCGTCAGTTTCTTCAATATTTCAACCATATAAAATACATATATGTAGTTTGTAGTTATCTTTTCCTTATGTGAATAGAATTTAATTTTTAACTACAATGTAATAGCAGTGTTGCGACATGGATACCTATGTTTTATGCTCGATTTGATTTTGACTATTATTGCCACTAACCACCCCATTAGCTAGGTCCACATTTCATGCATCTTGGGCATTATATGTATGCCCGCCATCTTTCAGAGATAGTTGCAGCTCATGTCTGGATGTCAATTAATCTCAACATGCATGGTAAAAGCATAGTGGGGTGACACAAGTTGAAAGATTATTTTCCATTTGGTCACACAAAGTAAGGATACACAACCTTCATGAATGAGGAAACGAGGGGGCGATCACTATATTAGACCACGAACCCCCTCCAACTTGTTTTAGAACATAATTCCATAGCTTTTAATTGATTTCAATCAATTTTAAAGTAACAATACTGAGGATGTTATTCACCTTACATTAGCAAACATGGATCCCACCTATGTCTCTCTGTCACATATCACAATTAGAGCCACATTATTGCAACACATCCCATTAGATGTCTACAATTTCTTGAAGTCCATGCTTGAGATGTCTACAGTTTCTTGAAGTCCATGCTTGAGTATGAGCTCCAATCATGCCAACTGCTCATTCTGAAGATCGAGGATAATCCTCTTCAAAGTCAAAAACAACACAGAGGCAAATCCTTGAGTATTTCCTTACAATACTTTTTTTCTAAAATTTTTCTTACTGTAATTTTGTGTTATTGGGATTTTAATTTTAGGAAGACTGTTGTTACAAAATTATAGGAAATGACGTCGAAAAAAGTAGGAAATGGAACAAAGAAATGATGGTATACCTACCAAAGATGTAACCATGCTATTATAGTATTACAAATCTCATATTTTTTTCTAGTTCATCCTCGACTTGATACTTTGCGGTTGATCAAGTGAGTTTAAAACCAAGACACCATGAGAAGGAGGGTTCTTATGAAGTTGAAGCTTGTTTTTGTACATAAAAACTACTATGCCTAACGTTTTTAAACAAATTTTGAACTTTATGCGTTCTTAGTTAAGAAAAGTTGTAGTATTTTCTTATATGTATAATTATTGTGATTTCTATACAATTTATTGTATTGGGTATATATTTTTAGCTTTGATACAAGCCTTTAGGTACTTTTATCTTATAATTTTTAGGAAACGAAAACCAAACGCTGGTGCTACTTGTGGACATAGTATTCTTCGTTTCTTTATTTTTGATGATATTTCTCGCACTGAATCAACATATGAGAATAATAGTGATAAGAGTTGTATTTCCAAGTATAAGTTAAGAAAAGGCTTTGAAATATAGCTTGAATGATAATTTATACAACTTTTAGGTTGTTTACAACCCTTTATAATGGGAATAGTTAAAGAAAAAATAGTATAACAAACATTTTTATTACTTTATTCTATAATGAGTCTGCATGTGGATTGTAACAAAAATAATTATTGTAATTAAAATCATGGATTTCATGCCTATTTTTCGTCATTTTTCCTATTTCTAAATGGAGGAGTCTAGACACTTTAGGCATTGCTGGAGGGCAACATATTTGTTGGGGTTAGTGTTCAAGTTTGTTTTATCAAGATTTAAGATAGGAATAATATATATGATGTAAATGATTCGAACAAACATTCACTGCAACATGTTGATCCCTAATGGAACTGGTTTCGTCCTTGGAGCTACAAACTCCTACTGTATGCGATTTTTAGAAATGGAAAGCCTATATAAGGAGGATCTCGAGAAGGTGTAAATAATAATGGCTTAAATCTATAGATTTCGTGGTTTGTAATTCCATTTTCATTTGAAAGACAGGTCAGTATCATAATGAATGTCATAAGACTTGAAGACATGCTAATAAGTTCATGGTTGTTATTTATTTTCTCTTCCTCAACGACATTCATGGTTCTTATGGTTTTCGCAGAGCAACCATGAAGGTGAACACTATAAATATATCAAAAATGAATTCATTCAGACCTTGCTTCACACAAAAGGAAAAATATGAAGGCTATGTTCTAAGATTAAACTTGAGCTCCCTAAAGGAATGACATATCGAGAAGAAACAAGGCTAGTTTCAACTTCATGTTATGGTTAGTACTCTTTACCTTCTCCTTTTTCTTTTGAAAAATGTGTAGTACTATTTACCTTTATTTTCTTCCATTTTCTGATGAACTAGAATCGATGTACTAAATTCCCTAATGCCAATCTATTCTATTCTTCTAAGTATTGTTCCTTTTTGTTACTGCTCCAATATGTTCTCTTCTTATGAGTAGTAGTGCTCCAATCTATTATGTTCATCTAAGTAGTAGTCCTTGAAATTATTGCTCCTTCCGAAAGCATGTAAAGTCTCTAGACCCATCCTCCCCACCCACTTTAGAGTTGTGGGGTGCATGCATGAATATTGGTTACACTTTTGGGCCAAATGGGGCGATAAAATTTCAATTTTTTCCTCTTTTATTGAATTGAAGCTGTTATGAAACCAGCTCACAAAAAGATAGAAAAGATAGATCAATGACTTAGAAATAAGCCTCTTTGAGGGGGCAACCTCCTTTACATTACACAAATGAACGATTCTTCGATGATACAAATGAAAAGACCTCCTTTCTATATATAGGAGTCTAAGGGGTCATAATATAATCAGAGCCAACATAACAATAATAATGTAAGGGCACAACAATAACAATAGTGGGCTTCTATGGGGCACAAAAATAACAATATCAGGACTAAATGGGCACAACAATATAATAAGGCGGTTGTACTAATAAAAATAAGGGGTTACACTAGTAATATAGGAACCTAACATGCCCCTCTCCAAAAAGTGTTGTCCTCAATTCTTGAGTAGTTTTGGATGATTATGTATAAAATTCTCATCCTCCCATGTGGAATATTTAGCAAGTAAGTTCTTCCACTTGATGAGATACTCTGAAATTGATTGATTTTGTAGCTGTTGATTTCTTGTTTCTGTGATTGCTTCAGGTTCCAATATGATTTTTCCTTCCTCATCATGTTCTGGCAATATTATTTGAACTGAGATCTTCTGCAACTTTTGAATGAGTGGCCACACTTCTTCATCCTTCTTCCATTTATCCCTTGCTTCATTTATCCAATCTGGTTGGATAATAGAAATAGCACAAAACAATGCTTCCACATCCTCATCCTTTCTTTAGAGTGCATTTGCAACAACATTTTGTTTCCTTTTTTGTAGATGATTTCAAAGTCATAACCCAACATATTTGTGACCCAATTTTTCTGTTCTTCTGAAGATAATCTTTGTTTTAAAAAGTATTTAAGACTATCATGACCTGTTTTTACCTTGAAGAGTCTTCTCATTAGGTAAAGTTGCCATTTCTTAAGTGCATGTAGTATTGTCAACATTTCCTTCTCATAAATAACTTACTTGAGGGACATTCGTTTCTATGGATGTAGCCGTAAAAATACCCAATCGCCTACATCAAAACTTATTTCACTACGATGTTGATCTGCATGTTGTTTCATTCGATTCTACATGAAAGTGGAATTATCCTTTAAAAGTTGGAGAACTTGTTGTTGATGCTCGATGCAAACTTTTATTGCTTGAACCTTTTTCTTCTTGACATGTCCTTCTATCTTGAGAGTTTGAGAAGTGGTAATTTCTGCCAATGCATTGCAATATATGGTTGGATTCATTTCTTGATGCTCAATGTGATCTTTCACTTCTTGAACATTTTTCTTCTTGATATGTCCTTCTATCTTGAGAGTTTGATATCTGGTAATTGTTGCTAATGCTTTACAAGATATGGTCGGATTCATTTCTTCTTTCTTTGGGGTTGGTTCCTGGTGTATATCCTCTTCTTTTGATGTTTCTTGATCATTTTCTTCCTCCTCTTCACAATCAATGTAAAAGAATTTCTTCTCAGCACACTTATGACCTTTAATGTATTTGCTATCACAATTATAACAAAGTCCTTTTTCTCTTTTTTCTTCCAATTGTTGTGATGTCAACCTTGTAGGTTGTGGAAGGCTAGGAGAAACAACACTTCCATCTTTATAGTTGTGAGGGGTAGACTTTCTTGTTGCCACAATTTTTCTTTCCACTTTTATTGCCAACCTGAATGCCTTCTCCAAACAATCAGGTTCCCAAAGATGAACCTCATGTTGAATGTTATCCTTTACATTCCCTATGGAGGCATCAATCCTCTACTTCTATCGAATATCATTTTCTATTATAGTCAATTTTTGAAAGTACTCAAAGTGCTCTGCCATTGAACACTTTTGTTTGAGATTTATCAATTGGATAAAAAAGGTGTTTCTCTTTGTATCCTCATAAAGTTCTAGCATTTCCTCTGTGAGAAGTGACCACGTAAAAAGTGGTTTACGAGAGCAAAGCCCTTTATACCATAAAAATTAATCAGGTTCTAAATATGAAGATGCAATACGTACCTTTTGTAATAGTTGCACCACATGTAGATCAAAATATTGCTCCATCTATAGTATCCAATTTACCAGATCCTTGCCATCAAACTTCCTCATATCGTCTTTTCTTGATTTCAGGAGCTCTATCTTGAAATTACTGTAACACTATAATTTCAGATCTTCCAGTCTTGAGATCGTGACATACAGTATCCCTCTGTGTCCTCTTTCCAGTTCTACCAATATGATCGAAATTGGATTCTCCAAGAAAGAGTTCTGCATAATCACCCAAGATGACTTGATTATCTACCCTTTCAGAAGAGCAAACTTGTATGAAGTGCTAAGTCTCACTTTTTTGACCTTCTAATCTAAAAAAGATACACATAAAACCAAAGTCCGTCCTCTTTCTATAACATCTTACGAAATTTCAATCCGATGCTCAGAGAGACAATTATGACGATTTTCCCCAAGTCACTTGTTTGGGATGTAATTTGGGAGCCTACATAAACCATAAATGTCTTGGATTGTATCTCCAAAAAAGTAGTGCAACAAGATTTAAAATTTGGCCCCGAGCTTCCCCACGAGTTTGGCTCAAATGGGTTTCAATTTCAAAATCCGAACCATCATCAAAAGTAAATTATAGCAAAAATTCCATGATGACATGTTTGAGATGAAATTCTGGAGCTTGCAAAAACCCTAACTTCGTCAGATCATATATTCGAAAACATAGCTAGATAAGATCTAAAATTCAAACCTGAGGTTCAGACCATTTTCTTCTCAAACGGTTTTTTTTTTTAGCTTCTAAAAGTTTGTAGCGAAAATTCCATGATGACCTGTTTGGAGCAGCGAAACCCTAGAATCCAAAGCTCTGATACCAAATGTTATGAAACCAAATCACAAAAAGATAGAAAATATAGATCAACACCTTAGAAATAATTCTCTTCAAGTGCAACCTCCTTTACATTACACAAATGAACAATTCTTCGATGATACAAATGACAAGGCATCCTTTCTATATATAGGAATCTAAGGGGTCATAATATAATCAGAGCCGACATAATAATAATAATGTAAGGGCACAAAAATTACAATAGTGGGCTTCTATGGGGCACAACAATAATAATATGGGGACTACATGGGAACAACAATATAATAAGGGGGTTGTACTAATAACAATAAGGGGTTACACTAGTAGTATAGGGACCTAACAGAAGCCCTCAAAATTCATATAAGCATTGTGAATTTTGATTCGAAGTAAAAAGACAATATGTGGAGAATTATGTTGTTTCCATGATGATATTTTTTGCAGATATTTTTAGTGTTGTATAATCTCTCAATTTTCCATTAAATGTAATACTTTTCATTGCAATTGCTCGCACAACTTAAGAGGTATGTGTGTGTTCACATAACATAAATTAGTCTAGAATGTGTAATTTGTAATATATATATATATATATATATATATATATATATATATATATATATATATATATATATCTATATATATATATATATATATATATATGAGCATGATCTGCACAGAGAGAACTAAGTTTTTCTGTAACAACACTGGTGAAAGTTCCATGTAATAAAAGTTAAAAACAATAACCACAAATGAATGGGACACTTATTCGAAGCTAAATGTTGGGAAAGACATTCTAGGGGGTGTTCATTTGGTTGTTTATGGCTAAGGAAACTAGAAAAGGAAATGGCTAAGGCATTAAAAGACAAAAAGGAATTTTTGGCACATTTATTTATGAAAATAATGGAAATTAGGAGAAAAAGGAGGTGAAAGGTCACGGGTTGAATGTGAGGAGGAAAATGAAGGACAATAATGGAAAATGAACCCCTCCAACTTGTGTTAGAACATCATTCCATAGCTTTTAATTGATTTCAATAAACTTTTAAAGTAATTATACAGAGGATTTTATTCACCTTACATTAGCAAACATGGATCCCATTGATGCCTCTCTGTCGCATATCACATTTAGAGCCACTTTATTGCCACACATCCCATTAGATGTCTTCTTTTTCTTGATGTCCATGCTTGAGTACGAGCTCTAATCATGCCAAATACTCATTCTGTAGATCGAGGATAATGCTTTTCAAAGTGAAAAACAACATAGAGGCAAATGCTTTCATGTTTCCTTACAATACTTTTTTATGAAATTTTTATTATTATACTTTTTTGTGCACGGGATTTTAGTTTTAGGAAGAACATTTTTACAAAATTATAGGAAATGGCATTGAAACAAGTAAGAAACAAAAGAAAGCAATGATGGATACACCAATGAAAGATGTAACCTTGCTATTATAGTATTATAAATATCATATTTTTTTCTAGTTCATCCATGAATTGATACTTGATCCAAGTGGATTTTGGTGGCCATGCACCTATTCCACTTGGACCCCCACCATTTCCTCTTTTAGTTTTTCAGTTTCCTTATTTGTAGCACAATTTATTATGTTTGGCAATTTTTCGAGTCCTTAAATTCCAGAGCCGTTTTGAGGCCCTAAACGACGTTTTTTCGGAAAACAGGGGCCAACACATATCTTAGATTGATGTTGGTCATTCAAAAGCTGTATTCCTCAGATAGATATTTCTAGCGAGGCATTGTGCATGTCAAATGGAGATCGTATGCCAAAGTTATGACCCCGAGAAGTTGATGTACCAACTTACGCAAATGTGGCCCATAGTTTGATGCTTCATCTCCTAGGATTAAGTTTTTCGATGTTTAGGGATTTCCATTGTTTCTAAATAATAAATAGCCCTTTGAGCATAATTATAGCACAGTTCAGAGGCATGTAGCCACCACATATCTTCTCAGAGATAAGCTACCATCGCCCGAGCTAGTCTTATTTCCATTCTGTTTGTAAGCATATTTCAGTATTTGAGATTAATGAAATCAAGTGTTATTTCTACTGCATCTTTGTATTAATGGATATATCTGTAAGTTGTCGCGTTCCTGTTTAAATATATATTAATAGTATTAGACTAGTCTGCTCTTTCTCTTTTTTTCTTTGCATGTCCCCAATGAGGTCGGGATATAAGGCGTTAGGGCTCGATTTGGTTGAACCTTTGTAAGATTAGCCTCGCAAACCCCGATGACCACCCATGGTGGAAGAAAAGAAAGACGAGGGGGAACGAGATCCTATCAAAATATTGCTCGAGGAGGCCCTCGAGAAACAAAGGAACGTGATGATGGATAAATTTTCCCAGATCCTTCAACGGTTTCCCACTGGCGGCGCATCCACATCCAACATCCACTTTGGAGGCTCCACTCCTTTTAAGGTACAAGTAAACTTTGACATTCCCATATTTGAGGGCTAAATAGATGCAAACATTGTAGATAAATGGGTAAATCTGCTAGAAGGATATTTGTTTGTTCATGATTTTTCCAATGGAGAAAAGATTACTTTTGCTCTTCTCAAAGCCGCCCCCCATGTCAAGGATTGGTGGGAAACCTACTGCGAACAAAAGGAAGAAAGTACGAACTCACTCTTTTTATCCATACACACTTGGAATTCGTTCTGGGATGCCATCAAAGAGCAGTGCTAACCTCTTGGGAGTTACGAGGATAAATACATAAAGTGGACAATGCTTTGGCAGGAAGGGGACCAAGATGTGTCAGAGTTTACCAATATTTTTCATACCCTTTATAGGAATTTGGGTATCAAGAATTCTGAGAAACATTTGGTACTCAAGTACTGTGGCTACCTACATAGGTACATCCAGGAAAAGATGGAGTTCCTGGACATCTCCTCGCTCGACACAGCGTACCGATACGTCATCAAGATCAAGTAGAAGTTTAAATAGAAGAAGTGATACTTTGGATCTCTGAATCTAAAGCAAGGGAAAGGGGCCACAAAACTACAAAACAAAGGAAAAAGCCAAGGTGGGATGGCCAAAGACAACCCACCAAAGCCACAAGCAAAGAACAACACCACGAAGCCGAAAAATGACACGAGAAAGTGCTGTGAGTTCCATAAGAGCTCCACTTACAACACAAGTAAGTGTCGGGCCATGCAGGCACTGGTGGCTGAGCTAAAGGCTTCAAAATCAGATGCATGTTTGAACTCTAAGTTAGAACTCGACAAGGGTAATGACAAAGGGAAGTAGATTATCGATGCAGAGCCCAACACCACCGTTTCCACCACGAAGATCCAAAAGGAGGAACCCGAAGATCCAGGGGAGGAGGAGTGACTCTCCCACTCTCAGATGTGGGTAAACAGTTCCCTGCTACAGTTCATTGTCGACAACAGGAACCAAAAGAACCTCATTTCGATGGAGGTCATGAAGCAGTTGGGCTTACTGACCACATCACACCCACAACCATACACCATCAAGTGGCTTCACAAAGGACGGGATCTTCACGTGAGCCAACGGTGCCGCCTTCCATACAACATCAAGCCTTTCACGAATGAGGTATTATGTGACGTTCCTCCCCTTTATGTTTTTGATGTATTATTAGGCCAACCAGACCTGTGGAAGAGATATGTTGTGTATCAGTCAAGGCCTTGCATTGTTATTGTTACTTTGGGAAACAAGTTTTACAGGATAAGAGAGGTAGCACCGCCTATCACCATCTCTTTCGTTACTACAAAAAAATGTAGTAAGCTCATTTCCAAAACTAGAAAATTTATTTTCCTAATAATACACTGCCCTCAAGGAAAGAAGAAGACGGTGGCCACGACCTCTAGAAAGGGCCCCTCTGCATGACAAAAACAGATGGACAAGGTCGTGGAGGAGTACAAGGACATCTTCACCACCCATGCAGGGGTGCCTCTGCACTATCAGGTCAAGCATTCCATTGATCTAACCCCAGGTGTGTCATTGCCCAATGGACAAATCTATCGCCAGTCCATTCTGGAGAATGACAAAATCAAGAGGTAGATTCAGGAGCTGTTGCAGAAAGCTCACATACGGCTGAGTTCATCACCTTATGGGGCCAATCGTGTTGGTACAGAAGAAGGATGGGACTTGGAGACTCCGTATTGACTATCGGATGTTGAACATGATCACTGTCCCGAATAGGTACCTGATCCCACAGATTGATGACCTTTTGGACCAACTCAAGGGGGGGAAATATTTCAGAAAGATCGACTTGAAGTCTGGATATCACCACGTACCAATCGAACCCTCCAATGTGTGGAAGACTTCCTTCAAAGCCAAGGAGGGCCTTTTCGAATGGTTGGTTATGCCTTTTGGGTTGACAAATGCTCTTGCAACCTTCATGAGGTTGATGAATGACATATTACATCCATTCACCAGCTCATTTGTAGTGGTATACTTGGATGACATCCTAATCTTCAACGAGAGTTGGGAAGAGCACCTCCACCACATCCGGACAGGTTCTCCAAACACTGTGGCAACATAAGTTGTGTGCCAATTTGGAGAAATGCACTTTTGGCGTGACCCAGGTTCAGTATCTGGGATACATTATTGATGAAAGGGGGGTGCATGTGGATCTAGCCAACATTCAAGTCATTCGGGATTGGCCAACCGTAACTACTCTAACAGAGCTCTGCAGCTTTCTGGGTCTTGCCAATTTCTACCACAGTTTCATGTTGGGATTCTTTCATATCACTTGGCGCTTGAGTCAAGTCACCAAGGAAGGGGTAGAAGGAAAATTCTTTTGGTATGAATCTCAACAGAATCATTTGTATATTTCAAACACCACCTCTGCTCTACACTAGTGCTCACATTACTAGATTTGCAACAACCCTTTGAGATCGAGACAGATGCCTCTGACTATGATATTGGGGCAGTACTTACTCAAAAGGGGCATCCAGTGGCATATCAGAGTGAGACACTTTCAAACACAGTATGGAAGTATCCAACTTGTGACAAAGAGATGTATTCCATTGTGCAGGCCTGCTGAAAATGGAAGCATTACAATTTGGGGAAGGAAATAGTCATTCACACAGACCACCAATCCCTGAAATCAATACAGATGCAAGGGAAGTTATAGAATGATCGCCATCAGAAGTGGTGAACATACCTACAACAATTCCATTTGAATATCAAGTATAAGAAGGGAAGCACCAATAATGTTGCAAACTGCCTTAGCCAACCACCAATTGTTGCGTTAACCACCGTGCTCAACTCTTGTGGGCACAAGACTTCAGATTGGTCACTTCTTTGCAAAAGTGACCTAGAATTTGACCACACATACCAGACGATCTTGGAGGGTTAGAAAGTTATAGATTTTCACCACAAGGATGCCCTGCTATGCCACCTAGGACACTTTTGTGTTCCTTCAAGTGAGTGTGCCAAGATGATTTGGGAAGTGCACTATAGTTGGATCGTTGGGTATTTCTGGGTCAAGAAAATGGTGGAAGAACTGTAGAAGTATTTCTATTGGCCAAATCTTCGACAGGATGTCGCGATGTACATCAAATCCTCCACTACCAGCGTCGTTGCCAAATCGACCATCAAGAAGCAAGGCCTCTATACTCTACTACCTACCCCTAGTCGACCTTGGGAATCCATCTCCATGGACTACATGTTAGGCCTTCCTTCTGCTAAGCATGGAAACAACTATTTTTTTTTTGTTGTCGACAGATTCTCGAAGATGGCCATTATGGTAGCCTGCAAGAAGAATATCATAGCAGAAGCCACTGCTAAACTCTTTTCGAATGAGTGTGGGTACACTATGGGATCCCACAATTTATCATCTCAGATTGGGACAATAGGTCCCTCAGTACATTTGGGTCTAGTCTCTGGTTGATGTTGAACACCAAGCTCACGAAGTCCACATCTTTCCATCCCCAAACTGATTGTTAGATGGAGGTCGTCAACAGGATGATCATACACATTCTGCGCATGTAAAACTCAAAGCATCCATGCACATGGGATGAGAGCCTCCCCTATGTCCAGCATAGCTATAATTGGGCTCTCCAAAGCTCGACTGGCCACAACCCTTTTCAGGTTGGCCTGGGATTCCAGCCATTATGTCCCATTGATGTGACAATACCATTTGCAGTTAATCAAGCAGATTCAGCTCATGTCCAGTCGGAAGCCGATAAGGCAAACAACTTCTTTGAGCACATCCAACATATCTTCCAACAGGTCCATGAAATTATGGAGAAATCAAATGCCAAGTACAAGCAATGAAATGATCAACATCAGGTGGCACACAAGTTTCAGGTGGGCGACAAAGTTTGGTTTCATTTGTGGAAGTAAAGCCTTACCAGAGCCTATCGGAAACTCAGACCACTCTGATATGGTCCTTACACCATTACTAAGGCTATGGAAAACAATGCGTTTGAGCTAATCATTCCCCCATTTCTTGGCCTACACCCAGTGTTCAATGTGGACGACCTTCGACCATACTTCCCACTATTGTTGGACACATCAGACATTGCAGAACAACTCACACCTACAGTGTTAAATCCATATTGCATGGAACAGGCCACAACTGATTGAATCATGGAAATGTAGATCAAGAACACCTGACAACAAAGGATCAAACTATATCGAGTTGTCAAAGAAAGCCAACTCCATCACCAGGGAAAATGGCTCACCAGGGATCAAGTTCAGCAGAAGTTTCCTCATCTCATGGAGGAACTCAACACAATGGGGACCATTGCTTCCTAAGGGGAGAGGAATGATCCAGATGGATATTCGTGACCACCTGCTTACTCTACTTGGACCCCCACCATTGTTTCTTTCAGTTTTTCAGTTTCCTTATTTGTAGCACAATTTACTATTTTTGACTATCTTTCAGGTCCTGAACTTCCGGAGCTATTTTGAGGCCCTAAATGGATTTTTTTTGTGAAAACTGGGACCAACATAGTTTGTAAATTGATGTTGGTCATTCAAAATTTGTACTGCTTGCATAGAAATTTCTAATGAGGTATTGTGCACATCAAACGAAGATCATATGCCAAAGTTACAATCCCGGGAAGTTGACGTACCAATTTACTCAAACGAGGCCCATAGTTTGGCGTTTCATCTCCTAGCGTTAGATTTTTGGATGTTTAGGGTTTTCCATTGTTTATCAATAATAAATAGGCCATTGAACCTCATTGTAACACAGTTCAGAGGCATGTAGCCACCACATCTCTTCTCAGAGATAAGCTACCATCACTTGAGCTAGTCTTATTTCCATTCTGTTTGTAAGCATATTTCAGTATTTGAGATTAATGAAATCAAGTGTTATTTCTACTGCATCTTTGTATTTATGGCTATATCTATAATTTTTTGCATTCCTTTTTAAGTTTGGATCAATACTTTGCAGTTGATCAAGTGAGTTTAAAACCAAAATGCCATGAGAAGGAGGGATGTAATGAAGTTGAAGCTTGCTTTTTTATATAAAAACTACTATTCCTAACTTTTGTAAACAAATTTTGAACTTTTTGTTTTCTTAATTAAGAAAAGTTGTAGTATTTTCTTATAGGTATAGCTATTGTGATTTCTATACAATTCTATGTGCTGGGTATATAGTTTTAGCTTTGATACAAGCCTTTAGGTACTTTTATCTTATAATTTATAGGAAACCAAAAACAAGCGTTGGTGCTACTTGTGGATGTATTCTCCATTTCTCTATTCTTGGTGATATGTCTGGCACTGAATCAACATACGAGGACAATAGTGATAAGAGTTGTATGTGTGTGCTTATCATTAAGCATGTATGGTTCTCTATTAGTAGTCATGTTAAATTCATATTTCCAGGTCTAAGTTAAGAAAATGCTTTGAAAAATAGCTTGAATGATAATTTATACAACCATTAGGCCTTTTAAAACCCTTTATAATGGGAACAGGTCAAGAAAAATTAGTATAGCAAACATTTTTATTACTTTATTCTATGAGCCTACATGTGGATCGTAACAAAAAATAATTATTGTAATTAAAAGCACGAATTTCATGCCTATTCGCTTGTCATTTTTCCTATTTCTCAATGGAGGAGTCTGAACACTTTAGGCAGTGCTGGAGGGTGAGATAGTTGTTGGGGTTAGTGTTCAAGTTTTTATTTATCAAGATTTGAGTTAGGAAGAATATATATGATGCAAATGATTCGAACAAACATTGACTACAACATGTTCATCCCTAATGGAATCGACTTTGTGCTTGGAACTACACAAGTCCTACTGTACATGATTTATAGGGAATGGAAATCCTAGATAAGGAGAATCTGGAGAATGTGTAAACAAAAATGGCTTAAATCTATATATTTCATGGTCTTATAATTCTATTTGCATTGGAAATATAGGTCCATATTGTAATGAATGTCACAAGTCTTGAAGACAGATTGATAAGTTCACGGTTGTTATTTCTTTTCTCCTCCTCAACCATTTTCATGGTTGTTATGGTTTTTACAGAGAAACCATGAAGGTGAACATTGTAAACATATCAACAATGAATTCATGTAGTCCTTGCTTCACACAAAAAGAAAATATGAAGGTCCTTTCTTCGCACGCAAGTAAAAATATGAAGGCTATGTTCTAAGAATAAAATAAAAATCCTTAAAGGAATGACAAATTGAGAAGAAACAAGGCTAGTTTCAACTTCATGTTATGGTTAGTACTCTTTAAATTCTCCTTTTTTGTTCCTTTTGAAAAATATATAGTACCATTTACCTTTATTTACCTTTATTTTCCTCCATTTTTTGATCAACTAGAATCATTGTACTAAATTCCCTAATGACAATCTATTCTATTGTTCGAAGCACTTCTCCTTGTTTTTACTGCTCCAATATGTTCTCTTCTTATGAGTAGCGGTGCTCCAATCTATTATGTTCATCTAAGTAGAGGTCCTTGCTATTATTTCTCCTTATGAAAGCATGTAAAGTCTCCAGACCTAGCCTCCCCACCCACTTTAGAGTTCTAGGGTGCATGCATGAAGATGGGTTACACTTTTGGGCCAAATGGGGAAATAAGATTTCAGTTTTTTCCTCTTTTATCGAACTAAAGCCCCAAAATTTATATAAGAATTGTGAATTATAATTTGAAGTAAAAAGACAATATGTGGAGAATTATGTTGTTTCCCTAACAATATTTTCTGTAGATATTTTTAGTGTAATATAATCTCTCAATTTTCCACTAAATGTAATACTTTTCCTTGCAATTGCTCACACATGTTAAGAGGTATGTGTGTTTTCACGTAACATAACTTAGTATAAAATGTGTAACTTTTAATATATATATATATATATATATATATATATATATATATATATATATATATATAGATAGAGAGAGAGAGAGAGAGAGAGAGAGAGAGAGAGAGAGAGAGATGAGCATGATATACATGGAGAGAACTAAGTTTTTATGTAACAACGCTAGTGAAAATTCCATGTAATAAAAGTTAAAAACAATAAACATGGATGAACGGGACACTTATTCCTAGATGAATGTTGGGAAAGACATCCTAGGGGGTGTTCACTTGGTTGTTTATGGCTAAGGAAATTGGAAAAGACAATGGCTAAGTCATTAAAAGGAAAAATTGAATTTTTGGCACATGTATTTAGGAAAATAATGGAAAATGAAGAAAATAGAGGCCTCATGCATAAAAGGGTTTCTAAGGATCAGTTCGTAACCTTTTGTCAGTTCAGTGTGGGAACTCTATCTCATTATTCTCTCTCTCATACTCCTGGATACTTAGAGTTTTCCTTGGAGCACTCTTGGAGGGTGTGGCATACTTGGATTCTTGGAGCAAGAAGGCAAAGGAAAAGTAGGAAAGTGAAAGAAGGCATTGGCATTAGCAACTACATAAGATTTTCTTGTAAGTACCGAGTTGTATGTATGATTTGTTCCCTAGTTTTGGCATGCACGACATATGCATGTGGTTTCTTGGTTGTGATCTATCATTGGCATGGAGGATTGCGTAGATTGACAGTGGATTGCCTAGAATTTCCATTTCCTGGATAGCCTTAGTGATTGTGAGCTTACTTGCATTGTTTTGTTTTTATTAGTTCTCATGTTCCTTAGCCTGGGTTGAGTCACTAGACGTGGAGCCTTGGTTGGAAAAATGCTCTGGAGCCCTATATAAGCTTGGGTTGAGCTACTAGTTGTGCAACCTTTGTTGGAAAAATTCTCTGGAGCTCTTAGTGGGTTGACTTACTAGTCCTGGAGCCTTGGTTGGACAAACGCTCTGGATCTTGGTAAAAGTTACGGGTTGAGTTACTAGTCCTAGAGCCTTTGTTGGACAAATGCACTGGAGTCCTAGATGGTTGGGATGGAGACCGACCTGATGATGGTTTGGTGATGTCTGAGTGTGAGGTGGAATCACTGTTTGATGGGTTGATTTGGGTGGCCTCTCGAAGCCCTCAATGATTTTTGATTGATGTGTTTATTAGATCCTACATTCATGCTTGGAATATGCCACAGGGGTGAATGGCTGAAGAGAGATATGGCTCAACCATTTTATGGCCGGGTGGAATGTGGAAGTCCCATCTCAAGTTTGGATTTTGCATCATTATTGAATGGTTATTTCTCCTTGTATTTCTATGAGCATTTTTATGGATTATATGTTGTCTATGTGATTGTACTTTCATGAGTATTTTCTATTGCTATTATGTTGGTTATGTATGTGTTTTATGACAGTAACCATGTGTGGTTCTCATCATGTTTTTACTTATAATTTAATGATTAATGTATCTATGACCTAATGGATGGAATGGCAGTTGATGCGTTGAGGCATCAATGTTTCTCAGTAATTCTCAGCTAAGTATGAGACCCCTATGCTCAAAACTGTGAATTACACATGTAGGTTACACATTTGCAATATGTTTAACGAAATTCTTGTCATGGCTAGTAGGGGTTCAGTCAAGGTATTGAACAATAATTTACTTTAGTACTATCATTTCCATGTTATCTTATTGATTTGAAGAGATGGATCAATTATAGGAAGTGACGTGGGCTCTAAGCCTGAAAGGGTGGCTTAAATCCCGTGGTTGTCGGCACAACACTAGAAATTTTGGTCCACAATTGCTGGCAGGTAGGCTTGTGAGAGAGACTTTACGTTGTTGGTCTATCCCCCAGAGAATGAGAGTGACTATGGCACAAGAGACCTAAAGCGTTAGTAGGACCCATGGACAGGCAGTCTGACTGGTTGACTTGTCCTCTAAGGGTTCCGTTGATGATGTTGGATGTTTCTATGGTGTGTTTCCTTCGATTCCACTTCCATAATGTCACTTAGGAGGTCGAATCATATCATAGTGGCCTCTTGTTGCATGTTTACTATGAATGATTGGTTGCTTGGGTAGATGTTGGAGGAGGGTGTTATAGAGTGATATCAGAGCATGGTTCACCCCTCAGACTAGATGGGCAATGTGTTGGTCATGCATGCATGTCAGTTGCATGTGTGTCTCCCACCCTTGCATTCCATATGCTTGTTTCATTTGCATGAGGTTGATCATTTTGTAATGATGTCGTCACGTGGAACTTAGTGTGCTTTTTTTGGATGCATCGTTGTGAGTGTATGACTGGTTATATGTTGTTATATATCGCTTACATGTATCGTTTGGTTGCTTAGTTACATTCTTGTATGTTTGGTCGTATGCATCATTCTTGTGTGTTGGGTCACATGATGTTACATTTTGGTACAAGTGTTTCTCATTTATGCTTGACTATATGTGTTATGTGCGGGCGTGATCCGTACTCGTGCTTGAGTGCTATCTGCATGTAGGCTAGTGTATTGTCTACATTGTGGTTGTGCATGGTACACGTACAATGGTACGATTTATATTGTCTTGCATAAGATCATGGTAAGTATCGTTATGTAATTCTTATGCATTTTCATGTTTGCATGTGGTCATGTGTACGTGACGCGGTGGATGTTTTCATGCATGAGGTTGTAGTGTGTGTTTTGTTAAGGTCATGCATTGATGACTGGACCCTAGATAGAATGACAATTGCATGGCTATATGATTATGTACTATTTTTATATATTGTTATGATTATGCTATACATGTATCATTCTAATATGTTCATCTTGAAAACAAGGTATCCTCCCCAAGATATACTAAGGTACATTGGTTTATTGTAATTTGGTTTAGCTGACATGATATACCTTGCAGGAAGAAAAATCAAATGGATAGCAAGATGGTTGACTACAGAAACTCTCTGTATGAATCCAATGAGCAGTATGGTTTTGGGAAATCTTTCGATTTGGTAGTAACACTAAGAATCTTAACAGAAGAAATAAGGAGTTTAAGGCGGATAATGATAGAATCACACAGTCATAGGAAATGTTAACAAAGATGAATGTAGTCATACTTCAGTTACTGTTGGATTTGAAGTGACAGGGGCTGCTTTGGATTAGTCATGAGTAGGAGATCAAAACTAATGGGGCATATGGAAGTAGGTCACATGGCGGTCACCAATCAGATAGAGAGCACACAATCCGGTATGGCAGATTGTTCGACACTCTGGAGATGAGAAGGGACAGACACAGGTATGATTCTACTTTTGATTTAGATAGGTACTATGATCGTCATCAGTATCATACTTACAAGAGGATTGACAGGGGATACTTGTCAGATGAGTTTAAGAAAGAAAAGCCACCTACTTTTCATGGAGAGGTAAAGAGATCACAAGATGCAGAGGCTTGGTTTCTCAGTATGAAGAAGTTCTTCACGTTGTGTTGAGGGAATAAGTCCCCTAGGGCTTTGGGTCAGAACCCTAGCAGAGAAGGAGTAACCTACAGCAAGGAACACACATTGAACTCAGGCAACATGCTTAAACAAACTAACTATGCGAGGATGAACATACCCGGATGTCCTTCATTTGGGTAGTTCCAGCTAGGGTTCAAACCCTTTGCAACTCCTGATGATCTTCAAACCTGCAAATTAGCCAACTCAAATACACATAGTAGCATATAGATAAAGCATTGTAGAGAAATCAACTTTATATCATGTAAGTAGATGGTTAGTTCTACATTGAAATAGTAATTCATATATAAACCATAACAATAACATCAGATGCATAAACAAATTTGATATCGGGAACAAGACAATGTTTCTTTTTATTGTAGAAAACTATAATAAAAACATGCAAAGAGTTCACCTGAGTCTTCCTCTTCTGGCTCCAAGCGAAACCATCCTCTGGGTCCGTCTAGTCCCAGTCTTCAATAGCCTCCTTCGATGACCAATACCATGGTATCTCCAAGAATGTGAGAGAACATCAAAACTCAAGGAAATAAGGGTTTCTTGAACTTGGGGAAGTGCTTGAAGCACAGGGATTCTTCAGACTTGATCAGGGGATAATCTCAGTATAGTATTTCTATCCCTTTTCTCTCTTCCTTAAGGCCTTCCTATTGAAGTCTTTTTATACTTCTCCCAAATTAGTTTTTTAGTTGGGAAACAGTTGGGAACAGTTGGGCCATGGGCACTAATAGGTAATCAATAGGTAAAACCCGTGATCTCTGCCCATAGTTAAGGAAATTTAATTTTTTAAAATGTTTTAACACATATACGCTGGTTGGGTATAGACTGACCCACATGTACATGCTTTTAACATAGGGAAAAGTAGCGTATAGGGAGTAAAACATTGTTTTTAAAATATTTGGACCAAGTCTAGAAGGAGGGGTTGCCCTGGGCCATAAACCAAGCATCACAAATACAAAGGGTGATTGGAGCTATAACAGATGCCCCCAAATATATGAGGTTATAAGGGGTACATGATGGCCGAAATGTATTAAGTATATGGAAAGGAAACCTGTCAAAAACTGATAAGGACTTCACTAGATTTTAGCTTTCCAAGCCAACAAAAGAAGATAAAAAAGAAATAGCTTTTTGAGGCGGGCATACCCATGCTCAAAGAAAGTAAAGCATGTCTGCATATCAAGTACAAGTGGATCCACTATGTATACAAGTATAAGGAGCTGAAAGTACATAATGGATCATTTGATCATGATCAAACAAGTACATGTCTGAATATCACATATAAAAAGATGATCAATGAAGCAGAAAGATGAAGTTTATCACTGATGTCAAAAAATAATCCCAAATAGTACCAAATGAACATAATGGAATAAGATGATACTACATCGCAACTCGGATGCCAGAATATAGGATGTCGATGTGAAGGACTACAACATATAATGTAGAATGGTGTCAACTAGCAGCAACAGGAGCAACTAACAAGTGAACCAAAGAATTTTGATGCAACCCGAGGTCTTCACTGACTACCGTGGTACATTTGTACACAATGGGAATAAATGATTTGAAGTCGATCATGTGAGAAATCATTTGATTACCTGTCATTGATGTATACCATTAACAAACACAAGACTACTCACTGATAATGATAATGAGAGTCAAGGTACCTAGTACAATCTAACAAGTGCGAATAGATGAGCTGAAGTTGAACACTTGGAAGAATCTATCAATTATGAGGCAATGATGGTTTCCCACTCTCGATAACAAAGGATCTGCCATTGATGACTACAAACCCCAAGGTACTGCCAAATGGACTCTAGACCTTTGCCCCAGAGTAATGAGTCATAGTCGATGGGGAAATATTAGCTAGAAGGAAGACATTAAGGCATCCTTCATCAATCTAGTGCGAGTGTAACCCATAGGCCAATAATGTGGAAGGAATCGGAAGAAAAAATATGTAGTAAGCCAACCAAAGCATGTTTCCTACGTACACAAGATGTAGCTAGTGCATGATAGAAACCCTCTGAACCAACCAATAATGAAAGCTGACGTAGAGGAGAGGAATCCACTAATAGGGTCAAATGAAACCAAGGCACTGCATGAATCCCAATGTGTGATAATGAAAGATGATGTCGAACACAAGGAAAACCACTTAGTCAAAGACCCATGATATTGATCGATGTTGAGCACAAGGTGACCTATCAATAATGAAAATAGGGCCAGGGTGTGGCTCTAGGTCTGTGCTCAGAGCAATATGCCGTTGTTAATAAGAATAAGACCTGCCAACAAGAATTCAATGAAGACCTTCTCAAACCGGCACGAGTAAAGGACCAATTTAACTTATGTGATAATAGACAAGACAGTGACAACCAGGGATGGCCGACTGAAAAATAGGTTAAGAGACACTGCAGAGAGGCCGACTCAAGCTTACTTCCCTTGAACAAAAGCACGACTCAATGATGACCATGTGGTAGCATATGATAACTTTGTATAAGTTCGTTATGCAGGAGGCACGAACGAACTCTCCATATGATTGGAAGAGATAACCAATTGGAGGAGGATTGACTCAATAACAAGGTTAAGGCTTACCTAAGTCAAACTAAATCCCACCCAAATGGAGGAGAGACTTTCTTTTGAGTTCTTTGTTCAAGAGCGACATGGCTGACTCTAGCTGCCAACAATATATGGAAATTTTGTCCCATTCCCGCTCTTTTTGGAATATGTAATTTTTTTGTCTTTCTCTTTAAGTTGGAAAAAGAATAAAAGAATGCTATAGTATAGTGGAAAGAATGAGTGTCAGTGAAACAGATGATCTAGTTCCTAGGATGGGAACATTCCTATGCTCAATGTAGGGAGGCAAAGTTGGTCAAGGACACTCAAAGGGATGTTCCTTCCACATGTTTGAGGGTGCGTCAAGTTGCAAAGGCTAAGGGATTGCAAGTTTGATTTTGCAGAAGACATGGTCAACAAGTGGCTTAAACATGAGTCCAAGTGAAACCGGCTCAAGGCAAAAAGGTGCAAGTGGTCAAAATGCAATGTAGTAGTACAAATCAACACAAAGGAGCCTCTAGGGTATAAGGCCAAAACGAAGTGAAGAAGAAAAGAGGAATGATTCTTCAACGTGCAAGTCATGGCAGGACTAGAGAGGACTCCCGAGCCTACTCAATGAAACAACATGGGCAACCAATGTCAGTGAGGTGCTAACTATGATTCCCATGTAAAGGATGGCTCTACCATCGTATCATGATTTAAAAATCGGCGAGTGAACATGGCCTACTAACCATAACATGATGGGATTGACCCTATGGCAAGTGTATTGACAAATGGAAGCTAGTATGCAAATTGCAACGGAAAAATGGTTTCCCTAACCTATATGCCAATGAGTAAATGATACCTGCCATGATGGGTTAGCAGTCATGGAACCGATGTGAAATTTCTGAAAAAGCATCCAAAATGTCCTGAAAAACAACCTATTCCCAACAATCCAAGCTCACAAGTTAAAAGATTCATGAGATGAAAAAAATCAAGTTTTGAAAAAAATTTACATTTTCAAAGCTTATAAAATGACTTTTTGACTCACCATTTGTACCATTTGTGTTGAGAGAAAAAGCTGTGGAGAAAAAAGAGCAAACATGCCCCCCAAGGAATTGGACCATTCAAATTGGATCAAAATCATCAGGTAAACCCCAATTCTAGCTTGCATTAATTTATGATTATTTTTAGAAATTTTTATTGAGATTTTACCGTAGGAATTTATGTTAAAAATTACAATGTGGCATATATGTGGGTTGGATATTATAAACCCACGTATATGCATGCTCTACACGCGACTGTGTATGAAAGGGACCCGCGTATACGTGGTTTGAAATATAAACACAAAAGTCTAACGGTTGGAAATCAATTTTCTTTCAAGATGACAATCACCTGGAGAGAGAGGGAGCATACTACCATTGATAATGAAGTTATGAATGATCAGCAGGCCTTAGATGCATTGACGTGATGTGGTTTATTGTAATTTTTCAAAATGCCAAATATGAAGGCCAACACCCGCTTGCTTGAAATGTTATTCCACTATTGGAGTATCGAAGATGATGCATTAATGATTGATCAAATGCCTTTGAGGATAGGGGTAGAGGATATTTACTTTATCATTGGTCTCTCCTAGAGAGGAGAAGTTGTACATTCAACTAGCCAAACATGAGGTAGTCCTTTAGTGGAAGACTACGTACATATATATTGTTTGGGGCATCCTGAGAAAATTGGAAGCCAAATTCCAACAAAAAATGTAGAGAGCTTGTCCTTGAGGATCTTACTATTCACCATAGCCCGGATAAATGGATCAACCTCATTACACCAAGCGTCACGACTACCCATGAGCTTGGCCATGGAGTGTCTCACTACAGTTTTTGATTGGTGTACACCTCTTCTTACCAACATGAAGATCCAGTTGTCCTCCATTCAGAAAGGATAGACCAAAAAATTTGGATATGGGACCATTTTGTGCTCCTTCTTCTTCGAGAAGGTTCCAAGGCTACTTCCCAGAGTATCAATTTCTATCAGTAACCCTCGAGGTCCTCGGATGGGTAGGTGGGCCGACTTGATGAAAAGCCCTGAAGGCGGAGACATGCCGAGGACTGTTTTCGATGATGAGTTCTTCTCTTGGTGGAAACAAAAAATCATCGCTGTGGATGACTATACCTATGCTGGCATGCATTTCAGAGGAGATTCAGATTTGGTGTTACCACCAAACACAGCATGGGGCGAGATAGGTAACCATTTTTAAGATTTATCAATTTTTAAGATTATTTATTTATTTTTTTAATGTTTTTTAAATATGAAAATGAACTTAAAGATATTTTTGATGGGAAAAAATACTGATATAATGTTCATGTTCCAGATGTGGATCCAGTACAACCAGATGGATTTCTGCGGCATAGGCATCATGGAAGAGGTGCTGAGGAGGTGGCTGATGAGACAGAGAGGGTCTTATATGCAGTCCAAAGAAAATTGGTGAGGTTAATTCACCAAGTACCTATGGTGGCCATAGAAGTCCTACCTGAGGAGATGCAGCGCTGTGTGGTAGGGGTACCACGAGACTGGGTTCACACTCTTCGGTGTGTGGCCAATGCAGTGGTCACATTCTTAGACGCTCATCCTCAGCGGGGTAGTAAATAGACTGGATCTTTGCAACACCCTCATTCTCAAAAATTGGCGATATAAATAAGGATCCCGAACTCGATAAATGTTATTCAATTGTGACACTACCAGCTGTGAGTCAAGATACACTACCAATGAATCAATTCCATAAGAAATAGCTTCGGATAGTAAATTAATGACGACAGTATATTTGGAAATATTATTTGACGCAGAACCAATACATACTCCCATTGACACCATCAATTGACCAGTTGGATAATAAATCACCCAAGCCGTGGAAGCAAGATTCCAAGTGTGTCGATTAGTACCATCGGTGAATTCGAAATAGACTAAGTCATCCATCAACACCTGCCAAAGTACATCAAAAAAGTGTCGATATCACAAAAACTCCTGATAGAATATGTACAAAAACACAAAATATATAAAGAAGCCATTTGCTCAGTCGTAACCTAAGAAAAGTACTTCTTGAGGTAGAGCCCATCAGGGGGCTGCCACAACTGGTTCCTAGAGATGTTTACAGGGACAGTTCTTGAACCAATCAATATATGACCTTCAGCAGATAAATGTGTTGGAGTGAAAGGGTTTGACAATGTACAAACATCACTAGTAAGAATATTGGAGGCACTAGATTCGACTTCATGCAAAGGAGGACGAAGATATGAATGATGATGTAAATCTTCCAATGGCTGATCTACAATTGTCATTGCTTGGAAAATTGCTTCGTCAGATGGAAAAACTATATCTACAAAATCCATAGCAGAAGTAGAGTCAAGCGTCCAAGCAGGAGCCACAACACCATCTAACTCCTCCTCTAAAAAAGGAGTCAGATGGTTGTCTACAGATTTATTGATAAATTCATATCTAAGTTCTGCAACAGACATATGAGATGCTATTCCACCCATCGGCCCTTCATCTAATGTGGTCGCAGATGAAGGTAAGGTTCCAGGATTCAAAAAATAATGACTTTGAATAAAATCTTTCCATAAAGGGTACTTGGAGGATGAAATCGTATCGATTCTAGCTGAAGGAGGGGGAATATCAAATACACCCATCAAGGAAGAGTACATCCCAAATCCTAGATTCTTGATAGGTTGATCGGGGTTATCCACGAATGGAATAGTAGAATCTGAAGTTGCACAACGGTCAACTAGAGAATAATCCAATTGATCAACCTTAATAATTCTCCCCTCATGAGGAAAAAAAAGGACTCGAACAGAGTCGAATCTACGACATCCATTTCATAAATCCAATTTTGTCCTAAGAGGAGATTGTAATCTAGGTTGGCATCAATGATTTCTACTTCAACGTTAACGACGTTTCCTCCAACACATATAGGAAAGGTCGGGATAATCCCGTGTGGCCTATGGGAATGTTCGTCAAATTTTATCAGAAGAGTGGGTGAAGGAAACAGCTGAAGGCGATCCTATGGCCTTCCAACATGACATAGAAATTACACATGTGGAAGCTCCCTCATCTATAATTGTTCGAAAAATATTAGTTTTTCGGTAAGTAGACTTTATTTGAAAAGCCATATGAGGAGGAAGTCTCTTTTTGACATTAAGCATGTCAAATCTTAGCACTAAAGAATTGTTTGGAACGACTGCCCTGATAGCTGAAAGCAAAGCACTTCGTTGAGTAGGACACGACTAGAGTACCTCTAAAGCAAACATCACGCAAGGAATTTGAGCCAGATCCTCGACAATGGAGTAGTTCTAGGCTGCCCTAGCATTAGGGTTAACAGTCGTTCACTTGGCAGAACCTTTGGGTATCCGAGGTATAGACTCGACAGAGGGTCACCCAATATGAAGTGGATCCATAGTTTCGGGAATAGATTTATCCTTAGATGTTTCTGCTTCACCATAATCCCATGACCGTGTAGCCACATTGACATTAGAACTCATATGAAAACATTTGAGGAATTATCCCCCTCCTGGTTTCCCCCAGCAGAGGTACCAGGATTTGAATTCATGCCAGCAAGTAGCTGTTGCCCTTGGGGAAAGGGTTAGTTAGGACAGCTTGGGAGTTAGAAGACCCTTGCTGCACTAACAAGCATTGAGAATCTTGAAATTTTGGGTAGGGATGGGTCAAATGGTCTCCACTAAATAACTTGCATGGAAACTTAACTTTCTTATTAGACTCTTTTTCACCCTCACCAGCACCATTTCTGGCTTTGCTCACATTACCCTTCCCATCCTGATTCTTCTTTTTACTTCGTCCCTTCTTCTTCCCATCGGAATTTTGATTTCTTTTGGGGTTAGAAGCCCGAATGATGTTTATGGAAGAAGGTTGAGAAGGTGTAGGAGTAGACGGTGCAACTTGATTAGAAGAAGCAGTTTGTATAGACAACTACTGTAATTGGCTCAGAAGGTTCACCGCATTTGCATCAATCGATCCAACGATACTGTCAACATGCGGACTTGGCTTTGGTTTGGCTATATCAACCATGGATCTAGGAGCATCAGGAAAGATTTTTTGAAGAGTCCCAGACTAAGAATATATCAATTCTAACTACTAGGCATGAAATATAGCCCACTCTTCGGAATAAACTCTAGACATAGAAACATCCTTGGAGATCTCGGGTTGTAACAATTTTAAAAACCATTCGAGACAGAATTCATGTGGAATTTCGGTTTTGATGAGCCTCTTTTTTGTCTCCATTCCTGAATATGATCAGAAATGTGAGTAGCCATGTCTTGATGAAAATTGGCCAAAAGTTCAGTTTTGGCTTTGTAACGGACATGCAACTGAAAATGGTTTAATAAAATGTTAGCCAAATCGGAGAAAGACATAAAGGTGCCCCCTGGCAACTCTATATACCACTTAGCCGCATTCCTGATTAAGGTGCACTGAAATAATCTCAACCTGATTGAATCATCGATCAGGGAGTTAGATGAACACCATAAATGGAACGTGGTTACATGGTCTCCTGGGTTGTCACCACTCTTCCCTTCGAATTTTGGGATATCCGATGGAAGTTTGGTTGGGACTGGAGGCCAAGCTGGATTGTATCTGATCGGATCGTTCATTAACTTAGTCAAGTCTGGTAGATTGAGCGTGTCTAGAAATGGAAGTTGCGGAGGACCTTGGGGATTCCACCAAGATTGGGCGGGGTTCCCAAAAGTCAGAAAAGAATGATCTGGATTCTGAAAGGCATAGGTTTCCCGAAGTAACTGGTAGAACCTACTGAACCAAAAGGTGACCCTTGTGGTCCAGCAAAACTTGAAGTTTGACCAACTCTAGCCGAAAAACCTCCGTAACCGGAAAATTTCCCCCTAATGAATTATTATAAGAAGCTGAAAGCCCTTGGTAAGGGTTCCAAGCATTAGCTAAGGGTGGAAATATTTGAAATGAATTCACTGAGGAATACGACACATTCCCTTACTGGCTGAAAAACTGATTCCCAGATCCTATTCTGCTAACTGCAGGGTTTTTCCAACTCTAGAAAGGATTACTACCTTGACCTGTGAAAGGAAAAGGCATAGACACCACTATTGGATTGGAATGTGGTATATGACCACTTCCAAAGTGGAAACTGTGAAAAGAAGTCGATCCACTCATCATGGATGTGGAGGTGGTTAATGGTAAACTTAATGGAACTAAAGGAATACCTTGAGAGGGAATTCCAAAAGGGAAGAATCAAAAACTAGATGCATTAGCTTAGGAACTTCCACTCTTTGACGGAATGGAAGTAGACCCAAACAAGGATGTGCTGGTAGTAAACCCAAATAAATATGTAGAAGGGATGGAAATAGTTCCTCCCCTTTGTACTGATATAAGAGTCTGCATACTTGTAGCACTCGTGGTGGATGCCATGCTTCGATGAATGGTCACTGAAGGGATGTATGTGTGTGGACCTGGGCTTGAAGGCCTATGTGTCAGAGTTCCGATGTATAAAAATACATCCGGATGATCTGAAGGGAGAGGAGAATTCAGAGCCACAATTGACTCTGAGAGCTCTTCTACCTCAATATTATCTTCCAGCTGGAAGAGTAATCCAGAAAGAATTGGTGTGTTCCTCTCTAACTCTGTGGCAGTAGAAGCTCTACCTTGTACACTGATGCCCCCAAGCGGAGGATCAATCTCCAATGCGCCCGCTGCCACTGGTTGAAAACCAATGGTAGAATCGCTCCTATGCCTTCTAAGAGAAGTCTCTGGACTCGCAGGTGAAATCTCACGAAGTCTACGGGACCGTATAAGTGATCAGTCAACCAATTTGAATTATTTTAATAATATCTACTTAAAGACTCAAGAAAACTGAAAGCTAGGCCGACTAGGAGCACATAACACACACTAAAAAAATGTCCCTAAAGAATTCATCAGTCAAACAGCTTCCAAGTATTTCCTCTCTGGGTGATTAGGACCAGACACCAAAATACATGAAAGTGAATAAAAAGTTCCTTCCGAAAATAGACTGGGTTAATTACACCCCAGTCTACTAGCGAAGGTATCAGAGGTAGTTACATTGACCTCCAAACAACAGCCTTTGCCGGTGCAAGCCCCCAAGCTTCGCAAGGGTGCCCTCCAGAAGTACTGTTGAATGTGATGCAACATCATCATCAAGTGTCATGGGATTCCCCTCCACAGCCAGCTGTGTAAATCCCTAGGATAGGCAACTAAAGATACCAACTTGTATCAAAAGACGGGCGAAACAGTTGTGAGGTAAGATCCGACAAGTAAGAGAGGGGGTATCTCTCATCCTTATCTTCACAAACCCTTGTGCTTAAATCCCAGTCACGGAGCTTTTCTGGTCTCCCTAACGCTATTGGATTTCACTCTTTATTTAGACTTCTATGTTTTACAATTTAAAATGGCCTTGGAGAGTTTACTCTCCTCTCGCCTAATCCAACGCCCTAAATAACCTAAAACTTGTTGGCGTATCTGATTGACAAAAAAGTTCTAGTTTATTTTATTAAGCGCTTGATTTTAAGTGGCTATTATTTTTAAGTCAAATGGACAATACGGAAGTGAAACTGATGGTGTCCTTATGACGCAAAAGAAATTAATGCAAAACTGACTTACATGCAATGCACTTGTTTGTTCTTCGATGAAAAGCAACTTCTATTTGGGTTCTAAGAAACTTCTATAAAGCAAAAACTTTTTTCCTTTTCTTTTCTTGTAGCAGACTTCACATTCACAAAAACGAAAAAACTATTGATGCTTTAATAATGCAAAACTACTCTAATGCAAAGTATACATGATAATGCAAAATTCTAGATTACTCTAAAAAGAAATGAAAGCAATTTGTTTATAAGCCAACTTAAGTGTTTGAAAGGAATAAGAATTTTTAACACAAAATCATTCCCAACACAAGAAATACTAATCAATAAGATCACAAATCACTCTCAAAACACAAATGAAACCAAACTCAAATTCGGTAAAGAAAACAAAAAAATGTTTTTGAAGGACTTTTCTTTTTCAAGAAGCAATGAAAACGACTTTTCAAAAGCACTCAAAATGCCATCAAAGACTCAAAGACCGAAAGCAAAGTACAAGGAAACTTTGTAAGTTACCAATTCAACATGAATGACAACTTAAACAAAAAGTGTTTCGACTTGCACTAAATGATCCCAAGGTAGAAAAAATAGTATTGAGAAACTGATCAAGAAATCAGGAAAGACAAACTTTCAAATTCATCAACAAGAAACTTCGAAAAGCAAAAAGAAGGTGTATGGCCACAAAAATAATGAGAAGCAAAGCAAGTAGACCAATTATGAAGTTTGACAGAAAGATTGCAAGCAATATTTTTTTCGGGAAGACTAGAACAATAAAGAACCTCTATAAGAAGCCTTGTGTGTTCAAACACAAATCATAAAACTCACCGTAAAGCAAACCGAGGCTAAAAACTTTTCAAAGCAGGAGACAATTTGTAACAATAAGCTCACTGAAAAATTAAATTCTGAAAACAGAAATTGACCACACAGAAACCACATAGACCAAGAGACAAATCTTTCTAGAAAGAAAGATTTGAAAAAATCATGCAAAAAATTGTATATGCCACTGTGTCTCTACACAGTTGCATGTACACGTGCTTCTGCCAAAAGAAACTCGCGTATACACGGTTTCAGTTCATAGAAACAGGCATGTGTATGCTTCTATAAATAGACAAAGATCCGTATATGAAGTTTTACAAGAAAAATAAAAAATGAGGCCTGATGAAAAAGATCAGACTTGAAGTCTGAGTTCCTATAGGAGCAGGCAGTACAGTGACAACAAGCAAACTAAGAACTGAGCCTTGATTCGCACTAAATAACCCAAACTAGGAATAACAAGATTGTTATCCCCAATAGAGTTGCCATTTCTATTGAGGGAATAAGTCCCCTAGGGCTTTGGGTTAGAACCCTAGCAGAGCAGGAGTAATCTACAGCAAGAAACAAGCATTCAACTTAGGAAACATGATTAAACAAACTAACTATGAGAGGATGAACATAACCGAATGTCCTTCATTTGGGTAGTTCCAGCCAGGGTTCAAACCCTCTGTAACTTTTAATGATCTTCAAACCTGCAAATTAGCCAATTCGAATACACATAGCAACATGTAGATAAAGCATTGTAGTGAAATCAAGTTTATATCATATAAGTATATGGTTAGTTATACATTGAAATAGTCATTCATATATAAACCATAACAATAACATCAGATGCATAAACAAAGTTGATATTGGGAACAAGACAACATTTCTTTTTATTGTAGAAAACTATAATAAAAACATGGAAAGAGTTCACCTGAGTCTTCCTCTTCCAGCTCCAAGCGGAACCGTCCTCCTGGTCCATCTAGTCCCAGTCTTCAACAGTCTCCTTCCATAACCAATACCATGATATCTCCAAGCATGTGAGAGAACATCAAAACTCAAGGAAACAAGGGTTTGCTAAACTTGGGGAAGTGGTTGAAGCATAGGGATTCTTCAGACTTGATCAGGGGATAATCTCAGTATAGTAATTCTATCCTTTTTCTCTCTTCCTTAAGGCCTTCCCATTGAAGTTTTTTTATACTTCTCCCAAATTAGTTTTTTAGTTGGAAAATAGTTGGGAACAGTTGGGCCATGGGCACTAATAGGTAATCAACAAGTAAAACTCGTGATCTCCACCCATAGTTAAGGAAATTTATTTTTTAAAAGTGTTTTAACACATATACGTGGGTTGGGTATAGACTGACCCACGTGTACACACTTTTAACACATGGAAAAGTAGCGTACAGGGAGTAAAACACTATTTTTAAAATATTTGGACCAAGTCTGCAAGGAGGGGTTGCCCTAGGCCATAAACCAAACATCACAAATATAAAGGGTGATATTTGGAACTATAACAGGTTTTATGACTACTCAGAGAACATGAAATCTAGAGTGGCTACTTTCAGTCTTAAAGGTAAAGCAGACATCTGGTGGGAAGATGTGAAGAATGTCAGGGACATAAATGAGGAAGACCTGACCTGGAGTGAATTTGAGCTTTTATTCAAGAAGAAGTATCTATCAGAGAGATGCTTTGATGGAAGGGAAAAATAATTCTATGAGCTAAAGATGCGCTCTATGAGAGATGATGAGTACACTAGTAAGTTCTTGGAACTATTGATGTCTGTGCCTTACCTCAAGGAGGAGAAGGCTAAGATTCAGAGGTTCATTAGTGGGTTACCGATTGCATTCAAGGACAAGATTGAGTTCGATGAGCCTAGATCTTTGGAGGAGGCCATTCGGAAGCTAAAGCATTGCTATGAACAATCGAAGCGCCAAACTGAGACTAAGCCAGACTAGAGAGGTAATGCTAAGAACAAAGGAAAATGGGACAATAAGCAAGCAAGATCATAAGACACAGGTAAAAAGGAAAATGTTGCACCACCTAAGTAGTTCAATGCATCAAAGAGAGGGTAGGGACATCGGCTTAAGGAGCAGAGTAAGGAACCTATACGGTGTTGGACTTGTGGAGGGGACCATCATAGGAAATATTGTCCACAGTTTGAGAGTGGTAGACCTAAGATATATAGTAAGTAGGAGGCATACACTGTTGGGGATGTAAGTTAGAGTATTTCGTGTATCTATGTAGTAGTGGAGAACCGTGAAGAAGAACACCAGGCATCTATCATTGAGATGGATGGTAAGCTTTGTGATCAAGTTATTTATATTTTGATTGACCCTGGATCTAATTGTAGCTATGTTAGTCCTGACTTGGTGGATAAGTGTGGTTTGAGTAAGGAATTGCATGCAAAATCTTGGTTAGTGTAGTTGACTACAGGTATAAAGAAGTGAGTTCATCATCGGGTAAGAACATGTGCATTTGATTTGAATGGTATGCCTACATCAACACATTTAAAGGTATTACCGTTGGGATCATATAGTTTGTTATTGGGCATGGATTGGTTGTATATACATAGAACCAATGTTGACTACTATGAGAAAGTTATTGAGTGTGTTGATGACAATGGAGAACCAAAAGTCTTATAAGGTAAGAATAAGGCCACATCAGTTAGGATGGTGACAGCTTTGCAAGCAAAGCGTAGCCTTAGGAAAGGGTGCAAGCTATTTGTAGTGCACATTTCTAGTGATAAGGGTAAGGAGGTTGAGAATGAAGATGTGTTGAACAAGTACCCGGTTTTACAGCGGTTCGGGGATGTACTTCCTGAGGAAATTACATAGTTTCCACCTCATAGGGAGATAGACTTTTCTATTGAGTTAGTGCCAAGGGAAACTCCAACATCAAAAGCACTTTACAGGATGAGCACACCTGAGTTAGTAGACTGAAGCTACATCCAAAGGAAATGTTGGACAAAGTATACATTAGGCCAAGTGTATTGCCTTAGGAGGCATCGGTCTTGTCTTTGAAGAATAAAGTTGGTACTCTCATATTATGAATTGATTACAGGAAGCTGAACAAAGTGAATATCAAGAAGATGTATCCTTTACCAAGGATTATTGACTTGTTCGATTAGCTGAAGGGAGCAGCAGTGTTCTCAAATATTGACTTGAGATCCATATATCAACAGGTATGCATCAAGGAAGAAGACATTTACAGGATTGTGTTCAGGACCTAGTATGGGCATTATGAGTTTGTTGTAGTTCCATTTGGCTTAACTAATGCTCCAGCTACATTCATGTGCTTGATGAGTGATGTCTTGAGTCCATATTTGGATAAGTTTGTTATTGTGTTGATTGATGATATACTGTTATATTCTAAAAATGAAAAGGATCATGCCGAACATCTAGCAGCATTGTTGAAATTATTGAGATAGAATGAGTTGTATGCTAAGCTTAGCAAGTGCACTTTCTTTTAGATAGAGGTACATTACTTGGGGCATGTCATCTCCAAGGAATACATTTCAGTAGGTCCAGGAAAGATAAGAGCCATCATGGAGTGGGTAGCTCCTAATAATGTGGATGAGTGTTGAAAATAGCAACAAGAAATGCTAAAATGGAAATTCTAAAATAACACTGCTATAAATAGCATTTTGGGATAAATTCCAATTTTAGTTAGTCCCTGAACTGAAATTGAGAATTAAAATTCGAATTTGATCTTCGCAACTATTTGTAAAATAATTAATTAATTCATCTTGAGTTAATTAGTTGTAGAAAATCAAACATGAAGTTTATGTGAAGACATGCAACAGTTTCCCCTTTGATTGATGAAGTTATCCCTTGATTAAGGAGATCAGGATGAGCTGTACTTTGAGTTGTAATTAGTGAGTTCAGTTAACTGAGTTAAGTCCAATTAGATTATTTCAAACAGCTTGTTGAACTGATTATGAGTTCAGTTAGTTAATGCATGCATGCATGTAATTACTGCACTTCAGATAACTAAATATTCTCTCATAAATAACTCATGCATGTCAGTTCAGTCAGAGACCCAGTTGAGATCAGATGATGGGACAATGTACTATCAATTGTAAGAATATTCCATTGAGGATATCTCTTGCATGCGGAAGGAATTCATTCCTCGAGGATTACACAGTTATTTCTGAGTTTTGATGAGTGTGTGATGTGGCAATTCACATAGGTGGCAGCATTGGACCCCGAGAGAAACTGCACAAGGATATAGGAGGTTTGGAGGATTAGAGGAAGGCATATGTTATGTCTATTCAGTCTATGGGTTGTATTGAGGGATTGTACTGAGAGTTGGATAGCTTGTGAGCTAAAGCTTTGTGTATTCCAAACATATTTCCACTTGTATGATAATATAGAGATCGAGGTTTTTAGTTGAGGCTTTCCCGAGAGTATTCTTCTATGTTCATGTGTGATTGATTTCTCATTCTCTGTTATATGTGTTCTATTTGATCTTGCTCAAAATTGATTAAGCTTCCACAAGTTTGTTTGTAGAAGTAGATCAAGTATTTTGCTTTAGTATATTGCATTATCTGGTGATCTACAGTGGGGATTTCTACATGGTATCGAAGAAAAGGTGACCAAAGTGAAGAACAGTATACAAAGAAGTTCGAAGTTCGAAGTTTGAAGTTCCCGATTATAGAATTCAAATTCTTATCACATCTCAAATTTCACCAATGTCATTCAACAGTTTGAGACTTGAGTATGCCCTTGATGGCAACTCGAATTATATAGCCTGGAAGGATCGCATGGAAGTCGTATTAGAGGAAAATGATTTGAAGGGCTTCATTGATTAAGGAGTCCCCAATCTAGCAGTTACTAATGCCCAAGAATTAGCGGAATTGAAGAAATATGTGGCTAGAGCGAGGAGAATCCTTCTATAGGGAGTTCGAGACCATACAGTCTCAAGTATCCATGGGAAGAAGACATTGTTTTCAATGTGGAAAACATCGAAGGATCTATATCAGAACAATAGTGATCAGAGGAAGATGGTGCTGAAAGACAAGCTTCGGAAAATCAAGTGTGAAAAGGGCGACACGATCTATACATATATGAACAAGGTCACCACCTACAATGATGAGCTTGGAAGTGTAGGGATCATGAGAACCGATGATGACATGGTGAGTCTTGCTCTCCTCAATCTTCCTAAGAGCTGGCATAGCTACCAAGACTCAGTAAATGGAAGAGAGAAACTGCTAGATTTGGAATTTGGTTGGATATGATGCAGGAGGAGATAAGAAGAAGCACCAGAGATGGATCTTCATCAAAGCAAGATGTTGAAAAAAATCTAGCCTTAGTGAGTAAGGCGAGTAAAGGGAAAGGGAAGGTGTCCCATCCCAAATCCAGTTCTTCCCATGGTGGGAAGAAGTTTGACAAATAGAAAGTGTGATGCTTTCATTTGCATGAGGTGGGCCATTATGCTACGAATTGTCCAAAGAGGAAATCCAAGAAGGGTTCCTCGAAAGGATCAGATGGTGAGGCACTGGCCTCACAGTTCGAATTGGATTTCTCTCTCATCGCATGCATGGTTTCATCCATGGTGGGATGTGTTTGGTACCTAGACAGTGGAGCTTCATTCCACATGATCGGCGACAAGAATCTTTTCAGTACCTTGGTGGAGAAGGATCTCCAGATGCGGATCGAGATGGGCGATGATGAAAAGTACCATGTTTCAGGTGAAGGTATGGTTGTGTTTCAGAGGGAGCATGGAACTCCTCTCACCTTGATTGATGTAAAGTATGTACCAGGTCTGAAGAAGAATCTTGTGTCCGTCGCTATGCTAGAAGACAAAGGATATGATGTAGTCTTTAGTGAAGGAATGGTATTCCTAAGGCATATTAGCACTGGACAAACCAAGAGGATTGGGATTCAAGTTAAGAATCTCTACAAGCTAGAGGTAAACGACTGTGCTTCATTGAGTTCCAAAGTAGAGTTGGTGCAGAGCCAAGATGTTGGTGAGCTATGGCATAGAAGATTGGGCCACTTGCACCATGGAGCCTTGAAGATCATGCAACAGATTTCTATCGGACTTCCCAATGGAAATATGGAGTATATGGATACATGCAAAGGTTGTACCTTTGGTAAGTATGCGAAATATTCCTTTCAGGATCGAGACAGTAGAGCTAGAGAAATCCTAGAGCGAGTTCACATAGATGTGTGTGGACCATTCTCTACAGCCTCCACCACTAAACAAAGCCTTGGCAGAGAAAGAATATGGAAAGAAAATAACGGCCTTGCATAGCGAAAATGGTGGAGAGTATGTCTCCCAACAGTTTAAGGACTTTTGTGCAACAGAAGGAATTAAACGGGAGTTGACAACACCCCATAACCCACAGCAGAATTGGGTGGCCGAAAGGAAGAACATGTCAATTGTGGGACTAGCTCGAGCGATGTTGCATGACGAAAGCCTACCACTTCATTTATGTGCTGAGGCATGCAATACAGTAGTATACTTGTAAAACATAAGCCTGCACCTATACTAGGAATGGAGACACCAATGGAAGCCTTTTCCGGGAAGAGACTAGATGTTAGTCACTTCAGGATCTTTGGATCATTGGTTTATTTCCATCTGATCAAAGATGCCTGGAAGAAGCTAGATCCAACAGTTGAGTTGGGGATACTTGTGGGGTACACTGATACACCCTACAACTATCAGGTGTTCTTGCCTACTAGTCAGAGGATAGTGGTAAGAAGAGATCTGAAGTATGATGAGCAGAAAGCCATGGGAGTATCACTTGAGAGGGAGCTCAAGTTGCATGTAGAGGAGGAACTTTTAGTTCCTAAGGAGGAGGAGCCTCAGACTGATGTGGAACAGCCGCATGCAAAGGATCTGGGAGTGGAGACATCCACTCATGCTAAGTCTTCCATAGATGGGCGGAAATGCTCAAGGGAAGCTGTCAGGTTGATGATGGATGTGCGAGAGAATGTGGGACAACCATCTTCTCAGCGCAGACAGAGGAGGTCACCCGAGCAGTACACTAGTTACATGGCCCTTGTTGGGGAGTGTGTAGAGTCTGAACCTTCTTCATTCGAGGAAGTAGTGTGACAACTAGTTTGGGTTGATGTTATGGTGGAGGAGTACGACTCCATTTTTGAAACTTTGTTTGGGATGTTGTCCCAAGACCTCAGGATAAGTCAGTGGTGAGTTCCCAATGGATTTATAATGTAAATCAAGCAGCTGATGGTAGTGTTGAGAAACATAAGGCAAGGTTTATTGCCTGTGGTTTCTCACAAGTTGAGCTGATCGACTACGATGAGACTTTTGCACCTGTAGAATGTACTCATCCATCAGATCGATGTTGGCACTATCAGCTCAGATGGGTCGGAAGATCCATCAGATGGATGTGAAGATTGTATTCCTCAATGGGAAGATTGAGGAAGAGGTGTACATTGAGCAGCCAGAAGGTTTTGAGACCTTCTATTGTGAGTCGTATGTGTGCCGACTCAAGTGGGCTTTGTACAGGCTGAAGCAAGCACCTCGTGCTTGGTACACTAGGATCGACAGTTATTTCACCGGGTTGGACTTCACCAAGAATGAAGCAGATGCGAACCTTTACCACATCATGGTAGAAGGTAAGCCATTGATCGTTGTTCTTTATGTTAATGATTTGATATTAACAGCTGATGATTAGTTGATGAAGTCTTGCAAGGAGGACCTTGCAAGAGAGTTCGAAATGAAAGACATGGGTCTTATGCACTACTTTTTATGCATGGAAGTGTGGCAGAAGGATGGGGAACTATTTGTGTCTTAAGGAAAGTATGCTAATGAGATACTCAAGTGATTCCACATGGAGAAGTGAAAACCCATGTAGACTCCTCTAGTTGGTAACTAGAAGAATGAGGATGCTACTTCAGGTGAGGTAGTAGCTGCTACTATTTATTGGCAGCTTGTGGGTTCATTGATGTATATAGTAAACACACGACCAGATTTGTGCTTTGTGGTGAACCAATTGAGTCAAGCTATGATTCAGCCTACCAAGTTGTTTTGGAAGGCAGCGAAGCATGTGCTGAGATACCTCAGAGGCACATCTCAGTATGGATTGTGGTATAGACAGACAGAGGTATTGAAGCTTCAGGGCTTCACATATGCAGATTGGGCAGGGAGTCCATCAGATTGGAAGAGCACTTCAGGAGGAATCATCAACCTTGGTTTTGCTACAATTTCTTAGTATAGCAAGAAACAGAGGTTAGTTGCACTTAGCTCAACAAAGCCTGAATACATGGCTGCCAGTTAGGCAGCATGTGAGGCCATTTGGATGTGGAAGATTCTAGTTGGATTGTTTGGTCAGACAATGGATCCAGCTGTGATCTATTGTGATAATAAGAGTTGTATCAAAATCTTTGAGAATCCAGTATTTTATGATAGGTCTAAGCACATTGATATCTGGTATCATCATCTTCGAGACTATGTGGTGAAGAGGATCATGTTGTTACTGTATGTTTCGACTGAGGAACAGGATGCAGATATTTTGACTAAGCATTGTCAAAATGCAAGTTCGAGTTCCACAGAGACAGGATTGGGGTGACTGATAATCCCTTTCTTTTTGAGAGGGAGTGTTGAAAATAGCAACAAGAAATGCTAAAAATAGAAGTGCTAAAAATAGCACTACTATAAATAGCATTTCGGGATACATTCCAATTTTAGTTAGTCCCTGAACTAAAATTGAGAATTAAAATTCGAATTTGATCTTAACAACTATTTGTAAAATAATTAATTAATTCATCTTGAGTTAATTAGTTGTAGAAAATCAAACATGAAGTCTATGTGAAGACATGCAATAGTTTCCCTTTTGATTGAGGAAGTTATCCCCTGATTAAGGAGATCAGGATGAGTTGTACTTTGAGTTGTAATTAGTTAGGTTAGTTAACTGAGTTAAGTCCAGTTAGATTAGTTCAAACAGTTTGTTGAATTGATTGTGAGTTCAGTTAGTTAATGCATGTATGCATGTAACTACCACACTTCAGATAAATGAATATTCTCTCACAAATAACTCATGCATGTCAGTTCAGTCAGAGACCCAGTTGAGATCAGATGATGGGACAATGTACTACCATTTGCGGGAATATTCCATTGAGGATATATCTTGCATGGAGAAGGAATTCATTCCTCAAGGATTGCACATTTATTTTGAGTTTTGATGAGTGTGTGATGTGGGAATTCACACAGGTGGTAGCGTTGGACCCCAGGAGAAACTGCGCAAGGAAATATGAGGCTTGGAGGATTGGAGGAAGGCATATGTTGTGTCTATTCAGTCTATGAGCTGTATTGAGGGATTGACTGAGAGCTGGATAACTTGTGAGATAAAGCTTTGTGTAATCCAAATATATTTCCAATTGTATGCTAATACAGAGATCAGAGTTTTTAGCTGAGGCTTTCCCCAAAGTATTCTTTTGTGTTCATGTGTGATTGATTTCTCATTCTTTGTTATATGTGTTCTATTTGATCTTGCTCAAAATCGATTAAGCTTCCACAAGTTTTTTTGTAGAAGTAGATAAAGTATTTTGCTTTAGTAAATTGCATTATCTAGTGATCTATAGTGGGAATTTCTATAATGAGGTGAGATCCTTCATGGGGTTGGAAGTTTACTACAAGAGGTTAATCAGGAACTTCTTACACACTGCTTATCCTATCACATCTTTACAGAGAAAAGGCAAGAAGTTTCAATGGACAAAGGAATGTGAGGCTAGTTTTGAGTAGCTTAAGCAGTTGTTAACACATGCACCAACGTTGAAGATCACAGACCTAGACACAAAGCTTTTGTGTGCACACATGCATGCAAGAGAGGACATGGTGGATTCCTTATACAGGATGGATAGGTAGTATGTTATGAGTCACAAAAACTAAATGAGCACTAGAAAAACTATCCCATGTGTGATCTCGAGTTTGCAACAATTATACATGCACTGAAGATGCGGAGACACTATCTTCTGGGTAGGAGGTTGACATTCATAAGAGATCATAGTGGGTTGAGGTATCTATTTTACCAACCAAGTTTGAATGGTAGGCAGGCTCAATGGTTAGCCACAATCAGTGAATTCAACATTGAAATCAGATACATCATAGGTAAAAAGAACAGAGTGGCAGATTCTCTTAACACGAAGGTGAAGGTAAACAACTTAACATCTATGAGCTCCTATGGGACAAATTTATAGGATAGGATCTTGTGGGCAGGACAGGAGAATGTAAGATATATAGAGATTGTGCACATGTTGCAGCAAAATATAAGTACATGTGCAGGTACAGGTGATCATACAGGTACAGGTAGTGGTACAGGTAAAGGTGCAGGTGCACAAGACTTGGACTATTGTCTTGTAGCAGATTGATTGGTTAGGTTCTGAGACATGATATATGTGTCTGATGACAATGATCTCAAGAAGGTGATGTTGAGGGAGTTTCATGTGAAACCATATTTAGGTCACCCAAGTTACCATAAGACACTGAAAACAATGAAGATATCCTACTATTATCGAACTTGAAGAGGAATGTAGCAGAGTTTGTGGCTAGATGTTTTGATTCTCAGTGAGTGAAAACAGAGTGTAAGCATCCAAGTGGACTGCTACATCCTATCATGATTCCAGAATGGAAATGGGAGGTCATTTCCATGGACTTCATCACATGGTTTCCAAAGGTAGTGAGGTAGCATGATTCCATCATGATCATTGTGGACAGGTTGACAAAGGTTGCACACTTCATTCCAATGAAGTCTACATTGTCAACTAGTGATGTGGCATAGATGTGGTTAAGATACATGGTGTACCAAAGAAGATTGTGTCAAACAGGGATGAAAAGTTCACTTCCAAGTTCTGGAAGGAGTTATTTGCAGGTTTGGGCATGAAGTTGGCCTTCAACACTACTTATCATTCCCAGACAGATGGACAGACAAGGAGGGTCAATAGGATATTGGAGGATATGTTGAGGATATATGTGATGCATCAGTAGAGGAAGTGGGAAGAGTATCTTCCACTGGTAGAGTTCGCATACAACAACAATTATTAGGATTCACTGAGGATGAGTCATTTTGAGGAATTGTATGCACGGAGCTGCAACACTCCCATCAGTTGGAGTGATCTGGTTAGAACAATATTCATTGGACCATATATGTTAGTGGACATGGAATAGGAAATGTAGGTGAATAAGAAAAAAATTAAGGCAGCACAAGATAGGAAAAAGAGTTATGAAGACATGAACAAGTTGTTCAAGGAGTTCTAGGTTGGGGAACAGGTGTACTTGTACATCAAACCCAAGAAGAGCTCCTTGCGGATTGGATCATGTGCCAAATTGGCACCACAATTTTGTGGACTCTTCAATATCATTAAGAGGATTGGGCCAGTAGCCTATCAACTTGAACTGCCTCCAAAAGTGAAAGTCCACGATGTGTTCCATGTATCTTTGCTTAAGAAGTATGTTAAATATGTTGATCATGTAATTGAATGGTCTGTATTGTAGGTGGAACCATATGGAGAATTCCAGTTGGAACCTTAGTGTATATTGCAGAAAAAGGTGCTCATGCTCCGGAACCGAGGAATAAAGCAAGTTAAAGTGCAACGGAAGCAATTTTGGCCTCATGAAGCTACATGGGAGATGGCAGACTAGATGCTGGCCATGTATCCTTCCTTCTTTTCTGATTGAGGCAAAGGAGTTTGATATGGTGGTTTGGTATTTGCTTTATGGTATTTTGGTATATGCTTTATGATGGTTTCGTATTTTCTTTATGGTGGTTGATGTATGCTTTATGATGGTTTGATATATGCTATATGATGTTTTGATATATTCTTAGACATGGTGTTTAGTATATGTTTTGATATATACTTTGGTATATGATTTGGCATATGTTTTGGTATCTATATTTTGATGATGTTGCTATATGTACACCTATATATGGATGTAAATACAGTAACGAGCTATGTTATAAAGGTCCACTATGCGGTATCAGTGTCATGTTATTATGATATCATGTGGTTATGTTATCATGATGTTACGATGTTATATAAGTTGGAACTCAATAGGATGATCATTGTAAATACTGTAATGACTTGTGTTATAAAGCTCCACTACGTCATATGTTATCAAGATGTTTTTCTCTTGAGAAGATCTTTCATTGTAAATATTGTATCAAGCTTTGTTACAAATCTCCACGAGTAGTCTGTCTTCTTCAATGGGTTGCTGAGGTTTATGTGTGATTGAACACAGACGATGGTGTCCCCCAAGGGGGGGGGGGGTGTGTTCTATAATAGCCATGATGAAAATTCCATGTAATAAAATTTAAAAACAATAACCACGGAAGAATGGGACACTTATTCCCAGCTGAATGTTGGGTAAGACATCCTAGGGGGTGTTCATTTGGTTGTTTATCCCTAAGGAAATTGGCAAAGGAAATGACTAAGGAATTAAAAGGCAAAATTGAATTTTTGGCACATTTATTTGTGAAAATAATGGAAGTTAGGAGAAAAAGGAGTTAAAAGGTCACAGGTTGCATGTGAGGAGGAAAATGAAGGAAAATAGTGGAAAATGAAGAAAATAGAGGCCTCATCCATAAATTTTTTTATGAGAATTAGTTTGTAACCTTTTGTCAACGTAGTGTTGGAGCTCTCTCTCATTATTCTCTCACTCATATTATTGGATACTTATAATTTTTCTTAGAGCACTCTTGGAGGTTGTGGCATACTTGGATTCTTGGAGCAAGAAGGAAAAAGAAAATAAGGAAAGTTCAAGAAGGCATTGAAATCAGAAACTACATCAAATTTGCTTGGAGGTACTGAGTTGCATGTATGATTTCTTCACTATTGTTGGCATGCATGGAATATGCATGTGGTTTGTTGGTTGTGTTGTGTCATTGGCATGGAGGATTATCTGGATTGGGAGTGGATTTCCTAGCCTTTCCATTTCTCGGATAGCCATGGTGATTGTGGGTTTACTTGCATTGTTTGTTTTTGATTGGTTCTCATGTTCCTTAGATTGGGTTGAGTTACTAGTCCTGGAGCCTTGGTTGGACAAACACTTCGGAGCCTTATATCAGCTTGGGTTGAGTGACCAGTCCTTGAGCCTTAGTTGGAAAAACACTTTGGAGCCTTTGGTGCATTTAGTTACTATTCCTAGAACCTTGGTTGGACAAACGCTCTGGAGCCCGGTAAAAGATATGGGTTGAGCTAATAGTCTTGGAGCCTTGGTTGCAAAAATGCTCTGGAGCCCTAGATGGTTGGGATAGAGACTGATCTGGTGATTGTTTGGCGATGTATGACCATGAGGTGGAATCACTATTTGATGGGTTGAGGTGGATGGCCTCTGGAAGCCCTAGATGAGTTTTGATTGATTTTTTAATGAAATCCCACATTCATGCTTGGAATATGGCAAGGGGGTAAATAACTGGAGAGGGATTTGGCACATCCATTCTACGGTTGGGTGGAATGAGGAAGTCCCATCCCGGGTTTGGATTTTTCATCATTAACAAATGGTTATTTCCCCTTGTATTTCTATGAGAATTTTGATGGATTATATGTGGTCTATATGATTATACTTTCATGAGTATTTTCTGTTTCTATTATGTTGATTATGTATGTGTTTTATGATAGAATGCATGTGTGGCTCTGATCATGTTTCTACTTATAATTGAATGATCAATGTATCTATGACCTAATGGATGGAATAACAATTGATGCGTTGAGGCATCAACGGTTCTTAGTAGTACTCAGCTAGATATGAGACCCCTATGCTCAGAACTGTGAATTACGCCTGTAGATTACACATTTGCAATATGTTTGACAAAATGCCTGTCATGGCTAGTAGGGGTCCAATCAATGTCTTGAACAATTATTTTATTTATTACTGTCATTTCGATGTTATATTACTGATTTGAATCGATGGATCTTGGAAGTGACCTAGGATCTGAGCTTGAAAAGTGGCTTAAATACCATCGGTCATTGGCACAACACTGGTAATTCTAGTCCATAGTCATTGGCAAGTAGGCCTGTGAGAGCAACTTTAGGTTGTTGGTCGTTCCCTTGCCCATAGCATGAGAGTGACTATGCCCCAAGAAACCTAAAACAATAGTAGGACTGAAGGATAGGCTGTCTGAGTCGCTGACTTGTCCTTTGAGGGTTCTGTTGATGATGTTGGATGTTTGTATGGTGTGTTTCTGTCAATTCCACTTCCTTAAAGGGATTTAGGATGTCAAATCATATCATAGTGGCCTCTCATCGCATGTTTACCCCGATTGCTCAGTTGCTTGGGTAGCTATGGTAGGAGGGTGTTATATTTTCATATTATTTTTTATTTTTTTTGCAATTTGTTTTTTTTTATTATTTTTCAAAGTTGGTCAAGTAATATTTCAATTGCATTTTGGAGACACATGTGTTTTCGTAAGATTTTTTCAAGTCTTTAAATAAACTGAAAAACAAACAATACTCTTTGAAGGGAATCAAAAATTAAGATAGTGATACTTTTTTAAATTTTTTGATTGTGTATATTTTATGTTACTAGTTTTTTATTCAGCCCCTTTGAAATTGTGCAAAATAATTTCAAGCATCATGTTTAAAAGAAATTAAATTAAAATACCATATGAATTCAAAATTTTCAAACTCATATACCATTGGATAGAGGATTCTTTCATGAATCCAACATGATCAACTCCACTACTTAAGGGTAAATTCTACTGTAAATATTATAGGGCCCAAAATGTGGTTACGGAGAAATCTATAGGAGGGGTGCTAAAGATGTGATTTTTAGGACCTTATGGCTCGATGGACCGCTTAAAACACTTGATCAAGAGCTTGATTTCAAAATTCAAATAGCTTGATCAAGGATTTAAGAAACCCTCGATCAAGCACTTAACGTGCTTAAATAAAGGCTCGATCTAGCTTTAAATCTCGATCTAGTCTATAACTTGATCTAACTTTAAGGCTTGATCTAGCTTTAAGACTAGATCTATCATGTGGCTAGATCTAGATTTAAGGCTAAATTTAGCTTTAAGGCTTGATTGATCTTGTAGCTCGATCGATCTTTAAAGCTCAGTCGACCTACTTTTTGTAATTCCATTCTTGGGATGTATTCATGGGAAATTCAAAAACATGGTTCGATCAAGCCTATTGCTCGATCAAGCCATTCGTTTAATCAAGCTCCTAAATAACCTCGGGTTACACTGTTTAAGCCCTCAAGTAGCTCAATCGAGTGATCTAATATTTCTCGATCGAGTGCTTAGAATGGCTCGATTTAGCTATGTTTTTCACCCAAAATGCACCATCTCTTGCCAAAATGTGTAACCTAGCTCCATGCACTCCCCCCGTGCTTAGCGGATATAGTGTGCATAGTTTGTATAGTGTTACTGGTTCTATGGTACTTACAATGGATTATAACAAACATAGATAAGTTTTGTGATCCTTGTTGTTACTCGTGGAAGCCCAGCCTTCCCGACTTTTCAGAATTGTGTCTAGTGGAGATAGAGTTGAATTAGTAGTGAAGGTAGTATTGTATTGATAGCCATGAGAGCCATGGGATAGGATAACATGGCACCATAATGAGACATTGTGTTAGAATTAATACCCCCACATGTAAAAATCACAATGTACTTTGTAACCCATAGTTTCTTAAGACTAAAGGAAATTGTATTTTATGTTTTATAGTAATGCTAGAAGTAATGCTAACATTACTCCATGATGGAAAAATGGCTTTGCGTTATGTTACTTAAAGAAAATATTGTATGTGTCTCTCTGCCTTGGGAAGAGAGAAAATAAGATCACTAAACTTTTTGAAATTTTCATTGGCTAATTCAAAACAATTTTAATATCTAATTTAGTGAACAAAAAGTATAGTAAAACATTTGTATTATACCTTTACGTTTTATGTCATAAGTTTTATTAAATTGTGTGCGAAGAATAATAACAAAAAATTCACCAATTATTTATAAAATGTGATTAAATTTCATATCGTAAATTTAGGATGTTATGTATTTTAAGTTTTAATATATTTTTAAATTCAAATCATATATTTATATATATATATATATATATATATATATATATATATATATATATATATATATATATATAAATATAAACTCTCAATTTATAAAAGTTTAACATCTTAAATTCACCTTTCTAACCATTTTTAGAAGATTTTAGGAAAAAATTATTAAAAAACATTTTGTTATAAAACTAATATTTAAACTATAATTTACAAATTTCACTATCAACTTTATATATAGTCTACATACTAGCATAATCACATTAGTGAATGTTGTTGTGTATTTTAAGAAAAAATTATTAAAAAAATTTCTCTTATAAAACTAATATTTAAATTACATTTTACAAATTTCACTAACAACTTTACATATACTCTACATATTGGCACAATCACATATGTGAATGTGGTTGATATACATAGATAGGCTTATATCAATAACATTAATAATATTTAGTGTGTCGTAGGGGTTTTACCTAATATTAAACCCAAAATTTATAAAGTCTATAACATTAATATGTCTAGCTTAACTAAATTATCAATAACGTTTTTCTGAATAATGGGTTGGGAAACCACATAGCAACATACATAAATTTATCCTTGTAATAAATATGAGGAAGTTTAAGTGTAGACATTAGTAGATTATTAGTGTTTGCAGTCATAACTATTCAATGTATCCAACAACATTCAACATCCATGCAACTTGGCTTTAGTATATGCCATGGGAAAACATTGATTGACTTTGGAAAAGGACCAATATATAGGTTTAATTAATAAATGTCAAGCACATGACTTTTATTCGAAAATTTGGTAAGCGATTAAGTGTCCTGTACTATGGAAATCCAAAGTGAAACAAGATCTCACCTTTGGTCTTCAAGGTGTTTAACCAAAAGGAGAGATACAAGACCTTTTAATTCTGGAATCATGTATTGTTCCTCCCAAAGAGAAGCTAGGAACAAGTACTTTAGCATCTTCTATGAAATGCTACTGTGAAAGTGGCTAGTAAAAGCGCTTGGATTGGTAACTGTAATTGATGTTGAATGTGCCATATGGAAATAAAAAAAAAAAAAACAATTAATTGAACGAATGGGGAATGAAACAATGAAATGAGTAGATGGGGAATGAAAGGGACAGATGAGAGTTAAATGAAACGAATGGATATGGGGATGGGAATGGAAAAAAAATGGATGGAGAGGGTGGAATGAAATGAATGGAGGGGATAGTGGAGTGTTTGATAATATTTTTAATTATATTTTAGAATTCGATAGTTGTATCAAGTGAACACTTGGTATTGAAACTAAAAAACGACGTGTAAACCTTTGATATTGAATGAGGTATAAAATGAAATATTCCTACAATGCTAAATCTTAATCATTAATTTAATTAAAAATTCTCCAACGTTAATTCCAATATAGACTAAGTCTATCAATATAATTAAAACTAATTAAAAATTTATTTGGCAAACTTTAATACTAGAACAGTTTACAAAAAGAGAAAATGCATTAGACTGTTATCATCATTATTCATCAAAAGTCGTTCATATCAATAACATGATCCTATATGGCCATAAAACCATGATAATGCACATAAAAATGAAAAGGTCTTTCTTTGAACCTATAGAGTTGAGGAGTCTAAACTTCTCATTTGTAACTGTTTGGAAAAATTAGTTACTGTCCATTCAGAAAGGCTTTACAACTCAATTATGAGCGTACCATGTTCCCGTGACTTTATTAAATACAATGGATATTTTCTTATTTGTTCTTTCGCTATTAGGAAATTTGCAACCGTTAAAAGTATATAATTTGATACGGCCCAATATATAATGATACCTAAAACCTGGACTACTCTGAAAGTTTCTTTAGCTCGAACGTAATCCGCGTGTTTTAATCCCATTTGTCCTTTTAAAGTTTGTCCAACAATAGTGATAGGGATGGAAAATTAAATTAGTTTGTCCAACCATAGTGATAGGGATGGCAAATTAAATTAGTGTTGTCTTATCATAAAATGCTAAGCAACTTTCAACTTTCATTATTGTTAGCATACTTTTATGATAATATATTCTATTCTTATTACGATTAATCTTTCTTATGATAACATATTCCATTTTCAACCTACTTTTATTATTATTATTGAATATAATAATATGTCTCGCTTTTATTGTGATTAATCTATTATTAGAATAAATACTCCACTTTTAACTCCGATTATCCCATTACCAAAAATGGGCTTTGTTCTCCTGTGAAATACAAGTTTCCCATCATGAATAACAATACAGAGCAATGTACACCGATATGAAATATCACTAGAATTGTTTTATTAAAAAGAATATTCAATTGGAGATAAAGGTAATTCCACTTTATCAAGCTTGTTTTATATATAAAATTTTAAAATTGACTTTTATTAAAAGTTTAAAAATATTTGTGTTTTAAAATGCAGATGATATTATAGCAAATCTGTTGATGTAACTAAATGTAAGGTTAGCTTTGGTAAATAATAACATGTAACTACTTAAATACTTTAACATCATTCATAATAACCAAATGAAGTGAAGTGAACTATTAGGTTAAAAAACCACACATCTAAAGTAAATGAATTTAGTGATGTAATTGAAGTGGTAGATTACTTAGAGCTTTATGGGGAAGACTTGGATGTGGATTACCGCTACTACACATCTCAAATGCAAAAGCCCACACATATATAAAGTAAATGAACTTAGTGAGTTAGTTGAAGTGGTTGGCTACTTGGAGCTTTATATGGAATATTTTGAAGGCAATTACTTAGGATACATGTCTTAAATGTTTACTTGGCTCATTTGATGTCTCCGTTAAATTAGGTAGCATGTTTTAAATGTTTATTTGGTTCGCTGGATGTACTTATAAAATTAGGTAGCATGATTAATGCTGACAAGTTTACACTAGATCTCATGGATGAATATAATAAATTACCATGGAATTTTCCCTTAAAAAAATATTTGAGGTAAATACAACTTATGGATTGTTAAGAGGTAGTTTATCTCAAAACATGTTGATTTCAACGTGGAAGGCCATGGAGTGGACTAGAGAGTCTATATAGTAATTTTACTTCCTCTAAATTGGATTTTATAGGGCATACGATCAAGTTGAATAAGAATTCATTACATATATGCTTTCTTGTTTACGCTTTGGTCTAAATTGTGTCGGGATGGTCAACACCTTTTTCATATATATGTTAGCTATTTTTTTGGTGAATAATATTCTCTCTTCCTTTATTCTTCTTTACAAGTCGATGAGGAATGGATGCCCCTTAACGACATACCTTTGTGTTCTAGTTTTGGCATGCTTTGTTATTTGTTGGGTGTTGCCTTATTTCTAGGGGTAAATTCAAGGGGAATGACAAGGAGATGGTGAATGATCAATTTGCAAATGGTTCCATGTTGTATGTGCAAGATGCATAGAAGTATCTGACTAGTGTTACATATTTTTTTCTACAATAGGAAATAATTCAATTTTGATTAGGGTCTAATCAATGGTAGAGTAAATAAAGATATTATAACTATATTTCTATATCAGTTATGCAATGAGAACAATAATATATCAAGGAATAATACTTGTGGGTAGGTGGATAGACCCTTCTAAATGTATCCCAAAAGTAGCCATGGGAGGATATCAAATACTCGAAAAGATCTATTCATCTATTCAAATATGCACATAATGAGAGAAAAAACCTTCTACATCAATCAAGTATAGAACTAAAAAATGATATAAACATATGACAAGGAAAATAAGTAGTTATAGTGTGATCATAAGTAGGTGATCATAATTGGAATTGGGTAAATGTTTCCTCCTTAAATCATGTAACTAAAAATGATAAACAAAAAAAAGGTGTGTGTATGTGCTGCATAGGGGGAGGAGAACAAGTGGCAGGGTGGGGGGTAATCTGATATTTATATCAAATAAAAAATCTAATAGCAGTTTAATAATTGACTATCTTGTTGACACCTTTAGCTCTAGATGATTGGTTCCTCCCTAACTGGACCACTAATAGACTTCAACTCTAACTCAAAATTTCTTACTATATATCATTGTGAAAATCAACCAGGATTTAAATCCAAAATATAATTATAGAAGTCAAATTAAAAAATAATGGTTTCTACAAAAATTAATGATAACAAAAATCCAAGGAAAAATTTTGAATGTATTGAGATAACATGAGGATACTGATATGGTCATTTCCCCATCTCCAACATAGTCTTAGAAGTTGGTTAAGCTGATTGGAAATATAAACCAAGGTTGTACAAGTATATGAAACATGCAATTCATGTTCAGGAGCCTGCAATTAATATTCTCTTATAATATTTGCAATTTTGTGAATGCATATGTTCCTTTATTCAAGGAAACGTGTACATGGAAGACTTGTTTCCTTTGGGAATAGATGTACACAAGTTAAATGCTATCTCTAAATTTCTTTGAGTGAAGCAAATATACTTAGCTTGAAATATCTTGGATGGAAAAGTCACTAACAATGACTAATGACCAAATTATGAAATAATATATTCCCGTCGGTGTATGATTTTAGAAGGGAAGCTAATGGATGAATTACATTATATTCTGCAAATAAACCAAATAAGAGGAACCAAGTGAAGCCTAACAAATTCAAGATAATATGTTATGGATCATGTACCTCATAAGTCAATGAATACAATCCACTTTGAGGGTGGAACCACCTTTAAATAAAATACAAGACAATATATGATGATCCTAATACTAGGTATCCTTGGTGTATATATAGCAGATAAAGGATAAATTTATAATGAAAAGGTACAAAAAAAGGTTCTAGCCTATATAACAATAGAAATGTAAAAGCTAAATATCTAGGGATTAATAAGGGGTTTTAGGGTTAACACGGGGTTTGTCTATGGGTTAACTTGCCCCTCCCATTAAAATGATTTTTGTCCTCAACAATTCACTAACTTCAAGTGTCTATGAATGAGTAGTTCATCTTCCCATCTAGTAAGTTATTCCATTTGATGATGTACTCAATTTCTTGATTTCTTATCAGTTTAATCTCCATTTTAAGGATTGTTTCTTATTCTAGTATGATTTTCATTCCTCATTAATATCTAATGAAATAGTTTTGATTGGGATATTTTCATTGATTACCTTGTTTAATCAAGAAAGATGGAAGACTATATGTGCATGCTAATATGGACACAACTCCAATTTGTAAACCATATTTCCAATAATTTACAATGGATTATAAGGGCCATAATACCTTGATGTTAGTTTATCTAGACACATATGGCATGGGCCATCATTTTTCAAAACCATTATCAATGGCGAAGAGATATCACTTTAGATAGGTTGAATGATTCTATCCTCTAACATTTCTTGAATTAGATACCCAATCTCACGATTTTGTGCATATGAATATCTATAAGGCCTATTGTTTGGTGGCACACTTCCTGGATGTAAGTGAATAGCATGGTCAAGATATTTAGTAGGTGAAAGACTTTTGGATATCCCTCCAAATACCTTGGAATGATTATTGATAACTTTTTAGAGAAAAACTGGAGTAAATATATAGATGGTTAAATATTGAATGACCAGAATTTTGAAGCTACAAAATAACATCTGTTTTTTAGTGCTTTTCCCATACTATTAAAGCTTATCACCTTATAGGGTTTCCTTTGGATACCTATAAGCTCAATGTCACATGCCCAACTTATTCATAGAATAACAGTCAAAATAAAGTATTAATTTACTTGTAATATATTTTTTATTATTATAATAGTTGTATCCTCAAACCTTCGAGATCCTTTGTTTATTTTTTCTTGGTCCATTTACTCCTTCTCTATCATAGCTTGATTAAGTGTTGTGATTATAACCAGTGATAACCATCATCTTTTGTTCTTTTATTACCTATATAGGTTTCTTCTAAACTTTATGGTTCAGGTCTAAGCTTATCTTCCCTGCAATGATATGCCTTTAGAACCTATATACACATTTTTTTCGTAGATATTTCATATCTATTATATTGTTATCTAAGAAATTAATGATATATATCCTTTATAAAACTTGGGTCCATGATTCTCATAGACTTCACATAATAGGCTAAGTATTGTATTTGAATATATACATCGTCCTATCAACCCACAATATATATATATATATATATATATATATATATATATATATATATATATATATATATATATATATATATATATATATATATATATATATATATATATATATATATATATATATATATATATATAGTAGTTCTAATCACATGATAAAATGGTGACTAGTGACTTATGGATACCTAAGTCCATATATTCGATAGAGCAATTGTTATGACTTGGTGGTTGGTAATTATCTAGCGAGCCTAACTCCTACGTGGAGCTCATACACATCATCATATTCAATAATATGAATCACATCTTGGTAAAGAATGGTCTATATTTCTTGGTGAGGGGGTTAGGTAACTACCGTACCCAACCTTGCTAGCATAGTCTCATTTTGTAATTGTTGTATTAATGGCTTGGAGATCTTCTACATTGTCTCAAACTCTACTGTAATATATCTCTTTGGATACTTTAATCTCTAAATTTTCATTAATGAATTCCTCAAGATCCTTATAGTGTATTGTGATGGGGTTTACGACACTCTTTGATTACAGGTAATAATCACAAGAATAGGAGTTCAACTTTGATCTTTAGTTCTATACTAGACATTAACTTATCATTCCTTTATATAGCAAGAGCCTTGAAAAACTTACTAATGTCTCTGCTACGTATTAACGGGGTTACTAGGTCCTCACCTACAAATAGGGTCTTACTATTCCTGAGTTTTTTTAGAATTACTATGACCATTGTTCGGGGAATTTTAAAAGAAGGTTGTAGGTATAACTACATGGTAAATATAAAAACATGTTGAGAGTGTTGGACCTACCAACATATCAGGGGATCTCCTCATAAGAAGTACCAACTAGACCTCAGACCGTTTGGAGTAGGAGTCTCAGTAGTGGGTAGTACAGTAGTGCCTTGACTATGGTAGCACATGGAGGTAAGTATGATAAATTTGTTAGAAGAAAGTGTGTGACCTTGTAGCGAGTCAAGTGTGATGCGTGGGGGTTCTAACAAACTAAGGGGAAAAGGATGTATGTGCCTTAGAATCTTGTAATAGTATGCAGCCTAAAAAGAACAAATGAGCTGAATGACATCACAAGCTTGTTTTGGGAAAATTTAGTGTTTTATCAAATGCCCAACCCTCTAGACTTAGTAGCTAGTCTAGAAACAATAGTCAAAGTAATTCGATACCTTTTCTTTAATCAAAAGATAAGAGAGGTAAGAAGGGAAACCAACTTGTAGCTTTCACTCTCTCCCTTTCTCCCTTGACAGATTCCGTCGCTCCTTTCCATACTTAACTCACTTGGAAAGTACTTGCACACAAGCCGAGAGAGAAACCCATCGAAGCATATAATAAAGATCTGTTAATTAAACATATCATAGAATCTAGAATACAATATACATTATATAAGAACATGAATGGAAAAATCTTTGAATTATTTATTAATAAAAGGAAATATTAGAAGCCATGAATGTTCATGCTTGATTCAGTGTCTTCCTTCCAGTTTCAATCCCTTCTTTCCTCATGAAGCAACAATTTGACATCATTACAATACTCTTACTAATCTCATTCAAACAACATTTCTTTAGCTCAAGAAATTCCAACCTAGACCAAGCTTTGAATGCTTGGTCAATTTATAGCTGAATGGAGGAGGTTAAGCCATTAATGGCCTTCACGAATGCTTTGCCAAATTTGGGAAGTTGTTCCATGGATGAAGGGATAATGGATTGAGGTTCATTCATCCTCTTCCTCATCCAAATGCAAGCTCAACCAACTTGGAAGCTTCCATAAGTATCCATTGGATGAGGAATCTAATGGATTCATTTAAAAAATTTGATGAATCTCTCTCAGCACAGGTGAAACAAACGCTAAAGGCAATGCAGCGTGATAGAAGGCTACTTGCGTTGATCTCCTTAGGGATACTTTTTGGACGAATGGTGTCATGTAAACTCTTGGGAGGAAAGAATGATATAGGTTGACCTCATTAGGGAATGAAAACAATTAGGGATTGATGGACCCTAATAGTATTGATCTAGAAGTCAAGGTTGATGTGCCCACATTGACCTATAACAATTTCCCCCTAAAGCATGAAGTCGAAAATAAACATGTCGAGTGAGATGCTTTACCATTTGGAGAGAAGGTTTCAATGTGGAAGGAGACCTACATCAGTTACAATACAAATATCATGATAATTTGATTTTTTCTCACGAACTAGCTAAGGGAAGGTATACCATTGCTCAGCTAATAAACTTTCATTACATGTACAAAGATAGTCGTCTACAAATATAGACCCATGAATGGATGACCATGAATGTAAGGCCATTGTATATTTGATATAGTACTCCTGAAAAATATATCGCAGCTCAGATGGATGAAACTAGATCCGGGGTCTTCAATCTTGTCCAATCTTTCACTCAATGTACAAGTCTAACCATGTGAATAGATGATCTGAGGTCGAACATGGAGAGACATCGTATGATTACCAACCAATGATGTAAGTCATTAACAGGCACGAGAGGAATCATCGATAATGATAATGACACTCAAGGTATTGCAGTACATTTTTCAAGGTGTGAATAAATGATTTGATGTCGAACACCATCGAAGTCTTTCGGTCGAAGGCCAGTGATATCAACCTATTTCCGGAAGCGAGAAACCTGCCATTGATGTATGCAAGCCTCAAGGTACTGAAAGGATGTTTCTAAGTCAACTTCTTGGATGATCTACTGAAGTCAACCAGAAGCGACTCATCGTAGAAGGGCCTTGATTTATCCCTCATCAATGACATGAAACGAGGTAAATGATTTTGGAGATTTAATATCGAATGATGACACAAGGTTTAGGAAAGGTGGGCATGAAAATGAAGGTTTACCATATTGAAAAAGATGAATTTTTGAACTAAATGACTTCTCTTGAACATGTCAGCGACACTGAAGTGAATTGGTAGCATTGACCCAAAACAAAGTGATGGATGGTATGATAGACCAATGCTGTGATAACCATCAAGCTAATTGACCCAACCCACATAGTCACGACGATGAGGTGAAAGTGTCATATTCAAGAGCGACCTACTACCATAAAGTGTTCTCGACTTTTTCATTTTCCCCAGTCATTTCTGACTAGTACCTCTTTATTTTTATCAATCTTGAGGAGGATAACATATGCTCGTTGTATAATTCCACCCTTCGGGTGAATCCATCGCTATTTGATGTTTTAATGAGTCTAGTGAAGGTGAAACTCGGCCTTGTCTAGATGGAAAATTTTTTCACTATTTAATGTTTTTTAATGAGTTTAACAACAAATATAACTCAGTCCTTCTCACATTTAGAGAGTCTGAAAAGAGACTAAAAGAAAACTCCACAAGTTCTTTTTCGTAAATTTGTCTCTCAAGTCTGAAAAAGCATGAAATAATACCATAAAGAACCTATTGATCATGTTTGATCAACAAGTACCTTTTTCGTAGTTAATCTATCTCATCCCAAAGAAGGGGTAAAACTATACTAAGTAGATATCGATTCTAATCCCTTAATGAGCTAGAAACGACAAGTGCTCGGTAATCTTTTCATGTTTAGAGAGTCTGAAAAAAGCTTAAAGAAGACTCCACTTTGAGGAATGAGTGATGTCTAGGGTAGCAACTGGTTCCGCTGATGTTGGAACTTCTCAAAACATTTTGATTTATGTGAACAAGCTGGCTAATAAGACCACTCATTGTAACTCCTTAGAAAAGGGTAAAACAACCAAGTGAAAGCGTATTATTGGCCAAAGGGATGCTGGCGATGGGATGAAAACAACCAAGGCTCATATGACGAAAAAGGCTAATAAAATTGCAATCACGAGGGTTAAAAATGGAAATGGGTTCATTTTTAGACAAGCTTGAACCATAGGGAACTATGCTTGGATTTAGTTTCATGTTTACACAAGCTTGAAATGAAAAACTATGCTTGGATTCAGTTTCATTTTTACACAAGCTTGAAATGAAGAACTATACTTGAGATTGGTTTACATGCCCCTAGTGTGATGAAAGGGAGAGTCTCTGGTAACCAGATGGAATTCATTGCAGTGAAGCAGGATGATTATCCAACAACTTTTTGGCTTCATCGAGATAGGGACAAAGGTGAATGGGGTGATTCCCTTCACATAACCTACAGGGAAACTTAACTTTGCCACTAGGTACATGCCCCCTAAGCTTCATTACATTTACCTAAGTAGACTACTTGTGGCTATCAGGTGGATGGAATGAAGGTTCTTTTACGAGATCAAGTGAAAGATTCGACTGGGATTTTATGAGATCTACTTAAAGACTTGACTTGGAACTTTGCTCGAGGGGACCTTGTTTCATTTTTTAATGAGCTTGACACAAGACAAGGAACTATGCTCATGGACCCTTGTTTCATTTTTTAACGAGGTTGACACATTAAAAGAACTATCTTCATGGACCTGTTTCATTTTTTAACGGGGTTGACATAGTAAAAGAACTATCCTCATGGACCTATTCCATTTTTTAACAAGGTTGACACAGTACAAGAACTATCCTCAAATTCCTTGTTTCATTTTTTAACGAGGTTGACACAAGATAAGGAACTCTCCTCAAATTCCTTGTTTCATTTTTTAACGAGGTTGACACAAGACCAGGAACCATCCTCATGGAGCTGTTTCATTTTTTAACGAGGTTGACACAGTAAAAGAACTATCCTCGGACTCCTTGTTTCATTTTTTAAATGAGGTTGACACAAGACAAGGAACTATCCTCATTGACATATTTCATTTTTTAACGAGGTCGACACAGTAAAAGAACTATCCTCGAATTCAATCACAACTCATAAGAGGTCATGAAGGAGAGATCTGGTTCCAATTCTCCCAGCACATGATGTACAACATCAATGAATTGATCATCAGTTGATGTAGGCATGGAACAGGTTGCCACATAATTAACCCATGGCGGGGATGATACCATTGGTACAAAATGACCACTTAGGGAAGATGGTTGACTAGGAGCTATATTTGGACCAGGAAATGAAAGCTAGTCTACGGTGATAATTCTACCTTCATGTGAGAAACAAGTCACTCAAAAGAGTGTGGAAACAATAGCTCCCATGTCATAAACATAGTCGCGCCCAAGAAGTAAATTGTAATCTAAAGGGCCTAGGACTACCATCACATTCAGATAAACGATTTTTCCACCAAAAGTAAGGGGTAACCAAGGGAGGATCCCTAATGGTTGACTGGTTCCTCTATTAAAAGCCAACAGATTCTCGGTAACAAGCGCAAGTGGTGGGGAATCGAGCGCTTGCCAAGTAGTTGAGGAAAGGATACTCACTAATGCACCTTCATCTATAATAGTGCCCAATACAATCATATTACAAACTTGTACTATGATTTGGAAAGGCACATAAGAAGGAAGGCAGAATCCTGCCAGTCGATTCCCATCAAAGGAAGTGACTGGACTACCTGGAGGGGGCACCGTAGAAACGGGAGAATTAACCCCTTGAGTTACGAGAACGGGAGGATTTTCCTCCTATCTTGATGGAATAGGAGGACTGCCCCCAAGCTCATTAGAATCTGAAGAAACAAAAAGAAATTGAGTGTTATCATGTCCACTCTCTTCGGGAAAAGTACGATTGACTGAAGGTGAAATCGAGTCAACTATTACCTCGACCTGTTGATTTGGGTTGGGTATAGACTCATAGGATTCACTTTCAAAGAGAATGGGTTTGACCGACGGTTGATTTGACTCACTCAATTCAACAACTAGTGAAGGATTAAGGGATAGTCTCTTGTAACCAAATGGAAATTGTTGTAGTGAAGTAGGACAGTTATCCAACACTTTTTTGGCTTCATCTAGATAGGGACAAAGGTGAATGGGGTGATTATCTTCACATAACCTACAAGGAAACTTGACTTTTCCCTTCTTTCCATGATATTTACTGCTACTAGTTGATGGTGTGTCACCAACATGATCTTTAGAAGTTGATGACACTGGATGATGTGAACGAGAAGACCATTCTTCTAAGATATGAGGAATATCAGGACAATTTCGAAGAAGATGGTCTCTCACAGAAAGTTTGCATGGATATCAAACTTTTTGAGGCTTAACAGGAAGTTTCTCATCAGATGTTGCATTCAAAACGATGGTTTCTTGGTTTCCCTTCTGCTTAATTTGCTTCTTCTTATTCTTCTTCCCATTCTTCTTCTTCTTAGCCACCTAGTTACTAGTACCAATACTTTCACCAGGTGAAGAGGAAGAAGGGGAGGAAGAAATGACCGAGGAAGAAGGCAAAGGGTTAACCTTATGATCAACTGGAGGTTGGTTTTGTCCAATTGGAGGTGTACTCAATTGCAGAGAAATCATGACATTTCGAACCAAGGAGGTTGAAAACAATCATACTGGAAAGCCAATGGTAAATCCTGGAAGTGATAATGTAGCCATGTAAGGAGAACCAATATTTCCAAATGGAGGAAAAGGACTAGGATTCCCATCAAAAGGAATTACTTGATTGGTGGACTCCAGATTTATCGCCATATCTTTCAACCTAATATCAACTAAGGAGAGAGCGTGGAGGATGTTATCTGCGGTGAATTAATTTTACGACACTTTAACACAACTTCACTTTTTCATTTTTAAATAGTCGAGGAAAAACAAAAGATGACTCTAGTCACTTTCGATGTTTAATGAGCTTGAAAGGACAAGTGCTCAGCTGATCCTTTTACTTTTAAGGAGTCGAAAGGAATGAAAGTGACTGTTCTGGAGATTCTAGACAAGAGGGTTTACCAGACTAATCGAAAAATTGCAATATACACCTTGGTGACAAATGAAAGAGAAATGACCAAGGACTTCAGTATGGTAGTGAATCTTCCCGAATGTTGTGTTCGGTGTGTTGTGATGGGTAAGGCAGTAGACTTGGCTTCCTAGGGATAAAGGATTTCAACCTATTGGTGTCTCCCACTATATACTCGATGGTATAGGGAGCACAAGTCCGTACTAGCACTTATCGAATCAGAGAGGAGGAATCACCCAACCTCAGTGAAAATGACAACCACTAGGTTTAAATACACTGGAACACGTCTCTAGCCTAGACCTCTAGATGTTTTCCTTAAGTTCCAATGTGATATTAGATTAATTGATGTAAATTTTAGGTTGATATTACTCAAAATTTTCCTTTGAAGGTTCACCATGAGATGTTTTCCGAAATTCCTAAGAATTCAACTAAAATGAGAAGCACTCTTTCCATTCAATTTAACAATGAAAATCATAGCTACTAGGGATAGAGCAAACAAGTACTTTTTGATCAATCAACAAAGAGCACAAACTAGATGCAATTCCCTAAACCATTCCTTTCAAGCATTCAAAAACTTTAGTATGCACAATGCATGTTTTTATTTTCAAATCCCTTAATGTTATGATCAACTAAAAGGAAATATGCACAATCGATCAAAAATCTCTTTTCATAAAAATTAAAATTTGTGACAATTTCTTTTAAAGGGAAAGGAGGATTATACGACACTTTCGATTTTAAAGAAATGAAGGTTTTCGACACTTTAAATGAAAAAACAAATCAAATGCACACATTAATCAATCACTCTTTCATGAATGAAGACTTTATGACAATTCAACTTTCGAAAGAAAAGACAATTTTATGACACTTTCATTCGACAAATATCAATCAACTATATTCAAACTTTGACTATAGACTAATAATGACAAAGAAAACATTAAAGAAACATTAATCAATCCAATCAAAGTAGGGCTGGATTAAGGAGATGAAAAACTATTTTCAGAGATAAGACATCATTGATATTCAGCAAGCAAGAAATTAGAAGAATTTTGGCAAAATCTCAATCCAAAGGTGGGAATTTAGCCTAAGGTTGATCGATGCAGATCAAAGAGGGGCTAACTGCACTGCAGAGCACTGTGTCTCACTAAAGACTGTGAATATTTCAGTGATTTCAAGATTGATTGGCACAGGCCAAAGAGGGCCTATCGACATTGATCAGCATAGGCCAAAGAGGGCCAAATTGTGCTGATTAAAATATTCATTTGTTAATTAGCGCAGGTCAAAGAAGGCCTAGCTGCGCTGCAACGCACTGTCTCTAAGGCTAGCCTGCACTGAGTCCTGTGTGGCCACTCAAGAATCATCTAACATCAAATTTTGACCAAAATTCATGGAAAAGGCTGATTTACAAAAAGTAAAGTACATCAAGGTGTCTAAGGAGGTGGATAGGCTACTAAAAGGGATAAAACAATCCCCAAAAAATTCGCCAATTTTTTTTGGGAAAATTTAGTGTTTTATCAAATTCCTAACCCTCTAGACTTAGTAGCTAGTCTAGAAACAATAGTCAAAGTAATTCGCTACCTTTTATTTAATCAACAAATAAGATAGGTAAGAAGGGAAACCAACCTATAGCTTTCGCTCACTCCCTCTCTGCCTTGACCGATTCCGCTGCTCCTTTCCATACTTAACTCGCTTCGAAAGTACTTGTACACAAGCTGAGACAAAGATGCATCAAATCATACAATAAAGATATGTTAATTAAGCATATCATAGAATCCAGAATACAATATACATCATATGAGAACATGAATGGAAAAAGCTTTGAATTATTTATTGATAAAAGGAAAGATTACAACCCATGAATGTTCATGCTTGATTAAGTGTCTTCCTTCCAGTTTCGATCCCTCCTCTCCTCATGAAGCAACAATTCGACATCATTACAATACTCTTACTAATCTTATTCAAACAACATTCCCTTAGCTCAAGAAATTCCAACCTAGACTAGTCTTTGAATGCTTGGTCAATTTATAGCTGAATGGAGGAGGTTAAGAAATTAATGGCCTTCATGAATGCTTTTCCAAATTTGGGAAGTGGATCCATGGAGGAAGGAATAATGGATTGAGGTTCATTCGTCCTCTTGCTCATCCAAATGCAAGCTCAACCAACTTGGAAACTTCCAGAAGTATACATTGGATGAGGAATCCAATGGATTCATTTAAAAAATTCGATGAATCTTGCTCAACGCAGATGAAGCAAAGGCTAAGTGTGCTACAGTGCACCCAACTAGTGCAGTTTCTACATTGCAATGCAACCTGATAGAAGGCTACCTGCTCTGATCTCCTTAGGGACACTTTTTGGATGAATGGTGTCATGGAAACTCTTGGGAGAAAAGCATGATGTAGGTTGGCCTCATTAGGGAATGAAAACAACTGAATTAGGGATTAATGAACCCTAATAGTACTGATCTGGAAGTCAGGGTTTATGTGCCCAAAGTAATGTATAACAAAGCTAGAAGTAGAGTAGTCCACAATCCAAAGTCATGAGCTAATACAATAACATGTCTACAACAAGATTCATACAACCGTATACAAAATAGTCCATAAACAAAATGTGTAGTGAAATAACATATATTTCTAAAGTAACTAGAATAGTCGAACTAAAATATAACAACATATGCATGAAAACGTGTTGGCTCTATGTTGTGGAGAAGCCAAGTCTCATCACAATACTCTCCAAGCCTTCTCTAAGGAATGCCTAGCCAAAATCTTGGCTGCCAAAATATTGTACTACAAGTTATGAGGTTCTATATATAGCAAAGGGTTGGGTGACCCTTGAAATTCCCCTTTGACTCTTGGACTACCCTCACAACTCTTCGAATTACATAATGATCATTCACATTTGACTATTGACACTTGGAATGTCACTTACAACATATTTACAATAATACAATTTCCACATATACCCATGTGGGATAAAAATAGGCTTGAGTAAGCCTAACAAGACAAACAACATCACTCAAGGTCTTGGGGAAAGACCAACTTGGTAACCTCCTTGTGATTGTCTTCACTGACGAACTAATTCCAAGATTGGTATTGTGTTATCATGTCCCCATACTATTTGGGGATATCTTTATTGAAGCAGACTCTCGTCTCCATGGCTTCTGGGTAGATGTTTTTGAAACCTCTGTCCAACTGATCCTGAAGCATGTGCAGCACTGTCCTGAGTGTGGCTTGACTACTGATGTACTTTTGCATGTTCTCTGTGCTTAGATGCAAGTCATCACTAGTGGCTTCGCGCATCAACTACTCTATGTACCTGTTGACCTCTAACATGACTTTCTTCTTCCTCATAGCTTGAGTGAGGGTTCCGATCCAAGGGATCCTATGTGTCCTCACTATGACATCTAGAATCTTTTCCAATCGTGCATAGACAACCTCAATGTTGGTGATGAGTGGAGGGAGCTTCTCATAGTTCTGGATCAACATTTGAATATGTGCTTTGTCTCTCTCTATTTGCGACTTCATCATCTTGTGCAAGTAACATGGGGTCCCCTTGTACCTCATTGTCGATTCTTGTACATGCGCAATGGTGGCATGGATGTCCTAGAGCTTTTAGGCTATCTTTGTGCACTACTGCTGAAAGCCGTATAGATGGGAAACTACTTTATGCATGGTGACAAATCTTCTATACAACGTCTGCATGGTTGTCTACAAAGTTGATATCTCAGCAAGTATTTCTTTCTTCATTTTTGCCATAGCGGATCATGTGCACTTGATTGTTCTCTACTTGGCTCTTGAAAGTCCTTTGCCATCCCATCATTCTCTATTATCAATACCTTGGCCATCGAACTTGTGGCTTCTTCATACACCTGAGAAGCCTCAGCCATGGAACTCGAATATCTTATAACATATGATACAATCACCCTTTCTTCTATGTGTGTAGTTGATGTGTGATCATCCAGGAGCTACTTTCGACGTGCCTATATAATCCCGTGGTGTGACTTATCAAATGAAAAATTGTACACATCCATCTCTGGATCATCATCAAGGAAAAAAACCTCTCCTTGCTCGCTCGAGATTGGTTGTGATTCTAGATGTGGCAAATATTGTGGTGCGACCTCAGATGCTCTCAGCATGAGATCACTGTCTTGGTCTTATGGTTCCTATTCAATCTCCATGTCCATTGCCTCAACCATGTGCTCAACCTGCTGAGAAAATTCCTGAACCTACAACTTCTCACCCTCTTCTTCATCTGTCGGTTGCTTTGTTGTCTCATCCTGTATAGGCGCAATTTACTCTATCAGTGCACCTTGCATTTCCTCCTGTTCCCATTTCTTCTTTTCTTGCCTTTCTCTCCTCCTAAGCTCTTGCTCTACTTTCAACTTATTTTCTATTTCCTACAACTTCCTCTTTGCATCCTTCAATATTTGTGTATCCCTCTTCCTCCATTCTACTCTCATTTGGTGGTGTCACCTTTTCGCCTTTATCTCTAAAGCTACTCTCTCAACAAGAGGATCTTCTCTTAACTTGTAGTTTGCTCAGCCTCTGTGCTCTCGACGATATTCCTCTTTCCTTTGTCTTACTTCGGTTTGCTACTAACTGCTATTGTTGTTGTTGCTTCCTATGGTTTTGTTTCATGCAGTGATGCCTTCCATTCTAAAGATATGTTGACTGGTTCATTAAGCGTAGAGGAGTTGTAGAAATACCTCTAAGGATCTTCCTCTAGCCAATGAAATGCCCTCTGGATCCATGAGTAATACACCTTCGCAGAGTGCTTATTGCATATGCAGTTTTGATCATATAGACTAAAACGCTTGGTGTCGAACCCAAACTCCTTCAAATCCTTTGCCTCAGCATACGCAACCTTCAAGGTATTGATCTCGTATAACTCAAACCATAAAGGAAGAGTATGCCATGGTGCCTTCTTCCTCCTATACAATCATACTAATAACCCTATATAGATGTGGTATGCAACCTCTTGCATGAACAGCTTGTCTGTGGCAAACCTCAGTAGCTCATGAGGAGGTCTCTCCATGCCAAACATCCCGATGAAGGTGCCACCAGGTGAAGGATACCAATCTATAATTTTAAGCAATGTCTACATCTCTTCTTGGGACATGCAAGGTGGATCTTGTTTGAATAACATCCTATACAGTGGGGTGATGAAATGGTCAGAAAACCTCGCCATGACTCCTCGGTAGCTGCACTCATAGAGAAACATAAAATAGATGATCACAACATCCTCTGATGGTGTCCATGTCCAACCCATGCCAGGGAACTATTTTTGGGCACAGATTACATCAAGCAGGTATGCAGACAAAAAAAATATTTCTTACACATCCTTAGGTGGACTCTGGGCATTAGAAACATGCACTTCCAACTGAAGAGCCAACATGTTCGACCAGTTGAATGAACTTCCTTCATTTCCCAACTACTCCAACATGACCAACCAACTCTGCGGGAAGGTCTCCCTGCTTTCTTAGCCATACAATAGACATGCAAAGATGACCAAGAGTTGGTAAGCCTTCCTGAATGATTTTGTCTTGTAGAATTGGTTGGGTGTTGCTCTGAAATTTGATGGCTCTTTTAACCAACACTTCATGATGTCTCTAGTGTTCACATTGTTGTTGGGAGTGTGGAATAGTGCATCCATGTAGTTCACCGGTTGCAGCAAGTGATACATCTGATGGTATTTTTCCATCGTTAAGGTGGAAAGATGTGTTCCATTGGTACTTCTTAGTGTCATTGTCTTGATATCGGTATGTGAGACAATCCCGTGAATGATATCCCTGCACAGGAAGGCAGGGTACCTACATGCAACATTGTACAAGCACGACTTGTGAATGTTGACATAGGCATGTTGTTCTTCCAGATCTTCCTTGAAACTACCTACAAATATGTCCTTTATTTATTGCCATGTAATCTTCATGTCCTTCTCTATGAGAAACTGCATGTATACATAGATAGGAAATCTCATTGGCACGTGTTAAACCACATCTCCACTGCTACTCTCTACAACATCTTTTGATACATATCTCTTGAAAACCATGATGCTTGTACTACTGAGAAGCTTCTCAACAAATGATTTACCTTGATACATAACGGACACTCACGATAAGAAAATGTCAGCTTAAAAACAGAAAGCACATCAAGGATGGATCATGCAACAAGTTGGGCAACTGTTCGATAAGATTGTGCAGTTCTGACTCTTAGAGTTGAGAGACTCTCAGTTGGATTTGCATATATTGTACAGCCCCAACTACTAGTGACAGGTACTAATGACTAGAATTACATAGAGTGCAGTCCAGTGTGGCTTGCTATGGATTGGAACTGTGCAATGCATAGTTCAATCTGGCTTGATGCTGGCTAGGACTGTGCATTGCGCAATCGGTGTGGGAAAGACTGGGGGCTTCCTCCTGGAACTGCATGGAGCATAGCTGGAGGCAATCACTGGCAACCTTTGTGTAACTCCTAGAGCCCAGGTAGAGCCTTGAGTTCTAGAAATGCGCAGTGCATGTCAGGAGAAGCTAGATCTAGGCCAAAGCGGCCCAGATCTGCTCAAGGGAAACTTGAAAATGAGTAGATGTGAATGAATGAGTGAAGGATGGTATAAATATGAGTCAATGTTCATGCATGCAATTAGATCAAGTGTAGAAATGAGTCAAACGGACAAACAACAAAGCTTGTGGGAGAGTCGTTGCAACAATGACCTTTAGTGCAAAAATAGGGTTATGCATGCGACACTTAAGAAAGGCAATGAAAAAATTGAAAAAACACTTCTACAAGTTAAAAAAAAAACTAAAATGAAAATTTTCTTTCAATAAAACATGCAAAACAACACTCACAAAATCCAAGGAAACAAAAGCGATAGAAAAAAACAAAAGACTTGAAGAGCAAAACTTACTTGGAAAAGTTGTGTCAATTGTGCTGAAAGTTCCTAGATGCGTTGGGAATGCCATATATCCAAGATCGAATATGAAAATGAACTCTAGTGGCATCAATTAAATGGATTTTATTGATTTAGGGTTTATGATGCGCATGCCAAAAATCTAGAAAAATGTGACAAGTGGCAGTTGTTTCTAAAATTAGCTAAAGTGTAACTCCCAATGCTAAAAATAGATCCCTATTTTTAGGGATGGTTTTTTCTTTTTTATTTTTAGGGAAAGGCTACCATGAATGCATGGAGAAATTAACAATTCTGGAGGGAATCGGGCAACTTACCGACACATGCATTGAACAACAACTGAGGGAATGCTTGTGCCCAATTCCTAGGATGACTAGCTTTGGCTTCCTCTCATGCTCTACATAGTTTCCCAGTTGAACACAAACTATCAGCTAGGTCTGTGCAGTACTGGAGCTGAAGCTCACTGTTGATCTACACAATTATGGAGAGCAAGGTTCACTATTGGGTTGCTTTACGCAATTCCTCATATCAAGGTTGGTTGCCCTCTAGGGCTCCACAGTTTGCCAAGGTAGTGTAAGGACTGGATCAACCAAGTCACGGGGGGTCATCTTGTGGTTAGGAACAAAAGAAAGTAACAAACACAATACGCAAAGCAATAGATAAATTCCAATGAAAGCACAACTACCTGAGTAGTGTAAGACAATCTACTAAGATTTTACGAGGGATGCTCCAAAACAAAGCGAAGGAAAAATTTTGGAGGGTGGTTGTAGTCGCTACAAGATTGGTGACACATTGGTAGAAATACATATTTCTGTATGGACATTGTCTCATGTAAAGTGAGTCTAACTCCTCCGAAAGTATTACTTGATTCTTTGATCATCATGGGATCCTCACTATCTTGAGTTAAAGATATAGTCCCTATCATTCTCTTGATCGATTAGCACACATACCAAGCCAAGTAAACTAAGCTATTTTGATTGGGGATGAGGGGTACATTCATGCACAAGTAATGTAGACAGTTAGTTTTTACGTTTCATCTCTCGTGTTGCTTCGTCGTGAGCAGGCCTGGACAGTACCCTGACGGTGTCACTTCAGGAGCACAAGCATTGCTCCGCTACCAGCGATCTTGGAAAGTACCTCAGTGGAGTTTCTTGCTTCACCTCTCTGTGCAGGAAGCCTTTCTCTTCTTTCACCCTTTTTTATCTTTTCCATTTTCATTTTTCAGAGAACTATGCATCGCCACTTATTTATTTCATGAGGCAGAAGAGGGATCTAGACTTATTGAGAGTAGGATAGGTTGTCCCTTTAGAGAAGTATGTTATGTATACCTCTGGGATACGTGTTAAGGTTTTCCCCTTCACCTTACTCTACATGGCTGAGTTGACAAGGGTTAACCGAATATATAAGAACTGACTGGAGTAGGTGGTACTAGTTAAAAGTGAAAGCGTTGTGCTTTCACCAAAACTCACTCTGAATAGAACGTATTTTCCATCAGGGTGGCATTGACTCAAAGAATGTAAGTTCTTCATAAAGAGATGGAAGGGACAGATAACCAAATGTTAATAGTTGTACAAGTACTCTTGCGTGTCACCCAGCTTGTCTCAAGAGCCAAAAATAGTTTCATGTGAAGTTAATCCTACGAATGCATAACAAGCAAACAAATCAAGCAAAGGATGAAAGTAAAGAAAGAAAACAAGTAAGCAAAGAAAAAACATGAAAGAAAATAAAACAAGAAATAAAACACTACTCCTACTCCTAAGCTAAATAGTGCATGGGCCTACTCACATGAATTGATACTTCCAATGCAACCACCAGTGCATTGGTTGACCCATATTGGTGAAGGCATGATCATTGAGAAGGATATTTAGAGAAACCAATATGCAAGAAAGATAAAACAATAAAAACGAACATGCTCAAAGTTTGAATGCGTCCACAGAAAAGAAAAAGGTGAAAGCACATGATAGATACACTGCGGACATACGATGGTGTGATAACGCACTATGGGCAAACGACAAATGTGCACACCCAATTGATCTTTACAAATGAAAAAACATGCATAAAGAAGAAAAATTTCGCTTCGCAACATGACTTGTTATGTATGACTCCTCTAATGCATGATCGATAGGATCATGTGATTCTGGTGGAGGATGTGAACTTTGTGGATCAGGTTGATTTTTAATGTAGATGGGAGAGTGATGAGGATCTTTGGGTGTCCCAATAGATTTCTAATTGGGAGTGGAATTGACCTCAAGACAATGAGAACCTGACATAACCATCAGCTAAGGCTAAAGTGCCTCGATAGCTTGCGGGGTTTCCACTTCATCAATGGGTAGATCATCAAAGATTGGTGGCTTAGAAATATTAATAGCAAGTGAATCAGAATCTTGATCAAATGAATGAGCAAAGAGGTTAGGAAAGCCACGATCAGAAAATTCGAGATGTACATCCACATCCTCATGATCTGAGGATTCATACAGAGGGGTTGATGAGAAACAAAATTTTTCTCCCTTTGAATTTTCAGAAAGAAAATATGATAGATTGGGTGGATTCATAATGGAAACTTTATCCTCTACACAATTAAATGATGGAAAGTCATCCTATGCATCTTGTGAATGATCGGAAATAGAGATATTTGGGAATGAAGTTTTACAAGGCAAATCAAGCATGGCAGCATCATAGAAGATGTCAAAATAGAGTGGACGAGGTGCGGATAGAAGGAGTTCACCCTTCACTGCAAGTTCTTCTTCAGATTCCCACACATACTCATAAAAAATGATAGTGCGGGTTGGTTTCTCAACACCAAATCCATCGCCAACTTGATCCTCTTGAACATCACATGCGGAGTCTAGAATGGACTAACACAAGACACCAAAATCAATAGGATCAACAAAATAAGAGGATGGAGGTTGAGAAAACAAGTTCATGTGACAACAAATAGGCTCGCGGTCCACATCTACGTAGAAATCCAGAGCAAGCAAGGTGGGAGGTGCTAACAATTCAGCATGTGGGTTCATAACTTCTCCCACCTTCTCCTCTTAAGCTAGACTTGTCTGATGAGGAGTGGACAGCGGGTCACCTGTGACATCAACCTTGTTTGTCTCGGATTTGGAAACTCTTACACTGAGGTATGTTGGGAGGGGTTCGAATGATTCTAACTCGTGAGGATTTTTAGATACGTGAAGAAGATATTGAAACCTTTCCCTAAGAAATTTCCAATCAACATCATATTCAGGGATTTGAAAAGAAATATTACAGAGGAAATCCCATAATTGTGCAATAGGTTCATCAAGTTCTATTCATAATTCTATAATTTTTTTATTGAGTGCTTTATGGCCATAACGATAGAAAGCATGACCTAACTCTCTGATCATGTGATTGAAAGAGTGAATGTAGGTTGCGGGGAATGTGTGACATTGTTGATGTATGTGCCTTTTGAATGTGTAAGCGAAAAAACCACATGAAATGTTGTCCAAGGGGACTTCATTCTTATGATAGAAGCTTGTGAAGGCAACTCTATGCCTTAGCAGGGATACTATGCCTTCACCATCATACTTAAATCGTGACAAGTCATCAAGGACGTCCTCTGACACTTCGAAATCACCTGCATGAGAAAAACATGCCAGAGGTATGATTTTAATATAAGTCATGAATGATGTGCAAATATTCAGAACAAACTTCTAGTACTTAACTTGTTACCTGAACCTCCTTCTAGTGCCAAAAATGTTGACGGTGCTGGACCCGCCAACATTTCAGAGGATCTCCCCGGTAAGAATTCCCAACTAGACCTCAAACCGTTTGGAGTAGGAGTCCTAGTAATGGGTAGTACAGTAGTTCCTTTACTGTGGTAGTGTGTAGAGGTAAGTATGATAAATTTTTCAGAAGCAAGTGTAAGACCTTGCATCGAGTCAAGTGTAATGCATGGGGGTTCTAACACACAGAGGGGAAAGGGACATATGTCCCTTAGAAGCATGTACTATGACGCAACCTGAAAGGAACACAGGAGCTTAATGAAATCATAGTCTGGAAGTGGAATAGTCCACAATCAAAAGTGGCGGGTTAATAAAACAACATGTCTTCAGCAAGAATTATACAATCATATACAAAATAGTTCATACACAAATGCGTAAGTGAAATAACATACATTGCTAAAGTAAACAAAATAGTCAAACTACCATAACAACATATGCATGAAAACGTGTTGGCTCAGTTATATTATTAAGTGAAAGTTCCATCCATATATACACCATTGGGAACCACTAGCCCCAATAGTGGAGCATTATAGTCAACACTGCCTACTCCTCCAATGAAATGTACTCACTCTATGTTGTGGAGAAGCCAAGGCTTGTCACAGTACTCTCCAAGCCTTCTCTAAGAAATGCCTAGCCAAAATATTGGTTGCCAAAATCCTGTACTATGAGTTATGAGGTTCGATACATAGTGGTAAGGCCCATGACATTCCCCTTTGACTCTTGGACTACCCTCATGACTCTTCACATTACATAGTGATTGTTCACATTCCACTAAGGACACTTGGAATTTCACTCACAACATATTTACAATAATACAATTTCCACATATACCCATGTAGGATAAAAATAGGCTTGAGTAAGGTTAACAAGGCAAACAACATCACTTGGGGCCTTGGGGAAATAAAAAATCGGTAACCTCCTAGTGGTGGTCTTCAGTGACGAACTGATACCAATCTTGGTATTGCACTAACATGTCCCCATAATGTTTGGTGATGTCTTTAGCGAAGCGGACTCTCACTTCCATGGCTTCCAGGTATATGGTTCTGAAACCTCTATCCAACTCATCCTGAATCATGCACAAAACTGTCCTAAGTTTGGCTAGACCACTGATGTAATTCTGCATTTTCTATGCGCTCATACGCAAGTCATCACTGGTGGATTCACACATCAATTGGTCTATGTACCCATCAACCTCCAGCATGACTTGGTTCTTCCTCATGGCTTGGGTGAGGGTTTTGATAGAAGGGATCATGTGTGTCCTCACTATGACATCCAGACTCCTGTACAATCATGCATAGGCAGCCTCAATGTTGGTGATGAGCGAAGGGAGTTGCTCATAGTTTGGGATAAGCATGGGAATATTTACTTTGTCTAGCTCTGCCTGCGGCTTCATCATATTGTGCAAGTAAAGCGGGGCCCCCTTGTACCTCATTGTCCATTCTAGTACACACAAAATGGCAGCATGGATGTCCTTGAGAATTTGGGTTGTATTCACACACTGCTGCTGAAACCCATATAGATGGAAAACTACTTTGTGCATGGCGACAAATATTTTATACAGTTTCGGCATGGTGGTCTCCAAAGTTGATACCTTTGCAAGTATTTCTTTCTTCATTTCTGTCATAGCAGATCCTGCGGACTGCTTTTCTCTCTACCTGGCCTCTTGCAAGTTCTTTGTCATCTGATAATTGTCTGCTATCAAGAATTTGACGAACTCATGTCTTCTACATAAGCCTGAGAATCCTTAGCCATGGAAGCTGGATTTCTTCTAGCATATGATACAATCACACTTTCTTCTATGTGCATTGGTGATGTGTGATCATCCATGAGATTATTTCTATGTGCCTATACAATCCTATGGTGTGACTTGTTGAATGACAAATGTACACATCCATCTCCAGATCATAATCAAGGAGAACACCCTCTCCTTCCTCACTGAGGACCAACTGTGATTCTGGAGGTGGCAGAGATAGTGGTGCGACCTTGGATGCTCTCAGCATGAGATCAATGTCTTTGTCTTATGGCTCTTGTTCCATCTGCATGTTCATTGCCTCAACTATTTGCTCAACCTACTGAGAAAATTCTTGAGCTTGCACCTACTTATCCCCTTATTCATTTGCTGGCTGTTATATTGTCTCAACCTATATAGGCCCAATTTTCTCTGTCAGTGTGCCTTGCCTTCCCTCCTATTCACGTTTCTTCTTTTTCCCCTTTCTCTCCTCCTAATATCTTACTTTTCTTTCATCTTCTTTTTTGTTTACTGCAACTTCCTCTCTGCATCCTCCAACCTTTTCTTATCCCTCTTCCTCTGTTATACTCTCCTTTCATGTTGTTTCCTCTTCGCCTCTATCTCTAAAGGTACTCTCTCAACAAGAGGATCTTCTTTTAACTTGTATATTTGCTCAGCCTTCGTGCTCTCATAAATCTTCCTCTTGCCCTTTGTCTTGCATTTTGTTGCTCGTCACTGCTACTATTGTTGTTGCTTCTTGTGGTGCTACTCCCTGCAGTGCTTCTTTCTATTCTACATCTATGCTCACCAGTTCGTCGAGCCTAGAGGAGTTGTAGTGATATCGCCAAGGATCTTCCTTTGACTAATGACATGCCCTGTGGATGTTTAGGTAATACACATTCGCACATTCATTATTGCATATGGAGTGGGTGTCGAACCCAAACTTCTTCAAATCCTTATCCTCGACATCTGCATCCTTTAAACTACGGATCTCATTCAACCCAATCTACAAAGGAAGAGTAGGCCATGGTGCCTTCTTCCTCTTGTGCAGTCTTGTTGATAACCCTGGGGAGATGTGATATGCAACCTCTTGCATGACCAACTTTTTTGTAGAAAACCTCGGTAGATCATGTGGATGCTTCTCCATGCCAAACATCCTGATGAAGGTGCCATCGGGTGAGGCATACCAATATGTAATGTTAGGCAATGGCTCCATCACTTCTTGGGACATGTAAGGTAGATCCTATTCGAATATCATCTTGTATAGTGGGGTGGTGAAGTGGTTAGATATCCTCGCCATGATTCCTTGGTAGTTGCACTCAGAGAGAAACTTGCAATAAATGTTGACAGCATCCTCTGATGGTGTCCATGTCCAACCCATGCCACAAAACTGTTGTGCAACACAAATTGCATCAAGAAGGTACGCGAACATAAAGAATATTTCTTTCTCATCCTCAGGTAGACTCCGGGCATTAGAAAAATGCAATTTAAACTGAAGAGCCAACATGTCAAACTAGTTCAATGGCCTTCCTTCATTTTCCAACTACTCCAGCATGACCACTCAACTCCACGGGAAGGTCTTCATGCTCTCTTGGTGATATAGGCAGCATGAAAATATGACCAAGATTCGGTAAGCCTTCCTGATTGACTCTGTTTTGTAGACCTAGTCGGGTGTCACTGTGAACTTTGATGGATATTTTACCCAATGCTTCATGATGTCTCTAGTGTTCACGTTGTTGATGAGAGTGTAGAATAGTGCATCCATGTAATTCACCAACTGCGCCAAGTGATACATCTGATTGTATCTTTCTATCCTAAAGGTGGAAAGCCATGTTCCACTGGTACTGCTTTGTGTCATCATCTCGGGATCAGTATGTGAGACAATCCAATGAGTAATATCAATGCACAGGAAGGCTGGGTACCTGCATGCAACCTTGTACAAGCTTGACTTGTGAATGTTGACATAGACTTGTTGATCTTCTAGATTTTCTTTCAAACTGCCTGCAAATATATCCTTTATTTCATGCCATGTGATCTTCATGTTCTTGTCTATGAAAAATAACATGTTTTCATAGATAGGAAAGTTCAATGGCACCTATTCAATCACATATCTAGTGCTTCTCTCTATAATATCCTTTGATCCATTTCTCTTTGAAACCATCCTCCCTGTACTGCGAAGATGTTGCTCAAAAACTGATGTACCTAGAAACAGAGAAAACACTCATGGTAAGAAAATGTTAGCTTAAAAATACAAAGCAATTCAAGGATCGATCACGAAAAAAACTAGGTAAATTCTGACAAAGATTGTGGAGTTGTGATTCTCAGAGGTGATAGACTATTAGCTGGATCTGCACATTGCATTTTTCCATATCTTAATGAGAGGTACTGATGACTGGAACTACGGAGAGCATAGTCCAGTGTGGCTTGTTCTGGACTGGAACTGTGCAATGCGCAATTTAGTTTAACTTGATGCTAGCTGGGACTTCTCATTATGAAATCCTAGTGGGAAAGACTCAAGATTGTTTCCTAGAATTGCGCAGAGTGCAGCTAGAGCTAATCACTAGCAGCCTCTATGAAATTCCTAAAGCTAAGGCAGAGCCTTGTGTTCCAAAATGTGTAGTGCAATATGAGGAGAAGCTTGATCCGAGCCAAAGCAACCCAGATCTGCCCAAGGGCAACTTGAAAACGAGTAGATCTGAATGCATGAGAAAATGGTGGTGAAAATATGAGTGAATGGTCATGCATGCAATTAGAGCAAGTGCAAAAATTAGTCAAACAGACAAACAATGAAGCTTGCAGGGAGATTTGTCGCAACGACGATCGTTAGTGCAAAAATGGGGTTATGCATGTGACCTTAAGAAAGGAAATGAAGTACTTGAAACAACACTTCTACAAGTTAAAACAAACTAAAATTCCAGTGGGCATTCAATAAAACATGCAAAAAAAACACTCGCACAAGCCAAGGAAACAAAAGTGATAGAAAAAGTAGCAAAAGACTTGAAAAGCAAAACTTACCCAAAAAAGTTGTGTCAGTGGTGCCGAAGGTTCCTAGATTTCTCGAGAATTCTAGAGATCCAATATCGAATGTGAAAATGAGCTTTGGTAGCATTAGCTAAATATATTTGATCGATTTAGGGTTTATGACGTGCATGCCAAAAATATAGGAAAAAGTGACAAGTGGCGGTAGTTTCTAAAATTAGCTCAAGTGTAACTCCCACTACTCAAAATAGATCCCTATTTTTTAGGGCTGCATTTTTCTTTTCTATTTTTTCGTTTTCAAGAAAGGATATCATTAATGAATGGAGAAATTGTGCAATTGTAGAGGGAACCAAGCAACTCACTAACACATACATCGGACAACATCTGAGAGAATTCTTCTACGCAAGTCCTGGGTTGAGTGGCTCTAGCTGCTTCTCATGTTCTATGTAGTTTTCCAGTTGAAGACAGGTTGTCAAATGGCTTTGTGTAGTTATGGAGCCTAGGCTCACTGCTGATCTATGCAATTCTTGGGATCAAGACACATTGCTCGTCTGCTCTGTGTAATTCTTGATAGAAATGGTTGTTGCCCTCTAGGGTTGCGCAGTTTGCCTTGGCAATGCAGGGACTGGATCAACCAAGTCATGTGGGGTCAGCTTGTAGTTAGAAAGCAAATAAAGTAAGTGAACACAAGCTACAAGGCAACAGAGAAATTCCAATGAAAGCATAAGTACCTTAGCAATGCAAGACATGCTGCTAAGGTTTTAGGAGGGAGGATCCAAAACAAAGCGAGGGAAAAAATTTGGAGTGTGGTTGTAAATGCTACAACAAAAACCTATTCCCATAGAATAATGTATTTATTGTTATTCTTTGTGGTATGAACCCTTCTCCCTTTTCTTGCAATATGGGTACAAGGAAAATGATATCCTTATTTCAATTCCTCACAGGGAAAAATTTTATAGCGTTAACCTTCATCTTGTCAATATACTGAAACATGAAGAGCTTCTACTGATCTTGTCTTTAAATAAATACCACAGGTACTCATGCAACCCTGAGCTTAGTTACAATTGAGGAGGTTTTAGAATTTAATGCCTCTTTCTCTTATTTGAATATTTACTGTGGGTTTTAGGTTCTCAACACCTTTCGTTTTCTTACCAGGTTAAATTGTGGTGAATCCATGGAATCTCACTGGGTGCAACAAAGCATTATTTACACTTTGCATACACTTTTTACTCATGTGATATCATGTGCATGAAATTAGGGTTAAATAATTAGGACAAAAAATTAACAAGGGATACAATCCTCTTCCCTTTTTATTTAAATATCTTGGAGATTATGTATAAGTTTCTTAGTGGCCTTCCATGGTTTCTTACATGGCTCATTCTACAGGCAGATTAAATTTATAATATTGCTTCCTTTTCATCCGAACACTTGAAGCCTTACGGTGTTTAGGGTTTAAGATGGAATAGTTTATTGTTTGAAATTTGTATATATGCATATGATCTCATGTAAACATTTTGCAAACTTTTTTTTAAATTATTAAAAGGCTCAATTGTTGGCATTATGACACAAGTTTGGCACTATGACACAGGTGTTGGCACTATGACACAGGTGTTGTCCTTGATGGCAGCTCACTCAAATGACAGATCACAGTTTAGGCTCTCAGAATGAAGGAAAAAGAGATATACGCAGGTTCCTCTTAACCAAGTTGTGTATACATGTAGGATCACCGATCAAAAGACACGTATGTGTATGCACGCACTTTCATGCAAGGAAAGGCGTATATATGTGGGAAAACTTGTTTTTAGTCCATGGTATTTGGACCTATGGTTTTGGACCATGGTATCTCGTCTGATGTGTTGAACCCAGGTATTGGGTCCCAAGTTTTGGTTCTAAGTGGTTTTGGACCATGGTATTGGGTAAGGCCTAAGACTATAAAAGGGGAAGGAGATCATTAGGCAAAGGCACTCAAGGATTGATTATATTATGAAGAGCAAGATCTAGAATACTAGTCATTGGGTTATGGTGCATAGCTGGATTTGAATCAAGGAGGAACTTGAGCGTAAGGAGAAGGATAAGTTCTATTGATGGGTCAAGATCTTAAGGCTTGAAGAGAAGTATCATTGTGTGATGTTGATTTGTTATATTTGGTGCATGAATTGATCTATAAATCTGATGATCTAGGTATTACTGATTTATGAATAACTAAAAAGGGTAAGATTATCTTTTAAATATCTGTACGCAGGTTTAGCGTAGCAAAGGTGCGTATACACGCTGGTTCGGTGATTCAAAATAGCGTATACGTAGGCTGGCCTTAATACAACAACGTTTGCATGCAGGTTCTACATATTGAAGTAGTGTACGTCTCATGAAATATGTTTTAGCTACTTCTGTTTATTGCTACAGTGTTCTGGGTTTAGGATTGGCTTCTAGTTACTGTTACTATATTCTAGTTACAACTTTCAGAGAAGTGATTGTTTGATTTAGTTTTGATTGGTGCAAAGGAGATTGGTTGATGCAGATGTATTTGATGTTTGATTATTGTTATTGATGGATCCAGTTTGAAAATTTATGAAACGTGGTCCCTGGAAGAAAAGAGAAGGTTGTCGCCTTCTGTAGGCCAACACCTACGTACTAGTACATCAGCTAGTACAAGAGCTAAGGGGTTTGTAGCTCCCTTCCAGGAGAGTCTGGAGAACGAGAGAAGGTTGTAGCCTTCTACAGGTAGAGACCTATGTACTAGTATAAGACTCCATTAGTACAGAACCATTGTAAAAGGAAGTTTCTTATTAAAGGAAGATAGAGACGAATTGCAGCAAGTGGTTTTCACCCACATTGGGTTTCGACCTTATATCTTGTGTTCTTGTGTGTGACTATTTTCTCTGTTTTACTATACTTGGTTACTGTTTATATGCTTATGATGCAAAGATTAATGATCAACATCTGAAGAATAAATTAAATTATAAATCTGCAGGTTATACGCTAGTTTCCTTAACTACAGTTGCATATATACGCAGTTTTAACTAATTGAAGTAGCGTATACAAATCTGATTGTGAAATGAAAAATAATTGACTTGATAATAATGATTCACCCCCACCTCTCAGTATTATTTCCAACAATTGGAATCAGAGCAAGCACTTCAGAAGAAGCTTGATCGCTTGAAGGGAGATCTATCATCATGAGAAACTATGAAAAGGAGGCATCCATTAGGCCACCAATCTTTGATGGGAGCAACTTCATCTATTGGAAGGTAAGAAACACAACCTATCTTCAATCTCTTGGTACAAAATTTTGGGATATCATGGAAGGAGGATACACATTTCCATCAGTGACTCCTACAGATACGGTTGGTAAAAAGAAGTATGAAACAAATGCAAAGGCTGTCAATACTCTATTGAGGACTCTATATCAACACTATATTGTCAAGGTTATGCAGCTCAAAACTTCCAAGGAAATATGGGACAAGATCATTCTAAGTTATGAAGGAGATGATCAGGTAAAACATGCAAAATTACAATCTCTCAGAATTCAATATGAAACTCTTAGAATGAAAAATGATGAAAGTGTGGCTAATTATTTCCTACGTACATATGAGATTGTTAATCGCATGAAAAAATTGGGTGAAGAGATAAAAGAAGTTACTTTAGTTGAAAAGGTTCTAAGATGTTTGTCTTCTAAGTTTGAATCAAAAGTTTCTGCCATAGAAGAGAAGCAGAATCTTCAGAGTATTACTATGTCACAACTGCACGAAATCCTAACTGCTTTTGAAATGAGAAAAGGGGGACCATCAGACAGGAGAGAAGCCACATTCAAATCTTCAGGAAAAGAAGAATACAATGAGTCAGGGCACACGTCAGAAGGAGAGGAGGAATCAAACTTTGTCAAGAACCTTCAACGGGGTTCTGAAAGATTGAGAGGTAAGCTACCTTTCAAATGTTTTTCTTGTGGAAGAGTCGGTCACTATGCAGCCAAATGTCCTCATAAAGATAAGCTTGATAAAGGTAAGGAACCAGTTAAATGGAGCAGGAAACAGAACGTAAGTAAGAAGAGTTATTATACACATGAAGATAGCGATGGAATTTCAAACAGTAATGAAGATGAACATGGTAATGATTATGGACTTTTGATGGCTTTTAAAGATGATGATTTCTTGGATGCTATAGATGAAGATGATCTGTACGAAGAAATTTCTAAACTTAAAATCTGTTTAGAAGAAAAGAGTATGATCATAGATATTCTGACATTCCAACTTGCTGAACGGGAAAAACACGATGAAAAGTTAGAATGTGAAATTGTGGGACTTAGAAAAAATATTGAGAAAACAAAAGCTCTTAATCTTAGATTTGCTAAAGGATCTGAAAATTTAGATGATATTATCAAAGTGCAACATTCTCCTCTAATCAAGACAGGTCTTGGATATATTGAAGAAGCATCTCAAGCACAGAAGCCATCCACCTCCAAAAGTTATCTTGATGCAGCAAGGAGAAGTGAACAGGTTGAAAATTGTCAGAAAAGGCATAAGGCAGATCACCAGGTAAATCATGGTCAATATACTTCAAAGATGAACATAGATCACCAAGTAAATCAGGGTCAATCTACTTCAAGGATGAACAGAAGCTACAACCAACCGCAGGTAAATCATTCTCAATTTGCCTCAAGAATGAATGTCAATGGAAACTATAGTCACTGGATGGTAGGTTTGATAATTGCAGGAATTTCGTCAATGGCCAATATTTCTCTTGTCACAACTTTGGACACAAAGCTGCTCAATGTGTTGCCTACAAGACCATCATGACTAGAGAAGCACGAAATCAAAGGAGTGTGACTGGGCTCATGAAAAGGACCTACAATAACTTTTATGCTCTTGAAAATGAAATAGAATGTTTTATTTGTAACAACTTTAGTCATGAAGATTCTAAATGCAGGAGTAGGTTTTGGCAAACATCTCAGAAGGAGAAAGTTTCATTGGGTCCCAAGACATGGAGAAAGAAAGAACTACAACCAGAAAGATGTGGTATAGCCTTATATGCGGAAGGATAGGAAAATCAATGGTACATCGACAGTGGATGCTCGAAACATATGACAGGTGATAAAGAGAAACTTCAGTCATATAGTTCCTTAGAAAAGGAAAGGATGGTCTCATTTGGAAATGACACCCCTACACTCATAAAAGTTAAAGGTTATTTACTTTTGAAAGAAAAAGTCAAAGCTGGAAATGTTATGTATGTTGATGGCTTAAAGCATAATCTATTGAGTGTTAGTCAAATGTGCGATCAAGGGAATGAGGTAATATTTCGATCAAATGGATGTATTGTTCGCGAGCTTGATACATGAGAAACAATGATCAAAGGCATAATAACTCCAAATAATTTATACATACTTAAGGGAGGACAACAACAATGCTATCTAAGAAAGGATTATGAACACTGGCTATGGCACAGAAGATTGGGGCATCTAAGCTTCCCTCAGATAAGGAAAGCATGAAAATATCAGGTTGTTCATGATCTTCCTGACATCAAAATTCCAGACAATACACTATGAAAATCATGTCAGTTTGGTAGGCAAACTAGAACCCATTTCCATGAGAATGAAGGATCAACTAGTAAGCCACTTGAACTTGTCCATACTAATTTATGTGGTCCATCAAGGAAAAAGTCACCTCGTGGAGAAGAATACTTTATATTGTTCATTGATGACTTTTCTAGGATGTGTTGGATAGGACTTCTGAAGCATAAAGATGAAACTTTCGAAAAGTTCAAAGCTTTCAAAGCCTTGGTTGAAAATGAATCAGATCGCAGAATCAAATGCCTCAAGTTTGATCGAGGAGGGGAATTTACCTCGGATGAATTTTTTGACTCTTGTTAAGAACATGGAATAAGAAGGGAATTCTCTACTTCTCAGCAAAATAGAGTAGTGGAAAGGATGAATAGAACGGTTCAATAAATGGCTCGTGCTCTGCTTGATGAGTCTGGAACTCCCGCAACCTTTTGGGGTGAATCTGCATTTGTTTCCATTACTATTCTCAACAAAACAAACATCCGTGTAAACAACACTCAAACTCCTCATGAACTTTGGTATGGTAAGACTCCTATGGTAAAATACTTCAAAATTTTTGGAAGAAAATGTTACATCAAAAGCACTGATGAAAACCTTGGCAAGTTTGAACCTAGAGCAGATGAAGGCATTCTCCTTGGTTACTCTTCTTGAAGTAAAGGATATAAGTGTTACAATAAAAGACTTGGAAATTTTTTTGAGAGTGTTAGTGTCAGTATCTCCATCCCTCCATTAGAGATCAAATTCTCTTGTTGCATTGTATATTAGGTGTCTCACTTGGTCAGCTGCATTCCATTAGGAGCATGGATCATCTGATGGTAGTGGCTTCTCCTACAGTTTCCCTCATGTCATTTACCTGCTGGCTCATGTTTACTCATTAATATCATGTACTGTCACTTTTTGTCTTAAAAATTGCGAAAGTCTTTTCTAAAGGCTTTCATTGTCATTTAGGTCTAGGGTTTCACTTAATTCAGTCCGTAAAATGTCTAATAATCCCAGCACGCACATGAGGGAGTTTCAAATAAGATTTCATTGTAAAAATTTCATCGTAATAATGCTCGATCATGACTTTTCTTCAAAACTCTGTTTTGAAGAAAAATCGTCAATTACGTCTTTTGTAATAAATGCCATGTAATTTAAAAAAAAATTCAGTTGTCAAATTCTTCAGGTGCATCCCTGGTCACCTTTTCCAAATTCCATGATCGCTCTTGCCCTCTTCAACACCTCACATGTCTATTCCTTCCATCTCACTCAAATTTAAGTGCCAAAACGATTTCCTACCTTGCCCCATTGAGATCTCTGTAGGACTGAGCCTCAATCCTCGCACTCAAAATCTATCCTTCCATCTGAGCCAACAAAAATCCATTTGATCAAATCAAACTCTCTTGCACAGATACCTAGCCTAAGATCAGAAGATATTTCAGTCATATCAAGCCATCATCGATCATTATTTGCTGAGATTGACCCGGAGAGATCCCTCTCCTGACCTGGTAGGGCTAGCTACCAGGCTGAGCGTGGTTTGATGTTGGCCCTGGATCATACCTTTTCAGCCTAAGGTAAATCTAGGCACTAATAGAGAGTATTGATGTAGTGGTTGATGAAGCAGGAAACAATCCAAGGCAGGTAAAATCCAAAGATTTCGAAGATGATGAGGACTATCCTTCAACATAAAATTAGATTAATGATGAAGAAGAAACCTATGAGGCACCATAAGAATATATAAAGGTAGAAGAAAAGAATCCATCCAAGTACGTCCAAAAGAATCATCTAGAGACTCAAATTTTGGGACATAAAGAGGCAGATGTAAAAACAAGAAGAACTATTTCAGAAGCTTCAAGCTATCTAGCATTACTCTCCTCCATTGAACCACGAAATGTAAGTGAAGCATGCAAAGATGAATGCTTGGTCAAGGCCATGAATGAAGAACTTGAGCAGATTGAAAAGAGTAACACTTGGGAGTTGGTTCCTAGAACAAATGATAAGAATGTCATAGGAACACAATGGATATTCAAAAACAAGCTAAATGAAAATGGAGATATTATTAGAAACAAGGCAAGACTTGTTTGTAAAGGGTATGCTCAACAAGAAGGTATAGACTTTGAAGAAATTTTTGCACCAGTTGCTAGACTTGATGCCATAAGAATGTTCCTTTCTCTTTCTAGCTTTCAGGAGTTCAAAGTATATCAAATGGATGTGAAATTTGCCTTTCTAAATGGAGACTTAGAAGAAGAAGTGTACATTGAGTAACCAGATCGATTCATTCTTGGAAATGATCCAAAACTTGTATGCAGACTCAAAAAGGCTCTCTATGGCCTTAAATAGGCTCCAAGGGCTTGGTATTATCGTTTGGACAAGTACCTCCATCAACACGATTTTTCAAGAGGATCAAAAGATAGCAATCTATATATAAAATTTGACAATGATAAATTGCTAATACTTGTTGTGTGTGTTGATGATATCATCTTTGGTAGCAATGAAGAAGCCATGAGTCAAAACTTTGCCTTGGTAATGCAGAAAGAATTTGAAATGTCCCTCCTTGGTGAGCTCACATATTTTCTTGGTTTACAAGTCCAACAAAACAAAAATAGTATCTTTCTATCACAAAGCAAGTACCTCAAGCAGATCTTAAAGAAATATGGGATGGAGGATTCAAAACCAGTATCTACCCCTATGGTAACAGGATGTAGCCTCAGCGCAAATGATGAATCAGCAGCAATACATCAACCAACCTATAGATCCATGATTGGTAGTCTGCTCTATCTGACAGGTACCCGACCAGACATCATGCATGTAGTGGGAATAGTTGGAAGATTCCAGGCAAATCCAAAGGAAGCACACCTTTAGGCAGTTAAGAGGATTTTCAAATATCTTCAAGGAAAACAGAACTATGGCTTATGGTATCCTAGAGACACAGATCTCACACTTCATGCATATACAGATGTAGATTGGGCAGGAAGCGTGGATGACAGAAAAAGAACTAGTGGCGGTGCATTCTTTATGGGATCCAGATTAGTATCTTGGTTCAGCAAGAAACAAAGTTCAATTGCATTATATACAGCTGAAGCAGAATATGTGGTTTTTGCATCTTGTTGCATGCAACTCCTTTGGATGATGCAAACATTGCAAGACATTGAAATCACTTGTACTCCACCTATCTCCATTTTTTGTGATAATACAAGTGCAATTAGTATTTCAAAGAATCCAGTCATGCATTCAAAGACCAAGAACATACCTATCAAATATCATTTTCTCTGGGAACAAGTGCTTGAACAAAAGGTTAAATTGAAGTATGTTCCCTCCAAGGAACAGGTTGCTAAAATATTCACCAAACCATTGACCAGGGAGACATTTCAATAACTCAGATAGTAGCTCAGAGTATTCGATGCATCATCTTACTGTTGACACTTATATGGTTAAGAGAACAATGGATGTACACGAGTTTCATAAAGTGTATCTGTGTACATATGCCGATTTCTGTGGATACAATCGCGTATATGTTGGTTTGAAGACAAACAGTGGGCTAGACTCAGAATGAAGAAATTCTAATATGAGTTTGACAGAGACCATCTGGCACAGGTTCAAGGGGAGCATATACTTCTAATAATGCATTGTTGGCATTATCTTAGAATATCTTGGTTCTATTTCACAACTGTTTTTGCTTCAGATGGAATAGGTGTAGAGGGAGATCATGGTTGCTATTTTGGATGATGATTGACATATGTTGTTGATGATAGTTGTTGATGACTATCATAGTCTTATCTAAGATATTTAGTCTCTATTTCATGTACTTATTTTATTATCAAGGTCATGTAATGTCCTATTTTGGTTTCCCCACTATTCCTGGGATGGATGATGTAATGATTCTTGTTTATCATGTGTAAAATTTTGGTATATGCCCACCTGGTTGGGAGATGGATGTATGTATAGAGTTTTTGGTGATAGGAAGGTCATTTATGATCTATAGAGTCATTTTCTTTCTTGTAGAACATCTTTTTGCAGACCTTGCCTATAGTCAGGGGGAGCATGGACAGCACAACAGAGTGGAGATTTCATCATGTACTTAGGGGGAGCATAACCCTTTTCCCTTGATGACAAAGGGGGAGAATGACTTTGAGTGACTTGGGGTTGTCATCAAGTCCAAAGGGGGAGATTGTTGGCACTATGACACAGGTGTTGGCACTATGACAGAAGTGTTGTCCTTGATGGCAACTCACTCAAATGACAGATCATAGTTTAGTCTCTCAGAACGAAGGAAAAAGAGATATACGCAGGTTCCTCTTAACCAAGTCGCGTATACACGCGGGATCGCCGATCAAAAGATGCGTATGCGTATGCACGCACTTTCATGCAAGGAAAAGCACGTACATGTGGGAAAACTTGTTTTTAGTCCATGGAAATTAGTCCTTGGTATTTGGATGTATGGTTTTGGACCATGGTATCTCGTCCGATGTGTTGAACCTAGGTATTGGGTCCCAATTTTTGGTTCTAAGTGGTTTTGGACCATGGTATTGAGTAAGGCCTAATACTATAAAAGGGGAAGGAGATCATTAGGCAAAGGCACTCAAGTATTGAATATCTTATGAAGAGCAAGATCTAGAATACTGGTCATTGGGTTATGGTGCATAGCTGGATCTGAATCAAGGAGGAACCTGATCACAAGGAGAAGGATAAGTTCTATTGATGGGTCAAGATCTTAAGGCTTGAAGAGAAGTATCTTTGTGTGATTTTGATCTGTTATATTTGGCACATGACTTGATCTATAAATCTGATGATCTAGGTATTACTGATGTCTGAATAACTGAAAGGGTAAGATTATCTTTTAAATATATGTACGCAGGTTCAACGTAGCAAAGGTGCGTATACACACTGGTTCGGTAATTCAAAATAGCATATACGCAGGTTGGCCTTAATACAGTAGCATATGCATGCAGGTTCTACATATTGAAGTAGCGTACGTCTCATGAAATATGTTTTAGCTACTTTTGTTTATTGCTGCAGTGTTCTGGGTTCAGGATTGGCTTCTGGTTATTGTTACTGTATTCTGGTTATAGCTTTCAGAGAAGTGATTGTTTGATTCAGTTCTGATTGGTGCAAAGGATATTGGTTGATGCAGATGTATTTGATGTTTGAATATTGTTATTGACGGATCCAGTCTAAAAATTTATGAAACATGGTCCCTGGAAGAAAAGAGAAGGTTGTCACCTTCTGTAGGCTAGCACCTACGTACTAGTACATCAGCTAGGACAAGAGCTAAGGGGGTTGTAGCTCCCTTCCAGGAGAGTCTGGAGAATAAGAGAAGGTTTTAGCCTTCTGTAGGTAGAAGCCTGCGTACTGGTATAAGACTACGCTAGTACAGAACCATTATAAAAATAAGTTTCTTATTAAAAGAAGATAGAGACGAATTGCAGCAAGTGGCTTTCACCCACATTGGGTTTCCACCTTATATCTTGTGTTCTTGTGTGTGATTGTCTACTTTGTCTTACTATACCTGGTTACTGTTTATATGGTTCTGATGCACAGATTAATGATCAACATCTGAAGAATAAATTAAATTATAAGTCTGCAGGTTATATGCTAGTTTCCTTAACTACAGTTGTGTATATACGCAGTTTTAACTAACTGAGGTAGTGTATACAAATCTGATTGTGAAATGAAAAATAATTGACTTGATAATACTAATTCACCTCGCCTTTCAGTATTATTTCCAACATCAACCACCAATTTTATCTTCGAGGGTTTATCTCTAAGCCCTTAGGAGTATTTATCTATTCAAAACCATTATATAAGGTTACTATTTGCAATTACTGGACTATTGAAATTCTTCACATTTTTGTAATTGGAAAGTATAAATTTTCTTGGCTTTTCTTCTTGGGTACATAAATATTTATCATTCATATATAAATAATTGTTCTACAATTTTCTTTCATTGTGTTCCTGATCTATATACAGATATAATATTTTATTTTTTCTTCAGGAACGTAACACTTAGTAAAATAGACTCTATGTAACTAGAATCTTGATTTTACACTAAGTATCTTGGAAAACCTTACTTCACATAATACACTAAGTAATGGGAAACTGTATTCAGTTCTATGTTTCCTACCCTTCTCATGCTCAAAGATGACACCGTGAGACCCTAATAGTGATACATTAGTATTTGGGATTCATGTGTCTAACTTGGGTATAAACCGTGGAACTTACCCTACTAATGTTAATAGCTATGAAAATGATTTTAATCATACATTCCATAATAAAGACAATATTATTTAAGAACAATCTTTTATCATTCAACTAGAGTTATATTTCTTGCATCTATGCTTTTTAACAAAGAAGCTTCTCCTATTTCTAGAGATAACCCTACTTTGACCTTCACCTGTAGTCACAAGTCTCCTAACTTGGACATTGTTCTTGTCTCCTGTCTATATGGAACATAGAGTCAGTCAAAAAACATTCTTCTACATTAAACTTATTCTTGGATCCTTATTTAACTTTTCATTTGCAAATAAACATCAACCACATAACTTATATTGGTCACACGAAAAGTTACATACTTGTTGAAATAGTTTAAGAAATTAGCCAAAGGCTTCTGTATTTCTCTCGACCTTGATCTAACTTTCTTGTTCAATTCCCCCGATATCTCCCTCTATCTATCAAGTAAAACCAGGAAGAATGATGATTGTAATTATTTACCTCAACAACCCTTTATAGCTTCTCATAGCCATTTTTCTTTGGGTTTACAATTCTTTCTCTCTGAGTAGTAATGATACTACACTTATCTCCCACAATATCCTGATAAGGTTCCACCATGGGGTATTTCTCTCCCACCCTGTTACTAAAAGGTGGTCTATGTTCTCTCTCAAAATTTCTCTCTTTTCTTGGTTCCTCGTCTAGAATCTTATGAAAAAGAAAATGTCAGCAAGAGGATTTTTCCTTCTTCCATTTTTTTTTTGCCTCTTTCAACATAGATAACTTCAACTATTTTTTCCTGATAGTTAGGGGTTAATCTCTCATGTTATCCTCTTAACTTATTTCTAAGAGGATTAATATTCTATCATAAATTCTCGTTCATTACCATTTTTATTTTATGAAAATAAAACATTATTACATCACATTTATTTTGCTTTTCTCAACCCAAAAATCAATAAAATAACAAAATATGTCTTTCCAAGGCTATTAAATCTCCCCTCCCATTAAAAGGGGGCACCTTCCTCACTATTTTCCAACATTTATCCTTCATAAAAACATCATAGAATATTTTTTTAGTTTCATATCCGATTTCCCAGGTGGCCTCTTTAGGCCCAAAGTTCTTCCATTTCACTTTAGTTTAGGCAGTGGCTTGATTCCATAGTATAATATTCCTTCTATCCAAAATTTGCAGTGGTTTGACCTACAATTATCATTCTAGTTCAACTTGTACAACATGGCAATCAGTTACATGAATGAGGTCATGTACATATTTTTTTTACATAGATAGATGAAACACATTATGACTTTTAATACGAGTTGGTAATGCCATCTGGTAAGCCATTACCCCACCCTAGCCAATATTTCAAATAGCCCACAAAACCAAGGATCTTATTTAGAAAAACCCCCCATATTTAAGTAACTCTTCTTAGGTCTTAATTTAACATAAACATGTTCGTCTTCTTTGAACTCCTTATGTGTTACCTTTAAATTTCCATAACTTTTCTACCTATCTTGAGTTGTTTTTAAGTTTTGTATGATCCTCTTAATCATTTCTTCTATTTCTTGTAATTGGTTTGGTCCTAGCATAAGTTTGTCTTATGGATGACACTAATTCAGGGGAATATGGAACTTCCTCCCATACAAAGCTTTAAAGGGGCTCATCTTAAGTGATGCATGATACCCATTGTTATAGAAAAGCCTCACCAAACATGAATAATCTTCCCACTTGGTAGGCTGATTCATAAGATACATACGTAACATGTCTTCCATTTCTTGATTAATTAAAGTTCCATTTTCCATTAGTTTTAGGGTTAGTATGTAGTGTTGAGACTCAGTTGTGTGCCTATTCTTGCAAATGAGGCTTTCCAAAAATTCGAGGTTAACTTCGTGTCTCTGTCTGATATTGTTTTCTTGGGTATACCATGTAGTTAACAAATTTCTTTCATAAAACCTCTACCACTTTTGCAGCCTTGTAGGTGGACAATACTGGAATAAAATGGGTAACTTTAGTTATTTTTTCCACCACTAGCATAACTGAATCATGTTTCTTCAAGTTTCTATGTAATCCAATTATGAAGTCCAATGCTATCACTTTCCATTTACATTTAGGTATAGGTATAGGTTTCAACAATCCTGCTGGATGTTGGTGCTTCTCCTCTAGAAATTGACAATCTTGATGCCTAGCTAAATATTCTTCAACATCTCTCTTCATCCTAGGGCAGGAATTTCCTTCTTAAGTGCATAAATAATTTTCTCATATCCTAGGTGTGCTCGATATGAATTTTTATGATATTCATTTGATATTACTCATTTGATTTCATTATCATTCTGAACGTAAAGTATCGTTGAATGCATGAATATGGGTCACACTTTTGGGCCAAATGCGATGATGAAATTTCAATTTTTTTTCTCTTTTATCGAATTGCAACCTTCAAAATTCATATAAGATTTTTAGTTTTAATTCAAAGTAAAAAAACATGTAGAAAATTATGCTTTTGTCCTAATGATATTTTTTGTAAAAAAGATAGCTTCACATAATCTCTCAAGTTTCCATTAAATGCAATATTTGTCCTTAATTTTCGCACATATTAAGAGGCATGTGTGTGTTCACGTAACATAACTTAGTCTAAATTGTGTAATTTAAATGAGAATGAGAATGATACACACACACACACACACACACACATATATATATATATATATATATATATATATATATATATATATATATATATATATATATATATATATATATATATATATATATACATATGAGAATGATCTACACAGAGAGAACTAAGTTTTTCATATTACAAATTTAGTTTGTTATGCAAAATTGTATTTTTTTAATATTTTTCGAAGTTGGTGAAGTAATATTTCAATTTCATTTTGGAGACACGTGTTCACATAATATTTTTTTTCCAATCTTTAAATAAATTAAAAAATCAAGAGAACCCTTTTGAAGAGGACTCAAACAAAGATAGTGCTAGTTTTTGAAAAAATTTCATTGTGTATATTTTATGTTATTGATTTTCTATTAAGCCCCTTTGAAACTGTCCAAAAAGATTTCAAGATTTATGTTTAAAATAAATTAGATGAAAAATATCATATTAATTTGAATGTGTCAAATTCATATGTCATTGGATAGAGGATTATTTCACCAATCTAACATGATCAAATATGCCACTTAAGGCCAAATTGTCCCCTAAATCTGCTAGGGTGCAAAATGGGGTTGTAGAGAAATCTGTAGAAAGGGTGTTGAAATTGTGATTTTAAACCTCAGAAGCTCGATCGAACACTTAAATATAAAATTCAAATAGCTCGGTAGAGATATTTTAAATCCAAATAGCTCGATTGAGCTATTTTTTAGCATTGGAGGAGCTCGATTGAGCACTTAAAAATGGCTCGATCGAGCCCTTAAACTACTTGATCGAGCCCTCTTCTTTTTCACCTAAACACAACATCTCTTGCCAAAAAGTGTAACCCAACTCCATGCTATCACCTGTCTGTTCTTGTATACCAAAGTTCCCTCTTGAATCATTTCATACCTTATTTTCTCTTTTTGCACATTTTCGCCCCTCGAATTATTACAAATAATATCATAAGGCTGATATTTTAATGTTGTTGTGTTTATCAACTCAAGAAAATTTGTTTTACTTTTTCTCAATGTTATTCACATAAATGTTCTAGACTTCAACTCAATGCATCCATCACTAGTTCTCTCTCCCCTTTAGATTCTTGATATCAAAATCATAATCACTTAGGAACACCATCCATCTAGCTTGCTTGTCATTTATATCAGTTTGGATAAAAATTATTTCATACATAAGTGATCTATAATTAGAGTGATTTTTTTTTCCAATTACGTAATATCTCCACATTTTTAAAGCGTGAATAACCACTTCCAACTCTAAATCATAAATTACATACTTCGTTTTGTGTTCCTTTAATTTCCAGGACTCATAAGCTATTGCATTCCCTCTTACATTAAAACTTCCTTAAGGCGTTCTAAATAGGCATCCGTACATACAACAAATTATTTATTTGGATTTTTTAGTTTTAGGACTAGCGGTAATGTCAGACAGTGTTTTACGTTTTTCTTTGCACCTTTGCGTCCACACAAATTTAACACCCTTCTTTTACAAGGAATTTATGGTGTGCGCTATTTTGGAAAATCCTTTTATAAAACTGCAGTAATACCCAATATTTCCCATAAGTGATCTTATATCATCCACATGTTTTAGAACTGGGAAATCAAGGATAGTCCTCACCATTTTAGGGTCTTCCATTATGCCTTCTTTTGATATGACATGTCCAAGATATTGTACCTTGTCTTGGAAAAATTTTCACTTTTAAAATTTAGCATATAACCGGTGTTCATGCAGGGTCTGCAATACTGTTTATGGGTGTTATTTGTGTTCTTATGGGCCTTGAAACATATTAATATACAGTCTATTAATATTAATAAAAACTTATCCAATAACTTGTTGAGTACATTTTCATCAAAAACATGAAGGCAGTGGGTGTGTTAGTAAGTCTAACGAGTAACTATTTAAACTTGTAATGGCCATAGTTTGTGTGGAACACCAGTTTTGGTATGTACTCCTTTTTAATCTTCAGTTGGTGATAACCATAACTAATACCTATTTTTTAAAATATAGTTACTCCTCTTATTTAATCGAATAAATCATATATCTTTGGAAGGGGGTACTTATTCTTAATAGTTAGCTTATTTAGTTGTGATTAATCTATGTGCAATCTAAAAGTTTCATTTTTTTTCTTGGCAAAAGGGACTGGTGCACCCAATGGTGACACAGTGGGTCACATATATCTATTACTAAGCATCTCATATAACTGCATTTTTAATTCCATAAAATTTGGTATAATTATTCGATAAGGATCCTTTGACACCTAAGCTTCCCTTGGTATTAATTCTATGGAGAAATCTATCTCCCTTTCTCACGGTAGACCTAGGATTTCCTATGTAAATACATCTAGATAGTCTTGAATAACCTCCAACTCATTTAAAAATTTACCCATTTTATTCAAAGAATGATCCTCCACTTGCATGGAAAAAAGTTGAAATCCTTTCCTTGCAGCCCTTTTCAAGTGTACTTCAGATATTTGTTGTACATATACATGCTTGGTTGTGCCCCTTATGACTTTCACTTCCTCATTTTCAGTTGTGCAGGTCAGAGTTTTATCTAGGAAATTTACGACTGCTATGTGTCCCTCTAACCAATCAATTCCTATCAAAACATCATATGAGCCCAACGGTAGAATATTCAATTCTATAGTGGTTTGAACTCCATTTAAGGACACTAGATACATTCTTATCCATATTGCAACTTTTCTCTTTGTTCCCATGGTTGGTTGAACCAAACACATATTCAAATTTTCTACCACGTAGGGCCTAATGTAATTTAGACTAGCGTTGGCATCTATTAATACATAAATAGATTGGTTAAGAATAGTACCTTCAATTATCCATTGGATTGATGCTCTACTTTGCATCCACCCAATGTTGTGTTAATATGTGATATGTTTCTAGAACATCATTAATTGTAGAGTCTTCCTGAAAGTGTTTTATATTTTGAATAGATGGGGTGTTGTAAGGAAAATTCTACAATAAATGGGGTTCTTTGCAACCCCAACATCTTAGCGCCTCCCTCTCCTTACCATTTTCTCCTTTACCATCTTTTTCTTGTTTAGAATCATCTTGGGTTTGGCTTTATGTTTTGACTACCTGACTATTTTTCTTGAAACAATTTTGGTTCTTATTACTTTTTCTAGGATGTTCAAATGGCCCATACTTACCACATGTTCCTCCTTGAGTAATTTGGTCCTTTTTATTGTTGGACCAAGATTTCAGATTTTTGTTTTTCTACTTGGCCTACTGATAGCTTTTTCAAGCCTTCCTAATTACCTCGTCCATGATTTTTTGGTTATCATACTTGATCCTCTCCTTGAATGAGGGTGGAAGACAACTTAAGATTTTTTCTATTTTTTCCTTCTCGTCTTCAAGCTATGGAGCATGGCATAATAAACGAGTAAATTTTCTAACCAACTCATCCATTGTAATTTTCACTAGTTTCAAGACATGGAACTATTTTTCCTTTTCATTAAAGTATTGTTCTATTAAATTTTTTTCCTTAAACAAACCTTGAAATTCCCCCCAATCAACCACCTTCCCTTTGAGATTATGGAATTTCCTCATTTCTTCCCACCACGGGGAAACCTCCCCTTGTAATTGATAAGAAGCCAACTTGGCATTTAAGTCGGTGGAGTAGTAATATACTTGAACATATCTATTAATATTAAACAACCTCGCCTCAAAATCCTCCTGAATTTCCCCATCGAATGTTGGGGGTCAAATATTTCTAAATTCTCTATGTAATTCTATTTTAGGTCTTTTCTTTGATTTCAACTGCATTGTTGAGTAACTATGTTCCTTTGCACTTTTTTACCCTTCCTCCTAACTTTATACAACATTTTAATTTTTTTTTCTTATATAGGATTCACCCTGGTTCTCTTCATTCCTCACTGTTCCATAGTCTTGGCATTTGACTTTTCCATTAAATTTTTGAAGAGAAACTCTTTATTTGGACTATGCTTCAGTAGCTATTCATTTACTGCTCACAAGTTTACTAATTATGCGTGTAAATTCTTCATCATTTCTAACAATTCCTTGCTATGTATTTTCCCCTGTTGTCGTAAATGTACATAAAGTTAATCTTCTCATATATGGGTTCTTCCTTGATGTTTTTCCATTCTATTCACCACCAAACGGATTCTTTCTTGATTTCCTTCTCTTTATCTATATGCAAACATTATGACTTAAATTACAATGTCATTATGTCAAAGGTCACAGTGTTGAAACCTTTGCTTTGATAACATATTTCACATCCCCAACTTATTCATAGAATAACTGTCAAAATTAAGTATTAATATACTTACATGAGTTAATTTTTTTAAACAGTCGTATGCCCAAAACTTTAGGATCCTTAATACCTTTTTTTTGTTCCATTTACTCCTTATCTATCATAGCTTGATTATTTGAGTTTTGTAATTATAGCCAGTGATAACTATCACATTTCCTTCTTTCATTACATATACAGGTTTGTTTTAAGAAAATATTTTTCATCATATAGATATATACTTTTTTTGCATTATCGGTTCAAGTGATTTCGATTTTGATATTTAAGCTTCCATTCCCTACAATAATATTCATTTACAACCTATATACATGTTATTTTTCATGGATGGATTATATCTAATATATTCCTATCTAACAAATTAATAATATACATTCTTTATAACACTTGGGTCCATGATTCTTATGGACTTCACATAATACACTAACTACTATTTGAATATATACATACATAATCCTCTCGGTTGGAACTACATGAGGTATATATATATATATATATATATATATATATATATATATATATATATATATATATATATATATATATATATATATATATATATATATATATATATGTATATGTATATGTTCATGTATATATACATGTATATGTATATATACATGATCATATACATATACATATACATATACATGAACATGTATCTATATGTGTGTGTGTGTGTGTGTGTATAACTTATTGCAGGATTTTCCATGATACATGTGGTATATATTTTCTTTACACAGAGCACACGCACACACAAACACATATAAATATTGAAGATTTTTAATCAAATTATAATGAAATAAATCGTGACTCGTGGATGCCTCAATCTAGTTATTTGACAATGCGATTGTTATTACTTGGTGGTTGGTACATGATGGAGCGAGCTTACTTCCTACATGGGGCTTATACAGGATATTGTATTTAACAATCTAGATTGTGTTTTGGAAAATACCAATTTAGATTTTGTAGTGAGCTAGTTAGGGTAAATACCCTACCTAACCCTATTGGCATAGTTTCAACTTACATTTTCTCTTCAGATAGCTTGGATATCTACAAAATGGCCCCAAACCATACTTTAATCATTCTCTTCATCTGCTTTAACATCTATTGTTTTAGTAATGAATTTCTCAAGCATCATATATATATATATATATATATATATATATATATATATAACTTATTGCAGGATTTTCCATGATACATGTGGTATATATTTTTTTTACACAGAGCACATCCACACACACAGACATATACATATAGAGGATTTTTAATCACATGATAACAAAATAAATAGTGACTCATGGATGCCTCAATATATTTATTTGACAATATGATTTTTATGACTTGGTGGTTGGTACATGATGGAGCGAGCCTACTTCCTACATGAGGCTTATACACAATATCAGATTTGACAATCTAGATTGTGTCTTGGAAAAGATCAATTTAGATTTTACGGTGAGCTAGTTAGGGTAAGCACCATACCCAACCCTATTGGCATAGTGTCAACTAACATTTTCTCTTTCGATAGCTTGGATCTCTACAACATGGCCCCAAACCATACTATAATCATTCTCTTCAGTTTCTTGAATGTCGATTGTTTCAGTACTGAATTTCTCAAGCATCCTTGCAGTGGATTGCAATAGGGTTTACAAGATTATTTAATTACAGGTAATAATAAAAAGAATAGGAGCTCATATTTGGTCTTTAGTTATGTACTAGACATTATTTTCTCATTCTTTTACACAAGGAGAGACTTCCAAACATTTCTATCCTCTTCGCTATGTACTGACAAGGATAGCGGGTCCTCTTCTAGAAAGAGGGATTTATTGTTCTCAAATTTATTTAGAATTACTACGGCCATTGTTGGAGGGTTTTTGAAATATGTTTCTAGGTATAACCACATGGTAAATCTCAAAACCCTAGTCCTAGAAAATACTATCTTTACTATTATTCTTTGTTTTGTTAACCCTTCTTCGTTTCCTAGCAAGGTAGGTACAAGGTAAAGGGAGTCTTTATGTCGATTCCTCACAGGTAAATTTTCAACCGTTGTGCACGTTAACCTTCATCTAGTCAATATATTGTAGTATGAATCATTTCTACATATTGTCCTAAAATAGATCTTACAGGTATTCATGGAACCCTTAACTCATCTAAGGTTGAGGAGGTTTTAGGATTCAATGTCTCTTTCTCTTCTTTGAATATTTTAGCATTCAGGTTCTTTGTGCCTTTTCTTTTGTTAGCAAGTTGAATTGTGGCAAATATATGGCATCCCCACTAGGCATACAAAGGAATTATTTATACTTTTCATACTCTTTTTACTCCTTTGATAGTCTGTACACAACATTAGAGTGAGAAAATTATGTCATCAAATTTGTAATGGTTATTGTCCTCTTCCATTTTTATTAAAATATCATGGAGATTATGTATAATTTTCTCAATTGCATTCCATGGCTGCTTGCATGGCACATTCAAGAGGGACATTGAAATTGTAATATTGTTTCTTTTTAATTCCAGCATTAGAAGCCCCATGACATTTAGGGTTTAAGACGGAGTATAGTTAATATTCGAATTTTGTATATATTTATATGTTCTCATGTAAAAAAAAATCAAACCCTTTTTAAAATTTTTAAAATGCTCAACCTCAAAATTTCTCTTCGAGGATATAAATTAAGCCCTAAGGAGTATTTATTTGTTTTAGAACTATCATATAAGGTGACTATTTGCAACTACTAGGCTAGTATTCTTGTATTATAGTACATTGAACTTATTCACATTTTTATAATTTGAAAGACGAAATTTTCTTGGATTTTCTTTTCAGGTATATACAATATTTCTCATTGATATCTAAATGTTTGCTTTTCAAATTTCTTTAATTATGTTCATGCTCCATTATAGATACAATATTTTATTTTTTTCTTCAAGGATGTAACACTTAGTAAAATAAATTTTCTGTAACTATATGTTTATATAAATAAATCTTTATAGAAGTTATATATATATATATATATCTATCTATATATCTATATCTATATCTATATCTATATATATATATATATATATATATATATATATATATATATATATATATATATATATATATATATATATATAATCGAGGGACTCCATGGTCACCTATAATGGGAAACCATTTCCAGTTCTCTACGTCCTACCCTGCTAATGCTCAGGACTAACATTTAAACCTTAATAGTGATACATTTCTCTAAGGTATAAATATCATAACTTACCCTACTACTAATAATATTTCTGAAAATGATTTTAATCATTCATTCCACAATAAAACCACTATTATTTGAGAACAATATTTTGTCATTCAACTACAGTTAGATTTCTTGCATCTATTATTTTTTTCAACATTGTTCTAACATATTCTATTTCCAGAGATAATCTCACTTTTACCTTCATCTGTAGGGACAAGGATCCTAACTTGCACCTTGTTCTTATCTAATATCTTCCCACAACACAGAGTTAGTCAACAAACATTCTTTTCTATTAAATGTATTCTGGGATCCTTATTCAACTTCCCATTTGAAACTTAACATAAAAAACATAGCTTATACTAGTTACACTAGAAATTACATACTTATCTAAATAATTTTAGAAATCATCCAGAGGCTTCAAAATTCCTCCAAACATTTAATTGAATTTCCTGGTCAGTTCCCCCCGAGCTCTCTCTCTGACTGTCAAGTATATCCAGGAAGAATTATGATGGTAATTATTTACCTCCACAACCTTTTGCAACATCATGCAACCATTTTTTGGGGTTAACTAGTATTTCTCTCCCACTAGTATGGCTTTTGAGGATAATGTATTTATCTCCCAAAGTAAAAGACACCTCATTCACAGGAAAATAAAATAACACGAATTAAAGGAAATTAGAATGTGATGGATGTTCACAGTTCGAATCTATAGCTTGAGTCTTTGGTTATGTTGATGTATATCTATGTTGCTATACCATCCATTAATGGAGTAGTGGATGAAATGGCATGGTATGGTGAGTGATGTGGCAATTAACAGATGAAAGCAGTGGAAGATGTGGAATGAGCGACATGGGGCAAAAGGCTTTGGGAGCTCAGTAAAGGGGTAAAGAATGTATGGGAGCTTCAATGAGGATGAACCCCCACAGTAATTTCTGGCCACACATTTTGGTCAACCATGCTAATGTCACTGTCAATTGTGGGGATTGACCTTTAGTTGACCTTTGTGCTTATTGCTCCCCCACAACACACCTCAACATACTTATCAAGCCATCGCTTGATCGTGCCTCTTAAACCTACATGACCTTTAGACAGTGGATCGGTTATTACGGAACTCAAAAAGTTAAAAATCTGGTTCATAAACCTACCGCATCCGCCTTTTCAACATCCCTTTGACTCCCATACGGAATCAATATGAAATAAAAACTACCAGTAAATGATTTATCAGGTCCGTTTTAAATTCAAAACCTGATTACCTGTCGACCTGATAGGAAATAAAACTGCTAGTAAATGATTTATCGAGTCTGATTTAAAAGATGGAACCTGATTACTTTCCGACTCGATATTCCGACCTAATATCCAACTTGATATCCATCTCTTTCGATGCATGGATGAGATTGGCCCGAACTGCAGTGAATTAAATGGCATTTGATACATCATCACGTCCGATCTCCGAAATAAGCCCCATTCTAGTTAATTATGTAATTGATGTAGGATCTGTGGCCTGTTGATCGGACGGTCCAAATCTTCTCGTGGGTTTATCACTTTCAAATCCATTAATAATATAAAAACAACCATTTCTTTCAAATATCCACATTTCTTTTTATCTCCGTTATAACATAATATTTGGTTTTTATTTCATTTTTTTATAAAACTGAAAATAAAACTTAAATAACAATGGATGCTATAACAGCTCCAATGAAATCCATTCCATTACAAAATATCCCGACTTTTCATGGAATGAATTCCAAAGATCCTGATGCATTCTTGTTTGAATTTGATGTCCTATGTAGAGGTTACGATTATACTACTGACGCTCAGGAATTGTAATTGTTTCCTTCTACCTCGAAGGGAGTAGCTTTACGTTGGTTTATGGGATTAGGAGGAGGTACTATAAATTATTTGGATGGAATGAGAAAGGCCTTTCTTACTAAATATTAGGATTATTTCCGATCTAGGGATTTAAAATAAGAAATCTTTGAAATGATGGTAAAAGATGGTGAAACCATAGAGGAGTACGTTGATAAATTTTAGTATAACTTACACAGATGACCTTACACCACTCTACCAAAGGAAGTGTTGAAAATTTCTTTAATTAAGGGCATGATAGACGAATGGATAGAGACACTCAATCTAATGGGGCAAGGTGATATCTCCAAAGAAGAATATGAGGATAATGTTAAACTATTTATCAGGTACTCACGAGGAAGTACACAGACTAGATATCTTTTACAAGAACCAGCAAAAATCCAAGTGCGGGCATAACTCGAGAAAAGATTGATAACATTTTAGAAGATTTTAAAGCTGATATCCCGGGAAAATTAACTACACAGTTGGACTTTTTAGAGGCCAAGTAGAAACAAGTTAAGTCAAAGCAAGCTCTGGCAATATTTTGTCCTTGTTGTTAGAAGGAGCACAACTGAAGGGAATGCCCACTAGATAGAGTCGAAACATGCACTATTTGCACCAAAGATCATTCCATGGAACGATGTCCATCACTCCCAGGATTAAAAGTTGTATTCAAAGAAGTTGAGGAAGATCCATAACTAGCATACCTTATGACAAAACAATGAAAATGGAAGCCTTGCCCTTCAGGTATGATGCATGATCCATCTCTATTTTATTCTGGATAGTATGCTCAACAAAAAATTCCTGGATCCACATGGAAAGGACATCCACCTTTTAATTCCACTTAGAAATCCCAGCCCTACACTACACCTCCTTGGCCAAATCAGCCATTTACTGGTCCTGTATTGGAAACTCAATATTATTCCACCCCTTCATGGAAAAATCTAGCCAATAATACATATTCTTCACAGTGGAACAACTCATCTACACAAAACTCAATGTGGCCTCAAAACTGGCAGCGTCGTGTAGGACCAATCAATCCACCTATTGGAACACTACCCTAGTCAAAACCATCATATCTAGCCCCGTTTTCAATTTCCCTTGAACTCACAAACCCAAATACACCGATAATTACCTACTCAGTTGAATCCCAATCCAAACTATAGACCCGTTCAATATTTACAAATTGTTTAAAGTTTGGATAATGAAATAAACCCCCTTCAATGTAATGAATTATGGATGAGATCTGGATGAGTTATCTTCCTAGAAGGTAACAAAGCTAATCAATAACAGGAAGATAATGAAACTCAAATTGAGGAGAAACCCTTAGTAGAACATACTTCTCCAACTGTAATTATTTCTGAAATAGAACCAACCAATGGAACGACCAAGCACCACGGTTCTAACAAGATTACAGTTGATTCTCCCCCATTCCCCTAGAGACTCATAGTTATTAAACTGACCATTTATTATGATTTTGATCTTGTAGCGAAATTAAAAAAATTATGTTTAAATATTCCTCTCCTCCAACCTATACGAGATGTTCCAATTTATGCTAAAATTATTAAAGACTTATGTGGAAAAAATATTGAGAGGAAACCTAAATATCCACCTATATTCCATGTTGTAGGGCCATTATCTCACCTCATTTTAGGAAAACAAATATCTGTCAAGTATGATGACCCCAGTAATCCAGTAGTAACCATCCAAATTTAGTGTTACAACTTCCCAAAAACCTTGGTGGACTTAGGAGCAGCTATAAATATTTTAACACTAGAAACCTGCAGTATTTTGGGTATCACAATTTTGAAACCAACTTCCACCTTATTGGAATTAGCTAATAGATCGGTAGTCAATGCAAAAGCTAATCTGGAAGACATTATCGTCTTTGTGGACTCCTAGGAGTACCCAATAGACTTTTTGGTTATTTTTCCAAGGAATAGATTGGATGGGCACCCTATGATTCAGATTTAAACAAGATGATTAACAGGGACACAAAAAATTACATAGATATCCATAAATACAGAGATGCAGAATAAATAATGCTTCATTTCATTAATATCAAAGAACTGAAATATGATTACTAACATAATGGAAATAAACTAGCTCAGGCTATGGTAGCTTATCTTTGAGGAGATATGTGGCAGATACATGCCTCCGAACTGTGTTACAATGAGGCTCAAAGGCCTATTTATTGTTGAGAAACAATGGAAAACCCTAAACATCCAAAAACCTAACCCTAGGAGATCAAGTGCCAAACTATGGGCCCCATTTGGGTAAATTGGTACATCAACTTCCTAAGGTCGTAACTTACGCATACGACCTTCATATGACACACATAATACCTCATTAGAAATATCTATCCAAGGAATATAGCTTTTAAGTGAGCAACATCAGTCAACGACCCATGTTAATCCGAGTTTTCTTGCTTTAAGGCCTTAAAACAGCTCGGAAGTTCACGACTCGAAAAATTGCTAAAAATAGTAAACTGGGCTACAATTGAGGAAATTGAAAAACTGAAAGAGACAATTGTCTGGGTCCAAGTCAGATAGGTGGGTGGCCACCAACATCCACCTGAATCATTCATCCCCCCTTAGGAAACAGTGGTCCCCATTGCGTTGAGTGCCTCCATGAGATGTGGAAACTTCTGCTGAACTTGGTCCCTAGTGAGTTGTTATGCAATATTGGATGTGTCCAGTAATGGTGGGAAGCATGGTCGAGAGCAGTCCACATTGAACACTCAGTGCAAGCCAAGGAATGGGGGAAAGTTGTGATCCAAAGCATTGTTTCCCACGACCTTGGTAATGGTGTAAGGACCATCTAGGAGTGGTCTTAGATTCCGATGGGCTCTTGTACGATGTTCTTTCTACAGATGCAACCAGACTTTGTCGCCCACTTGAAACTTGTGTGGCATCTAATCTTGATCGTTTCCCTGCTTGTACTTGGCATTTTCTAAAATGGAGTGGCAATATATTGGCTCGTTGGGTAGAGGTGCTCTGGGAGTCAGATTGAAGGAATGCTTGACCTGACAGTGCAACAGTACCCTTGTGGGTGAGGAGAAGATGTTCCTATCTTCTTTCATGACTATATCTACCTGCTTCTGTTGTGTGGAGGAACCCTTCCCCGGGGCCATGGATGTGGCTACAATCTTCCCCTTACTTTGAGAGAAAACCAAAAAGAAAATAAATTTCCTAGTCTGGAAGATGATCTTACTTCATTTCTTAGTAGAGATCAAGGATGTGGAGGTAGGTGAGGCTATCTCCGATATCCTATATAATGAATTCCCCAAAGAAATAATAACAGCACGAGGCCTTGACTCATACACAACATGCTGCTTCCATAAGTATGGTTGGCCTCTTAATACATCACAAACATCCGGAGGTGCAACATCACACAATACCTCATCTGTGAAGGGCTTCATGTTGTAGGGAAGGTAGCATTGTTGGCAGACTCGGAGATCTCATCCTTGGTGAAGCCACCCGATGTTTTACAGTTGCAGGTGTGGTATGGTTAGTAGCCCTAGCGGCTTCACTACCTATGGTGAAATGAGGTTCCTTTGGCACCCACTATCAACAATGAATTACAGATGTGAACCCTTCACCCACATCTGTGAGTGGAAAAGACGATCCCCCTCCTTTGGATCTTCGGGCTCATTCTTATGGATCTTGGTGGTGGCAACAGTGGCACTAGGCACTACAACAATGATTTGCTTCCCTTTGTCATTCGTCTTGTTGGGTTCTGACTCAGTGTTGGAACATGCATCTGATTTTGAACCCTTTAACTCGACCACCAGTGACTGCTTGGTCCAACACTCACTTTTTTTGTGAGTAGGGGTCTTATGGAACTCACACCACTTTCCTGTGTCATTCTTTGACTTCGTGTTGTTGTTCTTTTCTTACGGCTTCGACGAGTTGTCTTGGGTTAGCCCGCCTTGGCTTTGTCCTTTGTTCTTCGAATTTGTAGATCCAAAGTCTCTTGATCTTCGCAGCGTATTGGTATGCCGTGCTAAGCGAGGAGATGGCTAGGAACTCCATCTCATCATAGATGTATCTATGTAGGCAGCCGCAGTAATTGAGTACCAAATGTTTCTCAGAGTCCTTTATTCCCAACTTCGTGCATAGGGTATGGAAAAGATTGGTAAACTCTGGCACATCTTGGTCCCTTCCCTGCTATAGCGTGGTCCAATTTATGTATTTGTCCAGATAGCTCCCGACAGGGTATTACTACTCCTTGATGGCATCCCAAAATTAATTCCAAGTGGGAGCGACTAAAAATAGTGATTTTGTACTTTCATCCTTCTACTCGCAATAAGTTTTCCACCAGTCCTTGATGTGGGGGGCTGCTTTGAGAAGAGTGAAAGTAATCTTTTCCCTGCTAGAAAAATCATGAACAGAAAATACTCTTCTAGCATATTTAACCATTTATCTATGACATCTACATCTATATAACCCTCCAATATGGGGATTTCAAAATTAACTTGTACCTTAAAGGGTGTGGTGTTTCTAGAGTAGCTATTGGATGTGTCACCCCTAGGTAGCTACTATAGGATCTAGGCAAAGTTGTCCATCATCACATTCCTTTGTTGCTCAAGGGCTTCTTCGAGCAATATTTTGACAGGATATCCTGGCCCCTCATCCTTCTTTTCATCTGCCATGAGAGGCCATCGAGATTTGTGAGGCTAGTCTTTCAAAGGTTCGAATAGTTCAATCCCTAACTCCTTATATCACAACCTTGTTGGGGACATGTAAAGAAAAACAGAGAAAGAGCAGACTGATATGATATCACTGATCCAGATTTAAACAAGAACACAACAGATTACAGAGATAACCTTAAATATAGAGATGTAGCAGAAATAATACTTCATTTCATTAATATCAAATAACTGAAATATGATTAAATACAGAATGGAAATAAACTAGCTCGGATGATGGTAGCTTATCTCTGAGGAGAGATGTCGTGGCTATATGCCTCTGAACTATGTTACAATGAGGCTCAAAGGCCTATTTATGGTTGAGAAACAGTGGAAAAATGTAAACATCCAAAAAACTAACCCTAAGAGATGAAGCGCCAAACTATGAGCCTCGTTTGGGTAAATTGGTACATCAACTTCCTGGGATCGTAACTTTGCAATACGATCTCCATTTGACGCGCATAATACCTCGTTAGAAAGATCTATATAAGGACTACAACTTTTGAGTGAGGAACTTTGGTCCATGACTGATATTGCTCTTAGTTTTCCCAAAAAATGTCGTTTAGGGCCTCAAAACAACTCCAGAAGTTCAGGAGCCGAAAAACTGCTAAAAATGGTAAATTGTGCTACAATTAAGGAAATTGAAAAACTGAAAGAGATGATTGTGGGGTTCTAATTAGGATAAGTGAGTGGCCACCAACATCCACCTGGATCACCCTATGACATTAGGAAGGCCATGGTTGGTAAAAACAAGCACATATATAGGATTCCAGATAGGTAATATGACAATTACAAAAGAAAATTCAATCAAAAACCTTATTTTATATTTGCCTGCTAAACCCAACCCACCTATCGGAAACTATCAAACATTCTCACACAAATACTAACAGGAAAATCTACGTTCTCCTCTTACCTTAGATGAAGCCCTTATATTTTAAAGTCAGATCGAAGATGATATAATTAATGCCTTCATAAACAAACCTTCTACTACGGGGAATCAAACATGTCAAATGTTGAAAATCATACTTGATAACGAAGCCCAGAAATATCCGCTAGAGAGTTTAAATAATGACCATATACCTATGATCATTGTCTATAATAGCATTCGAATTAAAATTGGACCTAGTAAAACCCTGAATATTAATGCTAATATGGATGCTTACCAACAAGGACAATTAATTCAGATTCTTCAGAAATATAAATAGGGTTTTTCTTGGGAATATTCACATATGAAGGCCATTGATTCATAATTATGTACTCATCAAATTTACATTGAAAAGGACGCTCGTGTTATTTGGCAACACTAGAGACGACTAAATACATATCTTAGGGATGTAGTAAATAGGAATTACAAAAACTCTTGGATATCAATTTTATATATCCTATTTCAGAGAGCCAGTGGGTTTCTCCATTAGTTGTCATCCTTGAGGAAAATGGGAAGTGGATAATATATGTAGATTATAGGGAATTGAATAAGGCTACTCAGAAAGACCATTTTCCCTTTCCATTTGTAGACCAAGTCCTTGACACTCTTGCTGGGAAGAAACTCTTCTCCTTCCTCGATGGTTTTAGTGGTTATAACCAAATTCACATTACTCCCAAAGATCAATACAAGACAACATTTACCTATCCATGGGGAATCTTTGCATATAAAATTTTACCAATTAGGCTGTGTAATGCCCCAACCACTTTCCAGAGGACGATTTTGAATATACTTTCTGATTTGATTAATGGACTTGAGTTGTATATGGATGACTTTACTCCATATGGTGATGAAATTGATCAGGCCTTAAAGAATTTGAAAAAAGTACTTGAATAGTGAATTACTACCAGATTATGCCTTAGCCATGAAAAATGGCATATGATGAAAACTGAAGGTATAATTCTAAGACATTGCATTTCTACTACAGTTATTCAAGCAGATCAAAAGAAGATTGAGGTAATTCTTATGTTGCCTACTCCTCATACACGAATCGAGTTATATAGTTTCCTTGGCTACGCTGGATGCTACCGTAGATTTATAGCACATTTTTCAAAGATAGCTACACCATCATGTGTTTTAACAGGAACTTTTGAGTTTGAATGGACTGACAAATGTGATGTTTCTTTTGTATAACTTAAAAAGTTAGAATCAATAGGCCCTATGTTAAGAGGGCCAAACTAAGATTGGTATTTCCACATGTCATCAAATGCATCGAACACGACAATAGGAGTTTTCGTCTGGTAGGAGGAAGACAAGAAACCTTACGCCATATATTATATCAACAAAAATCTCAAACCATGAGAACTAACTTATATAGTGACAGAGATATAATTATTAGTTGTTGTATATTATATTAATAAATTTTGTCATTAATTAACTGGATATCCAGTTTTTCTGTACACTGGTCATTCTTCTATTAGATACTTAGCTAATAAACCTATTACTAATGGCCAAATAACATGATGGTTTTTTTTGTTACAGGAGTTTGATATTCTTATAAAGGATCATTGAGGAAAGGAAAATCATGTTGCAGATTTCTTGTCTAGAGTACCTAAAGGAGTTGACCTATCATGAGTAGACTATCAATTCCCAGACAAACACCTGTTTCCCGTAACACTCAAAAGACCATGGTATGATGATGTGGAAAACTACCTAGAAGCAGGGAAACTACCAACACATTTGTCACCCCGGGATAGGTAAATTATTGTCCACCGCAGTGCACAAATTTCATGGATAGACGGATACAACTTTCACATGGGATCTGATTTTCAAATTTGTAGATGCATCATAGAGGACGACATTTATGATATTCTCAAGGCCTGTCATGATGAACCTTGTGGTGGCAATTTTGTTGATCTCAAGACTGGGCATAAAGTACTCCAGATGGGCTATTATTGGCCCACAATATTCATATATGTAAAAATGTATGTCTAGAGTTGTGATAGATGCCAGAGGATGGGTTGTCCCATTCAAGCGGATGAGATGAATCTGCAGCAACAACTTGTAAAAGAGCCCTTTGAAAGATGGGCATTGGATTTCATAGGCCCCTTCAAGCCACCATTAAATCAAAAGGTGTACATCTTGGTTTGCATAGCTTATGTGACTAAGTGGGTGGAAGTAGTAGCTCTTTCGAAAGCTACATAAGAGGCAATCATTAGTTTCCTTTTTGAATTTTTCATGTGATACAGACTGCCGAGAGAAATAATAACAGATGGGGGGTCACAATTCACTTCTCTTAAGATTTTTTCCACCTTGCAAAACTACCACATTAAGCACAGAGTTACCTCTCCTTACCACCCTCAAGAAAATGGGCAGGTAGAAAGTACTAGCAATGTTCTCAACACAGTTCTGAACAAAACGCTATCTGCAAACCATCGAAACTAGGTAGCTAATCTCCTGGAGGCTTTATGGGCTTATCAGACAACATCACATAATACCATTGGCCATTCACCATGCCACATTATTTTTGATAAGGAGCCCACTGTTTCTAATTAATTCAAGATAAAGACTCTCAAAACTGCGAAAGAAGTTGGATTGAACTTCACAGAAGCACAAAAACAATGTTTACAACAATTTAATGATTTAAACGAAGTAATTTTATCTCCCTTGAAATGTACAATGATTATTCAATAGCAAAGGGCCAAGTGGCATGATTGCATCATTAAAAAGAAGTTTCAAAAAGGTGATTGGGTGTTGTTGTACGACTCCAGATTTCAAGATTTTCTAGGAATACTTCAAACGAGATGGTTAGGACCCTACAAAATTACTGAAGTCTATGACAATGGTACAATGACTTTAACCACTCTTGATGGTTTCGATGACTCTTTTCTCACTAACAGACACCGACTATGCCTGTATCATCAACCGCTCACAAGAGAGTCTTTTTTCCATCAGATAAGTAATGATTCCAATTTTCAGGTTATAGCTAACTCGGGAGGTAACCCCGCACCTACATCTACTTCAATTTTTGAAAAATATTTTTATGTTGTACATAATTTATATATTTTTGTGAAATCTATGGCCTTATAGATATATATATATATATATATACATACATATACATATATATATATATATATATATATATATATATATATATATATATATATATAGACATATGTAACTAAGATTTTTTTTTTTTTTTTTTACAATAATAAATTAAGGGAAAAAGGGGTTGATGTTATTTTATAATAACTTGTTGTTCCCATTTTTCATAGTTTTTGTTCCCATTTTTCACAGTTGATGTTTCCTTTGGTCGCAACTATTTTTCCATCACTGTTGTTCACTTCGTCATAGCTGTTGTTCCTTTTTATAACAAATTGTTGATCCCATTTGTTACAGTTGTTGTCCCCTTTGGTCACAACTATTGTTCCCTTGGTCACATGCATTGTTCCCTTTTATAATAGCTTGTTGTTCCCATTTTTCATATATATTGTTCCATCATTGCCATTCCCATACTCACAACCATTGTACCCTTTTTGTTGTTCCCATTCATCACAGGTTGTCGTTCCGTTGGTCACAATCATTGTCTCTTTTTATAGTTGTTGTTTTTCCCTTTGGATACGACTGTTTTTCCTTTACTTATAGTTGTTGTTTCCTTATGATAGGCACTTCCTTGAGATTTTGTGATTTGGAAGCATTTTTTTCCTTATATCATGGTGACAAACATTATGTCATCCCAATCATTAGCTTATGAAAATATTTCATTTGATTTCACAAACTCTATCAATTTAGCAATACTGATATCATAATAACATAAACGTTTCATGATACATCACCTTGATTACCACCAGGGAAGTTTTCTTTCTTCTCTCCTTATAGTCTGGTGACCTCATTAACAAGAAAAGTTGTTGGAAGCAAATACCGACTTAAAGTGGTAATTTTTATAATACTTTTGACACCACCCCTAACTCTTAAGGACTTGATGCACCACCCCATTCACTAATCCTTCATCATGACTAAAATAGGAAACCAATAAAATCAAAGGAATGAGAAAATATGTTCACCAAAAGAATAGGAGGTCTCATCATGAGCCAACCTATCGTGGTCATAGTACTTAATAAAGCGACATTACCATTATGGTCACCAAGCTAGGGTAATGGCCTTTGATATTATAATCAAAGGACAAGAGGTCCCATCACGATCTAGCTTGTTCGCTTCTTTAAAATATGGTTAATGTAATTGTTATTAACTTGTCACCACGCTAGAAAAATGGTCTTTCGGGGTATTTTTAGCAAAATAGAGTCATGCATTTCTAGTAGAACGAGATACTGGCATATCAATAGGTCAAAAGGAAACCCTGTAAAGGCTATCAGTGTCTACTAGCAATAGAGGCTCTGCCTGTGTTATTGAAGTATATTTGAAATCAGCATATAAATATCTTGCCATTTTGACTTCCCTTTTTAATAAATAAAGGAGGAATCACGTAACTATTATGGAAATCTTTCACAACACTAAGGTGGTAATTCAAGCATGTATGAACAAATATCTATCCTCATATGTCAGGAATTCATTTTTAAAAGATTTTGCTACGTATATTTTTAATTTATTTTCTCCTGAATGGTAATCTTCTGTTGTGAATTGATTTTAACCATGATTAAACTATTTTCCATTCTTCAAACTCTGAGCAGATCCTATTTCGTCAGCATATCTTGGCATTTAATACACCTTATCCTATGCTGCATGACCTCCACTCATTTGATGATTACCCATTATGGTAATTAATGTATTGATATGTTGCCAATTCACCATATCATTGAAGGTCGCGGTCGACCTTTACTTTTATCGCGGGGCGGGGGTGGAAAATCACACATATGACAAGATATATGCACATTTGACAAGAACGCTTAATCGTCACAACAATTTTGTATTCATGTGTTGTATTGAGTTATTTGTTGAATGCTATTATTTTTTTGCATTTGCCAACTAAAACTCTATTGAATGCAGCCTCAGATTACTCTTTGAGAAAAAACAAATATGGGTGGTCAATTGAGTCATAGAAAACTAGCCCAATTATGAATCTCCGAATTTTCACGAAGTATTCTAGAGTGGGTGGGTTGGTTTGAGTATTTTTCTAGAATACAGAGATTCAATAATTCGATTGATTTGGAATTTTTACAAAATTTCAACAATGTAACAACTACAGTAGAGGGCAGGTAGGTACTAGTTAATGAAGCAATCTTGTTAGGGGTTACAAGTCTCCCCATTAAAGGTGAAAAAGGGATTGATAAACATAAGGCGTTGTAGAGCACAACATTGTTGTTCACAGATCCCATAGAGGTTTTGATTCGAAAAGGAAATGGATATCAACCTGCTTCCTTTCCAGAACATTGGAAGGAATTAGCAGAAGTAGTACAAAGGTATATTACATTACGAGAATTTTGAGGTCTATGATGGACCTCCTAAGAAAAATATACAACCAAAATAAACTTTATATGAACCAATAGGATTCAATATGATGATGTCAACCATGGGGGATGATTTACCATTTTGGGAGTAAAAAGTAAAAGTATTAAAAAATAATAAAATAATAAAACTACTTTTTCAACTCGTAGTTTCAACTTATCTCCCTAAAGTTTTACAAAAATTTTGAGCAGGAGTACTCATTGGATGAAAAATTTAATTCCTCATCTAAGGAGTGCCCATGTTACATACTTTTGATGACCCTATTACACAAAAAATGAGAATTGCATGAAAAAACATGATCGCAATCACATTTTTCATGTATTTGTTATTTTTCGTGTAGTGGGGACCATTGAAAGAATCCAACATGGGTAATCTTTGGATAAGGAATCCAATTTTTCATCCAATTATTGTTTCCAATTTAATTTTGAGTAAACCCATATGGAGATATGTTGAAAATATGAGTTGAAAAAATAGTTTTGTTCCTTTTTCCCTCTCAAATTTGATGATGTAATCTATCTTATTTTATTATTTCCATTATTCTTTTATAATTTCCTTAGGAGGCCCATTTTAGACCTCAAAATTACCCTAATGCCTGAGATAGTCGATACGATATGGTTAGGCCTCAACATTTGAAGCTGATGGCAACACTTAAGTAGAAGGTAACTGTAAATTTACCTTCTTTATAATTCAATCCTGCATGAGACTGCTATTAGAATTGGTAGATCTAAAGACTAGGTTTCAGTAGTAAGCCACCAATTCCCTATTTGAATTTATAGTCATCAGATAATTGAACCAAGCCCATTTAACTTGGAATCAATTTGTGGGAAATATTGAACCTCCATCAAAAATTGGAACACTTACTATGCAACCTGAGCGACCAGTAGAAAATGAAGAAGCTAATATGGTAAGGGAAAAGACTACATAGGAACAAGCCCAAGCTTTAGTTTGACAAAATATCACCAGGGCTGAAAAAAGAATAACTTCCCTTCTAGTCTCTCTACCCACTAAACATATAAGGTCATCCAAAATGATTAGAAAAAGAAATCCCATGAATTCTAGTGAGCAACTAGTAGAGGAAAATGTATCTAAAAAGTCTCCTAATGTTTGGGAAACTCATTAAGGAAGTCCACATCAAATGCATGAGGAAGAAATAACTCAAGTATTGGAGAGGTTGGGAACCTTTATCAATTCTGAAAGTTTTGAAGAAGATGCAAATTGTTTGGAAATTCCACCTGAACGAACTTTGACACTTGACTCTCCTGCTTCCCCTTCTAATTGAAATGCTACTGTTATGTTGCAATCTTCAGAAGACCATGTGGACACTTCTCTCCAAGAACATTAAGGAAGGTCTACTGCAACTATTATGGAACCCTATTCCCCTCTGAAGTATTGGTTTTATGATCCCCTGAGCATCAAAAGACTAATGATGACCTTACTAGAATGCTTCAATTTGATGAGGGCCCTACAAAACCTGTAATCATTACCACAGTCGAAGAAGTCATAATTGAGGGACCCGTGACTATTTCTACTATCCCTTCTAATTCAATTGTTTAGACCAAAAAATTTGTTGGAAACAGAAGAAGAAAAATCAGCCATGAAATGGAGTTGCTTAAGAAAGAAAATCAGAAATTACAAAGGAATGTAAGGCAACTCAGAAACTGGTTAAGGAACAAAAATAGGAACTATAAAAGAAGGCAAGAAACATGAACGTCTGAAGCCCACCATGAGATTTTTTTTTGCCTTTGTAGAAAATCATATAGAAGAAACCTTTGATGTTGCTATAGGAACAAAGACTAATTTGGCTATCAATGTGATGACCATTGAAATTACTATTCAAACAGAATTGCGGGTTTTCATTGACAGGACTACTCACATAGAGCCTGTACCTCCGTACACCCCCTTTATGATTGATTCTATCTTTTGAGTGTTAAATAAAAAATTGGAAGAACAATAGCAGACCCTTAAATGATACCAAGGAGAAGTGGTTCCCCAAAAGGAGCATCAAGAATTTCTACAAAAGGTTAAAGTGTTGTCCATCACTGAGGATGAGACTTATGTTAAATTGAGGGTAGCTAAGAATAAGATAAAATGATACAAGGCCAACTTGAGAAAGCCTTGGAATAGACGAAGGAGTTTTGCTCCATCTATTCTAATGCTTTGTCTTGCAGATTCCCAGCCAGGAATTATGCTTTGTTTTTATTAGAGCGATACTTTCTACTTTAGGTCAAAGACGTTTGATCTGGTCAATCCAATGAATCTAATAATGTTTATGATTTTATCAAGTCTTTTTAGCAACAAGATGATGATGTAAAATATTTTCTATGTGAATTATATATGAATAAGTTCTTCTTGGATGAGCAGAGGGATGAAATCCCCAATATTTTCATTGGCGATATACAATTCTAGCCATTCATTTATTTTGCGAAGAATCAGATAATATGGTCATCATCTCATGATACATTTCAATGAAGGGAGAATGGCCTTGACCTTTGGGACATGGGGAAACCAATGAGCTCTCTACATACTCTCATCAGGCATAAAAAAATTATGGAACAACATGGAATTATCATTGCCCTCGTACATGTTCATAATGATGTTCTCTAGGTTGGACTGGAATATTTTGAAGAAATAAAAGTAGAAGCCCTCCAGGCTACTAAACAGAGGTGGAATATGTTCACTAATGAATTTAAAAACACTGAACATTTTAATTTCATAATTTTTCAAGTAGAAACAAGAAGAATGCAAGATTACACTCATTTGGTCCTAGAAAAAGGTCCTAATTGGTTTAGATGCAGGTCTAAATGTCCCGTAATCTAGTTATCCTCTAGATGATTATAGATCCGAGTATGAAGTCTCATAGGAAAGTATGTCTATAGAATTCAGGGAAAAAAAAAGGAATGGATTTAGACACTATGACGAATAGCCTTACCCAACCTACTCCTTGACTTTACTACATGTCAACCATCTCTTTACATTAGGACATGCAAAAAGGTAAGTTGGCGAGTGATGTTGGGCCTTGGAATTGGTATGATTCCTCCCATTGTTTCATTAGTTAATAATTATTTTTTCAAGCTTCTTGAGTTCAGATTGTAATAATTCGGAAGCTAGAAGTTCTAGAAATAAGCTAATGACATCTTAATATTCTATCATGTTAATAAGCTAATTTAAATATGAAGGATGTCATTAATTCACAACTTGGGTTAGTATATGCACAAGAAATATTTGATGGACAATTATAGTTCCCTAAATCACTGAACAGAAACCTTGTCATGAAGAAACAATTGGCCTATTTGTGACATGCTGATCATGGATTCATGCCCATGTGCATGAGACAGTCGAAGAAATGATACAATTTGTTATTTCAGAAGTATGATGGACAATTTACAGTTTAAAATAAGCATATTGAGAATCTTCCGATTCTCTGACATTATATCATCGTAATTATGTTGTAATATAGAAATGCATTTAAACTCAAGTAAAATATATTATTATGATTATTCTCACCAATTGTAAAAGGTGAATGAAAAGAATATTGTCTTAAGGTTTTTACAGACCTTTTTGTAATTCACTGTTGATATCAACGAGGACTCAGGTGGTTCAGTTTTAATCTACCATATTGAGTTTCCTCCAAGAAAGTTAAATTCCAGAGACCAAGGGTCTAGTCCTAGAATGATCATTGTCTTCTTTGTAACATTGTTTCTTGTTACTTTCAGATTTGAATGTTTTTTTATTCCTTGTCTGAATTTCCAGATTTAGTATTTGGTTGTGTGAATTTCCATTTACAAAGTTTTACTATCAATGTTTGCAAGCAATTATAATAGTTAGCAACTAGAGAGAATTTCCTTTAAAGCATCATACTATTAGAAAATTATATATTACAGAGCAATGGAACACATAGAATATAGCAGAAATATAAACACAGAAAACACATAAAACCAGAGAGACACAGATATACGTGGTTCACCCAGTTTGGGCTACGTCCACCCCAAACAGCTAGTCCTTCCCTTTTATTATCCAACAAAATGAAGAGACACAACCTACAACAGATCTGCTGTAATATCCTCTATTTTCTATCACAGTCTCACCTCTTTGTTTCTTGCTCGGAGAGTACACATATATTACATAGCCTCAATAAAATGCCCTCATACAAAGAGAGGGGTTGCCTTCTAGGGAAAAGAACCCTAAACTAAACATAAGTTCTACCGTCAGATCATCCGCCTAATGAACGACCTAGATTGACTAGAAATTACTATACTTTTACAAGGCAATTTTACATCTATTTTTAGCTTCGGCGACGCTGCCCTCAAAACCCTCGCTAGGGGACCGCTCACCCCCAGACCCCCCAGCCAGAGGAGATGGAGCCCCCCGAACCCCTACGGGGGGGACAAGTTCCCCCCGCACCCCCGCACATGGAGGGGTGTACAAAATACCTGGGGTATATATCTGGCTCAAACAAATATGTCTAAATAATCATGCTCCACACCTAACAATCTCCCACTTGGAGAATGATTGTAGCAACTCCACCACTACTTCATTTGCTGGACAATGACTCCTCTTTGGACCTGGTTGTTTCTCATCTTCATCGTCATCCTTGAAGACCAATTGAAACTGAGCATATTCTCAATTTCTCCTTGGTTACAAATTTTGTTAGCATATCTGCAGGATTCTGGCTAGTGTATATCTTTTCCAGCTTCAACTCTCCATCTTCCAACACTGATCGTATGAAATGGTACTTGAGTTGTATGTGTTTAGTCCTGGAATGAAGCTGAGTTCTTTGCAAGATGAATGGAACTTTCGCTATCATTGTATAACGTGCACATATCATGCTTCATACCCAATTCACCCATAAACCTTTGTAACCAAATCATTTCTTTACTAGCCTCTGTTGCAGCAACATACTCTGCTTCTGTTGTTGAAAGTGCAACAATATTTTGGATTTTTGAAACCCAACTAACAGCTGTTCCACCTACAGTAAATACATATCCTATAGTGATCCTCCTGTTATCTCTATCACCTGCCATATCTGCATCAACATACCCCTGTAGAGAAATGTTTGAACCACCAAAACATAATGCTTGATTTGTGGTACCTTTCAAATATATAAGAATCCATTTCACTGCCATCCAATGTTCCTTTCCTGGATTGTTCATGTACCTGCTTACAACTCCCACTGCATGTGCAATATCAGGCCTTGTGTAGACCATTGCATACATTAAGCTTCCAACTGCTAATGCATATGGAACATTAGACATATAATCCATGTCTTCTTGGGTCTTTGGGCACATTTCCTTACTAAGTCTAAAATGGCTAGCAAAAGGTGTACTAACTAGTTTTTCATTGTGCATATTAAATTTTTTCAACACCTTTTGTATGTACTCATTCTGAGACAATGTTAATTTGCGGTTTTTCCTGTCTCTAGTTATTCTCATACCAAGGATTTGTTTTGCAGCTCCCAAATCCTTCATTGCAAATGAATTTATCAATTTTCTTTTGAGAACATTTATTTCTTGCATGTTAGACCCTGCAACAAGCATGTCATCTACATGCAATAACAATATAATATAGCTGCCATCATTTTGATTTTTTCAGATAAACACAATGATCATAGTGACATCTAGTGTAACCTTGTTCAGACATAAACTTGTCAAATTTTAGATACCACTACCTTGGAGCCTGTTTTAAGCCATACAAGCTCTTCTTCAACCTGCATACTAGTTTCTGCTTCCCTTTTACCTCATATCCTTGTGGCTACTGCATATATATCTCTTCCTCCAAATCCCCATGGAGAAAGGCTGTATTTACATCTAACTGCTCAAGATGAAAATCTTCAACTTCTACTAGACGTAAAATAGTTCTGATTGAAGTCATTTGAACAACAGGAGAAAATATTTCATCAAAATAAATACCTTTCTTCTGTGCAAACCCCTTCACCACAAGTCTAGCTTTGTACCTCTGTTTTCCTCCATCTTCTTCCTTCAGCCTGTAAACCCATTTATTCTTCAATGTAGTTTTTCCTACAGGAAACTTGACTAAGTCCCAAGTCTGGTTATGCATTAAGGAGTCCATCTCTTCTTCAATGGCTAGCTCCCACTTCTTCCTGCTTTCAACCTGCATTGCTTCTTCATAACATTCAGGGTTCAACAGAATTAGTCAACAATAAATAATATAATGAACGAGAGTATCGTTCAAGGCGTATGCTTATCTTGGTAGATATTCTAACACCACTTTCAGGTGTTTTGGGTGCATGTTGCTGTTGTGGTGGTTTTTGTTGTTGTGGTTGTTGATTATTATTATTTTTAGGCAACTTTACTTTTTCAGTGATCTCATCAAGAACTGTGTATTCCTTGTTTTCTTTTTCCTGTTTCTTTTCCTGCAACTGATTCTTATACAAGACCTTTTCATTGAATATTACATCTCTGCTCCTAATGATTTTATGATTTTCATAATCATATAAGCGATAACCAAAATTGTTAACACTCATATCCAATAAAGGTACATTTCTTTGATTTTGCCTCAAGCTTTGTTCTATTTTCTTTATTAATATGGACAAAGGCCTCACAACCAAAAAGCTTTAAAAAGGAGTAATTTACCCTTTTACCTATCCATGCTTCCTCTGAAACACCAGCATCCAAGGAACTTGAAGGTCCTCTGTTTATTAGATAAACAGCAGTATCTACAGCATCTGCCCAAAATTGTAAAGGCAATCCTGCATGCAATCTCATGCACCTTGCACGCTCCACGATTGTTCTGTTCATCATTTCTAACACACCATTTTCTTGTGGTGTTCTTGGAACTGTCTTCTCTCTGCAAATTCCATGTGCTGAATAGTACCTATCAAACTCTTTGTTGTAATATTCACCTCCATTTTCTGATCTGAGACACTTCAATTTCTTTCCTGTCTCAATCTCAACCAAAGCTTTCCATTTCTTAAAAGTATCAAATACATCAGATTTATTCTTAACACAATAAATCCAAGTTTTTCTAGTTGCATCATCAATGAAAGTAACATAATAACGAGAGCCACCGAGAGATGATACCTGAGCAGGTCCCCATACTTATGTATGCACAAGCTCTAATTTTTCGCTCTTCTTTTCTTTCCCAACTCTAAGAAATCTGACTCTCTTCTGTTTTCCATAAATGCAATTCTCACAGAAGTCCAAATCAACATTCTTCAAACCCGGCAACAAATTCCTTGAGTGAAGAATCTTCATCCCCTTCTCAGTCATGTGTCCAAGTCTATGATGCAATAATGCTGCATCTGCTCCTTTGGAAGTTAAAGCATTAACAGAGTTAGAAATACCATTGCATAAATAGAATGTACCAACCTTTTCACATTTTTCTATTACCATGGCTCCTTTGGTGACCTTCCAAGCTTTATCTGTGAAAGTTGTCACACAACCTTCACCACCTAACTGCCCTATTGAAATCAGATTTTTCTTCAGATCTAGAACATGCCTTACCTCCTTTAGTAGCCATTAGTTTCCATTACCTTTCCCATTCCAACAATTTTATAGGGTTTATCATCACCCAAATGGACTTGTCCAAAATCTCCTTGAACATAGTCATGAAAATATTTCTTATCAGGTGTGGCATGGAATGAGGCCCCTGAATCTACCACTGAGGAATCAGTAATATTTTCGAAAGAAAGAATCAAAGCATCTTGTAACACCTCACCTGTCACATTTGCTTCATGATTGCTTTCTTGTTGTGCATCTCCCTCTTTTCCCTTATGAGATCTACAATATTTCTTTAGGTGTCCTTTCTTTCCACATTTCCAGCACACCGTCCCCAATCTGGACTTGGATCTGCCTTTCCTTGATTTATTGCGATATACTGAGCTCTTTCCTCTTTCCATTTTTCTTCCCCTAGACTCTGCACTAAAAGCATTACCCGATGTCTCACCAGAGCTTTTTTGTTGCATTTCCTCGCTAAGGATAGCACCGACAACATCATCAAACTTTAAAGCACTAGATCCAGAAATAGAGTTACTAATGGCCATCACTAAACCATTCCAACTTTCTGGTAATGAGCACAAGAATAATAGAGCTATAACTTCATCATCAAAGTTTACCCCTACAGAACTTAACTGACTTGTAATAGTATTAAAATCATTTAAATGGTCTGCGACAGATCCACCTTCTGACATCTTCATAGTAAATAACCATTTCATAAGAAATACCTTGTTTGAGGCCGAGGGTTTTCCATATAGTTTCACCAACGCCTTAATCAAACCCTCTGTCATTGTTTCCTTCGAAATGTTGAAGGCAACCGACACTGCAAGGCACAACCGTACTGTTCCGAGTGCCTTTCTATCAAGAAGGTTCCATTCTTCATCTGTCATACCCATCGGCATCTTTGTTTTTCCTCCCATTGGTAGGTACAGATCTTTCTGATACAGATAATCTTCCATCTGCATCTTTCATAGCGAGAAGTTTTGGCCGTTAAATTTCTCGACCCTAAACGTACCATCTTCCAACATTACTTCCACTCAAACGAGGAACCCTTCTTTCCTGCGAGTTTATCAACCAAATAGACCTTCGGCTTTGATACCAGTTGTTAGAAAATTATATATTATAGAGCAATGGAACACATAGAATATAGTATAAATATAAACACAGAAAACACATAAAACCAGAGAGACATAGATATACGTGGTTCACTCAGTTTGAGCTACGTCCACCTCGAACAGCCAGTCCTTCCCTTTTATTATCCAGCAAAATGAAGAGACACAACCTACAACAGATCCACTATAATATCCTCTATTTTCTCTCACAGTCTCGACTCTTTGTTTCTCGCTCGGAGAATACACATCTATTACACAGCCTCAATACAATGCCCTCATACAAAGAGAGGGGTTGCCTTCTAGGGAAAAAAACCCTAAACTAAAGATAAGTTCTACCGTCAGATCGTCCGTCTAATGAATGGCCCAGATTGACTAGAAATTACTATACTTTTACAAGGCAATTTTACATCTATTTTTAGCTTCGGGGGCATTGCCCCCAAAACCCTTGCTGGGGGACTGCTAGCCAGACCCCCCAGCTGGGGGGGATGGACCCCCCTGAACCCCTTTGGGGGGACAAGTCTCCCCCACACCCCGCCATGTGGAGGGGTGTACAAACTACCTAGGGTATACATCCGGCTGAAGCAAAGACCTCTAAATAATCATGCTCCACTCCCAACACATACTTCATTCTTGATTTTCACAGTAGATTAAGGATAGTTGGTTTCACAAAGTTTAATGTGTTTCTGGTAGATGCATCTTAATATGCTTATCTTAGTTATCACTTTGCAAGAAACGATTGAGTTATTTTATGCTTTTTTCATAAGAACACAATAATTTATTCATGTCTTTAGTTTGATAATATCATGTATTCTTCTAGTAGATATTTTTGAATGTTCCTTTTCAGCTTTTTCCTCATGTTAATCTTATGTAGATCCAAGTAAATTAAGTACTATCCTTGCACCGACTATGCCAAAAACCTTGCAATAAGAAGATGAAATCCAAAGTTTATAATTTAATGTACAAAGGATTAAGATGATTCTCTAAGAACAACTTAGTACCCAACAAGCACATGGACAATGGGAAATAACGGGGCTCTTGGAGTTGTAAACGAAGACTATTTTGGCCAGCCATAATTAACCTTTGAAGCTAGGCGCCACTGAGTGTTTCAGATTATGCTTCTTGGGTGTTGGTTAGGGGGACATGAACATGTGGCTGAAGATAGAGTTTGTTGGGGATGGTGCCATGTCCTAGGTTTTTTTTGTTTGTTGTAAAACTATTTCCTTTGGATTTGTTGTCCCAAATCAGGTGTGGACTATGCTTGATCTTATTAACCACATGGTCTATGGATTGGAGGAATGTGGAGAGCCCACATCTAGTTGAACCATTTTTTCAGATAAGTATCCAATGTGTTATATCTTCTCTTTTTTCTATGTGTTCTCTGTTTTTATGGTGAACCCTCATTTGGGTCAATTTTGTATTTATTGAATGTGATGTGTGGAATCCATTTATATAAATGTATCCATGAACCTTAGTTAGTTTTTAAAGTTGTTTCACTTGAATGAGGATATTTAACCTTTAATTCACATTATATTTATTGATGTATGGTTATATAAGTGTCATGTTTAATTATTAGATTTTATGTTGAAACCCTAGCTCAAGGATTTAGGTTAAGACGCTGTTGGAGAATAATTAATTCCTTTTATTTTTCATTTTTATATGTGTATGTTTTGAAACATGTTATTTTGTATAGCTTGCAGTACTACAAAAACAATAATTAAAATTTCTTATTTCAGGTTAATTAATGAAAACTAAGTTAGGTTTGATTGCTTATGCTTTTACAAGAAAAATTAATGATATTTATGCAGTATTGGTTGAGTGGTGTTTCTTGGCAAGTGGGTCAGGGACACTATAACTTAGATGACTTGTCACATCATCACTAATCCTTGATGGATGTAATATAGATAATTCAACCCTCATTTGCAAAGGAAATAAGATTTGAAAAATAACTTTTAAGAATATGTGAGTTGTGAGACTTCCATGTAAAATGATGAAAAATAGAACCACAACCAAATGAATGCATACAGAAGATAAAATGTGATGCAGGAGCATCTTACCTCCAAGTCAAAATGTATTTCAACTAGACATAGAGGTTTTACTTTACCAAGGGAGTTGGTTCCCTAAGTTTGTGGAATTATTTAATTTATTGTATTTTCTATGCTTATTAGAGAATTGTACATAAGTGATTAAATGTGAGAATTGATGTAATTAGATATTTAAGAAAAAGGAGATATCGAGAGTATTTTGGAGAGTTGGAGAGATCTTAGAGTTAGTTGGATTTATGAGAGGATTTAGTGGAACTAGAGTCCTAGAATAGGGATTTATTGATGGATTTGTGGATCTAAACCTAAATCAATTCAACCTATTTTGTAAACTATGTAATTAAATTTACAATGGAATGGATAGGCAAAAGGTGTGCATAAGAAGAAGGGGTGTGTGTACAGAGAGAAGAGAGGCTTGAGGGTCGAGAGAGGCCATAAGGCCAGAGAGGGACAAATCATTGTGTTTCAGGCCAAGTGCTTTTATTTCTTTTTATTTATATATAAAGGCAAAAGACTCTATTTCGAGTGTATCCTGGGAATGAATTCCTATTTTTTATGCCTATAGAGCATTGTTTATATATCCATGTATTATAGGTGTGTTGAAGCTCTGAAGGGACTCATGTAATTCATTTACATTATTCATAGGATTAGAGGATTGTGCTACATGCACTGTACAACCGAGAAGGGCTAAGAAAGGGTCTGAGTAGTGCTATGTGCACAATACAGTTGAGAAGGATTATGGGAGGATTGGAGCAATGTTATGTGCATAGTGGAGAGGGAGTAAGTTGGAGCGCAATTTAAGTATGTAGTGGAAGCATGTGGCAAAGCCAAAAGGAGATTCAAGCAAAGAGCTAAGAGGAGATAATACTTAGCGTAATTGGCATTGACAGAGAATTTTTCATGTGATAGTGCCAGAACCAACAACAAATGATGCCAAGAGACAGAATGAAAGTACCAAGCCACATCATCTTTGAGACAATAGCTCAAACTAATTATTTGGAACCCGAGCTCTAAGTGATTAGGATCCATCAATTGACAACACCGATATATGACACTTGGCATAAGGAGAGACAAATAAGGGAACATTGACTACTAGGCGTTAGGCGAACATGGAAAGACAAGTAGAATGTGATAAGGTGACAAGCCTTTGAGTGTCGTACTATAAGTGATCCTTTGCATATATATTACAAGCAGAAGCATGGCCAATTGTAAGTGGACCTCACCCAAGGACTTAAAACTGACAACATTGTTAAGTCACCTTTTAAAAAAATTTGGGTTACGAGGAGTGGACTACATTGGGAGGCAGAACCTACTAGAGAGACATACCTTGTTGGCTTTGCACGAGGCTTCATATAAGTTTAAAGCATAGATGGGTGGAAGGAGTGTCCTGCCTAGTGGGCTTACCCTAGTGGCCTTTCAAAACATTTCAAACCTCATGTCGGGATGATGAGAGTGGGCTGAAATAATTAACATTGGAAGTGGAAAGGAGAAGTGCACAAGAGTAATGTCAGGCCAACTAAGCATCGGGTTGATGTGGCATGGGGGACCTGCCCAAGGGTTTGAATACCCAACCAGTTTCATAGATTGATTATTATTAAAACAATAGTTGCATTGGAGCAGGCCACCCGACCAACACCTAATCCGACCATATAAAGATGGATCACCAAGCTATGCGTCGGGCTCAAAAGGTCGGGATACTTCAAATTCATTTCTTGATCATAACACTTGATTCTAGAGGAAAAGAAAGAATAAGGAGCTTTGCTACGAGGGTATTGGAAGGGCTTTGACAATGAAGGGAAGAAAATGTATGCACTTGGAAAGAAAGGATGTGAAGGGATTAGTGCTAGAGCATTGTGGTATTTGAGATAGTGCCACGTAGGCCAATCCAGTAGGGAAATAGGGCCATGAAGGTCCTCTTCTAGAGACGAAAGGACACAAAAAACTTTTAAACTACTTCCATTGTGATTAAATTTTATAAAGGGATTATCTTGAGGGCTAGAAGAAGAACCATTTTAGACAAAATACTGGGCCTCGTGGGTTCTGAGTGAATGTTCTCTCATATACGAGGTCGGTTTTGCATCAAAACAACTTATGTGGGGCATGTTATAGTCCATTTTGTCACATCTGGTCAATAAGCCTTCAAACAAGATCATTGACATCCTTTAAACACCTTGTCATGCTCCTTACACAAAGCCCTAAGTATTCCTCTCTCATATCCCTAAGTTTCTTCTAGAAGTTGCCTCATTTCAGTCATTTTTAGGACCAATGCACCTTGGCCCCTGATTATCTAGTGTTTACTACCAATTTATTATACTTTGAGCCCACATTTATCACCTACAAATTTCCCTATGTTCGGGGTGTGTTTATTCTAGAAATTTAGGAAAAAAAAGAATCTTGAAGCTTCCTCTTCCAGAAGCTTCCAAGATCTATTGAAACTATTTACCTTGGATAAAAGTCTTGAATCATATCTTATCCTACCTTGGATTTTTCATCCCTTATCCCTTGAGCTCATCCTCCCATCAAGAGTGGATCTCAAGCCTAGATTGGTAAAAGGATAAGAATTCATGAACTACCTTCCTCATCTATATACATAGAACCATCCATAAGCAAGGGGTTGGATTTTGGAGATTGATTATACCGTTACGTTGTTGCTATGAGAGACATTATTCCATGCATTAGGGCGATGAAAGCTGCACTTTTTGGTAAGGAAAGGACAAGTCAACTTGGAGGAGCTCTTTTACAATATCAACACCTATTTTTGGTTCAAACTCACTCCATTTCTATTAATCCAAAGAGTTATTTATTTTCCTATATATGATGTTATGATTTCATGTATTTCATTACCACATTGATCTTTTGAATAGAGTTATTAGAGGATGCTACATAGATCTCGTAGATCATTGGCTCATGTTGTTTGATTGTGCAGGTTCTAATTATAGCAATCAAAGCTAGGATTAGAGCATACAAGACAAAGAAGGAATGAAGCATATGATAGATTCTAGGTAGGCTTCATTGCATTATCTATTTACTTAAATGAAAACATCGGCTTCTTTGTCTTTCAGTTTTTCTAGGTGAGTCCACCAAGCCTAGGGAAGATACTTTTGTGTGCAGTCGTATATTCTATATAACAAATTGGTGAACATATTGGGGAACAGTGTATTCACTTGGAGTTTTATTTGTCCATCGTGGTTGTCTTATCTCTTCTCCATACCTTTACTATCTCATTCAGTCAAGAATATACCTAGGATGAAACTTCACTAAGTTTCAATTGCAATTTTTGTGTTGAAACCTTACATCGTTTGACCAACAGACACTCTGGTCTAGAGATAGAGTATTGCACCCAAGCTGGGCCTTCTCTTTGACGTTGTTCTTTTCCAACATTATCTAATATCGTTCCACATATGTAAGTGTATAGGACCTTTCTCTGCGTACCTTCAGGTATATTGGATTACGCTCCATGCATGAAAAGTATATGGGAATTCTCTCATCGAATGGTTACACATTAGACAATACTACTACAATGTAATAACCATGGTGAAAATTCCATGTAATAAAAGTTAATAAAGGAAAATTAATAACCAGGGTTGATGGGACACTTATTCCAAGCTAAATGTTGGGAAAAACATCATAGTGTGGGTGTTCATTGGGTTATTATGGATAAGGCAATTGGCAAAAGAAATTGCAAAGGATTTGGAAAAACAAAATGGAATTTTTGGCACATTTATTTATGAAAATAATGGAAATTAGGAAAAAAGGAAGGTGAAAGGTCACAGGTTTCATGTGAGGAGAAAATTCCCTAGATGCATCCATGCCTTCATGTGCGAGCATCTGTAGCATCCCAGGCACACCCTTGTCCATATGAAGGGAACGTCCAGGGGTTTAACGCACTAAAACTTTAGTTGGTCTTAGGGGATTTCTACTTGAGTGGTTGGATGGCCCCTGAGTGTTTTGTTGCTAATGTGGAAGCTTTGTGTTGTGTGTTTCCATCAATTCCACTTCCTTAGGTCACCTAAGAGGTTGAATCCCATTATAGTGGCCTCTTGCCACACATTTACCCTGGTTGGCCAGTTACTTGGCTACATGTGGGATGAGGGTGTTACAAAGTGGTATCAGAGATCACTTCTCTCTCTATGGGTTATAAGTGATACCATAGAGTGGTATCAGAGCATGGCTCACCCCTTTGACCATATGGACAATGTGTGCTAGGCATGCATTCATGTAGGTTGCACATGTGTTAATCATCCTTTTGTTTATATCCTTGTCTCATATGCATGGTGTTGGTCATGGTTGTAGTGATGTCATGAAAGAGGATGTTTTTGTTGTGAAGTGTGTCTTCATGAGTGTATGATTGGTTACATGTTGTTTATTTTTGCATATTGTTAGTGTACATTTCTATGGTTGTTATCGCCATGCATGAGGTAATAGTATGTGTAGTTAATATGGTCATGCATCGATTAATGGACTCTATCTAGAATGATCATTAATTTGGTTATCTTCTTATGTATTATATGTATATATGTTGTCATGATTATGTTATACATGTGCTACACTAATTTTTTGATCTTGCAGATGAGATATCCTCCCCGAATTTTTAAGGTACATTAATTTATTGTGATTTCATTTTACTAACATAGTATGCCTTGCAGGATACAGTTTAAAATGACTAAAAAGATGGTATACTACAAAGATTCTCCCTATGAATCAGATGAGAAGCGTGGTTTTGGGAACTCATATGATTTAGGAAACACATTTAGAAGCTTGACAAAAGAAATAAGGAGTTGTAAGGAAAACAATGAAAAAATCATGTAGGCACAAGTGAAACAAGTAGAGGTTAATGCAATACTCCTTTAGAGTTTGTCAAAATTGCAGCGACAAGGGCCAGTTTGGATCAACCATGGGAAGGAGGAAAAAACTAATGGGGTATATGGTGGTAGGTCTCATGGTGGTCACAAGTTGGATAGAGATGACACAGTGAGAGATGGAAGGTTTTTGGACACTTCGGATAGGAGAGGTGATGGACATAGGTACCACTCTAGTTTTGGTTCTGATAGGAATTGTGATCATCATGATTATCATCCTTATAGGAGGATTGATAGGGGTACTTCCTAGATGAATTTAAGAAAGTCAAAACACCTAATTTTGATGGATTTTAAATAAGTCGAAAGATTCATAGGCTTGGATGCTTGGGATGAAGAAGTTATTTGAGTTGCATAATTACACTAATAATATGAAGTATAGAGTAGCTATATTCAACTTGAGAGGTAAAGAAGATATCTGGTGGGAGGATGTGAAGTGGTTCAGAGACATTAGGACAGAGGACTTGAGTTGGCGTGATTTCAAGAGGCTTTTTAGGGAGAATTACTTGTCATAAAGGCACTACGACAGTAAGGCCAAAGAATTCTATGAGCTAAAGATGGGATCAATGACAAATGAAGAGCACACAACTAATTTCCTAGAGCTATTGAGGTATATACCATATCTTAGAAGGATAAACTTCAATGATTTGTCAATGATTTTCTATTATCATTTAGAGATAAGATTGAGTATGATGAGCATCGATCACTTAAGGAAGTTATTGGGAAATTAAAGCATTGATATGAGTAGTCAAAGTGTAAGAATGAATCTCATCAAGGATGGAAAGGGAAGGATAAGGATAAAGGTAAATGGAAAACGGAAAGAGAAAGGCCTCATAATGTAGAAGAGAAAGAAAATGTGGCACCACAAAAGAAGTTAAATGTAGTTAGGCAGGGTCATGGGTCCCAACAACAGGATAGAAGTGATGGTAGTGTACGGTTGGAGTGTTCAACATGCCGTAAGGAACATCTCAAGAGAGATTGTCCACATAATCAGGGTTGTAGGCCTAAGATATATAGTACACAGTGGCGCAGATTGTTGGGGATGTTGTTCAGAGCGTTCCTAATATCTATGTAGCACTCGATAATAGGTAGGCAGAACATTAGTCATCTATCATTGAGGTGGACCATTAGTCATTTATCATTCAGATGAATGATAAGCTTTGTGATCTAGTTGTTTCTATTTGGATTGACCCTCGATTTAATTATAGCTATGTTAGTCCTCACTTGGTGGATAAGTGTTGTTTGAATAAAGAAGTTCATGTAGAATCTTGCTTAGTGAATTTCGATATAGGTACAAAGAAAAGAATTCATCATTGGGTAAGAGCTTGTGCATTTGAGTTGAATGGCATGTCTACATCAACGCACTTGAATATATTGTCGCTGGGATAATATAGTATGTTATTAGGTATGGACTATCTATACATTCATACGAACAAGATGAATTTTTATGACAAAGCCATTGATTTCTTCGATGGAAATAGGGAACAAAGAGTCTTACAGGGAAAGAAGAAATCCACATCAGTTAGGATTGTGACAGTTATGAAAGCAAAGAATAGTCACAGAAATGGTTGTGTGTTATTTCAAATGCATATCTCTAGTGACAAAGGTAAGGAAGTTGAGGATGTAGATTTTTTTAGCAGGTACCCAGTTCTGCAACAGTTTCAGGATGTGTTTCCTGCAGAGATTTCCAAGTTGCCAACTCACAGGGAAGTAGACTTTTTTTATTGATATGGTACTAGGGGCAACACCAACATCAAAAGTACCATACAAGATGAGCACTCTAGAGTTAGTAGAGATGAAGCTGCAATTAAAGGAAATTGTTGACAAGGGAACATTAGCCCAAGTGTATCACCTTGGGGCACACCACTAATGTTTGTAAAGGAAAAGGATGGTACTCTCATGCTATGCATTGACTATAGGAAGTTGAAAAAAGAGACCATCAAGAACATGAATTTGTTGTTGAAGAAAGTGTAACTAGGTTCGGTCTTCATAATGACATGATATTTATATTTGATGTAATAGAAGGAAATATATTATTTTTGTAATATTGCTACATGGGTTTCATGAGCAAGAAGTGTCACTAGGTGAATGAATTCTTCTTGATGTCCTTAGGATTTATTTATATGTCAAAGATTCATGTCATGTGTATAGAAACTCTTCATGAGATTATGTAAATATGTACATGTCTTCAAAGTTGTCTAACAACCCTCCAAGACCAAGATCAATGCCTCAAAACAAGTCTATCAAAGTATGCAAGAAAAATGATAAGGAGATGTTTATGCCGGCTCTAAATCAATGAATTAAATGTATAAATGCATGTCATGTCAGCTTGAAGCATAGACACGTCAGTTCATAAGGTAATGTTGGCTTGCATATATGGGATTACCATTATAAATACCCATAAAGGGTCTACGTAATTACAAAAGAAAAAATTGGATGTCTCTGAGTTCTTGCATGGAGGAGGAGCCGTAGTTAGGGCTTGACCACACCTCGGTTGGGGTTTAGGTGCAGTCAACACCTCACATATATGGAGCAGTAATGATGTAGCTATGCAAGAAGTGTTGGGGTTATACATATCCTCAAGTGTTGGTGAAGAAACTAGGATAGAAGGAGTAGAAAATATTTTGGATGAGGTGGCATGAGGTTTGGACTATCTCGGCATGACAAGGAGAAATCTTATCTTAGTGGCACTCCTGTAGCAGACTAATCACTGGATAGAAGTGATAGATATACTCCCTCAGCTCAATGAAAAGTATGTCAAATGATGTCCCTTCCATATCTATATATATATATATATATATATTACAATCTTGCCATGATAATGAAATAAGGGTTTAGTGAAGAGATCCTTGACATACATGTAGAAGAGGACTAAGTTTTCATAGTATTTAGATCTATTATAAGGTAGTATCAATATGCTTTGATGAATAGTGACAAGGATCATAGTCCAAATCCTGACTTAATTGTAATCACCGAAATTGTAGATCATGATCATATATATATCATTGATCTCATTGTCTCAAGGGATCTAAGTGCAGTAGTGATGAAGAGCATGGTGTTGCAGTAGTGATGAAGAGCATGGTTTTGCAGCAGTGATGAAGAGCATGGTTTTGTAGTAGTGAGGAAAATCATGGTGTTACAGTAGTGATGAAGGGCATGGTTTTGCAGCGGTGATGAATATCACAATAGTGATGACCTCTGTGATGCAACAAAGATAATGATCTCAGCCCTGACATGAAGAGGATTGATGGCTTGGTCTTTGAGAGGTAGATTGTGTGAAGGGTCATGGTCTTGAAATTCATCAATGGAACTTCTATAGGAAGAATTTACGCATGGGTTTTCCTCTCCATGTGGTAGAGATTTTGGCCCTGGCAGAGAGCCAAACATTTTTGCTCTTGTCTCTTTTGTTTTGGTAGTAGTTTGATGAAGTAAACACACATACTAATAATGAATAGAATACTAAGCTAAGATAAATTGTATAAATTCTTCACAAATTGTTATCATGTAATGAAGAATCACCGTAACTATTTTTGCCCTAGATTCTTCAACATTTGTTGTTGAGGATTGATGAATTATTTGATCAGCTGAAGGGAGAAGCAGTGACCTTGAAGATTGATCTAAGATCTAGATATCATCAGGTATGCATTAAAGAGGAGTACATTTACAAGGTATCTTTCTAGGCCATGTATGGACATTATGGGTTTGTTATAGTTACTTTCGGTTTGAATGATGCTCCATCTACCTTTATGTGTTTTATGAAGAGTGTGTTGCATCCCTATTTGGTCAAGCTTTTTATTGTGTTCATTGATTACATATTGGTATATTATAAATATGAGGAAGAGCATGTTGAGCATTTGGCAGCAATGTTGAGGTTGTTCAGAGAGCATTAGTTGTATGGAAAGCTCAACAAGTGCAGTTTCTTTTAGAATGAGGTACATTACTTGGGACATATTGTCTCGAGGGAGGGCATAGTAGTGGATCCATAAAAGTTAAGAGCTATCATGGAGTGGGTGACTCCCAAAAATGTGGCTTAGTTGAGATATTTCATGGGGTTACAAAGATATTACAAGAGGTTCATCAAGAACTTCTCATAGATTTCTTATCCTATCACATCATTGTAGAGGAAAGGTAAGAAGTTTGAATGGAGAGAGGAGTGTGTGGCCAATTTTGAGTAGCTTAAGAAGTTGTTGACACATGCACCGACAATAAAGATCATAGATCTAGACAATGAGATCGTGTTATATACAGATTCTTGTAAAATAGGACTTGGTGGAGTATTTATGCAAGAAGGACAGGTTGTATGCTATGAATCACACAAGATAAATTAACATGAGAAGAACTATTTGACACATGATCTTGATTTGTTAGTGACAATTCATGCATTGAAGATGTGTAGAAAATATCTTCTTGGTAGGAGTTTTGTAGTGATGATTAATCACAGTGGGTTGAGATACTTGTTTGACCAACTGAATCTAAATCTCAGGCAAGCTAGATTGTTGGCCACGATCAGTGAGTTTGACTTAAAAATCAAGTACATCAAGGGATAAGAGAACGAGTTCGTATATTCTCGTAGCAAGTGTATACAATTGAATCATATAGTAGCTATGAGGTCCTATGAGATAGACTTACGAGATAGGATCTTGCACGGAGGTCAATAGGATGGCAGGTATATAAAGATTATGCACAAGTTACAACGAGGTATAAGTAAAAGTACAAGTAGTGGTACAAGTACCCTCACATGTAGTATTACATTTATAGGTACAGGTAGTGGTATAGGTACAGGTATAGGTAGTGGTACAGGTACAAGTACAGATGCAGGTGCAAAGGATGTGGACTATGATCTCACAACAGATGGATTGGTTAGATTTAGGAACAAGATATATGTGCTAGATAGAAGTGAGCTCAAGAAGGTGATCTTGAGGAAGTTTCATGTGAAGCCATATTCAAGTCACCCAGATTATTAGAACATGCTGACAATAATGAATAAATTCTATTATTAGCCAAATTTGAAGAGAGACGTAGTAGAGTTTGTGGCTAGGTGCTTGGATTATCAGCATGTGAACGTAAAGTGTAAGCATCCAAGTGGAATGATATAGTCTATTGTCATTATAGAATGAAAATTGGAGGTTATTTCCATGGAATTTATCATAGGTTTATCGAGGACAGTGAGACAACATGATTCTATCATGGTTGTTGGGGACAGGTTGACAAAGGTTGTGCACTTCATTCCAATGAAGTCTACATTCTCAGTGAGTGATGTAGCACAACTATTCATTAAGGATGTCACAATATTACATGGAGTTTCGAAGAATATTATGTTAGATAGGGATACAAAGTTAACTTCCAGATTTTGGAAGGAGTTTTTGCAGGTTTGGGCATAAAGTTGGCCTTTAGTATAACTTATCATCCACAAACAGATGGAAATACTAAGAGGATCAATAAGATATTGGAGGACATGTTGAGGATGTATTTCATGGATAAATAATGAAAGTGGGAAGAGTATCTTCCACTAGTAGAGTATGCTTAAAACAATGGGTATCAATAACCTTTGAAGATGAGTCTATTTGAGGCATTGTATAGTCGAAGTTGTAATACACCCATCACTTGGAGTGATCCAGTTAACACGGTTATTATTGGATCATACATGTTGGCATACACGGAGCGAGAAATGCAGATAATCAAGAAGAATTTGAAAGTAGCACAAGATAGGAAGAAGAGCTATGTAGAACGAAATAGGTTGGTCAAGGAGTTCTAGGTTGGGGAACAAGTGTACCTGTGCATCAAACTGAAGAAGAGCTCCTTGTGAATTGGATCATGTGCCAAGCTAGGACCTCGGCTTTGTGGACCTTTCCAATTTATTAAGAGGATTGGGCCAATATCCTATCAACTTGCACTACCTCTAAAAATAAAATTCCATGATGTTTTCCATGTGTCATTGTGTAAGAAGTATGTTAAAGATGTTGATAATTTAATTGACGCGTTTGTATTGCAAGTGGAGGTAGATGGATAATTCTATCCGAAGCCTCAATTTATATTGTAGATAAATTTGTTGATGCTCTAGAACCCAACAATCGAGCAAGTTAAAGTGTGCAGTGGATGCACTTTGGGCCCGATGAAGCTACATGGGAGATGATGGATGAAATGCAAGCTGTGTATCCTTCATTATTTACAAGTTAAGGCAAATAAGTTTTGGTATATGTTTTGGCATATGTTTCAGTGATGTTCCTGTATATGTATATATGTATATGGATTTAAATACTGCCATGAGCTACATTATAAATCTCCATTGGCAGTATTTTTTCTTTTCGGAACTTTTTCTAAGATATTGGTGTGTTTGAACACTGAGGATGGTGTCCCCCAAGGGGAGGGTTCTATAACAACCTCGGTGAAAATTTTGTGTAATAAAAGTTAATAAAGGAAAAATAATAACCAAGGTTGATGAGGACACATATTCCAAGACAAATGTTTGGAAAAACATCCTAATGTGGGTTTTCATTGGTTTATTATGTCTAAGTAAATTGGCAAAGGAAATGGCAAAGGATTTGGAAAATAAAAATGGAATTTTTGGCACACTTATTTATGAAAATAATGGAAATTAGGAAAAATGGAAGGTGAAAGGTCATAGTTTTCATGTGAGGAGAAAAGTCCCCAAATGCATGTGTTCCTTACTGTCCAAGCATCTGGAGCATCCCAAACACACCCTTGTCCATATCAAGCGAGCATCCAGGGGTTTGATACATTAAAACTTTAGTTGGTCTTAGGGACTAGTTACGTGAGTGGTTCAGATGTCCCCTAAGAGTTTTGCTGCTGATGTGAAAGGTTTGTGTGGTGTGTTTCCATCGATTCCACTTCATGAGGTTACCTAGGAGGTTAAATCCCATTATAGTTGCCTCTTGTCGCATATTTAGCCCGATTGGTTGGTTATTTTTGTAGATGTGGGATGAGGGTGCTACATACAGACTGCACTACCACATACCATCAAGTATATTTTGGAAGTCTCGTATAGGTTTCTATCCTTTTGATATGTAATTGAGTCGGTCACCTTGTATATCGTGATATAATGAACACAACATTCAGGAAGAATTCCTACATGTATGTTAAGTCCTTGTTTTTCCAAGGTGTATATTGCAATTCACAATTGCTTGGTAATCCTTTATACCTAGATTACCCTCTTTTTTAATTACTTTTTGTGTTAATTTCTAAAATTTACTATCTTATGTGGAAGAAAAGGATCCCCCCCTCCATCGTTCACATAGAATGAAAAATAAGCCTCCTCTTCCACCAGAGGCTACTCTTGGCCATCGTCAAAAGCATAAGAAGGTGCAAACTACTGAATCAGGAATTTCAAGAACTACTTCTGGTCCTCCTCCTAAATCTGATCAACCATAATTATATTTCCCTTGAGTATTGAGCCTGAAATTGCCTCTACTTTTGTCAGGAATCTGACACAATCAATACAGAAGTACCTCAAACCTTATTTCATGAGATTATCGAGCCGAACTTTCCTGAGTCTGAAACTTTATTACTTGAGGTTATTGAACCTAATATGCCTCAAAAATCTTCATCTGTTACTTTAGGAGCTTCCCCTTCTCTTCCTTTGTCTCAGACTGAACCACCATCCATATATCTTGGACCCAACGATGAACCTCTTCCACCTGGTCTTACAAGTATTGAATAGATCCCACAGGAAGAGCCTCATCCTTCTAATATTGTTCATTGGAGTGGAACCCATTTTTATCACACTTACCCTCTTCCTCCCCCTCAAACTATAGCATAAACTCCACTACCTGATTCTTTTGACTCACCCACGAATTTCACATGGCACTCCTCATGGGGATTGCTAACCATGACAGGATTTGATATGGCATCCCAACATGTGTCCACCACTATGGTTGAGACATCAAATGTTTCTTCCTCATCCTTTTCTGCACCATCACTAGAGGCACATATGTATGGTGGCCCATCCATCCCACTGGGCCATTAGTGTTTATCTGGTACCTTCGCAGGTGCATATTCCATTCCTTGGACCTCTACCATGCCATCTATTTCAGGAATTCCATCTGGAACTTCCCTTATGACGGCTAATTAGCTTACTCGTTCCCTTCAACCTACACCTACAAATGAATAGTAGGTTGGCACGTATGTTAGTAGGAAAGGGTATCTTCAACAACCCAGCTCTCTTTTTGTTGGGTACTCTCTACCTAGGGTGCAATTTCCTCCATCATACCCTCCTCCTATGGTAGAGGGGAACCTGTTGTTGGTATGCCTAAAATCGGTAATCAGCCTTATTATAATCCTCCTTATCTTGGGATGGATACCAATGTTTGGTAACCTACTTTTCCCATCCAACATGGTTCGATTTTGGACCGAATGTTGAATATTGAACATATGGTGTCTTCATCTCAAATTCATACCCTTCAATTTGTACCTTAACAAGCTCAAATACATGTATGTCAATCTTACAGGATGCTATTGCATCTCAACCTATTCCATTGGTATCTGGTACCCCTTAGGTTTCACTTACATAACCTTTACATGGTACCTTGCAGTCTGAACTGCTTGGGCAAGGTATTCATCAAATTCTAGTAGGACAAACTGGATATTGTATGGCACAACCTCAATCGAGCCCAACTTATGTCAGGATGATGCAAAACCCATGGGATAATAATATAGACCTTATCAGGGTATTCCTCAACTACATTTTCAAGGTCAACACATCCAAATCCAACCATTCTAGCCTCTACAGGGTTATCTTGGAGTTGGTAAACAAGGTTATGCATATGATGGTTACTAGAATCCTCCTTATTCTGGTTCCCAGGTTCCTCTTTATTGGAACCATCCTTATCTGGGAATGCAAGTACCTATTGCTCAAGCTATTCCTTCATATCCAAGTCATCCTCCACCATATTTTAACTGACAGTTACCTTTTGTGGAAACTCTAGAATATCTAGACTTGACTCGTCTCACAAATGATCCTATCACTCATTCACCTTGGTGGCCGATAATTCCCACTAATTTCCATTCTGATATCCCAAAATTCAATGGGAATCATGGAGAAGATGCATCGACCCATGTCATGATGTATCATCTATGGTGTTCTTCAAACTCCCTTAATGATGATTCCTTTTGATTAAAAATTTACCAATGTACTCTTATAGGTATGAAATCTAAATGGTACATTGAATTACATAGAGCTTCATTTAATAATTTTAGTTCCTTAGTTACCACCTTCCTTACACATTTCCAGATTCCCATCCGGTATGAAACTGGAATGAAACTTTTGAAAAAATTTAAACAAACTAAGGCTACTCACATCTTAGATCACATTCATGAGTGGCAGTGTTATAGGCCATTTTGTCACATCTGGTTAATAGGCCTTCAACTAGATCAATCAACATCCTTTAACCCCTTTCCATCATACTTACACAAAGCCCTAATCATGACTCTTTCTAAACCCTGCGTTTCTTCCTGAAAGAACCTTGCTTTAGTCATTTTAAGGACCAATACACCCCAACCCCTTACTCGCTAGCATTGACTACCAAGCTTCCCTAATCTGTACCTGCATTGATCACCAGCAAGTTGCTCAGTATTGGGGGTGCTCTGATTCTAGAAGGTTGGGAAAACAAGAAATATTTCTGAAGCTTCCTCTCCTAGAATCTTCCAGAGGTTTTTTCAACAATTTACCTTAGATAAACATGTGAATCCTATATGATTCCACCTTGGAGAAATTATCATCTTATCCCTAGAGCTCATCCTGACATCACTTTTGGATCTCAAGCCTATATTGGTAAACGGATAAGAATTCATGAACTACCTTTCCTTCCTATATATTTACCTCATTCTGCATGCATCTGGTTGGTTGTTGTTGTATTTTGGAGAGAAATTCTACCCTTATGTTGTTGGTGTGAGCGATATCATTCCATGCACTAAGGGTATTAAAGGTGCACTTTGTGACAAGGAAAGGACAAGTACACTTGGAGGAACTCTTCTACATGATCAAGACCTATTTTTTGTTGTAACTCAATCCATTCCTATTAATGCAAAGAGCTATTTTTTTCCTATATATGATGTTATGGTTTCTTATATTTCAATACCATGTTGATCTATTGAGTAAATGGATTAGATGATGCTACATAAATTTTGTGGATAGTTTCCTCATTTTATCTGATTGTGTAGGTTCTGATTATAGCAATCAGAGCTAGTATTTGAGCATTCAATATAAAGAAGGAGTGATGCATATGACATATTCCAAATAGGATTCATCCCATTATCTATTTACTTTAAGGAAACCATTAGTCCCTTTGTCTTTTAGTTGTTCTAGGTCAATCCACTAGGCCCATGGAAGATAGTTTTGTCTGTATTCATAGATTATTCATAAAAGATTGGCTACCATACTAGGGAATGGTGTATTACCTTGGTGGTTTCTTTGTCAATTGTTCTTGTCTTACCTCTTCTTCATAGCTTTACTATCTTATTGAGTCAAGAACAAACCTAAGAATACCCTTCACTGAGTTTCGATTGCAATTTTTGTGTTGGAACCTTGCATCCCTTAGTGAATTCACCCTTTGGTCTTGTGACAAATAATTTCACCCCAGTTGAGCCTGCATTTCATAGCACTTGTGCCTCTTTTGTGCTTGCATTAGCCCTTGTTCATGCAAAATTTTTCTTTTGTCTTGATTTCCTCTCTGATTAACCTTCCTCGAGCTACTCCTCCTTGAGTCTTTGGGTGTCATGTGGTCTCTTTGAAGCCTCCATTTTGTTTTCTTTCATTTTTTAGTGCCTTTTGTAAGGATTTGTTTACATTTTCCTTCATTCTTATCATTAGGTCGTTTGCACAATAATTTAGTTTGATCATTGAGTGCTTAGAAGAATTTATTTTTTAGTCATCGTTCTAAAAAATTTGCTTTGATTAGTGATTAGATATATATCTTAGTTTTCATATGAAAATTAAGTGGAATCCAAAAGAAAAATATTATGCATCATGCATTACATATATGGATTTGATTTTTATTGGAAAAGTAAAGTTATAAAGATCAATTCTTGCATCGCTTGTTAGTTGGATTGTTGATTGATTTCTTCTTCCCCTGCTTAGTTAGAACTTTCATTGCTAAAAGAAAAATGAAAAGAGTTATTTTTGTCATATTAGTTGCATCATAGGTGTGTTTTGGTGACATTGAGTTTTGAGCCTTGAAATCGAAACTTAATTGAAGATAAACATTAATATTTATTGAATCAACCTAAGGAGCATTTGAAAATTAACACAAATACTTAGATGTCTAGTGTAGAGACGTGTCATTAGGGGAATTTTGAGGTCTAAAATGGGCCTCCTAAGGAAATTATAAAAAAGCAGTGGAAATAATAAAATGAGATTAGATTACATCATCATATTTTATAGGCAAAAAAGAAAAAACTATTTTTTCTGCTCATATTTTCAACTTATCTCCCTAAGGTGTTACTCAAATTTTGAGTAGGAGTACTCAATGGATGAAAAAATTAATTCCTCATCCAAGGAGTACCCATGTTGTATAATTTCGATGGATCCTGCTACACGAAAAATAAGAATACTTTAAAAACATGATACACGAAAAATGAGAAATAAAGAAAAAACGTGATTGTAATCATGTTTTTAATGTATTTCTCATTTTTCATATAGTAGCATCCATAGAAAGTATGCAACATGGGTTCTCCTTGGATGAGGAATTAATTTTTTCATCCAAAGAATACTCCCGCTCAAAATTTGAGTAAAACCTTAGGGACATAAGTTGAAAATATGAGTTGAAAAAGTAGTTTTATTATTTTATTATGTTTCTAATATTTTTACTCTTTAAATCCAAAAATGGTGAATCATCCCCCATGGCTGACATCATCATATTTAATCCTATTGGTTCTTATAAATTTTATTTTAGTTGTGCATTTTTCTTAGGAGGCCCATTTTAGACCTCAAAATTCCCCTAATGTCTGGGGTCGTTAAACATAGGAGTTGTCATTGTTTGTTAACGTTTCATTCTGGGGGTTATATCCAATTACAAATACATAAGTGTATCATATCATACTCCACATACCTTTAGGTATATTTGATGGCACTCCTTGCATGAAAAGTATATGGGAACACTCTTATCGAACGATTATGCATTAGAGAGCACTACTGCGTATTGCACTTCCACATTTCGTCGAGTGTATTTTGAAATTCCACCATAGGTTGGTATCCTCACCATAGGTATCGAGTCAGCCACCTTGTATACTGTGATACACCAAACACAACATTCAAGGATATTTCCTCCATGTACGTTACATCATTGGTTTTCCAAGGTGTATATTGTAGTTCACAGTTTTTTGGTAAACTCTTTTGCCTAGCTAGCCCTCTTTGCCCCTCTTTGTTTTTTTTTGTGTCTTTAATTTCAAAAATCAATTAATTGACTGTGGGATAACATCCTCCCCATGGAACCATTCCTTAGCAGATTTTAGGTTGAGACTTATGGCAATAGTTCCTTAGTCCATCAGTCAAGGAAACTCCTATGATTATAGTACTAGTCATTTTCCTTCTTTTGGAAATATTGCTGCTCCTTATATGGAAACGTTGTCCCTTCTCGAATTTACCATGGGTTTTTCAGTTTCATTTTTTTCGACCACTATGGTTCGAAATGTCCAAAATTTTTCTTAACTAGGTTATCCTCCACCTAAACAATATCAACCTCAAGTTGATCCTAAATTTAACACTTTGCCTTCTTCACCTGTTGTTCCTTCATCCCTTTCTTCCTCTTCGCCCGGTGAAAGTATTGATTCTAGTAAGGAGGAAGATAAGAAGAATAAGAAGAACAAAAATAAGTAGGGGGGTAAACCAAACAGCCATTGTTAAGGACACAACGTGTATGGAGGAACCTTACAATCAACCCCACAAAGTTAAATTCCCTTTCATGTTATGTAAGTGTGACCACCTTCTTAGATACTTTCTCGGTATTCCCAATATATTAGAAGTGTGGTCCATAGGCTCACATTGGCCTTTGTCATTAGATTTTAGAGATCATGCTGGTGACAAACCCTTAACTAGTGATACTAAGGTCCATGGTAAAAAGGGTAAAGTAAAATTTTACTGTAATTTATGTGAAGGGAATCATCCTATTCACCTTTGTCCTTATATGGATGAAGCCTCAAAAGTGTTGGAAAACCTTACCACTTCTCAGTATCATCTTCTAGTTGGTTATCGAAATATTTATCCCAATCCTCCTCTAGTTGATTAAATGATTGATCATAATCCATATCCAATCAATCCCTCTCTGAACATGAATCCCATGGGTCTGTTCCCAACCAACCATTGATTGAGAAAATGGTTGACTCGATTCCACCTTCATTCGATCGTACCTTTTCATAGAGAGTGAGGATCATACCTCTTAGGTTCTTATTGTTTCTTATGATTCTACCAGGCAAGGGGGCATTTCTCCCATTACTACAAAACCCCCTCATAGAAAATGGGAAATTGCCTTTGATTGGATTCGATAGATAGAACCTCATCTCCCTTCTTACATGCCTTTTAAGGTCATGGTAAAGTCTTATGATAAGAATATCAATCACACTATTATAGATCAGGGATATTCTGTTAGTATTCTAACCTGCACTGCTTGGAAAGATTTGGGTTCCCGAAAACTTGTGTCTACCACTCCAAATATGTTAGCTTTTAAAAGAAGAACTGGTCAAACCTTCGGGATCCTTCCCCAATTTCCTGTTACCTTGGGAGGAAAAAATGTATGTATTTATGTTATGGTTATCGTAGACTCTTTGGACTTCAATTTTCTCCTGGGATGAGACTATGTTTATTCTATGAATGTTGTTGTGTCCACACTCTTTCGAGTGATGTGTTTCCTGCATGATGGAGGGATTGTTGCTATCGATAAACTTTCATTTCTTGGTCCTAATTTGATCCCCAATAATCTTAATTTCCTAAGCATTCTAGATTTGTAATTGGTATCTTCCCCACCACAGGTTAATTATGTGGAAACCTATCCCATTCAAATACCTACTTATGAAGATGAGCCTTTCATTACATTCTCAACATCTTTCAACCTAAATATAGTAGGTGATATGGTGAATCATTTACTGGCGTCATTGCAACCTTATATTTCTATTCAATCATTTGATATGTATCCCTTTCACAGCGTTTTTATTCCATTTGATGAAAATCTCTTGGAATCCATGGTCTCTTAGAGGCCATGATATGATTTTGGAGTAGAGTTCCTTGCCTTGTGTCAAACTCCTTAAAAAATGAATCAATGTTCTTTGGAGTAGAGTTTCCTTGTCTTGTGTCAAGCTCCTTAAAAAATGAAACAAGGTTCTCAGAGTAGAGTTCTTTTTCTTGTGTCAAGCTCTTTAAAAAATGAAACAAGGTTCTTGGGACAGAGTTTTTTTTCTTGTGTTAGGCTTGTTAAAAAATGAAACAAGGTTCTTGGAGCAGAGTTCCTTTTCTTGTGTCAAGCTCGTTAAAAAATGAAACAAGGTACTTTGAGAAAATTTCATTTTATTATGTCAATATTGTTAAAAAATGAAACAAGGTGTCTTGAGTAAAGTTCCTTTCTGTGTGTCAAGCTCATTAAAAAATGAAATAGATCCCCTTACAATTTGAGTCTTTAATTAGATCTCATAAGTTCCTAGTCGAGTCTTTCACTTGATCTTGTAAATCAACCTTCATTCCATCCACCCAGAAACTAGTAGTCTACTTAGGTGCATTGAATGAAGCTTGGGGGCCATGTACATCAGCTTGAATCATTATGTTGGGGGCACACAAACTTATTTCAATCATAGTTTTCCTCTATTTTAAGCTTGTGTAAAAATGAAACCACTCTCAAGCATAGTTTTTCTGATGTTTCAAGCTTGTGAAAAAATGAAACCATCTTCAAGAAATTTCAAGCATAGTTTAACATGTTTCAAGCTTGTGTAAAATATGAAACCATTACCATTCTGATCATATCTCTCGTGATTTCCATTTTTACCAGCCTGTTTTTTCCAATGAGCCACCAGAGAAATTTTGAGGTCTAAAATGGTCCTCCTAAGAAAAATGTACAACCAAAATAAACTTTATAATGACCAACATGATTCAAGATGATGTTGTCAACCATGGGGGATGATTCACCATTTTTAGGGGAAAAAAGTAAAAAGATTAAAAAATAATAAAATAATAAACTACTTTTTCAACTTGTATTTTCAACTTATCTCCCTAAGGTTTTACTCAAATTTTGAGTAGGAGTACTCATTGGATGCATAATATAATCCTCATCCATGGAGTACCCATGTTTCATACTTTTGATGGACCCTACTAAATCAAAAATGAGAAATACATGAAGAATTGTGAATGTAATCACATTTTTCATGTATTTCTCATTTTTTGGGTAGTAGGGTCCATCGAAAGTATGCAGCATGGGTAATCCTTGGATGAGGAATCAAATTTTGCATCTAACAAGTGTTCCTCCTCGAAATTTGACTAAAACCATAAGGAGGTAAGTTGAAAATATGAGTTGAAAAGGTAGTTTTTTCTTTTTTCCCTCTAAACCTTGATGATGTAATATAATCTTATTTTATTATTTCCGCTATTATTTTATAATTTACTTAGGAGGCACATTTTATACCTCAAAATTCCCCTAATTCTTGGTGTTCTCATTCCATCATCACCATTTTCTTGGCCGAGCATACACTTTCACTTGATTTTTTACACTTTCCCGAGGAACCGTTACGATGAGTGGTCTTATTAGCCAACCTCTTGACCATTGTGTGTTTTGAGTAGTTTCATTATGACTAGAACCAATTTCTACCCTTTATACCACTCATTCCTCTAAGGGGAGTTCTCTTTTAGCTCTTTTCAAACTCCCAAAATATGAAAAGATTGCCAAGCACTTGTCTTTTCGAACTCATTATAGTAAATGAAAAGATGTCTACTCAATATAAGTTTAACCCTTTTCAAAAATAGGATAGAATATTTATGAAAAACGAATACCTTAGTCGAACATGGCTAAGAGGTTCTCTTGGGTATTACTTTCTACCTTTCTAGACTCAAGAGACTATCTATGAAAAGCAACATCTAGAGTTTTTTTTTTCTCCTCTTTTTTAAACTCTCTAAACATGAAAAAGATGTTGAGAATTTAGTCTCATTGGACTCATAAAAACCTCAAGGAATGATGGACTCATCATTCATGACGACACGGAACCACTCCTTCTCTGGGCTCATTAAATATTCTCAGATGGATTCATCCGAAGGATGAAATTACAGATCAAGCATATGTTATCCTCCTTAAGCTTGTTACAAAATAAAGAGGTACTGACCAGTATGGTTGGGGAAATTAGGAAAACAGGGTACTCCATTTTGTTAATGGAAGTGAGTCGCACTTGAACACAATACTCTTCCACTACATCTTTGTGGCTATTCGGTTGGAAAATCTACTTGTATTTTGGTTTATCATACCATTTCAAAGCCTCCATTTTTTGTTTTGGGTCAATGTTGCCAACTCCATTTCAGTGTTGCAATTGTGTTCAAGAGAATTCATTCAGTGAATATTTTCTACAATACTCTTAAGAATTCATTCCATGTTTGCCTTTCCTGATCCAGTTATGTATTAGCATCACTCCGATGATTCTGTCTAAAATCATGATACTTGTTTCTTGTCACTGATGGGGGATACATCAAGGCCCTCTTGCAATGTCTCGCTTCCTCTCGAAATTAGTACATTATCCAGGAAGTTTACTTAGGAACACTCCTTCCTTACCTTAGTGCTTGCATACATCAACGGAAAGTTCCCTCGCTCTCAGTATAAAGTTTTCATCATTGGCCTTCGTCCAGAAGATTATGTGTGGTGTTCAACATCAACTCATTTAGTCACACCATACAGGTTGTACTACATTACCTTGAGATCCATTAAAATTAGCGGTTGTTTCTCTCACATCTTTTAATCACTTACATCATTGGCCAGTAATCAAATGGTGTCTATTATGTTCAACCTCAACTCATTGATTCAGATGGTTAGACTTGTACATTGGTTAGTCATGGGAACAAGATAGAAGACCCCAAATCTAGTTTCATCCATATGGGTTCCGATTTCAGGAGTAATACAAGATAACAATGTATGATAGTTATAATCGTACATATATTCATCCAGTCTTGGGTCCACCATTAGTCATCTGTGGATGTGTCTTTCGATCATTGTACATGTAATGTTAGCTTCTGAGTATGGGTATGCCTCCCTCAACAAAGATGTCAGGATTTAAATTTACTGTAATATATGATGATATCGCTAGTTGTTCTCGATCCTGACTTATCACAAGGTAAATCACTTCAGTCATCAACTAATATTTCTAACTTTTCACTTTAGGGGGCAATCTGTTATAGGCCATTTGGTCACATCTAGTGAAAAAGCCTTCAAACTGGATCATTCACATCCTTTTAACACTTGTTCTTCCTCCCTACATAAAGCCCTAAGTATGCCTCTCTCATATCCCTGATTTTCTACCTGAAACTACCTCATTTCCGTCATTTTTAGGACGAGCATAGCCTAGCCCCTAAATGACTAGCATTAACTAGAAGGTTTTATCACTCTGGGCCTATGTTGATTACCTACAAGTTTCCCTATGTTGGGGGTGTTTTGATTCTATAAATAATCAAAAAATGATTGTGAAGCTTCCTCTCCTAGAAGATTCCAAGATTTGTTGTAACTATTTACCTTGGATAAAAGTATTGAATCCTATCCTATCCTACCTTGTATTTTTCATCCCTTATCCCTTAAACTTATCCTCCCATCAAGAGTGGATCTCAAGCCTTGATTGGTAAGAGGATAATAATTCATGAACTACCTCCCTCATCTATATATTTACAACCATTCACAGGCAAGGGGTTGGCTTTTGGAGATTGATTCTACCCTTATTGTGTTGTTGTGAGAGACATTATTCCATGCATTAGGGTGACTAGAGGTGCACTTTTTGGTAAGGAAAGGAGAAGTCAACTTGGAGGATCTGTTCTATAAGATCAACACTTATTTTTGTATGTAACTCACTCCATTTCTATTAATGCAAAGAGTTTTGTAGGTTTTAACCCCGTACAGAAATTACCTTCATACGAATTCTAAAACACATAAAATAAACAATGTGAGAGCATAACACATAAAACACATATACGTAGAGATTTTCACTTGGATCCCAAAATTGGGACTACCAGCTTGATTTTATCATTATGTTCCTTTCAATGTTATAATACATATTTATACATGTCGAAGCATCCAATACCATGGACCGAAAAGCATCGTGTCCAAAACCATGGATCGAAAACCATCGCATCCAAATACATGTGCGAAAATCATGCACAAAACCATAGGTGGGTCTGCCCATCCTAACATAGGTTCCAAAACCAAAATTTTCCGGGGCGCTGCCTTGAACCCCATAGAGTGGGGTTACCTACACCCCTCAAACCCCCTGTGACCGTCCCACTATGCAATCAGCGCAACGAAGGGGGGCCTCCCCCCCCCCCAACCCCCGGTTAACTATGTGGGCTAGTCGTGGAAAGAATATAACACAACCTAACATTCTCCCACTTGTTGTTTTCTTTCCACAGGGGGCCACAAGAGAGCTTAGTCATTTATCTAGCCCTGCAATGCACATTGTTTCTCTATACCAAGAGAACTTCTCAGAGCTCACAGATTTTTACAATGCATCTGCAATATTCTTCAAAGTGTCCACCTTTACCAGCAACCTTTCTGTCTTCTATCATATCCCTCGCAAAGTGATATTGAACATCGATGTGCTTTGTCTTTGAATGATATGCAGGGTTCTTTGCCAAGAAAATTGCACTTTGGCTATCACAGTCTATCCTTAGAGCTCCCTGTGCTAACCCTATACTTGAACACAATATCTACAACCAAACTGCTTCCTTGCTTGAATGAGTGGCTGCCATGTATTATGCCTCTATAGAATAGTGCCACTACAGATTGTTTCTTACTCATCCAACTGACTGCACCTCCGAATAGGTTATACACATACGCACTTGAAGATATTCTTTGATCCAGATCTCTAGCCCAGTCTGCATCAACAAAGCCACAAATATCCAACACTCTGTCAATCCTGGTCTTCCTTGGTAGCACAAACCATAATCACTGGTACCACACAAATACTTGAAAACCCACTTCACTGCTATCCAATGCTCCTTTCCTAGTTTTGACATAAACCTGCTCAATATTCCCACTGCATGTGCAATTTCTGGTCTAGTACACATAATTGAATACATCAGGCTATCGCTTGCACTTGTATATGGAACACAGGACATGTCCTCTTCCTCTTCTTGTGTCTTGGGTCACTGTTCAACAAATACTTTTACACCTACAAGAATAGGAACCTTCACCAGTTTACTATCCTACATATTAAATCTCTGCAATGTTGTCTCGACATACTTCCTCTGGTTTAACGAGAGCTTCCTCTTTGCCTGATCTCTTTTAATTTCCATGCCCAAAATATATTTTGCAGCACCAATATCTTTCATGTCGAATTTTGAGGACAATTGGGTCTTCAAATCTTGGATAATTTCTTTGTCATTTCCAACCAGCAACATATCATCCACATACAAGACCAAATAAATAACATGATCACTAATTAATTTAAAATACACACAGTGATCTTCTCTGCTTCTGGTGAAGCAAAGACCCGTATAAATGTATCGAATTTCTGATACCACATCCGTGGTGACTGTTTTAACCCATACAAAGACTTATTTAACTTGCATACTAGTTCTTTCTTACCCTTCACTGTAAAGCCTTCACGTTGCTTCATGTAGATTTCCTCTTCCAGATCCCTGTGAAGAAATGTTGTCTTCACATCCATCTGTTCTACCTCAAAATCAAAGGAGAAGCAACAGATAAAAGTAATCTAATAGAAGTTACCTTGGCAACAGGAGAAAAAATATCACGAAAATCAATTCCCGACACACGGGAATAACATTTTGCTACCAACCGAGCTTTGTATTTCTCCACCTTTCCTTCTGAATTTGTCTTCTTCTTGAACACCCATTTGTTGCCACTGGGTTTCCTTCCAGCCAGCAACTCCACCAGATCCCAAGCCTCATTTTTATTCAAAGATTCCATTTCATCAACCATGGCCTCTTTCTAGATTTTTGCATCCTCTAAATCTATTGCTTCCTTCACAATTATGGGATCATCATCAGTAATAGAGAAAGAAAATTTTGAACAGAAAGCAAATGGACTATACCTTTCTGGCTACCTTCTTTCTCGAACTGATATTCTCACACCCAGAGTTTGTGGCTCTTGATCTTTTGATTCCTCCTCTGCTTTAGAGTCTAATTCTTCCTCCTTTAGCTCAAACTCTATCTTCTTAGGTTCCATTGGTTGGACTTCATGTTTAATAACATATTTCACCTTTCTAAACACCACATCTAAGTTGTACACAACCTTTCTTGTTAATGGGTTCCAAAGCTTATAACCCTTTAAACCATCCTTATACCCAATAAAGATACACTTTTCAGATTTACTATCCAACTTGGTTCGTTTCTCCTTTGGAACATGTACATATGCATCATATACAAATACCCTCAGATGTGAAAGAGAGGGTTTCTTACTAGTCCATACTTCTTATGGAGTTTTATCCTCCAGTGCTAATGAAGGTGATTTGTTGACCAGGTAACATGCTGTCTCCGCTACCTCTGCCCAGAATTCCTGTCTTAACCTGACACCACTGAGCATGCTTCTTGCGCTTCCCATCAACGTCTGTTCATGCTTTCTACAACTCCATATTATTGAGGTGTATATGTAGTAGTCTTCTACCATGCTATACCACACCTCTTATAGAATTCTTCAAATTCCTTATTGCAAAACTCTCCACCATTATCTGTCCTTAGCACCTTTATCTTCTTCTATGTCTGGTTTTCCACCAAAGCCTTGAATTCTTTAAACATGTCAAAGACTTCAGGTTTCTTCTTAAGGAAATATATCCAAGTATTCCTTGAGAAACTTATATAAGTGATACATAGTACACAGACTTACCCAATGATGGAACCTTCACATGTCCAAACACATGACTATGCACAAGCTCTAATATATGTTTCACCCTCTTACCACCAGAGGGGAAACTCACCCGATTCTGCTTCCCATTTACACAATTTTCACAGAAATTAAAATCCAGAGAGCTATTACTCATACCTTCTACCATACCTATGAAGTATTCGAAGGCCCTTCTCTCCAATATGTCCAAGCCTTTGATGCCACAACATGGTCTTCTCTTCAGAGACCACTAGATTTTCTTCTCCACTTTCAGGAACAACAGAATTGTTGCACCCATCAACAACCATGCTACCTTGTAGCTTGTACAAAGTTCCAATCTGAACTCCTCACATCAATACTAGTGCTCCCTGAACCATTTTGTAGGTATCCTTCTCGAACAATATTTTTACACCTGCATCATCCAACTTGCTTACATAAATCAGATTTCTAGCTAATGCAGGAATATGCAAAACACCTTGAAGTGTTCTAACCCTTCCACATTGCAACTTCAACTTTACTTTCAGTGACCAATGATTATAGCCTTCTTGTCATCCCTTAAGAAGACATCACCACCATCGTATTTCTCATACTCGCAGAACCACTATCTATGGGGAGTGAAGTGAAAGGATGCACCTGAGTCAATCAACCATGCGTCATGATCTACATGTGTACTTGAAGAAGCAAAGTACACATCCACACCTTCATCTGAGGTGGTTTTCACCTCTGCAGAAGGAGCATCATCAGATCCTTTTCCTTTATCAGGAGCTTTAGATTTACAGTCCCTTTTGTAGTGCCCTTCCTTTCCGCATTTCCAGCACACCACCTTTACATGTTTTCCTGGAGATTTAGATCTCCCTCTAGATTTAGATCTCCCACTTGATGACTTATTTTTGTTTCTGTTTTGGGACTGTCCTCGTACAGACAAGGTATCACCATTCTGGCTCTCCATATGTTTCCATCTCATCTCCTACATCAGCAAGGATGAGACTATTTCATCAAACTACAAGGTAGTTGCATTGCTACCTATTGCAATAACCAGAGTATCCCACAAATCTGGTAGAGAACTCAACAAACTGATGCACTTATCTTCATCTCAAATTTTAATATCAACAGATGCTAACTTACTTACCACAGTATTAAATGCATTCAGATGCTCTGTTACTGAGTCTCCATATTTCATCCTCAGGTTATACAGCTTTTTCTACAGGAACAATTTATTCACCAGAGACTTAGATTGGTACAAAGTCCCTAACTTGTCCCACAAAGCCTTCGCCATAGCTTCCCCTGATACATTCAACAATACTAAATTTGAGACATACAATCATATTGTGCTCTTTGCCTTCCGATCCAACTTCTTCCATTCTTCATCAGACACTCCCATTGGTTTAGTACCCAGACTACTATGATCCACTGATCTTTATCCACCAACAGATCCTCCATCTTGAGTTTCCACAACTCAAAACTTTGACCATTAAATTTCTCGATCTCTATCTTTCCACTGCTCGCCATATTTTTTCACCACCAGAATCAATCTCGCAAATCTCCCACTGAATAGGGCCTACCACAGGCCCGAGCGAAACCCCTCAGCAACAAAGGTGTCCCCTTGAAGCCAAAAACAACTCTAAAACCAAATGTAGGTTTTAACCCCATATATAAATTACCTACATATGAATTCAAAAACACATGAACTAAACAATGTGAGAGCATAACACATAAAACACATATACACAGAGATTTTCCCCTGGATCCCAAAACCGGGACTACCAGCTTGATTTTTTCATTATGTTCCTTTCAATGTTATAATACATATTTATACATGCTAAAGCATCCAATACCATGGACCGAAATCCATCGCATCCAAAACCATGGACCGAAAACCATTGCGTCCAAAAACATGTGCAAAAATCATGCATAAAACCATAGATGGGTCCGCCCAACCTAACATAGCTTCCAAAACCAAAATTTTTCGTGGCGCCGCCTCGGAACCCATAGAGTGGGGTTACCTACACCCCTAAAACCCCCTATGACCCCCCCGCTACGTAATCAGCGCAAGGAAGGGGGGGCTCGGCCCCCTTCCCCCCCCCCCCCCCCAAACCCCTTGGTTAACTACGTGGGCTATTTGTGGAAAGAATATAACACAACCAAACAAGTTCTTTATTTTTATATATTAGATGCTATGATTTCATGTATTTCAATACCACGTTGATCTATTAAATAAAGTGATTAGATGATTCTACATACATCTCGTAGATTATTAGCACATGTTTTCTAATTGTGCAGGTTATAATTTTAGCAATTGGAGCTAGGATTAGAGAATACAAGCCAAGGAAGGAGTGAAGCATACGACAAATTCCAGGTAGGCTTCATCCCATTATCTATTTACTTTAAGGAAAAAATCAACTTCTTTTTCTTTCTGTTGTTCTAGGTCACTCCATTGGGCCTAGGTAAGATACTTTTCTCCACAGTCATAGATTCTGTATAATAGGGCATAAAATAGATTTTCTAGACATTATTATTTCAACACATACATAATGAAATCACACCCACATGAAGTTATCATAAGTGAGCAACTAAGGGATCCCCTAAATCATGTTTACAAATAAATCTAACACCAATACATTCAAAGGCTACACGGGACGTTAAATTTCCATCTAAATAGGGATTTACCACCCAATAAGAGGTATTCAATACATAAGTACCATAGACCCAAAGGAAATGAATATGGGTTCTAAAAGGACATGGCATAAATAATCAAAATGGGGGTATAAGATACCTCATATCCACACTTGTGCATATCATTCTACATCGCCTTACAAGGAAAAAAAATTCACAGATTTGGGCTTATAATGATGTTGATTATGGAATAAAAATGTAAGGTACATTGTGCAGGATGTAGGGCATAATATCTAGCTTCAAATGTAGGATGTGATCTTCTTAAGAGTGCTTGATAATTCCAAATTATTCATATATATTTACACTCAACTCAATCTCACAATATGGGTATTAAATACTATTGAGGGATAATGGAAAGAATGTCTTATCCTTTCTTCATAAGAGAAATAAATCCCTACATGAAAATAAGTATGACCTCTACATTAGGAATTTCAAATAATACAATTATCGTTAAAATAAAATGTTGAACTCAATTGAAATGAAACACATAGGTAAAATAATGCTTAGGCTAAGGATATTTGACACCATACCATATTCTGACATAATACCTAACATGCTAAGTAAGATCATAAAACCAAATGCTTATAAAACCAATGTAAGATTTGATAAATTTAGCCATAACATAGATTTTACCTTTGTGTTTTCTCATAAAACAGAATAATGAAACATCAAAACCTTGATTAAGCGTATGAAGGAAATTCCTTCATCCCTTTCTAAGAAATTAAGTACAGTGATTATCATGTTAGAGAAGAATGAAATCATGCCAATGTTTACTTGTATGACGACAAGCTTATTTAGTCCAAAGATAGATGGTTTTGAGGTAATCATGTTTCTCAATTCAAGCATAAGATAACTCATCAGTGTTACTTATAAAATCACTCCACAACAGGCTCTTTGATGGAAGCTCCAAAAGAAACTAGAAATGAGATTGTTTCCCTCCTTGTATCTATCCTTTTCATCGAACAAATTTTCCAAAGTTACAATGTTACCTAAAAACATTTGTACCTTCAATTTATCCCTTTATCTTTGTTCTCACCAATCATCCATCTCATTATAATTTTCTCATAGTATGTGCATCACTATCAACAAATTTATAATTTAAATAATTATTTGTGATTGAAGGATGGAAGTTGACTTCAAAATTTGCTTTTTTTAGTGGGTATTCACAAAGATTCAAATGGATAGTTCATTAAGATTTTTTAGAAAGTTAAATATTATAGAGTAATGGAACACATAAAATATTGTGGAAACAAAAATAAAGAAACACATAAAACAAAAGAGACACAAATATACGTGGTTCCCCCAATTTTGGATACATCCATGGAGAAACAGGAAATCCTTCCTTTTATATTATCTAGCAAAATGAAGAGATATAACCTAAAAAAAATCCATTGTAATTTCCTCTTCACTTGCACACAATCCCCTCTTCCTTTGTCACTTGAAATAATAGTACATAGCCATAGTGCAATTCCCTCATATAAACCAAGGGTTGCCTTCTGGATAAAAAAACCCTTAAATTAACATAACTTCTACCATCAGATCAACTGGCTAATAAATGGCCTATATTGACTACTAAATTACAATATTTTACAAGAAAAAATTTCATATGTTTTCATCTTTGGGGGAACTTACTAGGAACCCCACCAAGGGGGGCCTCATAAAAGTCGTTGCCTCCACCTCCCCTCCTAAACCCCCCTAATGACAATTAAAAAAGAAACATTTTTTCCCTGTTAGGAACAAGGATCCAACGCGGCTGAAACAAAAAAAAATCTCTGAACAATTAGGAAGATAATCAAGCTCCACACCCAAAAAAACTTTTCATGTATAAGAGATTTTGTAATAGACCTAGGGGGATAATATCGGGTACAAAGGGAGGTACCTAAGGGAAGAATGTAAGGATGAGAAATAAATGGGAAATAATTAATAAATAAAGTGGTTAGCCCACATTATTTAAATATATAACAATGCAAAATATTCCCAATAAATAACATGATAGATGATAGAACTTCAATTCTTTATTAATGAAACCCTTGAGGTAGGGTAACACCATACAGTTACTTCTTAAGGAAGAAGTTAACTCCCCAAGCCATATGCTTTTCAATATAATAATATTTGACATCTCTCAATGGGGAGTCTCTAGCCTCTATATAGGCTTCATACATACAATACCATGGGTAATTACCATGCAATATATCCAATACCATGGGCTTATCATATTATTTCCTAACTACTTGTGGTCCCTTGCATAATGTGGGTTAACCACTTATTACTAATTATGCGCCATTTATTTCTAATTCTTACAATATTCCCTTGGGTACCTCCCTTTGTACCACAAAATATCCCCCTAGGTATAGTACACTTGTAGAAGGAAATATCAGGGATAATTAGGAGTTAGCTAGTGTTAGATGTCAATTGTTGTTTGCATATATTGTGCATGATAACCTTGAAACAACTAGAATTACCTTGGATGATATTTTATGTTCAATAAATTGACTTGTTTTATTAAGACAATTAGTATTTCCAACAATCAATAGGGCTTCAAGTAAACACCAAGAAATCACTTTGATAGCCCCCTAATTTTCTCTCTTTTTTCAATTTTCCCCTTCCTAAATCATAACCATTTATCAATGTTTTACCTCTTTTATACACCCTCATCTTGCACCAGTCCAAGAATGGTGACATATTTCATATAAAATTTCTTTTTCATACTTTTAATTTAACTTAACATTAATTAATCATTTATTACATGATTTCTTACTTTTAATTACTCTTTGTAACTTATAGATATCTCCAATGTTTATTTGGTAGTTAGAGTACTTACCGTGACCATTGATCGGATCTTGCACGGTTGCTAGCACTACAAATCCTTCCAACAGATCCGAACCTCCTTGATCACCGCCTTGTTTTGAGTAGCTTCAACCACGACAACAAGATCAATCCAAAGGCAGCCGAGATTGAATCACCTCATTTTGAGCAGCTTCATCCACGACAGCAAGATCAATCCAAGGGAAGCCGAGATCGAACCCGTGAAGAATGAAAGCTAGAGATTGGCTACAGCCAGTTTTGCTAACTGCCTAAGTTTAAAGGTCGAAAAGCTAAAATTCTGCATTGGTTATGTAATCGGTTGAATGATCTATTTTTTCCTTTGGCCAAAGATCTATATAATGTAGAATGTAAATAAGACTAAGGGATTTTTTTTTGATAGAACAGTGACATAGCCAGAGAGGCGGTAACAGGTTGCTGTATTTTGTTATCACCCGAATCTGGGCTGGACAATGTATTAATGTATCTACTTGCCTCAATGAATTAACAAAAGGGAGCTTCACCATATTTGTCACAAAATCAAATTTCTGTATTTGAGCTGATGAATTGATTAAAGTAATGAGCAGCGTTTTTATTTAAAATGGAAATGCGTTGGTTGGCTAGGGCCCAACCAACCCAGCACATTTACACTATTTCTTGTTTCCTGTGATTTGTGTTTATATTGTCAAGTGTGATTGAATTTTAAGCACATGCATTCCTATCTAAGTGAATGTGGATCTGTTGTGTGAGGTAGATAAATTTCCTTTCCTGCCCTTGATTTTAGATTTGGTTTCCTCTGCTTGGTCCAAGCAGGAGAAATAAACCTGCACCAGTGCATGTTGGTGTGGTATTTCCTTTTCTGCAGTTCTATTTGGTTGGTTTTCCTACCTGGCCCAAGCAGGAGAAATGAACCTGCACCAGTGCATGTTGGTGTGATGCAACAAGATTTCCTAGTCTACTTCCCGCAATCTTCTTTCTTTCATTAAATGCTTTATGACAGGATAAATGTATATGGATTGTTTCTTTATTCCTGCACTCTCTCAAGATCAGAAACATTCATTTTTATGTGTGCAATTTGATTTAACAGTATAATAGCACTTGCAATAAACACTCATTTTAAGAATTAAATGCTAAGTGCAAGAAGCTCTGATCTGGTGTAAGAACTAGTTTCTTGCCATGGGATTTGAGTGCTTTGAACCTGGAAAAGTTCAAGCCCTTGCAGGAAGTAAAATGCCTTTCGTAAAGACACCATTTATACCTTCTGCATAAATCTCTCTTCCTACACTAGTGCAAGCAGATTGTGATAGTACAAGATAGATTAGTGCAAGAAGGAAATCTCTAAAGGAGAAGGTTTAAGGGCCCATCTGATGAGACTACTAAGTGCCTCTGCTAAAGAAAAACACACACTCAATAGTTAAACAATAATTAGCTAGAGAGATTGCCCTTTATTTTTAATTCCCTCTTGCAAATGCATTCTTCCTTGTTCCAGTCTTAGATTATTTTGATGGTTGAAGTTTCCTTTTTCTCTTCTTAGTTTGATTCTGCAATCTTTCCTTTAAAGAATGTAGGGATTTATATTAGAAATATTCATACCATCTCTGGAATTTCCTGTGCTTCATCTCTAAGTTTACGGATCCCCCGGGTTGAAAAATTAAGTGTTGAGGAGTTTTCTTAAGTGTAATTCTGGCACCCAACATTTTGGTATCATTGCCAAGGAGGCAATTTGATTTGGTAAGAATTTTATGATTATACAATAAAGGTAATTTTTCCTTTATTTTTGTAGTATTGTTTGGAAAAGCTTCTTCGAAGGAATTTTATTGGTGTTGATTGATTTCTGAAATCATTTTTATTACAATTTGTTGGTTATTTTTATTTATTTTTTGAAATGAATGCCTAGAAAAGGTAAGGGTTCGAAGCCCACTAAGGGCTAAAAGAATTCTAAAAACAATTCCCATATTGCGTCTCCTTTTGTAAGCAAGAAGCCCAATCCAATTCAAACACATCACGCAGGAACAATCCACCTACATTCTGGTGACAACAGCTCAGGTGTGGTTTAGCCTGTTGGGAGAAAAAGGGAAACAATGGCAGACCAAGAAGATCATGTGGAAGAGACTGGTGAAAACCAGGTAAGTGGAGAAAAATCCACATTTGTGTTTCCAATTGTGGACCCTGATACTGTGGTGCAAATGAAGAATATTCCACCATCAACTCTCCCTCATTTCCATGGTAAAGTTCATGAAGATCCTGACTCTTTTCTATTCAAGTTTGATATTCTATGTAGAAGTTATGATTATTCAACTAACGCTCAAAAGTTAAGCTTATTTCCTATTACTCTCAAGGACTCAGCTGTATGCTGGTTTATGGGGTTAAGAGGAAACACTACAACCTCTTGGGATCAGATGAAGAGAGTGTTTTTGTCTAAATATCAAGAATATTTCAAAACTCGGGACATGCAGGATGGGATTTTTACAATCATATATGATGATGATGAAACTCTTGAAGATTACCTAGAAAGATTTCTGTATATTTTACAAAGGTCGAAACTTAAGCTTGATTCTAGTACTATTAGGATCTTGTTCTTAAGAGGAATTACTAATAATGCTATAAATAATTTAAATATGTTAGGACAAGGTGATATTTCTCAGCAAACTTTTGAACAGATTTGTGAATTATGCAGGAAATTTTCAAGAAATCAGTATAGATCCAGTAGAGGAACTCGAAATAGAAATAGAAAAACCAAATCTACTGATGCTATGATTATTGGACTAGGAAACAAAATGGAAAACATGAAAATTGATATAATGAATATTGTTACCAAATAGTTGGACTCTTTAAAATTTCATCAAAAACTCATGAAGGAACAAGAGTCATTATGTATTTTCTGTCCTAAATGTAGAGACAAGCATCCTCCTAAAGAGTTTCCTCTTAATTTGATAGAAACTAATAAGTGTGCTATTTCTGCAGAAGACCATGTCACAGAAAAATGTCCTTCTATACTAGGACTTAAATCTATATTTACAGGGGGGTAGCCTGAAGCTGAATACTTGTATGCTATGGGAGCAAGAAGGAATTGGCCTCAGGTAGGTGCAGGTATGGCTCCTGAATTTTCTCCACACAATTTTGGTTATAATTCACATGCATATTCTTATCCTAACACTAATCAGCAGTGGTGCTATGGGAATCAATATCAGCATGGGAAACGTTCTCAACCTTGGAAACAAGGTTGGAGAGGGCCAACTCATTCTCCATATTCCTACTAGCCACCTATGCAGTCATATCCATCTACACATACACCTTATTCGATGCCTAAACTTCCGAGTCAGTCTACTCGACCATTGCCTTTACCTCCACCATTTCAACCTCCTCAGTTGCCTGCTCAACCTACGCCCAATCCTAACAATAATAAAATAGTGCAAATGATCTATGTAACAAACCCACCTTTACCATTCAAGTACCAATCTATTCTAGTTGGGGTTCATGATATTCAATTAAGATCAGGAAGGACTGTAACATCAGAAGATCAGAAGAAACCTAGAGTGATTGTTGAATAGAAAGGAGAAGAGGAAACTATTAACCATTCTCCAAAAACTGTCAGTAAGTAGCCCTTACCCTCTAAATCCTTGCCATCTTCTTCCAACCAGCCTCCCTTCCCAGAGAGGCTAGTAATGGAATGAAGTGAGCCTATTTCTGAGACTAGCTTGGCATCAGAGCTTCAGAATCTTTTCATTAAGATACCTTTACTTCAAGCCATCAAAGAGATCCCCATTTGTACCACGATTATTAAGGAACTCTGTCTCAAGAAACCCAGGAGGAAGAGATTGGAACCCCAAACCATTCAATTTTTTGGTAGGGCAGCAGAGTTGATGACGGGATATGTGTCTATGGAAAAATATACTAATCTCGGAAACCCTGTTGTCTCAATTCAAATTGGTAACGTCCTTGTCTCTAATGTTCTTATAGACCTGGGGGTAGCCATTAATGTCATGACTAAGCAAACAATGGATCAACTTCGGTTTTCTCATCTTCGCCCTACTCCCACTATGCTTGAATTAGCGTATAGATCTAAAATTAAGCCAGAAGGAGTATTGGATGATGTGATCATCTCATCAGATTCTTGGGAATATCCTATTGATTTCATTGTGCTTCAGCCAAAGAACCCAGTAGGAGGACATCCCTTGATCTTGGGTCGAACATGGCTTGCTACAACCCCGCTACCAGATCCATTCAGGACCTTCGAGACACTTTATGGTTGGATCAAAGCAGTGATGAGGAGAATCAGCCCATTTCCCTTATCCATCATTATACTGGATCTTCACAAGAAGATGAGATTCAAGATTTCCTGAATAATCTAGACGTTATGCCTAATTTTGTGCTATTGAGCCATATTTTCAGCCTAGATTTTCAAGATAATCACGATTATCATTCTTTTGTACCGCTACATTTGACCACCCTGTTGAGTACTCCTGAGCCTGATACTACTCTTGTTGACATTAGCCCTAGTAAATCCTTGCATATTAGTTCAAATTTAGACTCATCTCAGCATCAGCAACTTGTGAATTTGTTGCAAAACCATCTTAGTTCCTTTGCATGGGGCTATGCAGTTATGAAGGGTATTCCTTCTAAAACTTGTACAAATCATATCTATATTTAGGAAGGAACCTGACTTATCCGACAACCCCAAAGGTGAATGAATCCAGCTTTAAGAGATATTGTGAAGGAAGAAGTATAGAAACTCTTGGATGCTGGTTTTATCTATCTAATTCCCAACAGTCAGTGGGTCTCTCCATTAGTGCTAGTGCCTAAGAAAGATTGAAGATGGCATATTTGTATTGATTATTGAGAATTAAACAAATCCACTCTCAAAGATTATTTCCCTCTCCCTTTCATTGACCAGGTGCTTGATACCCTTGCAGGAAAGAAATATTTTTCCTTTTTGGATGGCTTTAGTGGTTATAACTAAATACAGATTGCACCCAAAGATCAGGACAAAACTACTTTTACATGTCCATGGGGTACATTTGCTTATAGAATGCTTCTATTTGGTTTATGTAATGCCCTGACTACCTTTCAAAGGGCAATCTTGGCCATTTTTGCTGATCTAGAATTTGTAGAAAGTTATATGGATGACTTTTTTGTGTTTGGTGATTCTTTTTAGGAAGCTCTCGAAAATATGGAAAAAGTACTTCGTCGTTGTCATGAAACCCATCTCGTCTTAAGTAACAAAAAAATGTAGATTAATGTGCAAAGCGGGAGTGGTACATGGCCATTTGATTTCTCGTAAACGTATCCAGGTTGATCTAGCAAAGATTGAAATCATTCTGCATCTTCCTGCACCCAAAACTCAAAGGGAAGTAAGAGGTTTTTTAGGACATGTTGGTTATTATAGGAGATTCATTGAAATTTTTCTAATATATTTGCCCCTCTTTTATGACTTCTAGCGAAGGATAGTGAATTTTCTTGGACCAAAACTTTCCAACAGTATTTTGAAACATTGAAGGAAAAGTTAGTACATGCACTAGTTTTGAGAGGTCCTAACTGGTCCCTACCTTTTCACATTTCCTATGATACTTCAGATTTGGCTATTGGCACAGCTTTAGGACAAGAGGAAAATAAACAATCCTATGCTATTTATTATATTAGTAAGAATTTGTCTTCTGCTGAATTAAATTATACAGTTACAGAGAAAGAGTTTTTAGATGTAATTTTTGCAATTAATAAGTTCAAGGACTATATTACAAGATATGAAGTATTTGTACATACTGATCATTCCGCGATTAAATATTTGATGAACAAGCCATTGAATAGCAGTAGAGTGACTAGGTGGTTACTATTACTGCAGGAGTTTAATATTGCTATTGTTGATAGGCCAGGAAAATCTAATGTTATAGCAGATTTTCTTTCTAGATTAGATAATCCTGGTGAAACAACTCCTGTTAATGATGATTTTCTGGATGAACATCTTTCTGCTATGTCAACGAATTCTCCATGGTTTGCTAACATTTCTAATTACTTGGTTACTGGGAAAACACCACCCCACTTGTCCACTCATGAAAAGTGGAATATTATTCAGAAAAGTGTTGCATACTCCTGGATTGAAGGAGATCTCTTTTACACTTGTCTAGATCTGATTATCCGTAGGTGTGTAAGAGAGAAGGAAGTGTTTGACATATGAAATCTGCTCATGATGAACCTTGTGGAGGCCACTTCGCTGATAAGTGGATTGCATATAAAGTATTGGTGTTGGTTACTTTTGGCCTTCCTTGTTTAAGGATGCCAAACAGTATGTCAAGCGATGTGCTAGCTGTCAGCGAATGGGACAACCTAATCAAACCAATGAAATGCCTTTGTGGCCCCAAGTTATGATTGAGCCATTTGAAAAATGGGCTATTGATTTTATAGGGCCAATAAATCCAACGTCATTAAGTAAAAAGCATATCTTGGTTTGTACAGATTTTGTTACAAAATGGGTAGAAGCTAGAGTTGTTTCCTTTGCTACAGAAAAAGTTGTTGTTGACTTTCTTTTTACTAAAATCTTTACTGGATTTGGTGTGTCTAGAGAAATTTCTTTTGACAATGTTCCACAGTTTATTTCTAATCTGGTACAGGGTGTGATGGAGTAATACAAGATCTGGCATAGTAAATCCATGCTATATCACCTACAAGCAAATGGCCAGGTGGAATCCACAAACAAAGTGATCGAGTCCTGTTGGGTCCCTATAATACTAGTGATTACCCCATTACTATTGTAGTTATACCCCCTATTTATATTGTTGTGCTCCTATTACCCCCATATTGTTATTTCTGTGCCCCATAGAATCCCTCTAGTGTTATTTTTGTGGCTTTATATTATTATTGTTAGGTCGGCTGGATTATATTGTGACTCCTTAGACTCCTATATATAGAAAGGAGGTTTTGTCATTTGTATCATCGAAGAATTGTTCATTTATGTAATGTAAAGGAGGTTGCCCCCTCGAAGAGGCTGAATTCTAAGGCGTGGATTTATCTTTTCTATCTTTTCTTGAGCTGGTTTCATAACATTTGGTATCAGAGCTTTGGATTCTAGGGTTTCGCTGCTCCAAACAGGTCATCGTGGAATGTTCGCTATAACTTTTTTTCTGTGATGTTTCAGAAGTTGCAAAAAAGACCCATTTGAGAAGAATTGGCGCTGAACCTTGGGTCCGAATTTTAGAGCTTTTCGCGGGACATTTTCGGGGATATGATCTGAGGAAGTTGGCATTTTTGCAGACTCCTGAATTACATTCAAAACAGGTGACCTGGGTAAAGTCGTCATAACTCTCTCTCTGAGGATCGGATTGAAATTTCGTAAAAAGATACAGAAAGAGCACGGAATGTAGTTTCTTGTATGTGTGTTTTAGATTCAAAGGTGGAAACAATGACTCGTGGCACGTCATACAAGTTCGCTCTACTGAACCAGTCTAAAAGCAAGTCACTGTGGGAGATTTCACATAACTCTTCCTTGGAGAATCCAATTTGGCTCAGACTTGTGGCATTGGAAAGAGGACGCAGAAGGCTATTGCAGGTAGCAATTTCAGAATTGGATGATCCGAAATTACAGAGATAAATCAGATTCAATATCAGACTTCTATAAAGTGAAAAAAGGTGTGTAGTTTTTTTTTTATTTTTGTGTAAGCTTGGTTTAACGGAATTCAAAGGGCATAGTAAAACATTATTATCGGTAACTGATGCCCCGAGGAAAGAAAATGCAAACACCTAGTAAGGAACCTGAAAGCTCTAGCATGACTCATGAAGAAGAGGAAGAAATGCTACATGATATATCAAAATTACAAGAACAAGTTCAACAAATGTCACGCTCACAAAAGCTAACAGAAGCTAAGATAAGTGGCGTGGAATCTAAGATAAATGGCATGGAATCTAAGGTAAATGGTGTGGAATCTAAGATAAAGGGCATGGAAGCTAAGATGGATGGCATGGAAGCTAAGGTGAATGGCATGGACGCTAAAATTGATGGCATGAATGATAAGATGGATGAATTGAAGAAGTTGCTACAAGAAAGGGTCACTAATGGTGAAAAGGTAGTAAAGGAAACTCATGATGAGAATAAAAGAAATGTTAATCATGATTCCATAGACTCTAATGTTGGATCGAAGGCTCACCATGTTCCAAAAATCGATATGAGGAAGTTTGATGGCAAGGATCCCGCCACATGGATATTACAGATGGAGCAATTCTTCGATCTCAATAATGTGCAAAACACACAAAAGGTACATATGGCAACTTTATATTTGGAACCAAATCAGTTTGTATGGTATCAATGGCTTTGTTCTAGTAAACAATTTATCACTTGGGCAATTTTTACGGAAGAATTGATAGCACATTATGAGGATACAAAAAGCAACACTTTTTTTAGCCAATTGATAAGTCTCAAACAAAAGGGTTCAATAATGGAGCACATTGAGGAGTTCCAAAAATTGAACATAAGGGTAAAAGATATTCCAGAGGAGCATAGGATTGATGTGTTCATAGGGTCTTTAAAGGATAATATCCAACATGATGTGCGCCTTTGGGAACCTGATTCATTAGAGAAGGCATTCAGGTTAGCAAGAAAAATGGAAAGCAAAATTATGGCAACTAGGAAGCATACAGTTCACAACTATAAAGACGGAAGTGTTGTTGCCCATAGTCTTCCACAACCTACAAGGTTGACACCACAACAATTGGAAGAAAAAAGAGCAAAAGGGCTTTGTTACAATTGTGATAGAAAATACACAAAAGGTCATAAGTGTGCTGAGAAGAAATTATTCTACATAGATTGTGAAGAGGAAGAATAAAAGGAGCAAGAAAGGTCAAAAGAAGAGGATATATTCCAGGAACAAAGCCTAGATGAAGAACAAATAAATCCGACCATATCTTGTAATGCATTGGCGGGAATTACCACTCCTCAAACCATCAAGATAGAAGGACAAATCAAGAAGAAAAAGGTAATAGTGTTGATTGATTCAGGAAGCACCCACAATTTTATTCATTGTAGGGTAGCAAAAGAATTGAATTGATTCCTATATCCAGAACCAGAGTGTCAAGTGATGATTGCAAATGGAGGAACAATAAATTGTTCTGGAAAGTGCCATAATATCAAGCTATCCATGGGAGAATATGTATTGACTAGCCCAATGCTTTCCATTCCAATGGGAGGTGCTGATGTTGTACTAGGAGTCCAATGGCTACAATCCTTGGGTACAATAGCTTTTAATTTTCAAGAACTTTTCATCAAATTTTCTGTGGAAGGAAAGGAAGTTGAATTAAGGGGTATTGCAGGGAAACCAGGAAAGATAATCAGCTCTAATGGCATGACAAAGCTTCTAAAAAAGGAGCAAAGAGGTGTAATTGCACAATTATGTTCGCTAGATGTTTCCACATTGGAATCATCTATTTCTCCAGATCTCCAAAAAGTCCTGGACAATCATTCCAAGGTATTTGAGACTCCCAAAGGTCTCCCACCTATGCGTGATCATGATCATGCTATTCATCTGATTCCAGGAAGTGTTCCTCCAAACATCAGGCCGTACAGATATCCATATGTCCAAAAAAGTGAAATTGAACGTATGGTTGCAGAAATGCTAGAGGCTGGTATATTTCAACCGAGTCAAAGTTCTTTCTCAGCTCCAGTAGTATTGGTGCACAAGAAGGATGGATCATGGCGCATGTGTCCAGATTATAGGGAGCTCAACAAGCTCACTATTAAAGATAAGTTCCCCATTCCTGTTATTGATGAATTATTGGATGAATTGCATGGATCAATTTACTTCACCAAGTTGGATCTTCGTTCGGGATATCATCAAATTAGAATGAAGATTGAAGACATTCCGAAAACAGCATTTAGAACTCATGAGGGTCATTATGAATTTTTGGTCATGCCTTTTGGCCTTACCAATGCACCTTCAACATTTCAAGGTTTGATGAATTCAATTTTCAAACCATTCCTTAGAAAATTTGTGTTAGTATTTTTTGATGATATACTAATCTACAGCAAGTCTTGGAAGGATCATGTTGAACATGTTGACAGGGTGTTACAACTATTGGAGGAGAAACAATTATATGCAAAAAGATCCAAATGTTTCTTTGGAGTCCAGGAGGTGGAATATTTGGGTCATATTGTATCTCATGAAGGAGTTAAGGTAGACCCTAGAAAAATTAAAGCCATTAAGGAATGGAAAATCCCCACATCCATAAAGCATCTGCGAGGATTTCTTGGGTTGACAGGGTATTATCGCAAGTTTGTTAAGAATTATGGGAGAATAGCAGCACCTCTAACAACATTATTGAAGAAAGATTCATTTTCATGGACTTCAGAAGCAACAAAGGCCTTTGAACATCTTAAAGAGGCAATGTGCCAAGCACCGGTCTTAGCTACGCCAGACTTCACAAAAACCTTTATTGTGGAATGTGATGCTTCAGGAAATGGAATTGGTGCTGTTCTAATGCAAGATGAAAGACCCATTGCTTTTGAAAGTCGTCCAATCAAGGGAAAGTTTTTAAACAAAGCTATTTATGAGAAGGAAATGTTGGCAATACTCCATGCACTTAAGAAATGGCGACCCTACCTAATGGGAAGACACTTCAAGGTAAAAACGGATCATGATAGCCTTAAATACTTTTTAGAACAAAGATTATCCTCTGAAGAGCAACAAAAGTGGGTCACAAAGATGTTGGGTTATGACTTTGAAATCATCTACAAAAAAGGGAAGCAAAATGTGGTGGCAGATGCACTCTCAAGAAAGGATGAGGATGTGGAAGCATTGTTGTGTGCCATTTCTATTATCCAACCAGATTGGATAAACGAAGCAAGGGAGGAATGGAAGAACGACGAAGAAGTGTGGGCACTTATTCAAAAGCTACAACAAGATTCCAGTACTTCTGATACATTTAGCTGGCAAAATGATTCGTTATGGTACAAAGATCGCTTATACCTCTGTAAGAATTCCCAGCTAAAACAAAAGATTCTTATGGAATTGCACACTTCTCCCTTAGGAGGGCACTCAGGATTTTTAAAAACTTACCACAGGGTTAAGAAGGAATTTTTTTGGGATGGCCTTAAATCAGATATTCAAAAGTTTGTGGCGGAATGTTTGGTTTGCCAGCAAAATAAAGTTGAAACAATTAAGACACCAGGTCTATTACAACCTTTATCCATTCCAAGCCAACGTTGGGAGGAGGTTTCAATGGATTTTATCACAGGTTTACCCAAGTCTGAGGGAAAGAGTGTCATCATGGTGGTAGTTGACAGACTTACCAAGTATGCACACTTTTGTGCATTATCACATCCATTTAAAGCCAGTACAGTTTCTACTGCATTTATGGAAACAGTTCAAAAGCTACATGGAAACCCAAAGATTATTGTAAGTGACAGAGATCCCATTTTCACTGGAAATTTTTGGACAGAATTATTTTCTTGTCTTGGTACTCAGTTAGCTCATAGCTCATCTTATCATCCTCAATCTGATGGGCAAACTGAGATAGTAAACAAATGTTTGGAAGGATATCTTCATTGTTTTGTATCTGATAAATAGACACAATGGGTCAAATGGTTGCCTCTAGCTGAATGGTGGTATAACACTTCCTTCCATACAGCAACAAAAATTACCCCATGTATGGCACTTTATGGGTATCAACCACCATCCATCACATCATATTTAAGAGAAAATTCTAAGGTTCAGGCAGTGGAACATCACATCGAACATCAACAACAAGTCCTCCAACTCTTAAAGGATAACCTCGTGTTGGCACAAAATAGAATGAAACAACAGGCAGATCAACATCGCAGTGAAAGAAGTTTTGATGTAGGTGATTGGGTATTCCTACGGCTACAACCATATAAGCAAATGTCCCTAAAGCAAGCTAAGAAGGATAATAAATTATCACCAAAGTATTATGGTCCGTACAAGGTGTTGGAAAAGATTGGTACTATGGCATACAAATTGGAGCTTCCTGCAGCTTCTCGATTGCACCCAGTTTTCCATGTTTCATGTTTAAAGAAGGTTATAGGTGACAAGCTCCCAATTCAAACAATATTGCCAGAACTTGACGAGGAATGAAAAATGTTGGGTCCCTATAATACTAGTGATTACCCCATTACTATTGTAGTTATACCCCTTATTTATATTGTTGTGCCCCTATTACCCCCATATTGTTATTTCTGTGCCCCATAGAATCCCTCTATTGTTATTTTTGTGGCTTTATATTATTATTGTTAGGTCAGCTGGATTATATTGTGACTCCTTAGACTCCTATATATAGAAAGGAGGTTTTGTCATTTGTATCATCCAAGAATTGTTCATTTATGTAATGTAAAGGAGGTTGCCCCCTCGAAGAGGCTGAATTCTAAGGCGTTGATCTATCTTTTCTATCTTTTCTTAAGCTGGTTTCATAACATTTGGTATCAGAGCTTTGGAATTCTAGGGTTTTGCTACTCCAAACAGGTCATCGTGGAATTTTCACTATAACTTTTTTTTTGTGATGTTTCAGAAGTGGCAAAAAAAACCCATTTCAAAAGAATTGGCGCTGAACCTTGGATCCAAATTTCAGAGCTTTTTGCGTGATATTTTCGGAGATATGATCTGAGGAAGTTGACCTTTTTGCAGACTCCTGAATTACATTCAAAACAGGTGATCTGGGGAAAATCGTCATGACTCTCTCTCTGAGGATCGGATTGAAATTTCGTAAAAAGGTACAGAAAGAGGACGGACTGTAGTTTCTTGTGTGTGTGTTTTAGATTCAAAGGTTGAAACAGTGACTCGTGGCACGTAGTACAAGTTTGCTCTACTGAACCAGTCTAAAAGCAAGTCACTGTGGGATATTTCACATAACTCTTCCTTGGAGAATCCAATTTGGCTCAGACTTGTGGTATTGGAAAGAGGACGCAGGAGGCTACTACAGGTAGCAATTTTAGAACTGGATGATCCAAAATTACAGAGATACATCAGATTCAATATCAGGCTTCTATAAAGTGAAAAAAGGTGTGTAGTTTTTTTTTAAATTTTTGTGTAAGCTTGGTTTAACGGAATTCAAAGGGCATAGTAAAGCATTATTATCGGTAACTGATGCCCTGAGGAAAGAAAATGCAAACACCTAGTAAGGAACCTGGAAGCTCTAGCATGACCCATGAAGAAGAGGAAGAAATGCTACATGATATATCAAAATTACAAGAACAAGTGCAACAAATGTCACGCTCACAAAAGCTAACAGAAGCTAAGATAAGTGGCGTGGAATCTAAGATAAATGGCGTGGAATCTAAGATAAAGGGCATGGAAGCTAAGATGGATGATTTGAAGACAGACTTGAAGAGAGACATGGCAGATTTGAAGATAGATATGAAGACAAACATGGAAGAATTGAAGAAGTTGCTACAAGAAAGGGTCACTAATGGTGAAAAGGTAGTAAAGGAAACTCATGATGAAAACAAAAGAAATGTTAATCATGATACCATAGATGCTAATGTTGGATCGAAGAATCACCATATTCCAAAAATCGATATGAGGAAGTTTGATGGCAAGGATCCCGCTACATGGATATTACAGATGGAGCAATTCTTCGATCTCAATAATGTGCAAAACGCACAAAAGGTACGTATGGCAACTGTATATTTGGAACCAAATCAGTTTGTATGGTATCAATGGCTTTGCTCTCGTAAACAATTTATCACTTGGGCAATTTTTACGGAAGAATTGATAGCACATTATGAAGATACAAAAAACAACACTTTTTTTAGCCAATTGATAAGTTTCAAACAAAAGGGTTCAGTAATGGAGCACATTGAGGAGTTCCAAAAATTGAAAATAAGGGTAAAAGATATTCCAGAGGAGCATAGGATTGATGTGTTCATAGGGTCTTTAAAGGATAATATCCAACATGATGTTCGCCTTTGGGAACCGGATTCATTAGAGAAGGCATTCAGGTTAGCAAGAAAAATGGAAAGCAAAATTATGGCAACCAGGAAGCATACCACTCACAACTATAAAGACGGAAGTGTTGTTGCCCCTAGTCTTCCACAACCTATAAGGTTGACACCACAACAATTGGAAGAAAAAAGAGCAAAAGGGCTTTGTTGCAGTTGTGATAGCAAATACACTAAAGGTCATAAGTGTGATGAGAAGAAATTATTCTACATAGATTGTGAAGAGGAAGAAGAAAAGGAGCAAGAAAGGTCAAAAGAAGAAGATATACTCCAGGAACAAAGCCTAGATGAAGAACAAATAAATCCAACCATATCTTGTAATGCATTGGTGAGAATTACCACTCCTCAAACCATCAAGATAGAAGGACAAATCAAGAAGAAAAAGGTAATAGTGTTGATTGATTCAGGAAGCACCCACAATTTTATTAATTGTAGGGTAGCAAAAGAATTGAATTGCTTCCTATATCCAGCACCAGAGTGTCAAGTGACGATTGGAAATGGAGGAACAATAAATTGCTCTGGAAAGTGCCATAATATAAAGCTATCCATGGGAGAATATGTATTGACTAGCCCAATGCTTTCCATTCCAATGGGAGGTGCAGATGTTGTACTAGGAGTCCAATGGCTACAATCCTTGGGTACAATAGCTTTTAATTTTCAAGAAATTTTCATCAAATTTTCTGCGGAAGGAAAGGAAGTTGAATTAAGGGGTATTGCAAGGAAACCAGGAAAGATAATCAGCTCTCATGGTATGACAAATCTTCTAAAAAAGGAGCAAAGAGGTGTAATTGCACAATTATGCTCGCTAGATGTTTCCACATTGGAATCATCTATTTCTCCAGATCTCCAAAAAGTCTTGGACAATCATTCCAAGGTATTTGAGACTCCCAAGGGTCTCCCACCTATGCGTGATCATGATCATGCTATTCATCTGATTCCAGGAAGTGTTCCTCCAAACATCAGGCCGTACATATATCCCTATGTCCAAAAAAGTGAAATTGAACGTATGGTTGCAGAAATGCTAGAGGCTAGTATAATTCAACCGAGTCAAAGTTCTTTCTGAGCTCCAGTAGTATTGGTGCACAAGAAGGATGGATCATGGCGCATGTGTCCAGATTATAGGGAGCTCAACAAGCTCACTATTAAAGATAAGTTCCCCATTCCTGTTATTGATGAATTACTAGATGAATTGCATGGATCAATTTACTTCACCAAGTTGGATCTTCGTTCGGGATATCATCAAATCAGAATGGGTATCAAGCACCATCCATCACATCATATTTAAGAGAAAATTCTAAGGTTCAGGCAGTGGAACATCACATCGAACATCAACAACAAGTCCTCCAACTCTTAAAGGATAACCTCGTGTTGGCACAAAATAGAATGAAACAACAGGCAGATCAACATCGCAGTGAAAGAAGTTTTGATGTAGGTGATTGGGTATTCCTACGGCTACAACCATATAAGCAAATGTCCCTAAAGCAAGCTAAGAAGGATAACAAATTATCACCAAAGTATTATGGTCCGTACAAGGTGTTGCAAAAGATTGGTACTATGGCATACAAATTGGAGCTTCCTGCAGCTTCTCGATTGCACCCAGTCTTCCATGTTTCATGTTTAAAGAAGGTTATAGGTGACAAGCTCCCAATTCAAACAATATTGCCAGAACTTGATGAGGAAGGAAAAATTATATTGGAACCGGAAGCAGTCACAGAAACAAGAACTCGACAGCTACGAAATCGATCAATTTCAGAGTATCTTATCAAGTGGAAGAACTTATCCGCTGAAGATCCCACATGGGAGGATGAGAATTTTATGCAGAAGTATCCAGAACTACTCAAGCATTGAGAACAACACTTTTTTGAAGGAGAGGGGCATGTTGGGTCCCTATAATACTAGTGATTACCCCATTACTATTGTAGTTATACCCCTTATTTATATTGTTGTGCCCCTATTACCCCCATATTGTTATTTCTGTGCCCCATAGAATCCCTCTAGTGTTATTTTTGTGGCTTTATATTATTATTGTTAGGTCGACTGGATTATATTGTGACTCCTTAGACTCCTATATATAGAAAGGAGGTTTTGTCATTTGTATCATCCAAGAATTGTTCATTTATGTAATGTAAAGGAGGTTGCCCCCTCGAAGAGGCTGAATTCTAAGGCGATGATCTATCTTTTCTATCTTTTCTTAAGCTGGTTTCATAACAAAAAATTATATTGGAACCGGAAGCAATCACAGAAACAAGAACTCGACAGCTACGAAATCGATCAATTTCAGAGTATCTTATCAAGTGGAAGAACTTATCCGCTGAAGATTCCACATGGGAGGATGAGAATTTTATGCAGAAGTATCCAGAACTGCTCAAGCGTTGAGGACAACACTTTTTTGAAGGAGAGGGGCATGTTGGGTCCCTATAATACTAGTGATTACCCCATTACTATTGTAGTTATACCCCCTATTTATATTGTTGTGCTCCTATTACCCCCATATTGTTATTTATGTGCCCCATAGAATCCCTCTAGTGTTATTTTTGTGGCTTTATATTATTATTGTTAGGTCGGCTGGATTATATTGTGACTCCTTAGACTCCTATATATAGAAAGGAGGTTTTGTCATTTGTATCATCGAAGAATTGTTCATTTATGTAATGTAAAGGAGGTTGCCCCCTCGAAGAGGCTGAATTCTAAGGCGTGGATTTATCTTTTCTATCTTTTCTTGAGCTGGTTTCATAACAAGTCCATTCCTACAAAGATAGTAAATATGCATCGAAAAGATTGGGCTGAAAGATTACTAGAGGCTTTGTGGGCATATAGAACCACTTGGAGAAATAGCATGAGACATACACCATATGAGCTGGTATATGGCGAACAGGTTCTACTACCAATTGAATTCCAGATTAAAACTTTCAGAACTACAGTTCAGTTAGTACTAGATCTCTTTGAGGCACAACAACAGCATCTTATCCAATTAAACGAGTTAGATGAATTTCGTAGGGATATTGTTCAGCAGAACATACTAATTGAGAAGCAACACAAAAGGTGGCATGACAAGTCTATTCAGAAAAAGCAATTCCAACTGGGTGATTGGGTGCTTCTTTATGATTCTAGATTTAAAAATTTTAAAGGGAAATTCCATGCACGTTAGATGGGACCTTATGAAGTGATTCGAGTATTCAAGAATGGAGCAGTAGAAGTTAAAACTATTGATGGACAAAATTCAGTATTCTTGGTAAATAGACACAGGTTAAAGAAGAATTTTCGACCACTTACTAAGAAAGATTTTACACAGCAAGTCCAACAGCAATTCAGGATGGTAGTGGTGAGTGGTAATACCAACCTTTTGAAAACATGAATTCTTCTTCTTCTTAAAAAAAAAAGTAAAGAGAAAAAAAAAAACATTTTCCTATAATTATGAAAATCAGTTCGCTCACATGATTGTAGAAGGATTAACCTGAAAACCAGCTTGCTAGCAGGACGATGAAAAATTTCTAATAAAAAGAAAATGTTGCTTGATCTTTAGATATGCTAATGACCACCAAGTAAAAGCAGGTTCAGTAGAACCAACCTTTATACAATTGGGGTAATTAGCATGGATATTTTTATTCAAGTAATGCTTAATTTTTGCTGCAGTTATTTTTTCTTGCACCAGTGCAAGCAGACCTTCCATAAACTTTTATGCCTTTCTTCATATTCTACTTTCGTAATATTCCCTCAGCTTTCTGCTTCAATATCAGAATGATTAACCTTCCCATATTCTTCTGAATTTACCCTGTTCATTTAAAAAAAAAACCCACTTTATCCTTGAATTTTTTCACTATCCCACTTCTGTTTATCCCCTCTTGTGGTACGATTCCTAGAATCCCTGTAATGGAATTCCTTCCCATTCTGAAATTTCCCTTTTCCCACTCCTTTGTTACCTCATGAATTCATTGTAGGATCTCGTGCAAAAAGAGCAAAAGGATATGCTTTGAAGCATCAAGAAAGGGTGAAGCAAATTTCTAGTACAACTTGAGGTAGCCATGTTGGAAGTCCGGTGGAGGATGAATTTTCCCTATTTTTTGCTTAAGAGCCTGGAAAGAATGGCCAAAGGTTTATGGGACGGATGGGAAAACCAGGCCAACAAGAAGGTATATCACCATGGCTTGATAAAGATTCTGGTCCTGAAACAACTAGAATTCAAAGGCATGACCTAGGAGGAATTGTTAAAACAAGTACATAAAGAGATAGCTGCTGGAAAGGAGACAGAGGACCCCACCAGCACAAGCAAGGGTCCGAGTAAGAATGAAAAGATGAGTCCTTCTTGCACCAGTGCAAAAAGGAAACAACCGGAAAAATCAAAAGAAGGAAGGGACCCATCTCCAAATAAGAAGACAGCTAATGCACCTATTGAAGAGACTCCTTCTACACCACCAATATAGACACAGACCCCCGAAGAAGAAAACCTGTTAGTCCTTGTAGACTCAACAAAATTTGCAGAGGTCGAAGAAGACACTTTGTTGGCATTTCATTAGAAAACCCCGGAAAAAGAATAAATAATCCGATGCAGGCAAAGAACCACGGTCCCCACAGGACGTCGAATCCCCTCTTGCAACAGTACAAGAAGAAGAACTAGTGCAAGAAGAAGAAGAAGAAGAAGCAAAAGAAGAAGAACCATAAGAAGAGGATCGAGAAGAAGAAGTGGAAGAAGAAGAAACAGAAGAAGAAGCACAAGGGGAAGAACTAGAAGAAGAATTTCCTGATGTAGCCATGAGGGATACTAAGGTCCCTGAGGAAGACACAACCCCTTTCGAGACAAAAAAAGAAAAAGATTTTGTAACTCCTGTTGCCCGGGTAGTTTAACTAGAGCTTCAAGTGCAGAACTTTGAACAACTCATAGCTAAAGCGCAGGAGGATAAAGAATAGAGTAAAGAAGAATTAACTGTGGAGATCCAGAAAAAGAAAAGAGAAGTCAAAGTCTAGAAGTACCGAGCTACGCAATGTTTCAAGCGACTTGAAAAGGTGACAAAGAAACTAAAGAACATTAGAAAGAAGAAGTCTGAAACATTGCAGGCTGATGCCAGTATGCTAGAGTAGGATTGAGATGGAATGCTCAAAGTTTTGAAGGTTTTTTGCAAAGGTAAAGAGTTGTGCGAGGACACACAAAAGTTTAGGGATGGGAGGATGTTAACCCCTAATTTGCTCTCTTTTTTCCATTTTCCCCTTCCTAAATCATAATCATTTACGATTGTTTTACCTCTTTTATACAACCTCATCTTGCACCAGTCCAAGAACAGTGACATATTTCATATAAACTTTATTTTTCATACTTTTAATTTAACTTAACATTAATTAATAATTTATTATGTGATTTCTTACTTTTAATCACTCTTTGTAACTTATCGATATCTCCAATGTTTATTTGGTAGTTAGAAGTAATCACTGGTCCTAGTGCAGGATCGGATCTTGTACCATTGTCAGCACAACAAATCCTTGCCGCGAATCCAAACCTCCTTGATCACCGCCTTGTTTTGAGAAGCTTCAACCACGACAGCAAGATCAATCTAAAGGCAGCCAAGATCAAATCACCTCATTTTGAGTAGCTTCAACCACGACAGCAAGATCGATCCAAAGGCAACCGAGATCAAACCTGTGAAGAACGAAAGCTGGAGATTGGTTACGACCAATTTTGTTAACTACCTAAGTTTAAAGGCCAAAAAGCTAAAATTCTGCATTGGTTATGTAATTGGTTGAATGATCTATTTTGGCCTTTGGCCAAAGATCTATAAAATGTAGAATGTAAATAGGACTAAGGGAGTTTTTTTATGATAGAACAGAGACACAGCTAGAGAGGCGGTAACAGGTTGTTGTATTTTGTTATCACCCAAATCTCGGCTTGACGATGTATTAACATATGTACTTGCCTTCAGGGATGGGAGGATGTTAGCCCCATAATTTTCTCTCTTTTTTCCACTTTCCCCTTCCTAAATCATAACCATTTATCGTTGTTTTACCTCTTTTATACACCCTCATCTTGCGCCAGTCCAAGAACAGTGACATATTTTGTATAAACTTTATTTTTCATACTTTTAATTTAACTTAGCATTAATTAATCATTTATTATATGATTTCTTACTTTTAATCACTATTTTTAACTTATCGATATCTCCAATGTTTATTTGGTAGTTAGAGTACTTACCATGACCGTTGATCCTAGTGTAGGATCAGATCTTGCACTGTTACCAGCACAACAAATCCTTACAGTAGATCCGGACCTCCTTGATCACTACCTTGTTTTGAGCAGCTTCAACCACGACAGCAAGATTAATCCAGAGATATTCAAGATTGAATCACCTCATTTTGAGCAGCTTCAACCACGATAGCAAGATCGATCCAAAGGCAGCCGAGATTGAACCATGTGAAGAACAAAAGATGGAGATTGGCTACGGCTAGTTTTGCTAACTGCCTAAGTTTAAAGGCCAAAAAGCTAAAATTCTACGTTGGTTATGTAATCAGTTGAATGATCTATTTTGGCCTTTGGCCAAAGATCTATATAATGTAGATGTCAATAGGACTAAGGGAGTTTTTTTTGGATAGAACAGAGAAGTAGCAAGAGAGTCGGTAACATGTTGTTGTATTTTGTTATCACCCGAATCTAGTTTGGATGATGTATTAGCGTATGTACTTGCCTCAGTGAATTAATAAAATGGAGCTCCGCCTTATGTGTCACCAAATTGCATTTCTGTATTTGAGCTGATGACATGATTAAAGTACTGAGCAGCGTTTTTATTTAAAAGGGAAACATGCTAGATGGCTAGGGCCCAGCCAACCCACCACGTTTACCCTATTTCTTGCTTCCTGTAATTTGTGTTTATATTGTCAAGTGTGATTTAATTTTAAGCGCATGCATTCCTGTCTGAGTGAAAGCGGATCCGTTGTGTGAAGTAGATAAATTTCCTTTCCAGGACTTGATTTCAGATTTGTTTTCCTCCGCTTGGTCCAAGCAGGAGAAATAAACCTGCACCAGTGCACGTTGGTGTGATATTTCCTTTTTTCAGTTCTATTTGGTTGGTTTTCCCGCCTGGTCCAGGCAGGAGAAATGAACCTGCACCAGTGCATGTTGGTGTGATGCAACAAGCTTTCCTAGACTACTTCCCACAATCTTCTTCTTTTCATTAAATGCTTTATGATAGGATAAATGTATATGGATTGTTTCTTCATTCCTGCACTATGTCAAGATCAAAAAGATTCATTTTTCTGTGTGCAATTTGATTTAACAGTATAATAGCACTTGCAATAAACACTCATTTTAAGAATTAAATGCTAAGTGCAAGAAGCTCTGATGCAGTGCAAGAACTAGTTTCTTGCCATGGGATCTGAGTGCTTTGAAATTAGAAAAGTTCAAACCCATGCAGGAGGCAAAATGCCTTTAGTACAGACACCAGTTATACCTTCTGCATAAATCTATGTTCTTGCACTAGTGCAAGAAGACTACGATAGTACATGAAAGATTAGTGCAAGAAGGAAATCTCTAAAGGAGCAGGTTTAAGGGCCCATCTGATGAGACTGCTAAGTGTCTCTGCTAAAGAAAAACACACACTCAGTAGTTAAACAATAATTAGCTACAGTGATTGCCCTTTATTTTTAATTCCCTCTTGCAAATGCATTCTTCCTTGTTCCAGTCTTAGACTATTTTGATGGTCCAAGTTGCCTTTTTATCTTTTTAGTTTGATTCTACAATCCTTCCTTTAAAGAAATAAGGGATTTAGATTAGAAAGATTCATACCATATCTGGCATTTCCTGTGCTTCATCTCTAAGTTTCTAGATCCCCTGGGTTGACAAACTAAGTGTTGAGGAGTTTTCTTAAGTGTAATTCCGGCACCCAACACACTTCATTCCAAATATCAATATTGGGGTATTTTATGATAAAGGTCCTACAACATGGATATTCCAACTAGATTAATACTTTAATGAACACGAAGTGACATTATTACAAAATGTAAATATTGCATCCATGTATTTAGAACAAGATCAATATGTATGGTATCAATGGATTTATGGAAGTAAAAATGATTATATTGTATTTGGGTCCATGTTTAAAAAGGAATTGAACACATTATGGGGATTCTAAGAGAAATACACACTTTATTGAATTTGTAACTCTTCAACATATAGCTATAATTAGAGAGAACATTCAACAATTCCAAAACTAGTTTATAAGGGTAAAGAAAATTTCATAGGACAAGTTTTTATATCTCTTTATGGAAAATTTATTGGAAAGAATCCAACATGAGGTGCATCTCTTTGAACGTAAATCAATAGAACATACTTTTACTCTAGAAATGTAAGTTAAAAGTAAAAATATGGCTACTACAATAGTGGTCAATAACAACTATAGAGAACTTCATGCTCCCTTTCCTAACCTCACTCAACTGACAAGGTTGAAACCTCAACAAATGGATGAAGGAAGAGAAAAAATACCATGTTTCAATTGTGAAAACATGTATAGTAAGGATATTAAATGTGGTGAAAACAAATTACTCTACATAAATTGTGACGAGGAAGAATATGAAGAATTGTAACAATCACAAGGTCTAGAGCTATAAGAGACTAGTCTAACAATATATTTTCACGCATTAGCTAGCATTAGTACTTCACATACCCTCAATAGTGTAGGATGTCTTAAAGTGCAAAAGGTAAAAATGTTAATTGATTTGAGTAGTACTAAAAACTTCATCAATTACCAATTGAAAAAAAATATCAATTTATTTTTATTTCCAACACCAAAATTTAAAATAATAAATATTCCAGATGGAGGTACAATAAATTTTTCAGGGAAGTTCCATAGTATTAATATGAATAGAGTGGAGTTTTCAGTAGATAGTCCCATGATTGAAATTCAAATGGGTGGTGTTGACCCTGTATTAAGGACCCGATGGATATAACCATAGGTAATAGTGGCCCTTAATTTTCAATATCTTTTCATGAGACAATCCACTAAAGGAAATGTCTTTTAGTGTAATACCCTTGGAAAGACTTATTTTATGATTTTGTTTAATTTTTGAATGAGGAAAGTAAATGGCATGTGTTGTAATATCTTTTTATTTTCATAAAATAAGAATGAGAATGAACGAGAATTTATGATAGAATATTAATCCTCTCATAAATATGTTAAGAGGTTAGCATGAGAGATTAACCCATAACTGTGAGGGAAAAATAGTTGAAGTTAGTTATGCCTAAATATGTAGAAAAAAAAGGAATAAGGAAAAAATCCTCCTACTATCATTTTTTTGTCTTGAGCTTTTGGAAGAGGAGAGAAGAAAAAAGAGAAAATTTGACAGAGAAAACATACGACCTTTTAATTATAGGTGGGATGATAGTTTTGGGTGGTTATTAACTATCATATGATGTATAATGTTATGAAACTAGCTCACAAAAAGATAGAATAGATAGACCAATGCCTTATAATTCAACCTCTTTGAGGGGGCAACCTCCTTTACATTACACAAATGAAAAATTCTTGGATATACAAATGAAAAGACCTCCTTTCTATATATAGGAGTCTAAGGGGTCATAATATAATCAAAGTCGGCATAACAATAATAATTTAAGGGCACAATAATAACAATAGTGGGCTTCTACGGGGCACAATAGTAACAATATGGGGACTACATGGGTACAAAAATATAATAAGGGGGTTGCACTAATAACAATAAGGGATTACACTAGTAGTATAGGGGCCTAACATGCCCCTCTCCTTCAAAAAGTGTTGTCCTCAATGCTTGAGTAGTTCTTGATGCTTCTGTATAAAATTCCTGTCCTCCCATGTGGAATCTTCAACGAGTAAGTTCTTCCAGTTGATGAGATACTCTGAAATTGATCAATTCCGTAGCTGTCAGGTTCTTGCTTCTGTGACTACTCCAGGTTGCAATATGATTTTTCCTTTCATTCAATTTCTAGCAATATTGTTTGCATTGGGATCTTCTGCAACTTTTGAATGAGTGGCCATAATTCTTCATCCTTCTTCCATTCATCCCTTGCTTCATTTATCCAATCTGGTTGGATAATAGAAATAGCACAAAATAATGCTTCCACATCCTCACCCTTTCTTGAGAGTGCATCTGCAACTAAATTTTGCTTCCCTTTTCCATCGATGATATCAAAGTAATAACCTAGCATATTTGTGAGCCATTTTTTTTGTTCTTCTAAAGATAATAGTTGTTCTAAAAAGTATTTAAGACTCATGATCCATTTTTACCTTGAAGTGTCTTCCCATTCGGTAAGGTCACCATTTCTTAAGTGCATGTAGTATTGCCAACATTTCCTTCTCATAAATAGCTTGCTTGAGATGTAGCAGCAAAAATAAATAATCACCTACATCAAAAAAAAATTCACTATGATGTTGATATACTTGTTATTTCATTCGATTTTGCACCAAAGTGGCGTTATCCTTTAAAAGTTAAAGAACTTGTTGTTGATGCTAGATGTGATATTTCACTGCTTGAACCTTTTTCTTCCTAATATGTCCTTCTATCTTAAGAATTTGAGGAGTGGTAATTTCTTCCAATGCTTTACAAGATATGGTCAGATTCATTTCTTGATGCTTGATGTGATCTTTCACTTCTTGAACATTTTTCTTCTTGATATGTCCTTCTATCTTGATAGTTTGAATAGTAGTAATTCCTACCAATGCATTACAAGATATGGTTGGATTCATTTCTTCTTTCTCGATGTGATCTTTCACTTCTTGAACCTTTTTCTTCTTGATATGGCCTTCTATCTTGAGAGTTTGAGTGGTAATTATTGCCAATGCTTTACAAGATATGGTCGGATTCATTTCTTCTTTCTCTGGGGTTGGGTCCTAGCGTATATCCTTTTCTTTTGATGTTTCTTGATCCTTTTCTTCCTCCTCTTCATACTCTATTTAAAATAACTTATTCTCAGCACACTTATGACCTTTAGTGCATTTTCTATCACAATTGTAACAAATCCCTTTTTCTCTTTTTTCTTCCAATTGTTGTGGTGTAAGCCTTGTAAGTTGTGGATGGCTAGGAGAAGAAACACTTCCATAATTATAGTCATGAGTGGTGGGATTCCTTGTTTCCATAGTTTCGCTTTCAATTTTTCTTTCCAACCCGAATGCCTCCTCCAATGAATCAGGTTCCCAAAAACGAACCTCATGTTGAACGTTATCCTTTAAAGTCCCTATGAAGACATCAATCCTTTGCTTCTATGGAATATAATTTACCCTTCTATTCAATTTTTGAAAGTCCTCAATGTGCTCTTCCATTGAACCCTTTTGTTTGAGATTTATCAATTGGCTAAAGAAGGAGTTTCTCTTTGTATCCTCATAACGAGCTATCATTTCCTCCGTGAAAATTGACCATGTAACAAGAGGTTATTGAGGACAAATCCCTTTATAACATAAAAATTTATTTGGTTTTAACTATGAAGATTCAATACATACCTTTTTTAATAGTTGCACCTCATGTAGATCGAAATATTGCTCCATCTGTAGTATCCAATTTACCAGATCCTTGCCATCAAACTTCTTCATATTGCCTTTTCTTGATTTTACGAGCTCAATCTTGAAATGACTATAACTCTGTAATTTAGGCTCTTCCAGCTCTGAAATTACGACATGTAGTAGCACTCTGTGTCCTCTTACCAATGCCACCAGTCTGATCAAAATTTAATTCTCCATGAAAGAGTTATGCACAATCTCCCAAGATGACCTAATTATATACCATTTCAGAAGAGGTAACTTGTATGAAGAGTCACGTGTCCCTGTTTTGACCTTCGAATCTGAAAAATATACATAGGAAACTATAGTCTATCCTCTTTTTGTAAAGTCTTACGAAATTTCAATCTGATGCTAAAAAAAAAAGTTATTGCTATTTTCCCCTGGTCACCTGTTTGGAATGTAATTCGGTTGTCTGCAAAAAGGCCAACTTCCTTAGATCATATCTCCACAAATATGGAACGAAAAGATCTGAAATTTGGACCCGAGGTTCAGGACAATTTCAGCCCAAAGGGTTTTTTTTTTAGTGTCTGAAACGGCACAGAAAAAAGTTATAGTGAAAATTCCACGATGACCTGTTTGGAGCAGCGAAACCCTAGAATCCAAAGCTCTAATACCAAATGTTACGAAACCATCTCACAAAAAGATAGAAAAGATAGATCAATGCCTTAGAATTCAGCCTCTTCAAGAGGGAAACCTCCTTTACATTACACAAATGAAAAATTCTTGGATGATACAAATTAAAATACCTCCTTTCTATATATAGGAGTCTAAGGGTTCATAATATAATCAGAGCCGACATAACAGTAATAATGTAAGGGCACAATAATAACACTAGTGGGCTCCTATGGGGCACAATAATAACAATATGGGGACTACATGGGCACAACAATATAATAAGGGGGTTGTACTAATAACAATAATGGGTTACACTAGTAGTATAGGGGCCTAACATATAAAGAGAAGATTATAGAAAAAATGGGTTCGAAGTTTGGAGAACCCGGAAACTAGGCCACTGAATTCCTGATACAATTGTTGATTAATGAGAGAATCAAAAGTTTTCCATACATTGTTGGGTATGATTTTGTGACTTCACTATTATGTGTCATCTTATGTTTTCTTCCTTTAAGTATGGTAATGAAGTTGCAGGTCTTTATCTTTTTTATGTAAATGAAGTTAAAATCCCTTAAAAGAGTGCTCCTATACTTGAATTTCCTACCTCTACAATTCTTCTAAGTTACAGATAGCAGTTTATGTGTAAGACATCATATTATCTTTAACTTCTCCATTTGTCACAGATACTAGATAATGTGTAAAACAACATATTGTCTTTGACTTCTTCAAGCTTTCTTCGTTCATCATTTACATTCGACAATGAAATGGTATTCTGATACTTTCATGTCACCTAAGTATTGAGGGTTAAAAACCAAGTCTCCCAAGTCCTTCATTTGAGAACACAACATACAATTAAGTGACAAACAAGTGACAAGAAATATAAACATTATTGTCTTAAGCACAATTTGTACACAACCAGGAAATTTGTTTCTTAAGGTACAACATTAATTGGTGTCATTGCCGAGGAAAGAAGACAAGAACTCTTTTCCTTGGGTTTTCAATAGTATTTTTTGGTTGCTCAGTGAGGAGGAAATTTTTGGTTGTTTTGGATAAAAGCAATAACTTTGGCTCCAAGAAGATGCCATACAAGGTCCGATATCTCATAGCAGAAAGTTCAAGCCCTTTCAGATCCTGAGAGGCTAATTTCCAAGAAGGTTAAAAGGCCTAAAACTCCACGTACACCAAGCCCTACACAGTCTGCACCAGGCAGTAGTTCATCACATCTTTCACATTCATATTTTATTGACCAAGAGTCACCTTTTACATCCAATTCATTTCAAGAACCCAATTGTCAAGAACAATCTTTTGAGTCTGTTTCATTTCCAGTATCTACTATAGTTATTCAACATGAACCTATAATTAGATTACCACCTCTGCACACTCCATTTACTCCATAGTCAGGTTCCACATCTGCTGGTAATCAAGGTTAATTAAATTCAGGAGAAAATATGGAAACGCTTGCATTTTTTATGAATAGGTATGCACCTATTCAATTACCAGAACATTTGAATCAAATGCCGCAAGAATACTTGAACATTATTCCTCGTTTCACAAGGGAGGATGAACAAAAAATAGAGAATCATCTATCAGTATTTTGTAATTTTGCAAAAAACCAAAATGTTGAACACTTGGATGTTGTTCTAAGACTTTTTGTCCATAGATGGAGAAGCAAGAAAATGGTTTAGAGGGCTTCCTAATAACTCTATTCCTACATGGGAGGAGATGGAACGCCTATTCACCCAGAGATGGGGAGAAAAAAGAGACCATGGGTATTCAGTCATAGATTTTAGCCATAAATAATAAATCTGATGAAAGTGTTGCTAAATTCATCAGAAGATTTAATAAATTCTACAATAGTCTTCTAGTGGAGATTAAGCTCCCTCTTTCTAGTGCAAAAATAACTTTTCCTTTTGAGTCAGATTTTTTATTTACATTGAGGGAGAGGAGATCCCCAACCTTTGATCAAATCTAAACTGATGCATTAGAGATAGAAGAAAATCTGGTGGATACAAGTAAAACAATAGATGCACAGCCTATCAAAGATAAGGGAAAGGCTAAAGTAGAATCCTCTCAAAGTCAAACATTGGAGGATATGAGTAATGTAGTTAAAAGTTTGTCAAATAAATTGATTAAATTAGAGTTGGAAAGTAAGAATTCTCAGAGGCAAGCACAACATAAAAAAAATCTTAATCCTCAATATAGAAGACAACCTCTGCAAATTTTGCAGAAGGAGACGAAAGATCAAGATCAGGTTCAAGCACCACTGTATATTGAAGCAGATCCTAATGAAATACAAGAGCATTCTAGGGACCACGATGATCAGATTTCCACATTGTATGTAGTAGATGAAGATGAACTAGTTGTTGAGGGACAAGAAATGAATTTGTTGAAATAGATTCCATTTATGATGAGAATGAAATTGATGAGTATTGGAAGTAATTTTCTGATTTTATGCAAGCAGAACTACATAAGAAATATGACTTAAGATCAAGGAAAAGGTCTATAAGTCAAGAAGATGAAGGTGAGCAACAAGTTTTAGCTCCCTTATAGAAGGTGACTCCACAAAATTCACAGCCTGCAAAGCAAGTAAATAAAGAAAAGTAGCATCAAAATATAAGTAGCAAGACTCAAATGCTTCAAGGTGAGTCTTCTCAAGATGGAAGTGAAAAAATTCCCTTAGAGAAACTTGTTTCCATTCCACAAGAGATTTTAGTCATGAAGAGAGGTGAAGATGAAAATGAAAAGAATACTAAACAAGGTCATGTGTTTAGACTAACTAAATAATTGTAGAAAATTAGAATTCAAGTACCCCTCATAGAGTTAGTCAAAACACCAGCTTATCAAAGAGAGATTGTTGAGTTTATCAATCTAAAGGAGAATGTAAATATAAATGACACTGTGAACCTGCAAGAAGATAAACCAGTAGTCATTTTTGGTCCACATGTGGAGGAGGTAGACTCTTCAACACCTCCTTTCTACATTTCTCTATTGATTCATGTTTTCCTTTTGCACAATTGTATGTTTGACTAAGGAGCTTTACAAAATCTTATGCGATTGTCAATGATGAAATAGCTAAACCTACAAGTTACTAAACCTTACAGAGTCATGTATTCTTTTGACTCAAACAAAGTCAAGTGTCTGGGGGTCATTATATACATGGTGGTGTCACTAGCCCAGATCCCAACTAGAAGTTTGGTAATGGATGTAATGGTAGCACATATCCTTGCTAGGTTTGGAATGTTACTATCTAGGTCATGGGGAGCCAAATTGGGTGGTGTTTTGAAACTAGATTTTACATATGTTGTTATGCTAATTTTTGGTAGAGAAGAAATTAGGTTGTATAGAGAAAATAGATTTGTAAAAACAATTACAAAAAATGGATCAAGTAATTCACCTATGTATAGCCACGAGAAAGATGACTTTTATTACTTCATGCTGCATGATAATACAGAGTTGGCTGAAGATAATCAAAAGCAACTTGCTTCAACCATGTAATTACAGAGCTGCAAATGATGGGGTGTTTAAATTCTTCTTTGATGGAGCCTATTATAAGGAAGGAACATGTGTTGGTTTCCTTCTAATTGCACCCGGAGGTAATATGTTCCCTTTTTCTTTCAAATTGGAGTTCAAAGTATCAAACAATGTGACGAAATATGAGTCCTTGATTATTACTCTCTAAACAACTAAACAGATGGGAATTAAGTCAATTTCTTATTTTGGAGATTCAGAGCTGATTATAAAACAAATAAAAAATCATTGTCAAACAAACCACCATAGGCTTAGGGCATAGAGAAATGAAGTTTTGGATTTGGTTGAAGATTTTCTTGAAGCTTTCAACATTTAGTTCATTCCAAGAGATGGAAACAGATTGGCAGACTCTTTGGTTGTGGTTGCTAGTACTTTTAGGCCTCCTATTAATCCAAAGCTGAGATATGAGGTTGAAATGAGGCATAGGTGTTTTGTTCCTGATAATATTAAACACTGGCAGATTTTTGAAGATGATCAGAAGATTAAAGAATTTTTTACTATGGTTGTAGATTTTCATGGCACAGAGATTGATCAAGATGAGGATGAAACAATAGAAGGTGCCGAAGTAAATGGTTTGAAAAATTCTATAGCTAATTAGAAAGTTTTTCAATTGAAATATAATATTTTGCCAAGGGGACTTGTCCCTCTTGAAAGACTTTTTGACTCCAATGGTGTAGCTGTCAAATCAGAAGAAATTCCACAGGATGAGCACATTCAGGATCACATTATTGGGACTCAGAGGGAGCCCAGGTTAGTCAAATTGTTCAATGGAGTTCCACCTAATTTTAAGGAGAGATGTATTAAACTTTTCAAGTACTATGTTGATGTCTTTGCATGGTCCTATGAGGATCTCAAAACATATGATGTAAATATTATTCAGCACGAGATCCCCTTGAAAGAGGGAATTAAACCCTTTAAACAGAAGCTTAGACAGATAAATCCTCTGCTTCTACAATCAATTGAAAAAGTGGTCAAAAATTTTCTTGATGCCAAAATAATAGTTCCACTCAGGTAGTCCGATTGGGTCACTAATTTAGTGCCTGTAAGAAAGAAAAATGGAGAGATAAGGTTATGTGTGGACTTCAAAAATATTAACAGGGCTTCCTTGAAAGATGATTATCCATTGCCTAAAATGGATCATGTGCTACAAAAGGTAACAGGATATTTTAGAATGTCAATGCTGGATGGGTTCTCTTGGTATAACTAGGTGGTTGTGGATAGAGAAGATCAGAATAATACAACATTCACAACTCCCTAGGGGACCTTTATGTATGCCAGAATGCCTTTTGGATTGATGAACACAAGTGCTACATTTCAGAGGGCTATGGACATTGCTTTTGTGGGAGATAAGTTTGTAGTAATATATTTGGATGATATTACTATTTTCTGAAAGTCTGATGAAGAACATCTGGACCATCTAAAAAAGAATTTGAAAAATGTAGAAGATTTGGGTTTTCCTTAAATCCCAAGAAATCCATTTTTGCTATGGAAGAGGGAAATTTGTTAGGGAACATTGTTTCTGGAGATGGAGTGAAGATAGATCCATTAAGAGTACAAGTTGTACAAAAAAAACCACTACCTAGGAGTAAAAAGTATATTCAAAAGTTTCTGGGAAAATTAAAGTTCCTAAGAATATTTGTGTCCAATTACGTAGAAATTGTAAAAGAGATTACTAATATGCTGAAGAAGGAGAATGAAGTGCATTGGACCAAGGAAGCCAGAGAATCATTTTCTAGGATTAAATAAGCATTGCAGGCATCTCCAATCCTAATCAACCCTTTTTATCAAAAGCCTTTCCAAGTTTTTTCATTCGCATCACCAAATTCAATAGTTGTTGTCTTGCTGCAAAAGAATGATGAAGAGAAGGAGTAGCCTGTTGCATTCTTTATCAAGATTCTCAGGGATGTTGAGCTAAAGTATACTATTCTTGAAAAGCAGGTTTATGCTTTGGTAAAATCCATAAAATCCTTTAGAACTTATGTGCTACTATCATATATCATTGCTTATGTGCAAAATGTTGCAATAAAAGATGTATTAGTACAGTGTGACGTAGAAGGCAAAAGAGGAAAACGGATATAGCCAAGATCCAAGAGTATGACTTGGACATAAAGCTCACAAAGTTTGTGAAAGGGCAAGGATTGGAAAAAATGTTGACAGAATCGAACTTTCAGGCATTGGGAATCAACTTACTGACACCTGTGGATGAGGAACAACTGAAGAAAATGAAGAAAAGCCAAATCTAAGTATGAAGATCATGTATAAACTTTTATGTTCAGAATGGTACAAGCATATAATCTATTATTTTTGTTTTCTCTCTTGTCCCCAATCCTTGGATAGAACAAAGTATAGAGCAATACAGATCAAAGCACAACCATATGTGATTGTGGAAGGCAGAATATATTGGAAGGATCCTGTAGGAATTTTGTTGCTATGTTTAATAGAAGATGATTTTACAGAGGAAATCAAAGATTATCATGAGGGGTTATGTGGAGGACATTACAGTTGGAAAGTTACTACACATAAAATCATTCAGACAAGATTTTATTGCCCTACTTTATTTGGTGATACATATAAGTTTGTTAGAAGCTGTCAAAAGTGAGCTTTTTGTTGAGAAGAAGAGGTTATATCCCTTGACTTTGATCCTAGTCTTCATAGAGGAACCATTTAGACAATGGTGACTAGGCTTTGTTGGAGAGATTAACCCACCTTCAAGTGGACAACACAAGTGGGTTCTCACAGCTACTGATTACTTGACCAAGTGGGTAGAAGGCTTCTATACCCACTAAGAGGAGAAATGATTAGGTGGTGATGAAGTTATTGGAGGAGAATATTTTCAGCAAATTTGGATGCCTTGTCAAAATCATAATAGACGATGCTCAAGTCTTCAATTCAATTAAGTTTATTGGTTTTTGTCAAAAGCATAATATTATTTTGTCCCATTCAACAACTTATCATCCGCAAGGAAATGGATTAGCTGAATACACTAATAAAACTTTGATGATGATCCTTAAGAAAACTATTGCAGAGAACCAGAAAGACTGTGATTCTAAATTAAAGTTTGCTTTATGGGCTGCTAGAGTGACTACAAGAAGGTCTATAGGTAAATCATCTTTCGAATTAGTATATGAAACTTAGGCTTTGTTTCCAAGTCAACTTATGGAGCTTGTGATTGCAATGATTCAGGAGGTGAAAGAAGAACCCAATGCTTTGATAAGAATAATGAATAAAGTAGTGGAGCTAAGTGAAAATAGGGACAAGGTAGGAGACAGCTTGATTATGTATCAATCAAAGATGAAAAGTATTTTTGACAGAAAATCCAAGGAGATTGACTTTAAAGTTGCAGACCTAGTATTAAGATGGGATACTAGAAGAGAAGATAAGGGTAAGCATGGAAAGTTTGATCCTCTATGGTATGGCCCTTTTAGAATTCTTGAAGCAATGTCTAATAACACTTTTCTTCTTGAGAATCTTGATATTGAAACTCTACAGCTGCCTGTCAATGGGCAGTACCTCAAGCATTACTTCTAGTTCTGAAGCATAAGCATCCTATCATTATAGATACCATAGTAACTTCTGTGTACAAACGCCAAAGAATTTGAATTGGTTAAGCAATATATGACTCCATGCGCGAGGTGAAGGCATTGATCTGCGGTTCTTAGCGTTTTTGTGGAAAAAGAACTATCCCCAGGTGGAGCTAGATGTTGTAGCATCCATTTTTATTTAAGTTTTATTTTCAATTTTATAAAAATATGAAAGAAAAGCCAAAGATTATGTTATAATGGAGATAAAAAGAAATGTAGAGATTTGAAAGAAATTGCCGATTTTATATTATTAATGGCCTTGAAAGTGATAAACATGCTAGAAGATTTGGTCCATTCGACCAACAGGCCATAGATCCAACGACAATCGCATAGGTAACTAGAATGGGATTTATTTTGGAGATTGGACGCGATGGTGTATCGAATACAATTTAATTCATTGAAATCCGGGTCAATCTCATCCGTCGATCGAAAGAGATGGATATCGGGTCGGATATCGAGTCAGAATATCGAGCCAAAATATCGGGTTGGAAAGTAATCAGGTTCCATCTTTTAAATCAGACCCAATAAATAATTTACTGGCAGTTTTATTTCCTATCGGGTCCGATATCAAGTCGACAAGTAATCGGTTTTTGTCTTTAAAAATGGACCCAATAAATAATTTCTTAGCAGTTTTTATTTACTATCGGGTCCATATGGGAGTCAAAGGGATGTTGAAAGGGCAGACGCAACAAGTTTATGAACCAGAGTTTTAACTTTTTGAGTTCTGTAATAACTGATCCACTATCTAAAGGTCATCCAGGTTCAAGAGGTCCAATCAAGAAATGACTTTCTATGGGGGAGCAATAAGCAAGAAGGGTAATTAAAGCTCAACCCTTGTAGTTGACCGTGACATTAGCATGGTTGACTGAGATGTGTGGCCAGAAATTACTGCGAGGGTTTGACCTCGTTGAAGCTCCCATACATTATTTAGCCCCGTAGTGAGCTCCAATTTTTTTTTTCCCACGTTGCTCATTCCAAATCTTCCACCGCTTTCTTCTGTTAATTGCCACGTCACTCAGCATACCCCACCACTTCATCCACTACTCCATTAATGGATGGTAGAGCAACACAGAGATACATCAGCATAACCACAGGCTCAAGCTACAGATTCGAACAACGAACATCCATCACATTCTAATTTCCGTTACTTCCTGTTATTTTGTTTTCTTGAGAATGAGGTGTCTTTTACCCTTTATGTAATATTCTGTAATAATTTGTACTTCAAAGCAGTTAGAGGGTAGTTAGGTAGTTTGACAGTTTTGGGTGGCTATTGACTATCCTATGATGTATAAAGCGAAGATTATAGAAAAAATGGTTTTGAACTTTGGATAACCTAGATACTAGGCGATTGAATTCCTAATACAACTGTTGATTAATGAAAGAATCAGAAGTTTTCCATACATTGTTGGGTATGATTTTGTGACTTCTCTGTTATGTGTCATCTTATGTTTTCTTCCTTTAATTATGGTAATGAAGTTGTAGGTCTTTATTTGCTTATGCAAATGAATTTAAAATCCCTTAAAAGAGCGCTCCTATACTTGAAGTACCTACCTCTACAATTCTTCTATGTTACAAATAGTAGTTTCTGTGTAAGGCAACATATTATCTTTAACTTCTCCATGTGTCACAAATAGTAGATTCTATGTAAAACAACATATTGTCTCTGACTTCGTCAAGCTTTCTTCATTCGTCATTTATATTCAACAATAAAATGGCATTTTGATATTTTCATGTCACCTAAGTATTGAGGGTTAGAAACCAAGTCTCCCAGGTCCTTCATTTGAGAACACAACATACAATTAAGTGAAAAACAAGTGACAAGAATTATAAACATTAATGTCTTAAGCACAATTTCTACACATCCAGGAAATTGGTTTCTTAAGGTACAAAAGGAGCATTATCCAGTGGATCAACTATAGGATATTCTATGGTCGAGGTCTACGTTTGTGATGTCACATTCTCCATTTGGTAAAAAAACTAGTAATAGCTTTCAGGGATTTCGTGATCAGGATGTATTATTTGAGCAGGGGGATTTTGGCTAGTGTTTGACCCTCGAGTGGGCCTTACAACATTTCTCAAATCAGGGATTTTGGGTGCTTTTCCTCCAACAGGGGTTGCAAGGGGTCCAAATTTAGAAGAATGTGGATCTGTTTAAGCAGATCGTGGCTCTACTTTTCTTGCTTTTCCCTGCCCTTATTTTAAATTACAATATTTCCCCTCATATTTATTAGAAGGACTGAGGTGTTTAATATGTGTATCTTGAAGAATTTGTTCAGATCCTTCAATCTTATCGTCAATATCAGTGTGAGCTATAGTTGATGATTCTGATACTCGAGGGGAAATGGTGGAGCCCTTCTGAGATATTTTCTGGGGACCTAATAATGCTTGAGATTCAGTTTTCCAAATGATTTTGTCTATAAAGGTTGGTCTTTCAAGGCAAACCTAACCTTGGGTTTTTGTGGTTTTTGGTATAGGATTTTTATCTACAGCTGCCTTCACAAGACTTTTACTTACTGTGTGCATAGGTTCTTACCTTCTGTCTCCAATACCCGATCCTTTAGAGATACGGTCTACCACTTCTTTGACAACCTCCGTGAAAACGACGCCAAAATGTGAGGTACTAAGCTTTTCTTAAAGAATGAGCTTAATCCTCTATACATTAAATTATCAACCTGGGATTTTGTCTTCTTATTGCAAGGTTGTCATCATAGTCAGTCCAAGAATAACACTTAAATTACTTGGATCTATGTAAGACTAACATGAGTCAAAAGCTAAAAAGGAACATTCAAAGAGCTCTACCAGAAGAATACATGATATTATCAAACTAAAGATAGGAATAAATTGTTGTGTTCTTATGAAAAAATCACAAAAAAACTCAATTATTTCTTGTGAAGTGATAACTACGATAAGTAGATTAAGATGCATCTATAAGAAAGGCATTAAATTTTGTGAAACCAACAATCCTTACTCCACTATGAAAATTAGGAATGAAGTATGATTCTTTAAAGGAAATTATGTCTAGCTATTAATTGTTATAATTCCTTGCAAACATTGATAGTAAAACCTGGTAAATGGAAATTCACACAACAAAAGGGTAAATATGGAAATTCACACAATTAAATATTAAATCTGGAGATTCACACAAGGAACAACACATCATTCAAAGTTGAAAGTAACAAGAAATAATGGTACAAAGAAGACATTGATCGTTCTAGGACTCATCCCTTGGTCTCTGGAATTTAATTGTCTTAGAGGAAACTCAATGTGCTAGATTAAAATTGAACCACCTGAGTCTTCATTGATGTCAACAGTGAATTACAAAAAGGTATGTAAAAACGTTAAGCCATCTACTTTTCAGTCACCTTTTACAATTGGCAAGAAGAATCATAATAATCTGTTTTACTCGAGTTTAATTGCATTCGTATATTAAAACATAGTTCTGATGCTAGAATAGTAAAGTTATCGTGAGAATTGTAATATTTTCAGGATGCTTATTTTAAACTATAAAATCTCCATCATACTTCCTAAATATTAGATTGTACCATTTCTTTGATTGTCTCATGCACATGGGCACAAACCCTTGATCAACACGTCACAATTAGCCCAACGGTTTCTTCACAGCTTGGTTTCTCTTCAGCGATTTAGGGAACAATAATCACCAATCAAATATTTGATATGTGTATATTAATCCAAATTATGAATTAATTATTTCTTTGGTATTGAAACTAACTTATTAACAAGGTAGAATATTAAGATGTCATTAGCTTCTTTCTAGAACTTCTAGCCTCTGAATTATTATGAACTGAACTCAAGAAGCTTGAAAAACTAATTATTAACTAAAGAAAGAAGGGGAAGAACCATACCAATTCCAAGGCCAAAAAATGTTGGATAAATGAACTAAAATAAATCCCTCATCCAGTGATAGAGTCCAATTAGGACTCTCTAACTATCTCCAACTAATTTCCCCACCATAAATCCATGGCACCAAGTCATAATAAGGTCCAACAAACTCTCGAATCCACTAAGCTCCTGGATTTTATTTGGAGCTCACATGAAATGTAGATGCATCGCTTGAAACAATTAACAAAATAATTGTGCCTTGTCCAGTTCTAGAGTCTAACACAAGGACACATTGGCCATCCATTACTAAAAATAGTTCCCTAAATTTGTTCTTGAATAATCAATGAATAACTAGATAATAATCTTACTAGAAAAATATACCCATTTAAAACTACATGGATTTACTTTGCCATGTAGCACCCTTTAGAGCCATGTGGGCCCAAGGGTGTACCTTTCATAGAAAGGACCAAATACAACCTTTTTATCTCGAGTTATGCTTCTGTACTCTTTCCATAGAGTGCGCTCCACAACAAACCTTATTTTATTATTATTAGAATATTACAAAAATAATTACAATATGGCTCTTTGACCACTTAGCCATTAAAGGAAATTAAATTTGGTCATGCTTGCCCCATAACTTATTTAATATGGATATATGGGAATGTATGCCTCATAATGTGAACTTTAGATTAGCAACCTAATAGTCCAAATCATCTACCTCACTATCCTAAATATTAGTATACATTATTTACATAGGCGCTTTGGCCTTAACAACTAGTACTCAACCCACTATCCTAACCATGTGTACTTTTCTAGAGAAACCTAAGCCTCAGTATCAACATACAGATATACAACATAGTGGTTGTGAGGTGTATTACATTCCCCGCCCTGTCCCCCCCATTTTATGCGCTCTCCTCAAAGCATGATATGTCTACAATCAAAATTTGTTGTTGTTGGCTCTGCAATCCATCTATTCTTCCTTGGATTTCTCCTAGGGCTTCCTTCACACTTTTGGTTCTCTCTGCACATCAACTAGATTGGGAGATTTTCCCCCATACCAATGATCATGCACTTCCAAAACCACCAACATTATACCTAGATGAAATTAAAATAGAATTAATATCAACAATAATTAATTTTACATTCATATCAATATATATTTGTATTTTCACTTTCAAAAGGAGAAACAACTATTATATGCATGCAAAAATTCATTTAACTAAAAATAAATTTAGAATCTTACTAGAATATAAAAAAAATACACAAGATTTTCATGCCATACTATGAGGGAAAATTTTAAGAACCACCCTAAATTTATATGTATAATAAATGGGCTGATCCCCATGATACATAGGAAAAATGGGAGGCGATTTTATCAATAATATAAAATGTATATATAATTTTTTTGGCAAATCTCTCACTAGATTATATTATCTTGTACAATGATGGAGAATCTTTCACTGAATTATAAAATCTTGTAAGATCTTGGCAAATCTTTTACTGAATAATATAACATTGTGAAGTCTTGACGAATGTTTTGTTAAATTATGAAACCATATATGATAATAAGAAAACATATTCATTAAATTGTAATATACTAACATACATGTTTGGAAAAAGAAACATAATTTTCTCTTCCTACAAACAATGTTCCAAGTTTTAGTGGTAGTGTTTGTCAAGGTTCTTACAATACACTCTTTCATATACTTCTATTAGTTTTGATAATATTGCACAAAAAAGTTCTTGTAGGTGTTGATATTGACAACGAGTTCTATCAAGGTAGGAGAGATTAATCTTTTCTCTACAACTTTTTTCAAGCTACCACTTTTTTCAAGTTATCAAATTTCTTTCTTATTCCATAGACTCCAACTGCGAGATAAAAAAAAGAAGAAAAAATACATCAATTTTGTTTACTCCAACACACCAACAAGTAGCAAGCCCCAACTATATTATATAAGAAAGTATTAGGTATCCCAAAGGCTTGAAGGGGATCTAATTGAAAGAAGTGACCATTGTGAGAATCCTTCCAATCAATATATGAATATATAAATGTAGATTTATTATTGTTTTAATTGGAAATCTTCAATCAAATAGTAAAATTCAATTAAGTCTCTCCCAATATAAATTTCTTATTGGCATAATTCACTACCCTCATAGGTCTCGCAATTTTTAACAACATTGTAACATGTAGATTAATTTTCTTTTTGGTGAACAATCTCCACCTTTTAGGAAAATATGGTGCAATGGCTCCAACCCCTACAGATCATTAGGAAAAACTAAGAATAGCACAGAAGATGAAAGGTTGTACAAACCGGCTTATTTTTCAAACAACCAATCCAACATCAGTACCTAAAATTTTTCATGAAGATATCATATTAAGAATGTTTGAAAAATGGTGAGAAATCTTTTGCGAGGGTGATGCGGAAAGAGTGATAACGTTTCAATGTTTTGAATTTTTTTTGTTAAATCAGAAAAAGTTAAAAACTAATATTAATGGAGATATTGGTATTTTTTACTAAATTTTGTGAAGTTACTAAATGTAGCTTTAACCATTCACCTTAAGATGTTTTTATAATATAATTTCGTAAGACTATTTAATATCTTCATTATCATAAAAACCAACCTATATCCATCTTAACTCCACATCTACCACTCCTAGGGGGATGAAATCTATTTATCCCTCTGAGCACTTGGTAGACCCAAAATTAAGATGGATCTAAGATGATAGAATTTCCCATTTAAATATTCTATGCACATGAATACCATGGTATTACCATGGGTCAATACCATGGGTTATCATAAACATGGAGCTTAAAAATTACTATTAGTAATTTATAAAAATTAATAAAATTAATAATTGATTTTTATTTTATTTTTTATTTTAACCAAGTTAAAATGTTTAACATACATTAAATTACAAAATCCATTTTTACGCTTGATCCACCAAGCCTCCAGAGGGATCAAATATTTTTTCACTCTATGCTAGTTTGCATATCACAATATTTGATCCCTCTCCAAGATTAGTAGATTCAGAGTAAAGATGGATCTATGCTGGTTTAATTCCCCCATTTAAATAGGCTACATTCCATGTGAATACCATGTGCCATTTTATTTTTATTAATACTAATATTGGGTTAATTTTTTTCACATGGTATTAATAATAATCTAGCCCATGGTATTTGGCCCATAGTATTTTGCCCATAGGTTTCACCTAAATATAATGCATTTTTTGAGTGTTCGTAAATATAAGGTGACTTATGGAGTAAATATAAAAAAAATGTTTTATTTGTTTCCCATACCTCTTGTTTATTTATATTTTTATTAATTTACAATACCTCTTTTACAAATATGGTATTTGGCCCATAGGATTCACTTAAATAAAACCTCTTTTTTGAGCCTTTATAAATAGAAAGAGGGTTATGGACTAAATATAAAAAGAGGTTTTATTTATTTACCATTCCTCCACTTTATTTATATTTTTATTTGTTTACACCCTTGCATGTATATAAGGTGACTTATGGAGTAAATATAAAACATGTTTTATTTATTTACCATACCTCTCATTTATTTATATTTTTATTAATTTACCATACCTATTTTATAAATATGGTATTTGGCCCATAGGATTCACTTAAATAAAACTTATTCTTGAAAATTAGGGCGAATGAAAGGTTGTAACTCCTAATTTCAAGGGCTAAATTTACCCTTTTTACCGTCTCCCTTAAAATAAGGTGGGCTATTTGAGGCGCTTTGTAAAAATGTACTATGGTACAAAATATTCACCCACTAATAATTTAAAACCCCTTAATTTCCCCAAAGGGCGAACATTCGACCCTAAAATCTTCCATGCATACTATCATCCGTGTCCCTGATCTATCCAACATTATTCTTACATGTCAACACTGCATACCATCCTGGTATATAATTTATGTATTTAACTCCTACATACAATCACCCTGTAATATTACTAATTGTTGTTTCTATTCACAATTCTTGCATGAAAATAATATTTCTTCCCACTTCTCCAACCCCTCTGAATTCCATTATTCTTATTGCTTTACCTTTATTTGAAATAACAATTAACTTGTTCATTTGACACCATAGTTTTCTACGCTTCCTGTCACTTAATTGTCAAATCATCTTCAATTTGTTAAAATCATTTTAAGCTTATCTTTGCTCTAATTCTTTTCTTTTTTCCTTAATTTCATGCAATCCATACTAAGCTATTTATTTTCTTCATTATGTTGATTAATTAAAATTCCTTGGACTTTTAGTCAAACTTTATTCAACTCTGTTACCAAAGTTGTACCAAACATGTTTGACCTATGCCAAAACCCTTCCATAAACCATCATTAGCTTTTTCATACACCTAACATGGTTTTGTGACATGTCAATATCATTCAGAAGGCCTATTATAACCTGCATGCAATATGTGTTAAAAGCTATTTTGTAGACCTACTACAACCTGTGATCATCCTATAGTAAATTAGTAAGAAGACTTGTTATAACTTTTTATGGCCTTGTCATCCACTTGCAACAAAAAATTGTGTTAATCTTGAAATCATTCTATCTCTATCTCATGAAAATCTTGTTTATTATCATGCGATAACACCCATCATAGCACTGTATAAACTATTAAGTATCTTGTTACAATAACTATTATAGACGACTACAAACTGCATAGAAAACAAGTTAGAAATCTTGTTTCTCTTGTTATAGCCTTGCCACCATACACATTAGGGCCTAGGTATGATTTTGTTGTTTACCTATCATGACTTGTCGACAGTTCTGCCATAACTTGTGATACACTTGTTACCATCCTGCAATATTTCTATGAATTTCTGACCAGTTGTAATGTGTGTACTTGTTATACCCTGGTCACCCACCTGTGACCACCTAGTACAACCTGTTATCCACGTGTTATTCCGTATAGGAATGCCATCTGTATAGGAATTCTATTATACCACCCTAACCTAGTTACACTGCCTACATCTCCACAATAGGACCTAGATAAGATTATGTTATGATTTTTTCCTAGCTTATCACCATCCCTATGACAACATGTAATGAGTTAATTATAACCTATCATAGCCAATTGTGTCCTGTTATTTATCTACCATTATTTTAAACTTATTTCACAACTAACATGTTGTTCTTCCAATACCTATCCTGTGTCAATGCACAACTATATTAATTTACCTTGGTACCCAAAATAACATTCTCACTTGTATTTCCTAGAATCAATTCCCAAATTTGTGACTACTAATAGTAATTTCCATTCCACAAAACCATCAGTCAATCCAAAAATACTCTATTCTTGCAAATTTCAGTATATAAGAATAAAATGTTACTAAACCAATACTTATCTTGTAAGAGTTGATATAGTGTTATTTTCATGGGAAACTAGTTGTCCATCATAGGGTACATACTCAGTTCCCACCACCATCCTAGGTACCAAACCTCATCAGCCTTCAAGATCCTACTTTTCCATGGCCTGCAAGAACCCTCATGGCCCTTAAACCATTACCTTGCATTCTAGCATATCAAATCATTTATTTTTATTGTTCTTAGTTACACTCTCCCTTCCAGGCTCATGCATCCCCTTCACTGATTAACATTCCCTTAGCTGATCCCTCTTGCCAAGGCCTTCATGTTAAAGAAGAATGCAGTCCATTAGGTCTACTCCTCCGTAAGGTGGTTGTCCTAATAGTTGAATCATGAAAAAAATAACAACTATAATTAGCTTTCAATCATTTAGTGCATTGATATTACGACATACCGTTGTCAAACCTCAAACATTCAAGAATCACTTGCTCATACATTACCTATGTATGTGCATATGCCACACATAAACTTATATAACATATTCCATAACTTTAGATACAAGAAAAATGGGAAAGGTTAAAGAAATTGTACTATTTTATTTCTTTCATATGATCCACAACATTGTTGTCCTATTCAAATTTATCAACCAAATGTACCTCATATAGCTACCTATTTTACACTTGTACCTGCATATACTTCCCGATTATATTGGCAATCATTTTTCTAATATTTTCTTCTTCCAATTTCCCTATCACTATGAAATTCATCATCATATGTAACTTTCCAAGCTATTTTTTCCCACATTTCCTGCCCAACATCCATTTCTAGGTTGACCATCATCTTCTACCAGTCAATAAATTTCTATTGATCACTCCCCTATTAATTTTTTATTTATGGGCTAAAAGATATGCCCTCCAACACTTATATCTTTCTCGGAGATTTTGTGCCAAAATTCTCAACTAAATACAGATACTAAGTTTTCTAGAATGTTCTTTTCATCAATTTTTTTCTATTGATTATTCGTTTTCCTTATTCTGATAACCTATAAGAAAGATATGGCCTTCAAAAGTCTAGAATATTCTTGTCATCAAAATGTTTCTATTGACTATTCATTTTCCTTATGCTGATACCCGAGAAGGAAGATATGGTCTTCAAAAGTTTGTAGCATGTTAGGACATTTTTACCTGTAAAATTCCTGTGAGTTTTCTTTGAAATATTCTAGAAATTCAAACGTTGTTTAAAAAATCTAGGTGGGTAATTAAAATATGCCCAAAATTATGTTTGCATGATTCGTCATATTCTCAATTCCAAGCTACGGGCTAAAGACTATGGCCCTTTAAAGTTCAATCATATTTTCCCTAATTTATCTATCCATGAAAACTCAAAAGTGTGCCTATTGTTAGCAAGCCCATAACTCCCTTTTTCTTTCTGATAGCTAATAGTATATGGCATATGGTCTACTTCCATTTCAGTTGATAAGCCCCTGCTCTACTTAGATTTCTTCAAGTTATGAGTGATTGGAGACTTCCATAGTGAATCATATTGTTAGAAATTTCTGGACTAACATTATGTAATGAGTGTGATTTGTTGAACGTTTTGAATGGTGACTCCATCAATCATCAAGGACCACAAAGAACCATATGAGTTAACGAGTGCTGGAGACCTTATAGAGGAAAATAATTGAATGTTGTATAACGACCAATCTTTTTATTATTTAATAGAATAATATTTGACCAGTCTTTTGAGACCAATATTTTATTAAATGCTGGGCTAACAGTCATAATTGATTTAAATAAATAACTCAAATTTGGTTAGTTTTTTGAAATTTCCAAAAAATCAAGATTATGATTTTTGAAAAAGGAAATTAGTGAAATTATGAAATTAGTAAGTTTAGAAATAAGATATTTGTTTATTTAATTTCTAATTGGAAAAATGTGGATCTAAATAAGAATCAAAGAATTATTGAATGGTAATCATAATAATATTAAAATAATAACGTAAAAAGAAATGATGGAAATAAAAATGAAAAATTAATAATAATTTCGACTATTAAAGATTTTGAAAAATTTAAAATTACCAAGGCTAGAAAAATATTTAAACACTAATTTAAAATTTTTAGAAAGTTGATATGAAGATCTAGATAAAAATATTATAATCATTATATGGAACTTAATAATATGGACACTATTACTCAAATTTCCAGTGAAGTAATTTTACTGGGCTTCTTTTCTTCCATATAGCCATTAGACTCATCACATACGATTGAATTTTTGCCATAAACAATTATATACATACTTCAGCCATATACCATCCAACCACAATTTTCTTACGGATATTATATTTATAAATATACCATATATAATTTTTAAATATATAATGCATGGGGCTCCACCATATGCCACCCCAAGGTCCAACCAAATCCATAATATTACTTACCTATTAAACTACGGAGAGGTCCACGCACAATAGTTATATCAAATAAACCATAACCAAAAGCATATATAAACCACACATAATATATACTACATGCCCGGTTTATGCTAGAGACATATAATATGTAAATAAAAATAGTTCTGGCCTTCCCATGGTCCTTCCATGTCCTCCATGCCGTATGCTCCACGTGTTTCCATGTGGCTTACCATACCATAATTTAAATTAATTGAAATATTTTTACCCCACCAATCCACATACCCTTGCTATCATGGTGGCAAAGGCCTACTCAACAAACGGTCATGATTCAATGCGGATCCTTATGTATTTACGATACACATATATTAATATATGGCAGACCCGACAATGCCCAACATTTGAGGGGCATATATTACAACGATTTAAATTAAAAATGAAATTCCATTAAACCTAACACCACCAACATGGCACACAATTGATCAGACGGTGGAGATGTCGTGGTGTCCCAAACTTGCGTGGGGATTAATGCAATGTTGCACCCTGATAGATCTCACAGCCCAGTTCTGCTTCATCCAACGACTGTCGAGCACTATCGGGTCGTACCTTACTTGCCCGTTAATGGGCTCCTCATGACCCGACGAGCGCGGGTTCCATCTCTTTATCATGGTTTCATGTGCTGGCATTGACGTGACTACTCTGGGGCATATGCTCCACCTCCACATCAGCCAGCTACTGCACCATTTGCGCCTCGCAACGGCTCGGTGGCCCTTATTCAAGGCTCCATCACTGACGATCTAGCTGCACTCTTCATTCAAGCACAATAGCTCAAACGCTAGATCAGGTTTACATATACGTTTATATAAATTGACCTTGCACATCACATTTAGACCTAGATGAGGGTTCACCATCAGAACGCATAACATACAAAAAAAAAAAAAAAATACATCAATATCACACAGTGGGTCCTTATTTGAATAGATGGTCTGACTCGCTGCGCATTCTCCATGTTCCTCCATGCGATAGACGATGTGGTTTATAAGCTCAACCACAGGTCATCCTCGAGATGGGACAACAACTACAAAGGCAACAATTGTACAATAAACAACAAAAACCTAGGCCACAACACCAACCCCAGCTACCTCCATCTCCAACCATAGGCTCGTGTCCCCCTTACTAGCACCCAACTAGAGTAGTCTGAAACCCTCCAAAGAGCTTACCTTCCAGGATGACATATGGCTGGCCCAAACAATATTTTCCTACAACTCTGGGAGCCTTGATGTTGCATGGTGTCCAGTGTCAAATAGCCAAACCGAAATAAATTCCTTAATTGGTGCCAAATCGCAACTAGGACTCCTTTACTCTCTCCAACAGAGTTCCCTACTAGAACTCCATGGTGCTAAGACATAATCAAGGACAAAAAACACTTGGAGAAACCAAGGCCCCACAACTGTTTTGGAGCTCACATAAAATCTAGATGCATCACTTGGAACATGTAACTTAACCGCGCCCTGCCAAGTTCCAATGTCTAACCCCAGGACATACTAGCCATTAGTGGTAAGATTTAGTTCCCTAAATATGTTCCTAAATAACGAATGAATAACTGGATAATAACCTCATTAGAAAAATATTCACATTTATAATTGCATTCTCCATGTCGCACCCTGAAGAGCCACACGGACCCTAAGGTGCACCTTTCAAAGGACCTGATTGTTTCCTTTTTCTCTCGAGTTTCACTCCCCATACACTTTCGATGGAGTGGGTTCTCCAACTAGTCTCATCTTATTATTATTATTATTATATTTGTACAAAAGTAATTACAATATAGCTCTCCAACCACTTAGCCATTAAAGGAATTTGAATATGGGCACGTTAGCCCCACAACCTATTTAATATTGCTATGTAGGCATACAAGCCTGATAATGTAACTTCGGCTCAGCAACCTAATAGCCAAAGCATCAAACTCACCGGTCTAAATATTATTGTACATTATTTACATAGATACTTTGGTCTTATCAAATTTTCTTAACCTAGTCGATACTTCTAGAGACATCCCAACATCAATATTCTCATATACATATACAACACGAGGGTTGGGCAGGGGTATTACATAATTGACTTAAGGATGGAATTATGCCAAAGCTTGACATGGCAAGACTCAAGAACCATACACTTGAAAAAATAAAGTCTCAAATCAATAAAATATCAAGATAAGTAAAGGAGTCATCCACCTCCAAAGTGAATGTTCAAGGTAAAAATGGTCAAATCATTTGATTGTTAAGCCAGTGGAAGGGAAAGTTGTTCTTCTTCTTTCATTGGAAGACATATAATTTTTTTTAATGTCATTTCATGCCTCTTCCAAAGGAAACATTGGATCATTAGAGCAATTCAACCTCTCTCTAAAGTAATTCATGCTTCCTCAAGTGGACATCAACATCTATTTTGAGGGTTTTGAAGGAATGTAAAGATAATTTTTTGTAATGAATTAATCCCCAAGTCTATTTTTGATAACAATTCTAGTATTTATTCAAAGTTATTATCATTTTCAAGGAGATAAAAGGAGGGACAATGTAAGCCTCTTCCATAAATTGAGAGCTCAATGTCCTCCCTAATTGATGTAAATTGTTGGAGATCATTACGACATAATACAAGTATTTCTATGAACCTTTTGTGTCAACTATTGGAGTCTATTTTTAGATTTTATTATTCAATACTTTTAAAGGAATTATTTTAAAAATTCAAGACTACTACAATACTACTAGATTAACCCATTGAAGGGAAGGTTTGTAACTTGGAAGAAGACACCAAGGGTTTGTTAATTCTCGCTCTTCTTTTTAGGTTTAAGGTAATAATTAAATCTCCATGTAAGGCCATAACCTATAGGGTTCCTTAACAAAAGGTTTTAATTTTATTTCATCCGATAGTTGATCTTGTGGTTGAATGCTTTACCAATTGGAGGGATCCCTTCTCAAAACTATTTGGTTTCCTAAGTTCTCTTGATTAAACACAAGGCTAATTTAATTTATGGCTCTACCCTCTTTAACATCAGAATTAACCTTTTCCCCAATCACCTTAGTGGTTAAAAGGAACTTAAGCCTGATACTAACAACCAACCGAGTCTTTCAAAATCCAATTTCCTTTAAATTCAAAAATAGATAAATAAAAAATAAAAAAAATTCCATTATCAAAGATTAAAAAATAAATAAATATGGAACTAATTTCTTTTTAATTTTTACAACAAGTTTATAGATTACATCTTCTAGCTAGTTGTTTTCCTTGGGATTTTTACCTAATCTCTTGTTACGATGACCGAAATGGAAAATGCCCCTCTTGTTCATGTTTTCAAGGATAATCTAAAATTGTTTTGATGGTTTTAAATTGTCTACTCATTACTCTAATTTTATAATAATCGTACTTTTAAAATAGTTTTAAATTGTCTACTCAATATTGTAATTTTATAATAACCATACTTTTCAAATATTGGTAAAACCCTAAGCTTGTGACATCATGGACAAAATGTTCTCTCCAACCCGCATGAAGCCATATCTTCATTTTTTAACTATTTTAAGTGAATACAATTAATATTTGGATCTAATTTGAGCAACCTTAAGTATTAATTTTTTTTTGTCATGATTGCAACATTCTTTTTGTTTTGACCCGAGGGGCCTTAACGCTATTTCTAAAATATAATTAGAATAGAGTTTGACTTCATTCATTTCTTTTGGTTTACTCGCTACAATTTTATTCTTTGCACCTAATTATCTTTCATCCTAGTGTATTTCCACACTTTTTTGTTCCTTTCAAAAGACTCCAAATTTATCATTTTCTATATTTTTGTCATTTTGCATTGATGTAAGTGTAATATAGCAACAAGCATGTACAAAATAAAGCGACAAAATTAGTTGGTCATTAGAGAAAATTCGTTTGCCTTCATGTATGTAACTTTTCCTCACTCTTAAGCTTCGAATATAATCATTTATTGTGGCATTCAAGTGACTTGCCATTTGTTGGTTTGCATTCTATGCAATACGTACTCATATATTACATTTCGAAATGGTTTAATTAACTCCTATCTTTCATCATTGATGCAGGAGCATCATAACAAATTTTCTTCTTCCGCTTGAGGGAAAGTCCTTGTATATATTTACTATCCCATATATGTTTCGTTCTGCTTATGTGTCCATTATAGGGCAAATTTACATAGTTAGTAAGCTTCTAGAAAATTCCGAGATGTAACCTCGTGAGAAGAAATTCTAGCATGGGGCATGCCTTTCGTGTTACAAGATATTCTCCTTTATATGGTAAATAAATATATGTAACTTCCAAGCTCATCGAGCGTGAGACATATCAAGGGGATCATTATGAGAATATTAACTGAAACTTTGTAAATTTGTTTATGAATAGAATCAAACTTGATGGTTATCACCACAGTGTGTCTTATTTCTATTTGTTTGTATCGTTCAACCATTTAAAATACTACTTATTAGTTTATTTTTAAAAATTTGAATAACTGATAAATTACAATGAAAAAAATGGCATTTAAGTTCACAATCTCCCCCATTTATGTTCCCATTACCATTGAGGGAATATAGTTCACCCGAACTAGCTTATGGATATATATTTCTTTGTTTAATTCCTTTGAATAAGGTTTTGTCATTGGGCATATAATTAAACTGATTATAGTTTGAAAGTTTAAATGTGGTTACATGATGTGTAACCAACCATTTGGCGGTTCAATTGAATTATAGGTAGTTGCAAGTTCGATTAATTGTAGGAAGAAAGAATCAAAGTAATGCAAGGACCATTATATCTAGCAAGGATTAGATCCATCATAAAACATATTTGGTCCTCAACAAAAAATTAAAATCTCAAATGTCCTAGACTCTCATACTGGGGACATTCGGTGTGGGACCTAGTTGTGTAGATCTAGTGTTGAGCATATCTAGATATAAGTTAATCTAATTCTTAAAAAAAATTCAATGCAAAATCTTTTAGACCACCAAATTCACAGTAGAAGTGTCACGTGTTAAAATCTTTCATATATCAAATAGATGCAGATCGAACTTCATTCTGGAACCCAACATTATGTATGGATGGAGGTGTTAGCACCAAGCCTTCACTCAGAAAGTCATAGGCATCAATTCACTTCAGGGAAATTTACAAGAGGTGACCTGTCCAAAGAAAATTTCAATTTTTAGGCCAAGTTGTGCATTTGGGTTGGTTGACTTTAGCATGATGTCATAAGGTTTAAGTGATGTCACCGTGATGCCATAAGGTTCAAGTGACACCAACATGATGCTTTGGCTAGGACAATGTCAACATCACATCATTAGCAAACATGTTGATGTCACCCAAGCATCAACACCATTGTGCTAGCTAGACGATGTCAACAAGGCATAAGCAACAAAATATATGGGTGTTGATAGGATGGTTTGTGGTCCACATAGCTCAATGACGTGGATCACACCACATCATTGACCTGCTCGACTGTTAATTCCTGTAGGCAGTGCAACGAATAGTGCCTAGGGATGCTTGGAAGCTTGGTATTGGTCGCAATCCCCTGAGCATGGTGCAACAAACCACCCTCCCTACCGTACAAAAATTTCTTGGTGGGGATGAGGGAGAGGGACCTACCATGAAGACCAAGTCATTATGTCACCCTGTTGTGATAGTATTCCCAAGATTTCTATTTAACCTTGAAGTTAAATCAAAAGTCATTCTAGTCAGAAAATCTAAATCCAACATATCATAAAACCCAGCCTCAGTGACTTCTCAAGTAATGAAGAAACCCCATGAGGCAAAACTCATACACAAACACTCAGAAATTCATGATCCCATTCTTAGCACAAAGGACAAAGAAGTTATGCTCTTGAGAAAACATGGAAAATGGGAAGCATACCTAGTGTAGATAATGGAGCTAATGACAATAGAGAAGAGAAATAAGAGCTAATAAAAAAATGTCATCAATAAAGAGGCTCAATGGTACAAATATCAAGTCCTGCTACTAAGGATTGAAGTAGCTCACCTGAAAACCAGGGGTAGTGGAGAAAATGTTATCATACAGACCCCAATAGACAAATTTTCTGCAGCTATGGAAATTTTTCAATGAATGATGAAGTAAATAGAAAAAAATTAATGGCTAGCAAAGATGAAAAATTGGCTAAAAAATAAAGAGCTATTGAAGAATTGAATAAAGGAACTGAGGAGCAATACAAGTCATATGATCGAGTTAAGCGAGAGGTAGAAACCATATGAAATAAGGTTTCCTCTCATTCAAATATTAAGGTGGCCTATAAAACTATATGGGATAATATCACCGAGGATATGATCAATGATGAAAATTGGAAGCAACTTATAGTATTAAGGGAAAAATGGGTATTGGTTGTGAAAGCCCAAAAAGAGGCAGGAAGTGCAAGAATAATATTGGTGAAAAAGCTAGAACGATGTCAAATACTAACTGAATTAATACCCACAAGCACTAGGCAGGAGTTACCACTCCATGACAGGGCTTTCCTTGTTCAAAAATGTAACATGGTCTTCCAAAAGATAAATCTCATAGAGGAAATGGAGAATAAAATGAGAGAAATTCCTGAAAAGGTAATGAAGGTCATCGAAAAATTTGAGCCATTATTCATAAGATGTTTCCCCAGGTTTATGGATGTGAATGGGATCATATCAAAAAAGGAAGACTATAAAATTGGCCAGGAAACACTTAGAGTTTGTCCTATAGTGTCTAAAAAGGAAGGAGATGTGGTGGTGCCTAAATACATCATCAAACAGTTGAAGCCATCCTTTGGAATATGATTTAATTGTTGATATGGCAGTTTGATCCAGGTGGATATTGGTGGCCACCTGCCTATTTCATCTAGCCCCCTAGGCAATTTCATCATTTACTATTTTTAGTAGTTTTTCAGGTCCTAAACTTCCGGAGTAGTTTTGACCCCCTAAATGCCTTTTTGTTTTGGTTCGTGGTAGGTGCAAGGCCAAATGTAGTGGCCTGCGATGAAACCTGTAGTTCTCGATGAGACCTTTCCAACAACCTGCAGTACGCGTCAAATAGAGATAATATGACCAAGTTACAACCTCGAGAAGTTGGCTGCCCAACTAACCCCAATGGGGCCCACAAACTCTTGGTGTACAACAACAACAATAGATTGACAAAGTCATGGAGGAGTACAGGTATATTTTTGCCTCACCCATAGGGGCACCTCTACATTGTCAAGTCAAGCACTCCATTGATCTGACCTCGGGGGAACCACTTCCCAGTGGACTGAACTATCGATGCTCTCTTTTGGAGAACGATAAGATCAAGAGGTAGATTCAAGAACTATTGCAGAAAGGGCACATCAGGCCAAGATCGTCACCTTGTGGGAGCCCAATTATATTGGTACAGAAGAAGGATGGGACCTGGAAGCTTTGTATTGACTATCAGGCACTGAACAAGATCATTGTCCGAAATAGATACCAAATCCGGTGGATTGATGACCTTTTGGAGTAGCACAAAGGGGCTAAATATTTCAGCAAGATTGGCTTGAAGTTAGGTTATCACCAAGTGCCTCTCGAACCCTCTGATGTATGGAATATTGCCTTGAAATCCAACGAGGGCATTTCCAAATGGTTTGTCATGCCATTCTGACTGACGAATGCCCTTGCAACCTTCATGAGACTAATGGACAACATCTTGTGACCCTTCACCAATGCATTCGTGGTGGTGTATTTAGATGACATCTTGATCTTCTGCTAGAGTTGGGAAGAGAAGCTCCACCATATGCGATAGGTCATTCAACCCCTGCGACAACAAAAGCTATGTGCTAACTTGGAGAAATGTTGGAAATACTGAGAGGGGGGGTGAATCAGTATTTCGTTTCAATTGTTATTTTTGTTTGTTAAATCATTTACATTTAGAACACAGAAATAAATAACAGGAATGAATTCTTTTATTAATATAATATTTGCATAAATCATGTAGATATATATATATATATATATATATATATATATATATATATATATATATATATATATATATATATATATATATATATATATGTATATATATAGCTTTAGCCAGTTGCCAAGCACCAACTTGGACCTCTTCTGAGGCTCCAACCTCCAGAGCACAAATCCTTTCTTGTCAAGGCACAAACCTTGGATTTAGGAGCACCAACTCCCAGGACACCAATCCTTCCAGTTTTGAGGCACCAATCCCAAGGGCTCTAACCCTCTACTGTAAATTGTCTGGATCTATTTGGTAGGATTCTCTGCACCCAACCCCACTGGACCTATGACTTACTTATGTCCTCCTGCTTCTTCCACTTCTGCTAGACCTTCAACTTCCTCTGTTTCCTACACTTTTTCCAATTCATAAACTTTCCTTGTTCTCTGTTATATATTCCTGGTACCCCTGACCTTTGGCTTCCTTTTCGCTCGCTTGATCTTTCAGCTTCCTCTATGCTCACTCTTTGGATTCCTCTGTCTCTTCGAATTCACCAATACTCAAAAGACACGTTCATTCCATATTGGAGATCCTACGGGCCACATCCTTCCTTTAGTCGCAATGGCAGCTTTTGGAGGTATCTTACAAGTTGTGCCCATAACATACTCTGTCCTCCGATATCAACATCATCGATCTTCATATATCAACATAGTTAAAAAACATATAATGGGTGGTCCCACTTGCCACATCATCTCCACTGTTGATCTCATATTTAATTTGACGGTTGTTGATCCACTCGATCAACAAACCCAATCGTCGATCCTCCACCATTTGATCAAGGTGTGCTGGATCCAATGGTTCATAATGATATCGGCCGGGCAACTTGCACGACACTTAACCGCCTTTACGGAGCCGATAAGGATTATAAATACTTGATCTATAAAAGCTCTGGCCCGTTCTTGAGATTAACGTCTGATCATTTTGTGACCTGGTTTCCATTGGATATATGAGGTCATCAAATCTACAGCCTGTGAGTCTTCAACTAGAACATGGGTTAACAATAGGCTTAACCACCGCCATTTACTATGACGTAAACATTGAAAATGAGATCGATGACTAGGATGGGCTTTCACCCACATACACTCCTACCCATGCTCTTCTGATAACTGTGCTCTTTGTTTTCTTCTTTAGCTGCTCTGATGACAATGTACACTCTTCACTCTTCCTTTGATGATGTGTTCATCATTTTGGCCTTTCCTCACTGCGTGTTCCTCGTTGCTCCTTCTGATATTTCATGCGATATCTCTGATATGGTTCTTACTCTTGGCGCATGTGATAGATTTTCTTTGCCTTGGCTTGTCGCTCCTATGGCTTCTCTTCACTCCTACAACCTATAACTTCCAATACTGCTCCGATAGTTCTTCTCTACTATGATATTCTATACTCTGATAGCTCATATGACTTCTAATCATCATTTAGTATCCTAGAATATTTCCATATTGACATTAATGCAATCTAGATCAACAATCTCCCCCTTTGTCATTGATGGCAATATTCTTCTTCTTCTCTCCCCCTTTGACATCAGTGGCAAAGGAGTGCATAAGGACTCCCCCTATCGAATTTTTCCCCTTGTCATGTAACATCTTTATGAATCAACTTAATGTGATGCTAAAGAGACAACCCCCATCTTTGGACGAAGATGTTCAAATTCTTCTCGAGGAAGAGGTTTTGTGAAAATATCCATTATCTGCTACTTAGTATTGATATATTCCAAGATGATTTTCTGTTCAGCTACTTGTTCACGAAGGAAATGATACTTGATTGATATGTGTTTGGTTTTTTAGTGCATCATTGGATTTTTGTTGAGGCTGATAACACTTGTGTTATCACAATAGATGGTGATTGGTTGATTTGTACCTTTGATTACATCTTTCAGAGCTTCCTTCATCCATAATATTTGAGTACAACAATTTGCGGCACTAATATAGTCAACTTCAACTGTAGATAGTGATATGGATGTTTGTTTTTTTCCGAGCCATGATACTAGACAATCTCCTAGGAGGAATGCATTTCCACTAGTACTTTTCCGGTCATCAACACTTCCAGCCCAATCAGCATCGGTGTATGTAGTCAGAGTAAGAGTTGAGCTATTAGGGTACCAGAGACCGAAGTCAAGAGTTCCTTTTAAGTATCTGAGAATTCTTTTTTACAGCCAATAGATGGAATTGTTTAGGAGCTGATTGAAATCTTCCCACCATTCCTACTTCTTGCATAATGTCGCGTCTCGTAGTAGTTAAGTATAGAAAGGCTCCAATTGTTGACCTATAATGAGTTGCATCTACTGAAGGGGAGTCATCATCTTTGCTTAATTTGCAATTTGTGGTCATAGGTGTGCTCATGGGTGCACAGTCTTCCATTCCATATCTTTTAAGCATGTATTTAAGATGTTTGGCTTGAGATATGAACATGACTGTCGTGGTTTGAGATACTTGTAGTCCAAGGAAGTAATATAACTCTCCTATCATCGACATCTCAAACTCTTTTGACATATTTTGGGAAAATTCATGGCTCATCTCATCATTATTACTAGCAAAAATCAGATCATCAACATAGACAAGTGTGACTAGTAACTTATCCTCATCCATCTTTATGTAGAGATTACTTCCTGCCACCCCCTTCTTGAAGGCTTGTTGTTGTAGATAGTGATCCAATCTTGCATACCAAGCTCTAGGAGCTTGTTTCAACCCATATACTGCCTTTTTCAACTTAAACAAAGTCTTTTCCTTCTGCTAGATTAAACCCTTTTGGTTGCTCCATATAGACTTCTTCCTTGCGTTCCCCATTCAGAAATGCCGATTTTACATCCATTTGATAGATTTTAAATATTTTTGAGCAAGAAAATGCCAAGAACATCCTGATAGCTTCCACACGAGCTACTAGTGCAAAGGTTTCTTCAAAGTTAATTCCTTCAATTTGTGAATAGCCTTTACAAACAAGTCTTTCCTTATTTCTGATGATTTGTCCATCTTCATTCATTTTTTTTGAGCACCCACTTGGTTCCAATTATATGTTTATCCTTTGGACAAGGTACCAGCTCCCATGTCTCATTCTTCTCGATTTGAGACATTTCTTCTTCCATGGCTTTTAACTAATGATGATCCTTACTTGCTTGAGTAAATGTTTCTGGTTCTATCATGGATAGAAGAGCAACATCATTTTTATTTGGTGTATTTGTCATCCTTATTCATGCTTGCATCCCTTCATCTATATTTCCAATAATCTTCTTTTCTGGGTGATGTTTTTGGAGAAACTTCATCTTTGAAGGGGTTTGATATCATTCTTTTTCCTTGTGTTTTTCTTGATCTTTTTCTTCCTTTTCAGGTTCTTCTTCAATGAGAGGGTCAACTTCATGTTCTTCAGTTTCTTTTTCTAAAAGTTCTTCATCAATCTTCACATCAATGCTTTCCACTATTTTCCGTAGTCGATTATTGTAGCAATTGTAATCTTTGTTCATTGTAGAATATCCAAGGAATATCCCTTCATCAACTCGAGAATCAAATTTTCCTGGTGAGCCATCATTGATTTTTATGAAGCACTTGCTTCCAAAAATATTGAAGTATTTTACTGAAGCAGGTCTTCCTTTCCATAATTCATAAGGAGTCTTCTCATTATTTGGTCTTAGTTGAGTTCAATTCAAGGTATAGATAGTTGTTTCGACTGCTTCTCTCCAGAATTTTCGCTGCAAGTTAGCTGCTATTAACATTGTTCTTGCCATTTGTTGAATTGTTCAGTTCCTTCTTTCAACTACCCCATTTTTCTTGGGTTTTCTGGCAGTAGAGAGTTCTCTTTCGATTCCATGTACTTTACATAATTCATCAAATTATTTTGATGTGAATTCTCCCCCTCTATCTGTTCTAAAATATTTAATCTTAGAGTCCTCTTCATTTTCTACAAGGGCTTTAATATTCTTATAACACTCAAATGCTTTGGATTTATATTTTATGAAATATAGCCACATCATTCTAGTATAGTCATCAACAAATAAAGCAAAGTACCTTTCTCCTTGGAGTGTCAGAGTTCTAGTCGGTCGACATAAGTCAACATGGATGATCTCCAAAGGCTTTGATGTAGAAAACTCCTTGGTCTTGTGACTAGTTCTAGTTTGCTTTCCATGTTGACATGGACCACATACTCCTTGATTTGGCTTGAATAACTTTGGGATGTCTCGTACTACATTAATCTTGCTAATATTGATCAATTTTTCAAAGCTTGTATGTCCAAGTCACTTGTGCCAAAACTAACTTTCATCTGTTTGACTTAAGTAACATTTATCTTCCTAAATTTTGTTTAGAATGTAGATTTTGTTTGGTGTTCTAACCCCTTTCGCCACAAGTTCCCCTGAGGAAGAGTTCCTTATTTCACAATCTTTAGTTCTAAAGACGAAATTATGTCCTTGATCATAGATTTGGCTAACACTCAGAAGATTACGTTTGAGCTCGTTTACTAGAAAAGAATTTTGAGCCTTTCACTTTCCATTAAGAAGGGTAATAGTTCCTTTTCTAGCAATTTTGCAGATCCACTTCCAAAGGATACATTTCCTTCCTTTTTCTTCAATGAGACAAAATTCCTTTTGTCCGCTGTCATGTTTTTGGAGCACCCACTATCCACAAACCAATGATTTTCATCACTGTGAGCACATAGAGCTAGGCCACATTTATCCGTGTTAGGATTCTCATTTTTTTATTTTCTTCTTTTGAGGGGGAAATTTTGTTCATTGTGTCCATTATCATTACATAATGAGCACATTGGATCAAATTTGGCCAAGGGATCAAAAGAGTTGTAGGTCTTTATTTGTCCTTTCCCTTTGGGAACATATGGTTTGCTTGTTTGATCCTTCAGTTTTGGTGTTTCATTCTTATGGGCCATGCAATGTCTAGCTTGATGATCAAAATTTTAAAATAAAAACAATGCCCAAAAAAGATAGTTTTGTACCTATTGTAATAGACATGATTTAAATCAACATTTTTCCTTGGAGTTACTCTCTCTTCATTCTTTGGATTTGAGATGGGCCCTTGATGAAATAATGTTTTGTACCTATTGTAATTTCCATGATTTGAATCAACATTCTTCCTTGGAGTTACTCTCTCTTCATTCTTTGGATTTGAGATGGGCCTTTGATGAAATAATCTTTCTTCTTTTGTGTTGCTAGAAAGTACGTTGGCATAGCTTTTTGCATTATTCTTAGTACTTGATGATTCTCCTTTAAAACCTATCCCAGATTTTTCATGTTGAGGTTTTTGATTATTTAGGATAGTGTCAAGAATTTGAGAGCTTTCCCAACTCCTTTTGACTTTCTCTAGTTCCTTCCTCAGAGATACTATTTCAGCTTCATGTTCTTCACAAACTTCTTCTTTTTCTTTTAGCTTATTTTTCAAGAGGTTTTCCCTTATTTATTTCCCCATCTTCTACCTTGAGAGAGGTGCTTTTATTTCGTAATTTCTCATTTTCTTCAATTGCACTTATTAACAATTCATCTACATTTCCTTCTAGCTCTGAATCATCATTATTTGTGAATGCCATGAATAATACTTCTTGGCTTCTAGCATGGTCATTTTCTTCATCTGATTCTTCATTACCTCCTTTGTGGTGAGGTACCTGATTAGTTGATTTCGTTTTGATAACTACAAATTCATCTTCATCAGACTCATGTTTCTTAGAGAAGAAATTCTTCTTATTAAACCCTTTCTTTTTGTATACCATCCTTTTAGAATTTTCCTCACCATCACTATCATGCTTATGGGGACATTTTGTAGCATAATGACTTATTTTTCCAAATTTGAAACAAATAAGAGGGTACTTACATTTTAGCTTAGATCATTTCTTTAATTTTCATACAAATTGCGCTAATTCGGATTCAACATCGGAGTCATCACTACTGGCATTCCATTCTTTCCCCTTTTTTGATTTTGAGGCCTTGAATGCTAAATCTTTGGAACTTGGGCATCCTTTTCTCATCTCATAGGCAATGAGGATTCCATGAAGTTCATCCATCTTGAGAGTATCTAGATCCTTAATTTCTTCTATAGCACTTACTTAGAGTCAAATCTGTCTGGGAGAGATCTTAAGACCTTTTGAACAATAGTGCTTTCTTCAATGTTTTCTTCCAATCCTTTAAGAGAGTTGACTACTTCAGCTACTCGGAGAAAGTATGATGCAATATCTTCTTCATCATCCATTTTTAGACTTTCAAGTTTCCTTCTATGAGTTTGAAACTTAACCTTCTTAAATTTGGAGTCCCCATCATATAAGCTAATTAGCTTATCCCATAATTCTTTGGCCGAGTTACAATTCATGACTTTTGTAAATTCAGAATCGGTGATTCTGCTAGTGATGGAGTTTAATTCCTTTGCATTTGCAATGTAGGCTTTCCTTTCATCTTGATCTGTTGGAAGAATGGAAGGAGCTGTGTAGTCTTTTGAAACTAAATGCCAAACTTCAGGTCCAAGGGACATTAAATAGTAGGACATTCTCTTTTTCCAAAAACCAAAATTTCTGCCATTGAATAGAGGAGGTCTTCCTGACACTTCTTGATTTCTCATCATGACTCAGAATCCTTCCTCAAGATGTTAGGCTAATATGAATAAGCCTAGCTCTGATAACAATTGTTGGAAATACTTTGGGGGGGGGCGGGGGTTGGGTGAATAAGTATTTATTTTCAATTTTTATCTTTGTTTGTTAAATCATTTACATTTGTAACACAGAAATAAATAAGAGGAATGAATTTTTTTATTAATATAAAATTTGCAATAAATCAAGTACAATCTCTCTCTCTCTCTCTCTCTCTCTCTCTCTCTCTCTCTATATATATATATATATATATATATATATATATATATTATATATATATATATATATATATATATATATAGATATAGATATAGATATAGATATATATATATTATATATAGCTTCAGCCAGTTGCCAAGCACCAACTTGGACCTTTTGTGAGGCTCCAACGTCTAGAGCACCAACCCTATCTTCTCAAGGCACCAACCTTGGATTTAGGAGCACCAACTCCCAAGACACCAATCCTTCCAGTTCTGAGGCACCAACCCAAAGGGCTCCAGCCCTCTGCTGTAAATTGTCTAGATATGTTTGGTAGTAATTCTCTGCTCCCAACCCTGCTAGACCTATGACTTACTTCTATCCTCCTACTTCTTCCACTTCTGTCAGACCTTCGGCTTCCTCTATTTATTATAGCTTTTCCAAGTCATAAACTTTCCTTGTTCTCTGTTATATGTTCCTAACACCCTTGAACTTTGGCTTCCTTTTCGCTCGCTTGATCTTTCGGCTTCCTCTGCACTCACTCTTCGGCTTCCTCTATCTCTTCAAATTCACCAATACTCAAAATATGCATTCATTCCATATTTAAGATCCTACGTGCCATGTCCTTCCTTTAGTCACAATGGCAGCTTCCGGAGGTCTCTTACAAGTTGTTCCCATAACATACTCTATCCTTCGATATCAACATCATCGATCTTCATATATCAACATAGTTAAAAACATATAATGGGTTGTCCCACCTGCCACATCATCTCCACCATTGATCTCATCTTTAATCCGATGGTTGTTGATCCACCTGATCAACAAGCCTAATTGTCGATCCTCCACTGTTTGATCAAGGTGCACTGGATCCATTGGTTCATAATGATATCGACCAAGGAACTTGCACGACACTTAACCGCCTTTACGGAGCCGATAAGGATTATATATCCTTGATCTATAAAAGTTTAGGTCTGTTCTTGAGATTAATGTCTGATCATTTTGTGACCCGATATCCATTGGATATATGAGGTCATCAAATCTACGGCCTGTGGGTCTTCAACTAGCACACATGTTAACAACACGCTTAACCCCCGCATTGACTATGATGTAAGAGATCGATGGCTAGAATGGGCCTTTAGCCACATACACTCCTACCCCCACTCTTCTGATAGTTGTGCTCTTTGTTTTCTTCTTTTGCTCTGATGACTACGTACACTCTTCACTCTTCCTTTGATGATGTGTTCCTCATTTTGGCTCTTTCCTCGTTGCTTGTTCCTCATTGCTCCTTTTGATATTTCATGTGATATCTTTGATATGGTTCTTACTCTTAGAAAATGTGATAGATCTGCTTTGTCTTGGCTTGACGCTCCTATGGCTTCTCTTCACTCCTATCGCCTATAACTTCCAATAATGCTCCGATAGTTTTTCTCTGCTCTGATATTCTCTACTATGATAACTCATATGACATCCGATCATCATTTACTATCCTATAATATTTCCATATTGACATTAATGGCATCTAGATCAACAAGAAATGCACCTTTGGCTTGACCCAGGTTCAATATCTAGGATACATAATTGATGAGCAGAATGTACGTGTGGACCCATCCGAGATACAAGTCATTTAGGATTGGCTAGCCCAAACCACTGTAACAGAGATTTGCAGCTTTTTGGGTCTTTCCAATTTCTACTATAGGTTCATGTTGGGGTTCTCTCATATCACTTGGCCTTTAAGTCAATTCACCAAGGGGAAAGTGAAAGAAATGTTTTTGGTCAGAAACCCAGCAAAAAGTGTTGTCTGAGTTGAAGAATCGCCTTTGTTTTACACTAGTACTCACATTACCAGACCTACAAAAACCATTTGAGATTGAGATAGATGCCTTCAACTATGCTATTGGTGCGATTCTTACTTAGCATGGGCATCCAATGGCTTACCACATTGAGACACTTTCAAACATAGTCTGAAAGTATCCCAATGACGATGAAGAAATGTATTCCATTGTGTCGACCTTATGTCAATGGAAGTATTACATTTTGTATAAGGAAATAGTGATCCACATAGACCACCGGCTTCTACAGTTAATACAGACACAAGGGAAGTTGCAAAACGATCGCCATTAGAAATGGTCCACCTATTTGCGATAGTTCCATTTGAACATTAAGTATAAGAAGGGAATCACCAATAACATCATTGATTACCTCAACCAGCCATTGGTCATGGCATTGATCAATGTGCTCGACTCTTGTCGGCATGAGACATCAGGGTGGCTGCATATTTACAAGAGAGATCCAGAATCCAACATCATATACTAGGCACTCGTGGAAGGGAAGCACGTTCCAAATTTTCACCTTCACGATGCAATGTTATGCCACCAAGGACACATTTGTGTTCCTTCAGGTGAGCATGCCAAGATTATTTGGGAGGCTCACTACAGTTAGTTCATTGAACATTTCAGAGTAGAGAAAACAATGGCGGTATTGCAAAAGTATTTTTATTGGCTGAAACTTCGTCAAGATGTTGGGAAGTACATTAAATCCTGCTCCACCTGCACCATTTACAAACCAAACATAAAGAAGCAAGGCTTGTATACTCCTCTACCTACTCCTAACGGGCCTTAGGAATCTATCTCCATGGATTACATGTTAGGCCTTCCTTCTACTAAGCACAACAACAATTGCGTTTTTGTGGTTGTCAACAGATTCTCTAAGATGGCCATCATGGTAGCCTGCAATAAGTGTATCATAGCAGAGGCCACTACTAAGCTCTTATTTGAGTGACCGTGGGTACACTTTGGAATCCTATAGTCCATTGTCTCAGATCAGGACAACAGATTCCTGAGTGCATTTTTGTCAAGTCTTTGGTTGATGCTGGATACAAAACTTTCTAAGTCTATGGCTTTCCATCCCCAAACTGATGGTCAAACACAGGTTGTCAACACCATGATCGTACACATTCTATGCATGTAAAACTTGAAGCATCCATGCATGTGGGATGGAAGTCTCCCCTATGTCCAATAAAGCTACAACAAAGCTCTCCACAACTCAAAAGGCCACAACTCCTTTCAGATAGGGCTAGGATTTCAATGATTATGCCCCATTGATGTGGTCATACCATTTGTAGCCACTCAAGTAGATTCGGATCACAATCAATCCAAAGCTGAAAGGGATAGCAACTTTATTAAGCATATTCAACACATCCACCAATAGGTCCATGATATACTGGACAGAGCCAATACTAAGTACAAGCAACTCCATGATCAACATCGAGTGCCGCACAACTTTTAGGTGGGCAACAAAGTTTGGCTACATTTGTAGAAGGAGCACCTTGCTGGACCTCAACACAAGCCTTGCCCTCTTCAATATGGGCCATACACCATCACCGATACTGTCGGTGATATTTCCTTTGAGCTCAGCATCGCATTGTTCCTTGGTTTGACCCTAGTGTTCAATGTAGATCACCTTCAGTCATAATTTCCACCATTGTAGGACACATATGACATTGCAGAATAGATCACACCAACATAGCTCAACTCGGATTGCATGGCACATGCCATAACTGATCAGATCATGGACACATAGATGAAGAACACTCGCCAATAGAGGATACAATTATATCGAGTTGTCAAAGTAGGTGAAATCCTTCAACAGGGCAAGTGGTTCACCAGGGACCAGGTTCAACAAAAATTTCCTCACCTCATGGAGGCTCTGCACACAATCGAGACCATTGCTTCCTAAGGGGGGAGGAATGATCTAGGTGGATATTGTTGGGTACATGTCTATTCCACCTACAACCCCCAAGTAGTTTCATCTATTTCCTTGTTCATTTCAACATATACTATTTTTAGCCATTTTTCAGGTCCTGAACATTCGGAGCAGTTTTGACCCCCTAAACGACATTTTTTTTGGGTCCACGACAGGCCCAACTCCATAGAAAAGGGCTTATGAAAACACCTATAGTTCTCAATGATACCTTTCCAACAAGGTATCGTACATTCCAAATGGAGATAATATGACCAAGTTATGACCACGGGAAGTTGGTTGCCCAACTAACCCGAACGAGGCCCACAAATTCTTGGTGTTACGTCTCGTGGGGTTACGATTTTGGTTGTTTAGGGTTTTATGAGGTTTTCCAATAATAGATAGGCCCTTACACCTCATTGTAACACAATTAAGAGGCATGTAGCCACCACATCTATTCTTGAGATAAACTACCATCACACGAGCTATATTATTTCCATTATGTTTGTAAGCATAGTTCAATATTTTTCTATTAATGAAATGAAGTGTTTTTCTGTTGCATCTCTGTGTTTATGATTATATCTGTAAGTTGTTGCTTTCCTATTTAAGTTTAGATCATATTTTCCATCAAAGAAGCCCAAGATTACAAGTGTACTTTCACCAAGGATTGGAGTTTAACCTCATAATATATATCTACAGCTCATAAATGGTATAAAAAGAAATTAAAGAAGCCTGCAATGATAACAATGTCTACCTCCACCCAATGAACACCATCAACATTGACTACATGCATGGAATGCATACCTCAAAAATCTATGAATTGCTCCTCTTAGCCTGTTTCCAAATCTAAATAGGAAGAAGAATAAGGTAGAGAAGGAGGACACACCCTAAAATCTGGAAGTCTCTAGAAGCAGTTAATTACATCATAGTTGTTTTTTATTACCATTAGTAGTTTAGGGTTTATATCCTAGGTTATTGGGTATTATAAATATCCCCCTATTTTGATGTAAAAGGTGAGGGAAAAATTTTGTACGAAAACTATGTCAACTTTTTTGAAATCTATTAGGCTTACGATTTGGAGCTAGTATCAAAGATGGGATTCTATAGTACATGAAATGTTGTCAATGCTTTCTCATGTGATTATGTAATTTTGATATAATTTGAATTTTTTGTTTTAATTTAAGACAAATGTAGTTGTTCATGGAAATTTATAATGGTACATATTGTTGTCTAATGCATGATTGTATGTCGTATATAATGAGAGGAATTAAATCATTATGATTTTCATCTTATTTCTATGATATGAATGAGAATGTTATGATGTATTCATTGTTCTTACGAAATATCACATGGGTTTTGAATTTTAAAGGAAATTTTACTTTATTTCTTTGTTAATGATTGGATTATTGAGTGCCCAATTAATGTTCTTATCACTTGGTTCATTTTATCAAAGTTCCACCATACCCAAAATATGTATGTCAAATCCTAAGTGTATGATTTCTTCAACCTAAGAATAGGTGAAAAAAATAAACCCAATAGTCTCTTTCAAAGGTTTAAGGGTTTCTAGTAAGATTCCGGAAGAAACAGATGAAATGAATGCAAAAAATTGAGAAAAATAAAATTTAGAAATATCTAAACAAGAAATATTAGATGTTTCTAGGCCCTACACCATTTACATATCATGTTGTGACTTTGGGGCCCAACATATATTTGCGTAATTGTTGTGGAATTAAAGTTTGAATTAAATTCCCTAGGTAGAACAACACATTTCTTAGATTTTTAGGGTAGGAAAAATTAGGATATATCAATTGTTCTTATCTACCTAGTGATTCCATTATATTTTCTTTGGATACCACTACTATACTACAATGATAGGAATAATCATCACTATACTACAATCACATATGATCTAATTTTTCACATACTTCCCTAATATGCACACAGATAATATTTACAATCAGATTTTGGCTTCATAACGAGACATGCCCCTAATAATCCCGATCCTAATTTAGCACTTCTTGTTTTCAACCTTGAATTTTTTTTTTATCATTACAAATAATGAAATAAGGATTTGTAGATAGATTCCTCAGAGGCTAATATACATAATCCTTCTCCTCATCCTTTGACATCATGATCCCTCAACTTTGTCATCTAAAAACACCTCAGATTGATACACCTTCCTCATGACTAATACAAGGACAACTTGATTCATGTAGCCGTCCTCACACGTTGGGAACTACACCCTCATCCACACCTTTCCCAACTCTTGGGCCAGCATATAGAACCAGAACCCCAATATCATCTACTGTTAGGAACCTTATCCTACAACATAACATTGCAAGTGATGTTCCACCTCACAGTCCACAAAACCCTCCCAACCAACCATCAACCTAGGTAGAAGCCTATTATTCACCCTTAGCATTACCTCAAATCTTACATGACATGCCTTAGAACTATCTAGAACTTTTTCCTAGATTCAATAGGGAAAAGAAAAGGATAGTAGAAGAACTTATGATCACTTTTTAAGATTTCACTAATAACTTCATGGTAGAGGAGGAATATGTGTTTATCAGGCTCTTTGTATAGGCCCTGGAAAGAGATGTGCAAAAAATGTTCCATACCCTTCCCCTTCTCTCTCTGAATTCATGGGATGACATAGAATTTCATACATAGTGGCGTGAGAAGAAAAAAATTCAATATTAACTTACATAATTTTCAGAAGTTAAGAAGAAACCCTTAGATAATGTATAGGAGTTTACTAAGATGTTTAACAAAGTGTATAACAAGATCCCAAATGAGATAAATTCTATACTCACTGTCACTATGGTGAATTATGCGACATCCTTTTAACTCTATTTTTATATCATGCTAAGAGAAAAAAAAACACGTGATTGTGGTGGACACACTATCTAATGTAGTGGAAATAGAAAGAAACCTAACCGATGCTATAAAATTTAGAATAACTGAGTGAGGGGATGAGAACTATGGTGTAGAGAAAGAAAAAGGAAATGGGAAGGATGAGCCAAACCACTCCGCATATAATAAATATAGAGTAGAAGAAAGGATTGAAGAAATGACTAGGCTAATAAGGAACTTATCCAATAATGTTACCATAAATGAATTAGAAGGGCTAACTAGAAATTAAGTTCCACCACTTCATACTCCTAGTTTCATTCATAGTCCATTTAATCGAAAATTGATGTAGTTATAAAAGATGAACGACAACCACCCGATACAACCCCTTATTAGAAGATATTTAAACATCCAAATAGATAAATTGTCTCGCGAATTGAACCAAGATGAAGACATAAATTGGGTAGGAGATAAGTACCCTGCCTTTTATATCACAGAAACATATTATGAAAACTCCCTAATGTTATAGGAGGCATACGACTCATAGGATGAGTACAAAATTATTGTTTCTCAATATCACTAAATCATGGATATAGTAATTGTAGAACTCCAGGAGAAATATGAAATGTGTCCCAAAATAAGGAGATCAACCATAGTAGGGCATTAGAATAAAGTTGTTATGCCCTCACTTGATCCAGAACCATCCTAGTGTTCTAACTAATGTGCTCCTAATGATATGGAAAATTCATAAGAACTTTCAAATTAGAGGACTAAGCCGAATCAAGATTCTAATCCTAACACGAACCAAGTAGTAAGAAAACCACAAGATTCCTTATCACGTCAACCATGACCTCAACTATCTAGAGAAAATGAAAAGAACATAGTCCAATTATTCATTCTAGAATAGGAGTTGAGTAAGATACAGGTTACTGTCCCTTTAGTGGAACTAGATTAGAACCTATCTTATCAGCCTCACATATAGAGGTTCATGAACAACGTTGAATTATCTTTTCATAAAGATACTTTGAAGACTTGGGAAGATCATCGTACTATGGTATGTGGCACACATGCAGAGGAACAAGATGATGATGGCCCCCCCTTTTATATCACCCTTTACGTTCATGATAAACTTCTTCACAATTGTATGTTAGAATCAGGTGCATCCCCCAATATCATGCCCAAGTCACTTATGGTTGAGTTGGGTCTAGACATTACCAAACCTTATCATGATCTCTAATATACCCCCAATTGTTATAGACATTTTTGTGCCTTACAGCTCTAAGCATGAAATGTCCATAAACCAAGGGATCCTAAGTCCCTAAAAGTGTTGTTCCGGCCCCTAAAGGAACAAGGTCAACAAATTACAGCTTCTCCCAGAAGTTCTCCACCAGAAACTGCTTAGAATCAGTCAAATCTGGATCAGTGCACTTGCTCCATGGACAGGGTGCGCTGCAGCGCACCTTGTACACACGGGAAGTGTGTTGCAGTGCACCTAAATACACTGTGAGGGTGCGATGGATGGGAAAAGACAAGTGGCGGAGATAGTTTGCGAGGTGGATGATCATGGAATCTTCTAGAAACTTCTCCTAGGACACTTGCCTCTCAAAATCGCCCAAGGATGAGTAAGAGATCAATGAGATCTCCAAGTGGCATCAAGAACTATCAGAGAGAAGACACTAATCAAAAACCCAGAGCTGACTCACACCTCTGCAAATATCTATATATAGATCTCTCATCCCAGAGATCCAGAGGTTGGAGGTGGGAATTTTGTACATTGCAAAGAATTGCTGTTGGTTTTGAGATAGATATCAGAGTATTGGGTGATTTATGCTTTGTTGGAGGTGAAGAGGGGATTCCTTTGCTGGGAGGTTGATGCTGGATCAGGAATCATCGGTTGTAACTCCTCCTGGACCTTCTTGTTATATCAATAAAACTATTTGAGTTTCTCCTACATGCTTGTGTATCATTGATGTTTGTTATATTTGCATGTTTAGCTTAAATCTGATCCTAAGCTATTTATGAATATAAATCCATGTCTTTGTGTAGTTTTCTTCTTCTGTGATCTTACAGGAACTTGGTGAAGCTGGGCAAGTAAGGGAGCAGGTAGCTGGAAGCTGTCAAAGAGGAGAGAGATTGGATCAAAAGGACTAGCGCAAGACACAGGTTGGTTCATCCTATTCCTCTTCGTTTATAGTTCATAAAGAAGAATACGAAAGTAGTTTTCCTTGTTTGTTTCTAAGGTCACTGTCACACCTTAGTGGGATAGGGTCGTTCTGAGTAGACACTTTTCCCGTTAACAAAATGGCGACTCCACTGGGGATCGTGTCTAGTTAGTTTGATAGTGTTTCTCTTGTTGTTTGTGTCATAAACATAGAAGTAGCAATCGAACTGCATTTGCCATTAACAAATGCAAAGTAGACATCTGCTACTTCAATCCATTCACTGGATCTGTTTATGATTTGAACAGCTGATTCACAAATGATATGATTTCCCTTTGTGATAGCTCTTAGACCTCCTTTAAACCTACCCTCTGATTGTGCATTACTGATTGCTTTTATTCGGCCAAAAACCATAGATTAAACTGCAAACCGTGACCCAGAACCCAGATAGAATTCTCGTTTCTGCCCCAGCGCAGGCTCTATGAAGAGATTCTGCATTTCACCGCACTTCCCGAGAGGGCTACCTGCGCTGCAATCCAGTTTCTCTGTGTAACAAGTGCGTTGATCAGCCTAGCCTTGTGCAGCTGAGGTTCTTTGCTTCATTTTTTCAGTTTTGTCTTTGATTTTTGCAGCCTGTGATTAGTGTATGTGTTTGTTTAAAAACCCCTTTTCTTTGCCTTAATTCCGCCTCCTTTGTACAAAAAGACTGTAGATGTTTTTGTGTGTTTGTTACATCATTTACAGTTTTCCATTGAAAAAGTAGAATAGTCATACTGTCGTCCTTTGATTTAGATCTGTCGTAAGTGTCGATTTTGGTCTTAGGAGAAAGTTTATTTGCTGTTGACGGTCGATTATGCTTTTAATTTTGCCTTTGGTTTGAATTTATGACTTTCTAGTGTCGCAACGAGTATTTACTTCAAAATCATAAAGTGTCGCAATCATCTCTACCTTTTGATTTCGAAAAGAAGCTTGTTTGTGTTTGTCACTTGAAAGCAAATTCAGATTTGAACATCAACTTTCTTTTTAGGCATCAATATTAAGAAAGTGAAAAACAAATACATGCACATGTGCATTTGCATATTGATAGTCTGTTTGGCTTGATTTAGGAAAAGTGCATTCACAGTGTGCTCTTTGCTCTTTGAGAAAAGATTGTGTCTTTCTCTTCCCCTTGTAGCTAGGATTTTCATTGCTGAAAAGAGATAAAAGTGTGCTTATCATCTTTAGATTGAATTTTAGGAATTACATCTACATCTCATGGTGATCCCAAAAGGTAAACTTCATAAGAAAGATCAACTTAAAATAAATTGAATGAATCTAACAACTCTTTGGAACTTAATGCACAACATTTAGAGGTCTAGGCTAGAGACGTATTCCGGCGTCGTAAAGCCTGGTAACTATAGTCCTCACTGATGGTTGGGTGATTCCTCCACTTTGTGACGATAAGTGCCAGTACGGACTTTTGCTCCCACATACCGTCGAGTATATATTGGGAGACCCCTATAGGCTTAAAACCTTTTATCCATAGGAAGCCGTGTCAGCCGCCCTATTGATTGCAATGCACTAAACACAACATTCGGGAAGATTGACTGCCGTACCGTAAAAAGTATTCTACAGTTTTGCAATTGGTTTGGTACTCCCTCTACCTAGATCTCCAGAGCAGTTCCTTTCATTCCTTTTCAGACTCTTTAACGGAAAAGGTCCATCTGAGCACTTGTCACTTCAGGCTCATTAAAAATCGAAGGAGACTAGAGTCATCTTTTGTTTTTTCTCGACTCTTAAAAACTGAAAAAACAAGTTGTGTCAAAGCATCTAAAATTTATTTTAATCGGAATAACATCACTGTTCCCTCGTTGGTCTTATAAGTTAGTCTCCCTTCATCGCAAGTTCTTGTAGAATCGCTAGGAAATCTTTTGGATAGACTAGATATGTCTGAACAGCCATCGACATCCAGGACTGTGTCGTCTGACACAGCAGCAGCTGAGTCTCCTGCTGCTACTCCAACGATGTTCGCCGGTATACCATCTGTCCCGGCAAGTTATCAACAACAAGCCGGAGTCCAATCAGGGACTGCTTCGACGACATGGTTAGTTCCTATTTCTTCATCCGGATTATCATCTGGTATTTCTTATGTTGAAACTCAACAAATTGATCCAATGTGTCTTCAAAGGCCAATTTACCCTTTAAGTATTGGATTTCCACCATATGGAGGCCAGTATGCCTTTTCATTGTTCCCTCCCTAAGAACAACCATATGGGAGTTTACAACAAAGTTCAGGTCAAACTGAAATTACATCCAGCGGTTGGGTACCAATACTGCCTCAGCAACCAAGGGTTGTGTCGAATATTCCCACTATACCTGCTATGGTGACTGCGTCGCAAGTACAAGTACTACCTGTTGTATGTCAAACCCAAGCTTCTCAGGTTTCAATACAACAGCCCCTTGTCTCAACGACTTAGTCACAACCTCAGGTTAGTGCCTCCTTATCTGGGGCGACTCAGGCTCAAACAAGTACTATGACTCCTCATCTTGGTCAATCATCCAATATTGGACAACAGAAAATGGTCCAACAACCAAAGCTGGTTCAATCTCAACAACCGCAATTCCATCAATCATATCAAGGACCTGAGCAACAAGTCTTTGTAAGTAATGGGCAACCGCATTTCCAAAGCGGTTATCAACAACCATATTATAATGGATGTGACCATCAACCTTGTCAAAGTTTCCAGCATCAAATACATTATGCTGGTATGCAAAGGCCCATTGCTCAGGCAATTCCATCTTATCCTGGGTATGCTTCGCCTAACCTGAATCAACAGTTGCCCTTTGTAGCAACTCCAGAATTACCAGATCTAAACCGGCTGATGAATGATCCAATTGCTTATGCCCCTTGGTGGCCAGCGATTCCGCATAAACTTCCATCAGATATTCCTAAATTTAATGGAAATCCAGGTGAAGATCCATCGAATCATGTGATGACCTTTCATCTGTGGTGTTCATCAAACACCCTAAACGATGATTCGATTAGGCTTCGCCTTTTTCAGAGGACGTTAACTGGTTCGGTAGCAAAATGGTATATCGAATTTCCTAGAGCTTCGTTCGACAACTTCAGTACCTTAGCCACAAAATTTTTAACCCATTTTCAATTACCAATAAGGTATGAAATGGGAATAGAACTTCTTACCAACTTCAAACAGACAACAGCCACTCACATATCTGATCATATACATGAGTGGCGACGTCGTCGTAGGATGGTAAAAACGTACATTCCCGATCAGCTATTAGCTGAATGGTTTATCAAGTCATTACTGCCTTCCATCACGGAAGATGTGGAAAAGGGGGGAGTCGTGACAGAAGAGCAAGTTATCGTTCGTGCGCAATATCTGGACTTGATTTACACTCAGTCCGGCACGCTCTACGATAAAATACCTGACGCCCCTAGACCGGAATTCTCAGTTCCTCCTCCTCCTAAATCAAACAATGACTCTCATGCCGGCGCAACAGACACGAAATCAACAAAGGCTACATCTAAAAAGGCCCGTAAGATTTCTAGTCAAAATGCAAATGAGGAACTTCTTACCTCGGTAGTAAATGCCATGTCGACCGACAAGGGCAAACAACTGAAGAAACCAGGGGGCAAGAAGAAAAAGAAAGGGAGAAAAAAGAAGCACGATAAAGCTTTTGTAAACCCTTCTAGGCAAAGGAAACCCCCTGCGGGGTGTCATATATGCGATGAGGATTATCGGATGAAGATTGTCCACATAAAGCTGAAGTCAAGAAACTCTTTAAGAGTTCAAAGACCTCAGCAGTATTGACTGATCCGTTTCCAAACCCAGGAACCAAACTGGTTGCTAATCAAAATGCTTCCCGATCCCAAGTGCTTATGTTGTCTATCTCAAAGCAGCAAAATGATGCTTTGACAAGGAATAAAGATTACGGGAATCCTCAGCTGTCGAATAACAAGGCTAATGAACAACCTAGTAGTTCGACAACAACTTTGACCGAAGTTGTGCCACCCATCATTCCTGAACAAATGATAAAGTCGCCAAAGGGAGTAGTACACAAATCGACATTTAATCCTCGTGCAAAAATAGCACAGAACTATAATATAATAGAGGACCTGGCCCAATCACCGTCCGCTATGTCGACACTTGAGGTACCGCAAAATTGCCTCTCCCAAGAGAAAGCTTTATTATCAGCAATAGGTGGGATTGACCCAATGGATTCCAATCTTGTGGCCTTTGATCATAAAGGATATGACCCTCAGTTACCAGCTCAACAAGCTTTCCTTATTCAAGTGAAAGCCCTCAACAAAATTGTTCATCGAACAATTATTAATGAGGGGGCATCCACATGTATTATGTCGATGAGTTGCTGGAAAAATTTAGGCTCACCACCCTTGTCGCGATCGTCAACAATGTTAAAAGCATTTGATGGACGATCATACACTCCATATGGGATTTTAAGTAACTTGCAAATTTAACTGGGGGGTAAAACAGTAGAAATTGATGTTGAAGTAATCGACGGAAACCTCGATTACAACATCCTATTGGGACGGCCCTGGATATATGCCATGGCCGTAGTTGTGTCGACCTACTTCAGGAAGATTGCATTTCCCTTCCAAGGGGGGATTACAATCGTCGACCAACAAAAATTTCTCCCCAACAGTTCACAAGTTACGAGAAGCATTCCAATGATCCATGGAAGCAATCATTCATTCCAAAATATTGGAGTAGGTCTCCTAAAAGACCCTGCCTTAATGGGTACTTTTTCCCTACCGCCTCCGAGTAATCTGGCGGAAGTGGCCATAGTGGAATATGAAACCTTCTATATCTAATGGATTTAGATTCCGAGGACGGTTCTTATCTCGTGTCGACCTCGTTAACAAATCTTTCGGTCGAAGGTCATTGATGTATACGTGTCACCGGAAGTGAGAAAAAATTCCATGAGACATTCTTATCATATGACTGGATTAATCGAGCAGTTTTAGCACATAGTTCAAGCTTGTTAAAAAATAAACATAAGACATGAGCAAATGTTTCCACCCGCGTTTAAGCTCGTTAAAAAATGAACTATTCCCCAGTAAATAACCACTGTGAATGAAGCATTTCAGCCATTAAAGCCTTGGTCGTGTTTGCACCGTCACCTCCACTTTTCCATTGGCCGATCATTCACCTCCATTTGATTGTTTACCCATTTTGAGGAACAGCTGCGAAGAGTGATTTCACTAGCCATCCTTGTGACACTGCCGTGATTGGAAAATTCCAACCCTTACCTGGAATCAGCTGCTACCCATTTTATCACTCGTTCCTCAAAAGATGAGTCTTCTTTAAGCTCTTTTCAACTGACTCATAAAATATGAAAAGATTGCCGAGTTTTGGCCTTCCAGCTCGTTAAAGCGACCGGAAGTGCTATCCCTCCTCTAGATTTTAATCTTTTTGGACCTGAGGGATTATTGCACAAAAAGATCGAGCGCTTGTTTTGTTCAGCTCGTTAAAACTATCGAAAATTCATCCCTTCTGTATTGTTTTATACTTTTTCGGACTTAAGGGATTAGATGACGAAAAATAAATTTTTGGAGTTACCTCTACGTAACTTTTCAGACTCTCTAAAAATGAAAAGGACCGAGTTATCTTTGTCGTTAAACTCGTTAAAAATATTAATAGCAACAAACTTGTCTTTAGACGAGAACGAGTTTCACTATCGCTAGGCTCGTTAAAACATAGCGATGGGTTTGCCCGAAGCGCAAATTATAGAACAAGCACATGTTATCCTCCTCAAGCTTGACAAAAATAAAGAGTTACTGGTCAGCAATGACTGGGGAAAAATTGGGAAGAAACTCAAAGAATCTTTATTGGTAGCAAGTCGCTCTTGAACATGACACTTCCACTCCGTGCCTGAGTCGGGTTGGGTTGTTTCATTCACCGGTCACATCACCATGGTCACGCCATACCATCCACATTTGGGGTAAATGCTACCAATCCATCACATAAGTGTCGCCGACATGTTCAAGAGAAGTCATCCAGAAAAGTCACCCGTGTCCCTTCCACTACCATACATTATACTTCATTCTTTCATGACCGCCACCCTGAACCGTATATCATCAGATTGTTTTCACCTCCATAAAAATCTTTTGCTCCGTTCCGTGTCACTGATGTGGGATTCATTAAGGCCCTCCTTTGATGGATCGCTTCTTGTCGACATCAACTCATTATCTAAGAAGTTGATCTAGGAACACCCCATTCAGTACTTTGAAGCTTGCATGCCTCAATGGCAAGTTTCTCACTTCCGGTGACAGGTATACATCAATGACCTTCGACCGAAAGATTTTGCGTGGTGTTCGACACCAAGTCCTTTATTCACACCACGTGAATTGTACTGCAGTACCTTGAGGGTCATCATCATTATCGGTGATTCCTCTCGTGCTTGTTAACAGTTTACATCATTGACTGGTAATCAAGCGATGTCTTTCCATGTTCGACTTCAAAACATTTCTCACATGGATCGACTTGTACTTCGAGTGAAGATCGGACGAGATTGAAGACCCCAGATCTAGTTCCATCCATCCGGGCTGCGATATATATTCAGGAAAATAAAGACATGGAAATGTACAGCATTGCAACACAGATAATCATCCTACCAAAAGGATGATGGCTCTATCAGAATCATCAGTCTACCATCAGACGATTGTCTGTCCTATGTACATGAAAATGAATTTATAAAGCTGAGCATGGGAATGCCCATCTCAGCTAGATCATGAAAACAGTATGAAGATAATGTATTGTATTGTATCTTATTACAGGTCTCCTCCCAGCATTGAAAGAACTTCGGATCCTCCTAATAAAGCATTTCACCCGATAAACTGCCTCATACTTTAGGGGGCAACTGTTATAGACATTTTTGTGCCTTACAGATCTAAGCATGAAATGTCCATAAACCAAGGGATCCTAAGTCCCTAAAAGTGTTGTTCCGGCCCCTAAAGGAACAAGGTCAACAAATTACAGCTTCTCCCAGAAGTTCTCCACCAGAAACTGCTCAGAATCAGTCAAATCTGGATCAGTGCACTTGCTCCATGGCCAGGGTGCGCTGCAGCGCACCTTGTACACACGGGAAGTGCATTGCACTGCACCTAAATACACTGTGAGGGTGCGATGGACGGGAAAAGACAAGTGGCAGAGACAGTTTGCGAGGTGGATGATCATGGAATCTTCCAGAAATTTCTCCTAGGACACTTGCCTCTCAAAATCGCCCAAGGATGAGTAAGAGATCAATGATATCTCCAAGTGGCATCAAGAACTATCAGAGAGAAGACACTAATAAAAAACCCAGAGCTGACTCACACCTCTGCAAATATCTATATATAGATCTCTCATCCCAGAGATCCAGAGGTTGGAGGCGGGAATTTTGTACATTGCAGAGAATTGCTGTTGGTTTTGAGATAGATATCAGAGTATTAGGTGATTTATGCTTTGTTGGAGGTGAAGAGGGGATTCCTTTGCTGGGAGGTTGATGCTGGATCAGGAATCATCGGTTGTAACTCCTTCTGGACCTTCTTGTTATATCAATAAAACTATTTGATTTTCTCCTACATGCTTGTGTATCATTGATGTTTGTTATATTTGCATGTTTAGCTTAAATCTGATCCTAAGCTATTTATGAATATAAATCCATGTCTTTGTGTAGTTTTCTTCTTCTGTGATCTTACAGGAACTTGGTGAAGCTGGGCAAGTAAGGGAGCAGGTAGCTGGAAGTTGTCAAAGAGGAGAGAGATTGGATCAAAAGGACTAGCGCAAGACACAGGTTGGTTCATCCTATTCCTCTTCGTTTATAGTTCATAAAGAAGAATACAAAAGTAGTTTTCCTTGTTTGTTTCTAAGGTCACTGTCACACCTTAGTGGGATAGGGTCGTTCTGAGTAGACACTTTTCCCATTAACACCAATTAACACACCAATTTATTTTTTCTTATTAAAAACCTATAGATTTATAATACTCACTTGTAAATTTAAGCTTAAGGACTTTCCTTCTTTGTTTATATACTAATATAAATTCTACCTTCTATTTACATTCTCGAGATCAAGATTAGAAGCTTTGATTATCCCATATGATTGGATTATCTTCCTAAAGTGTTTTCCTATCCATGTAATGATATCTTAAATATAATTTCTTGATTCATTAAACATTTCTTACTCGGGTATTTATGTCCATACCCCTTGCCTTCCAATCATAAAGCAATTATAGATTTCCCTATAACTATGGTTTTACATATGGTGGATTATTAAAAACTTTGGTAGATTTACATGTTATACCCTTGATTCAAATAATATTTTTTCACTTAATGTTGTCAAGATAGTTTCCTTATTATCAATATATTTTATTCCCAGAATACATATTTCCTATTCTTTATTTGGCTCTTTTTTTCCTAAAAATATGTTAAATACTTCATTATAGAAATGTATATGTTATATCCATGTCCTTCATTTCAAAACATGGTTTATGCTTTTTTAATAATACATCAACTATATTTGTTTAAAGGTATTGCTTCTAGTGCATATCTACATATAAACATATATACTAAACACACCCAAAATGCGTTATACCATTATGTTACTCTTAATGTTGGATATCATATGAAACACACCTCCATCATGTTATACTATTGGATTGATTCATATATGATAATAAATGTTCTAAAGTTTGATTTCCTGTGCCATGTGGTATAATGTTTGATCGTTATCCTAGAGTTTTCTATATGATGGTGTATGCCTTTTCTTTATGAACACGTTATAATGTAGTATTGAAACGGTGACTTAATCTCTTCAATCATATTGATGGTGTAGATTAAAACCCTAAATATCTATGCTAGCAATGAAATAGGGTTTCTCATGGCCATTTAAAAGGTTTTTCTGACCCCTGAGTGTTAATTTTCCGAGGGGTATATTGTTCCTTGCTTTCGTAAATGAATTTTAGCATTTCCATATTAATTTTACCCCATGACATCATAACATTATTTAGATTTAAATCATTATCTAACAACATATTCAATTATATAGAAAGAAAACTATCATCATCATCAATGTAGCAGAACATAAAGAACAACAAAGGAAAAACATTCACACATAGAGACACCATGATTGGTCAAAGACCAGGGAAAAACCCACTACGGGGAAAACCCTTTCAATTTCTTCTTCTTATTAGATTGTCATTGAATGATTTAAAAATACAGAGTACAATGATCCATATATTCATCCATTCAACTATGTAGAAAAAATCAACTAAAAAATATCCATGAAATGAACCAACAATGCTCATACTCAAAACCCTGATTCAAAAGCTTGTAATGAACTTTGAATGTCTACAGTCAACTATTGAGCATTACAGTCAATGGGCGGAAACTTCAGAAAACTATAATTTCAACATGTAGGTCCCATTTGCATGGAGGAAGAGTCATGCATGTGACTGAGAGGTTCCAGTCGCTCCCTTGAGCCTCTAAGCTAACAACTGCAGCCGAAAGTGTCCTTTGTTAGGATAGCAACTGTAATCTAGAACCCTAGTTTCCAGTTGCATGGAGGACGAGATGTGTGAGCGGTTAAAACTATTTAGCCACACAGATGAGCCATCTAGAGAGTGACTATAGTAGATACCTCTTTGTACCATGCCTACGACTGAGGACCAAAACCCTAAAATATAAATGCGAGCTTCAGGCCCTACAATTTCTCCTTTGTGGGAACCAATTCTTTGAAGATGTTCTCGAGAACTGTTTGAGACAAAAAGAAGAAGGATGATAGAATAATGATCTATGATGATGTCCAAATTAGGTAGAGGTCACTTTTATTTATATCCTTCCAATGATGACCAATTTTCTTTAAGGCCATCCTGATCAAATATGCACATGTGGACTCATAATTCAAAAATATAATTTCCCTTGTCCAAATTAGATGATATTTAGGTCGATTTTGGTCCTTTCGAAAATAGGAATTCAATGAAATCATTATCTACACCAAATGATTTTTCCAAAGTGGAATTTGTCTGTATTTTCCAATTTTAACACTCCCTCTCAACTAGGGAGAATTCCACCTTCATCATGTCATGTGTATCTTGTCATCAATTCATATCCAATCTCAAATATCTCATCATCATGTAATGTCACTGTTAATCTAAATTCATATCATACTTATTCCTTCTTATCTCTTGATTATCCTTGATCATATGTTGAACATTCTCAAATATAAAAGAAGAAGAATTTGACATCGGAGGGGAGCCGAAGATACTTCCCTCTATTAATTGGGGAGCCACTTCTACCACCTCGAATCACTACCAACTAGGATCCCAATGCTACCCCCCGAGAAACGACAGCAGGGAGCCAAATCTACAACCAACATAAACATTTGTGATGCGGGGTTACCCCCGCTTACACCCACAGTATGCATGTAAGATGCATAAACACAGTTGTCCCAGGTATTTAACTCACCAAGGAGTCAAATCTTCAACCATCAATAGTAATAATTTATAGACTAACCAACATAGTCTAACCCTTAGGTAATATTCACTTATTGGGACCTCAATCAACCCTCAAACCTTCACATAAGACTTTAATAAAGCCTATCATCTATGACTTCCTATCGGGACTTTTAAAACCCTTCATAACCTTTATAAAACCTTTGCTAATCCTTTAGCCACACATATATAACCTTTTCCTCTTTAAAACTTGGTTACATATATATTAACGCATAACCCTTCTATCGGCACTATTTTCCTAGTAAAACATTTACAAAGGAAGTATCTGCATGCCATACCCTTTCCACCTTGGTATGACCTTGGCACATTTACCGAGGTTTACCTTTTTGCTTATCGCAATCGCTATAGTCCGTGGGTCACATTAACATGTGGTTCCCCATCTCCTCCGATATGTGATTAACCTCTGGAACTCAAAACATATTAACTACACCATATAACCCCATCGGGTCCGCTTACCCCACATGTTGCATTCTCCTCCTCCCTTCTTCGATCAAACAACTTGTTATGAAACCAACTCAATAAAAGATAGAAAAGATAGATCAATGCCTTAGAATTCAGCCTCTTCGAGGGGGCAACCTCCTTTACATTATATAAATGAACAATTCTTGGATGATTCAAATGACAAAACCTCCTTTCTATATATAGGAGTCTAAGGAGTCACAATATAACCCAGCCGACCTAACAATAATAATATAAAGCCACAAAAATAACAATAGAGGGATTCTATGGGGCACAGTAATAAAAATATGGGGACAATAGGGGCACAACAATATCAATAAGGGATACAACTACAATAGTAATGGGGTAATCACTAGTATTATAGGGACCCAACATGCCCCTCTCCTTCAAAAAAGTGTTGTCCTCAATGCTTGAGTAGTTATGGATGCTTCTGTATAAAATTCTCATCCTCCCATGTAGAATCTTCAGCGGATAAGTTCTTCCACTTGATAAGATACTCCGAAATTGATTGATTTCGTACCTGTAGAGTTCTTGTTTCTGTGACTGCTTTTGGTTCCAATATAATTTTTCCTTCCTCATCAAGTTCTGGCAATAATGTTTGAACTGGGAGCTTATCGCCTATAACCTTCTTTAAACATGAAACATGGAAAACTGGGTGCAATCAAGAAGCTGCAGGAAGCTCCAATTTGTATGCCATAGTACCAATCTTTTGCAACACCTTGTACAAACCATAATACTTTGGTGGTAATTTATTATCCTTCTTAGCTTCCTTGAGGGACATTTTCTTATATGGTTGTAGCCGTAGGAATACCCAATCACCTACATCAAAACTTCTTTCGCTGTGATGTTGATCTGCCTGTTGTTTCATTCTATTCTGTGCCAACACGAGGTTATCCTTTAAGAGTTAGAGGACTTGTTGCTGATGTTCGATGTGATGTTCCACTGCTTGAACCTTAGAATTTTCTCTTAAATATGATGTGATGGATGGTGGCTAATATACATAAAGTGCCATAAATGGAGCATTTTTGTTGCTATATGGAAGGAAGTGTTATACCACCATCCAGCCAGAGGCAACCATTTGACCCATTGTGTTTTTTTATCAGATACAAAGCAACAAAGATATCCTTCCAAACATTTGTTTACTATCTCAGTTTTCCCATCAGATTGAGGATGATAAGATGAGCTATGAGCTAACTGAGTACCAAGATAAGAAAATGATTCTGTCCAAAAATTTCCAGTGAAAATGGGATCTCTGTCATTTACAATAATCTTTGGGTTTCCATGTAGCTTTTTAATTGTTTCCATAAATGCAGTAGAAACTGTACTAGCTTTAAATGGATGTGATAATGCACAAAAGTGTGCATACTTGGTAAGTCTGTCAACTACCACCATGATGACACTCCTTCCCTCAGACTTGGGTAAACCTGTGATAAAATCCATTGAAACCTCCTCCCAACATTGGCTTGGAATGGATAAAGGTTGTATTAGACCCGATGTCTTAATTGTTTCAAGTTTATTTTGTTGGCAAACCAAACATTTTGCCACAAACTTTTGAATATCTAATTTAAGGCCCTCCCTAAAAAATCCCTTCTTAACACTGTGGTAAGTTTTTAAAAATCCTGAGTGCCCTCCTAAGGGAGAAGTGTGCAATTCCATAAGAATCTTTTGTTTTAGCTGGGAATTCTTACAGAGGTATAAGCGATCTTTGTACCATAACGAATCATTTTGCCAGCTAAATGTATCAGATGTACTGGAGTCTTGTTGTAACTTTCGAATAAGTGCCCACACTTCTTTGTCGTTCTTCCATTCCTCCCTTGCTTCGTTTATCCAATCTGGTTGGATAATAGAAATGGCGCACAAAAATGCTTCCACATACTCATCCTTTCTTGAGAGTGCATCTACCACCACATTTTGCTTCCCTTTTTTGTAGATGATTTCAAAGTCATAACCCAACATCTTTGTGGCCCACTTTTGTTGCTCTTCAGAGGATAATCTTTGTTCTAAAAGGTATTTAAGGCTATCATGATCCGTTTTTACCTTGAAGTGTCTTCCCATTAGGTAGGGTCGCCATTTATTAAGTGCATGGAGTATTGCCAACATTTCCTTCTCATAAATAGCTTTGTGTAAAAACTTTCCCTTGATTGGACGACTTTCGAAAGTAATTGGTCTTTCATCTTGCATTAAAATAGCACCAATTCCATTTCCTGAAGCATCACTTTCCACAATAAAGGTTTTTGTGAAGTCTGGTGTAGCTAAGACCGGTGCTTGGCACATTGCCTCTTTAAGATGCTCGAAGGCCTTTGTTGCTTCTAGAGTCCATGAAAATGCATCTTTCTTCAATAATGTTGTTAGAGGTGCTTCTATTCTCCCATAATTCTTAACAAACTTGTGATAATACCCTGTCAATCCGAGAAATCCTCGCAGATGCTTTATGGATGTGTGGATTTTCCATTCCTTAATAGCTTTAATTTTGCTAGGGTCTACCTTAACTCCTTCATGAGATACAATATGACCCAGATATTCCACCTCTTGTACTCCAAAGAAACATTTGGATCGTTTTCAATATAATTGTTTCTCCTCCAATAGTTGTAACACCCTGTCAACATGTTCAACATGATCCTTCCAAGACTTGTTGTAGATTAGTATATCATCAAAAAATACTAACACAAATTTTCTAAGGAATGGTTTGAAAATGGAATTCATCAAACCTTGAAATGCTTTGGTAAGGCCAAAAGGCATGACCAAAAATTCATAATGACCCTCATGAGTTCTAAATGCTATTTTCAGAATGTCTTCAGTCTTCATTCTGATTTGATGATATCCTGAACGAAGATCCAACTTGGTGAAGTAAATTGATCCAAGCAATTCATCCAGTAATTCATCAATGATAGGAATGGGAAACTTATCTTTAATAGTGAGTTTGTTGAGCTCCCTATAATCTGGACACATGCGCCATGATCCATCCTTCTTGTGCACCAATACTACTGGAGCAAAGAAAGAACTTTGACTCAATTTCACTCTTTTGGGCATAGGGATATCTGTACGGCCTGATGTTTGGAGGAACACTTCCTGGAATCAGATGAATAGCATGATAATGATCACGAATAGGTGGGAGACCTTTGGGAGTCTCAAATACCTTGGAATGATTGTCCAAGACTTTTTGGAGATTTGGAGAAATAGATGATTCCAATGTGGAAACATCTAGCGAACATAATTGTGCAATTACACCTCTTTGTTCCTTTTTTAGAAGCTTTGTCATACCGTTAGAGCTGATTATCTTTCCTGTTTCCCTTCAATACCCCTTAATTCAACTTCCTTCCTTCCACAGAGAATTTCATGAAAAGTTCTTGAAAATTAAAAGCTATTATACCTAAGGATTGTAGCCATTGGACTCCTAGTACAACATCAGCACCTCCCATTGGAATGGAAAGCATTGGGCTAGTCAATACATATTCTCCCATGGATAGCTTGATATTATGGCGCTTTCCAAAGCAATTTATTGTTCCTCCATTTGCAACCATCAGTTGACACTCTGGTGCTGGATATAAGAAGCAATTCAATTCTTTTGCTACCTTACAATGAATAAAATTGTGGGTGCTTCCTAAATCAATCAACACTATTACCTTTTTCTTCTTGATTTGTCCTTCTATCTTGATGGTTTGAGGAGTGGTAATTCTTGCCAATGCATTACAAGATATGGTCGGATTCATTTCTTCTTTATCTAGGCTTTGTTCCTGGAGTATATCCTCTTCTTTTGACCTTTCTTGCTCCTTTTCTTCTTCCTCTTCACAATCTATGTAGAATAATTTTTTCTCAACACACTTATGACCTTTAGTGTATTTTCTATTACAACTGCAACAAAGCCATTTTTCTCTTTTCTCTTCCAATTGTTGTGGTGTCAACCTTATAGGTTGTGGAAGACTAGGGGAAACAACACTTCCATCTTTATAGTTATGAGTGGAATGCTTCCTGGTTGCCATAATTTTGCTTTCCATTTTTCTTGCTAACCTGAATGCCTTCTCTAATGAATCAGGTTCCCAAAGGCGAACATCATGCTGGATATTATCCTTTAAAGTCCCTATGAACACATCAATCCTATGCTCCTCTGGAATATTTTTTACCCTTATGTTCAATTTTTGGAACTCCTCAATGTGCTCCATTATTGAACCCTTTTGTTTGAGACTTATCAATTGGCTAAAAAAAGTGTTGCATTTTGTATCCTCATAGAACAAAGCCATTGATACCATACAAACTGATTTGGTTCCAAATATAAAGTTTCAATACGTACCTTTTGTGTGTTTTGCACATTATTGAGATCAAAAAATTGCTCGATCTGTCATATCCATGTTGCAGGATCCTTGCCATCAAACTTCGTCATATCTATTTTTGGAATATGGTGGGTCTTTGATCCCACATTAGAGTCTATGGAATCATGATTAACATTTCTTTTTTTCTCATCATGAGTTTCCTTTACTACCCTTTCACCATTAGTGACCATTTCTTGTAGCAACTTATTCATATTTATCTTCAATTCTTCCATCTTATCATCCATTGCATCAATTTTAGTGTCCATGCCATTCATCTTAGCTTCCATGCCATCCATATTAGCTTCTACGCCTCTCTTTAAACAATCCATCTTAGCTTCTAACCCTTTCTTTAAACCATCCATCTTAGCTTCTACATCCTTCCTTAAACCATCCATCTTAGATTTTGTTGCTTTTTGTGCAAGTGACACTTGTTGCACTTGGTCTAATAATTTTGATATATCATGTTGCATTTCTTCCTCTTCTTCATGAGTCATGCTAGAGCTTTCAGGTTGATTACTAGGTGTTTGCATTTTTTTTCCTCGGGGCATCAATTACAGATTCAAACTAATTTTTCAAACCAAGCTTATGCAAAAATTTAAAAAAAAACTACACACCTTTTTTCACTTTGTAGAAGCTTGATATTGAATCTTATGTATCTCTGCAATTTCAGATCATCCAGTTCTAAAATCACGATCTATAGTAGCCCTCTGTGTCCTCCTTCCAATTCCACTAGTCTGATCCAAATTGGATTCTCCAAGGAAGAGTTATGCACAATCTCCCAATATGACCTGATTATAGACTAGTTCAATAGAGCGAACTTGTAAGACGTGACACGAGTCACTTTTTCGACCTTTAGCTCTGAAAAATATACACAAGAAACTACAGTCAATCCTCTTTCTGTAACTTCTTATGAAATTTCAATCCGATGCTCAGAGAGAAAGTTATGACGATTTCCCCCAGGTCACCTGTTTGGAATGTAATTCAGGAGTCTACAAAAAGATCAACTTCCTCAGATCATATCTCCGCAAATATCGCGTGAAAAGCTCTAAATTTTGGACCCGAGATTCAACGTGATCTCTTCTAAAATGGGTTTTCTTTTTAGCTTCTGAAACATCGCAGAAAAAAATTTATAGAGGAAATGCCACGATGACCTGTTTGGAGCAGCGAAACCCTAGAGTCGAAAGCTCTGATACCAAATGTTATCAAACCAGCTCAATAAAAGATAGAAAAGATAGATCAATGCCTTAGAATTCAGCCTCTTCATGGGGACAACCTCCTTTACATTACATAAATGAACAATTCTTGGATGATTCAAATGAAAAAACCTCCTTTCTATATATAGGAGTCTAAGGAGTCACAATATAACCCAGCTCACCTAACAATAAAAATATAAAGCCACAAAAATAACAATAGAGGGATTCTATGGGGCACAGTAATAAAAATATGGGGACAATAGGGGCACGACAATATTAATAATGGATACAACTACAATAGTAATGTGATAATCACTAGTATTATAGGGACCCAACACAACTTGCATATTAATCTTCTGCCATTGATCTACACTTAGTAGATCTGATGGTTCACCCCAATTTTGAATAGACCACAAGCATGGGGTTTAACCGCTTGATGAAGCAGTTTCCCTTCCCCACTTCTCTGCTACGTGTCGTGTTATGAATGGAATCGGAGCCAATTGGTAAAAACCACTTACGACCCTTCCTTCTACCCGAAATCCACTTTCCTACCTTTGAATACTATTCTTTGTTGATTATCCTCCGCACTCCTTCAACATTCGATGATTGTTGATCTATGAGATTGATGGTTCCCGTTCCTTGTCTCCTGCACCATTGATCTGTAATATCCAACAATTCTTAAACTTCAACGACTCGCTTCTTCCCTCATCCTTTTCTTTATGTTTTTCATTTTTTCTTCAGTGCTTCTCTATGGTTTTGGGTTATTATTCAAGGTTTTGGCTTCTGCTCTTTTGCTGCTCAACCTTTTCTCTAAGCTTAACCTTTGCGAATTATCGCCTCGCTACTTCTCCAGATCTCCACTCTAATCTTCAACTAGATTCAAAGACCCCTTTATGATTCCTCTGAAACATTTTGCTCCTCTGCATGTCCTTTAGAATTCAGCCTACAACCCCTGTTACAGAACCTACAAATTCACATATAATTCATTCATAAATACTCATTGCACCCAATTACACAGTTAGGAATAAACGTCTTTATATATAAGTATAAACAAATGATTAGATATCGAGAATTTATGTCTCTCACAGACTTGATCTTCAATATCAGTGGCCTCCCCCTTACTCTGCCCGTAGGCTTACAATTATACCAGAAAGGTTTTGTTGAACTAATTTTGGTTCAAATCCTAGATCTACTGAACTGACTCCTAAATTTCCTCTATGTCCACTTCTATCTTCAATTAATTTCTAAGAACTCTCTCTAGTTCCTTGAATCATGAAACTACCTTTAGAGTTATAATTGGCTTCTAACTCTCTTGTCATTATTAACCACTCATGTTCTCCTTTGTTCAAGAGCATTTACAAACATCCTCACACATCTAATTAATTCTTATTCTAATCACTTAAAAGCCTAAATATTACATTAATTTGAGTCTTAGGAATCCAACTTCCTTAAAACACATGAGCCCCCTATGTCTACTAAAATACAATGATTTTCTCTTGGGTTGAATTCTCCTGCATTAGACTCCCAAAGTAGAAAATATTCATGATCTCTTGATCATGTGTCTTCATAAATTGATAGAAAACCTTTAGGGTCCCAAACTTTAGTTTGTAACTGTTTGAAAGCTCTACACCTTTGTTGCTGCTGTATGTCTACTATTTTTTGTTTCATCTTCCTCTCCTTGTCAATCAGGTTCAAATTCTGATTGATCATGTTTCCTGCTGCTATGTTTTTCCTCCCTATGGCCTATTTCACCACTAGTTTCCATAATTCTTCAATCTCCATCTCCAGTACATCCTTGAACTCGTCTATACTTTGCCACTTACTTCTGCCTTTTTCTCTTTATTTCAAGTTGTTGCTGTTGTCCACCAAATCTTCAATCTATTGTTCTTCTTCTTGGAGTTGTCGAATGCTATCACTTACTCTTCCCCTCATTCTTACTTGTTTTGTTATTCTTGCTTTTGCTACCATTGGAGACATTTCTCTTTCTCTTGATCCAACTTTTTCTTTGACTCCTATGCTTACTGCCTCCCTTTCATCCTTACCCTCTTTCATGATTATTTCTGTCTGCATTGAATCATGACTTTGCAGCATTCTCTATAGCAATTGAGCATCTCTGTTCCATGGATTAAATTCTTCCACATAATCTTCTTCTTCCATTTTTATTTGGCTGCTCATCTGTGCTAGACTTCCTCCAACATCTACAACTAAACCTACATTTACAAAACATTTGTTAAAATAAAAAACATAAGGCTTTTGTGCCTTATCTTCCTTTGGCAACAATTTATTTTTCTTCTCTATTTCTTTCTCCTCTGTCAGCACATCAGTATGCTATTTTTAATTCTCAAAAGAATTCATAAGACTATCAACTAGTCTCTCCCCCACATCATCTGCTCTAATGATCTCTTCCTGCTCTTGTCCACTGTAGTGAACTCCTTCTTCTGCAATCACACTGTCATACTTTGAATTTTCCACTAAATATTCTAGCAATGCAATTTCTCTGTGACACTTCATAAGTACTTCATCATCACTTATAATTCCTGGATTTATAAACAAATCATCAATTTGAAAATAAAAAAGTTCAACAGTCTCAACTGTTTCTTCACATATCAACTCTTCAGACTAAATTTCATCTCCTTCTTTCACAAGAAATTCTTCCTGTGTTGTCACCGTTTCAAATATCAATGCATTATTAGGTTCTTTTTGCTACAATAAATCACTGCTTCTCTCATTTAAGAGACATTCTCCATCCTCCTTTACTTCATAGTTTTTATCTTATGAAAGATACTCTTCCATACTTCTGACAGCTTCAAAATATTGCTCATCCTCTAGAAAAAACTCCTTTGTTAGTGTTCCTTCAGCAAAGGTTAAATCCTTTGCATAGGTTTCTTCCTTAACATCTTTTAGTAGATGTCTTTCTTTCTTATTGACTGTCTCAACAGTTTCCATGGCTATTTCCATTGTGCCTATCATCATAGTGAATTGATGATCCTTTACTATGTTTCCAGCTAACATAGTCTCTTCTTCAAGTTTGCCTTTAATCTCTTGCTGTTTACCTTCTCCAAGAGATATCCTTGTCTCACCATCTACATTAATATTCTCCTGCATTTGTTCTGCATCCATAGACAAACTATCAGTCTTAAAAACATAAGACCCTGTGGTCCCACTTGATGTTTCATCCATCATATCTCCTTGCTGTTCTAAATCCTTCATATGATTCAAAAATTCTTCGATGGTCTCCTTTTCAATCTCCTCAAGCCCTTCACTTTGTTGCTTGATATCTTTCCCAAACTGTATATGAGACCTATCTATCTCATCTTCTCCCAGAACAGAATTTAGACTTTTCTTTTCTTCTTCCTCCTTTATGACAATATCACCAAATTGTCCTTCACATGTTGCAGCTGCAAACATACACAAATTGTTAGATTTAAAACCTTGTGACCCTTTGGCCTCATTGGAAGTTTCAGTCTTCAAGTATTCATCTTTAGTTAGCATCTTGTCATGCTGTTTTGAACTATCTTAATAGTCCATGAGATCTTCACTTGATCTCCATTTTTTGGCTTCAGTGTGGTCTTCACTTTCTCCCAGAATTTCTCCCTGTTCCGGTTCATAAATGGACTCGTCCATTTCCAACTCAACTTCCTTTAGTTTTTCCCTCAGCCACTTTACTTGCTTCTACTATAGTGTTCTCTACATCTCATGCCACTCCACTCACTTCTTCCTCACGACCCAACCTAGTCTCAGGCTTTCCTCAAGTATTCTTCTTAATGCATCGAGTTGTTCTTTAACTCTACAATCTCCTTGTCAATTTCCTCTTGACTCATCCTCTTGCCATTTTCCTTGGCATCCTCTTTCTTCATCTTTCTTTTGCTGTGGTCTTCCTTAGAACCTCTGCTATGGCTATCAGTAGCCATTTTATTCTTCTCTATATTCATGAGCTCCTTACTCACTTACTATGAGCTACATTAAAGCCTCTACAACAACAAGTCCGCCTTGTTGCAACTTACCTCACCAAGCTTTCCTCTGTACTTGGTATTTTGGCAAGCCCTTGGTTCTCTACCTATAGAACCTCCTTTGAGTACTTCTCTCTGCTGCTTCTAGGCTTCAACTCATTTGCACTTCTCAAGAACATAAATGTCCTCTTCTATTTCAATCAAAATGAAATACTTGGTTCTGACCACCTTTTCTTTCACTTAGAAATTCTTACCAACTTCTTGATCCCTTAGCAATTCTACCTACATCGTTTATGGAATTAACTTTGTATTCTACAAAAATACCTCTGCAGTAACAAGTCTCCTTCTTGCTACATATGCCTCACTAAGCTTCTCTCCTTTGAGCTCAGTCTTTTAGCATCTCTCTGGTTCTTTCCTTTGGAACCAATTGATGTAGGGTTACCCCCGCTTACACCCATAGTATGCATGTAAAATGCATAAACACACTTTTCCCATGTATTTAACTCACCAAGGAGTCAAATCTTCAACCATCAATGGTAATAATTTATAGACTAACCAACATAGTCTAACCCTTAGGCAATATTCACTTATCGGGACCTCAATCAACCCTCAAACCTTCACATAAGACTTTATTAAATCCTATCATCTATGACTTCCTATCAGGACTTTTAAAACCCTTCATAACCTTTATAAAACCTTTGCTAATCCTTTAGCCACACATAAATAACCCTTTCCTCTTTAAACCTTGGTTACATGTATTTTAACGCATAACTCTTCTATCGGCACTATTTTCCTAATAAACCATTTAAAAAGGAAATATACACACACCATAACTTTTACACCTTGGTACGGCCTTGGCACATTTACCGAGGTTTACATTTTCACTTATCGCAATTGCTATAGTTCGCAGGTCACAATAACATGTGGTTCCCCATCTCCTCCGATATGCGATTAACCTCTGGAACTCAAAACATATTAACTGCGCCATATAACCCCATCGAGTCTGCTTACCCCACAGGTTGCATTCTCCTACTCCCTTCTCCGATCAAACAACTTGCATATTAATTTTGCGTTGTTGATCTACACTTAGTAGATCTGATGGTTCACCCCAATTTCGGATAGACCACAAGCATGGGGTTTAACCACTCGATGAAGCAGGTTCCCTTCCCCATTTCTCTGCTATGTGTTGCGTTATGAATGGAATCAGAGCCAATTGGTAAAAACCACTTACGACCCTTCCTTCTGCCTGAAATCCACTTTCTTGCCTTTGAATATTATGCTTCACCGATTATCCTCCGCAGTCCTTCAGTGTTTGATGATCGTCGATCTATGAGATCGATGGTTCTTTTTCCTTGTCTCCTACACCATTGATCTATAAGATCCAATGGTACTTAAACTTCAACGACTCACTTCTTCCCTCATCCTTTTCTTTGTGTTTTTCGTTGTTTATTCAATGTTTCTCCATGGTTTTGGGTTATTTCTTCAAGATTTCGGCTTCCACTCTTCCACTGCTCAACCTTTTCTTTGAGCTTAACCTTTGTGAATTCTCACTTCACTACTTTTCCAGAGCTCCACTCTTATCTTCAACTGGATTCAAAGACCCCTTTATGATTCCTCTTAATCATTCTGCCTGCAACCCTTATTACAAAACCTATGAATTCACATATAATTAATTCATAAATACCCATTTCAGGAAATTACACAGTTAAGGAATAAACCTCTGTATATATAAGTATAAACAAATGATTACATATCAAGACTTTTTGTCTCTCACAGGCCTGATCTTCAATATGAATGGCCTTCCCCTTACTCTGCCTGTAGGCTTACATTTATACCAGAAAGGTTCTATTGAACTCATTCTGGTTCAAATCCTAGATCTACTTAACTGACTCCTAAATGTCCTCTATGTCCACCTCTAACTTCAATTAATTCCTAAGAACTCTCTCTAGTTCTCGAATCATGAAACTACCTTTAAGGTTCTAATTGAATTATAACTCTCTTGTCATTATTAACCACTCGTATTCTGGTTTATTCAAGAGAATTTACAAACATCCTCACACATCTAATTAATTCCTATTCTAACACTTAAAAGCCTAAATTTTACATTAATTTAAGACTTAGGAATCCAACTTCCTTAAAACACATGACCCCTCTATGTCTACTAAAATACAATGATTTTATCTTGTGTTGAATGCTCCTGCATCAATTTGAGAGCCTAACTCAATCTAGAATAACATCAAACCATAAACATATCAAGGAGCACATCTCAACCTGAAACCTCATAGGGTATCTAAGCATCTACAACCCCATATCAAGCAATAGGTGATATAGAGGAGCACATCTTAACCCATAATATTGCCTTCTGATCTTTCCAGTAATGACCCTCAATGGTAAAAAACCTACATCATAATCCAGGTTTGGGCTAGATACCTGACTTACCAAAGGGTAAGGATCACATGCCCCAAGCCTCCTCAACTCATTAGCCAAATGGGGAGGGACAATCCCAACAAGCGTCGCTTGTGGGTATGATGCCAACTGGGGTATACTCTTCAAAGAACAAGATAAGGGAGAAACATATTCAACCCTATGGGTAATAGTATATGCGATACCCTATTATCGAGAGATCCCTTAACTCTAGTATCCCTCCATTTCAATTCCACACCCCAGGAGCTCAAACATGGGGGAAGAGTTGGCTCAATGTCCTCAATCAATGATGCTCTCTATAGATCAGAAATATAACATCATTTGTTAATAGAAGCAGTCTCTTGTTCATACAGATCATAAAATCAAATATCATATCAGAACAAACATATATATGTCACAGAAAGGATACGATATTCATCCTCCTTCTCATGGACGCAGCCACCGCAAGCCTAATCTTGTCTCGTACGACAAGACTGTATCAATATATGAAGGCAGCTCAGTCTAATTAAAATACAATATTCTCTCCCAATTATATCCCACTCATTATTATTGTAATGTATTCATGTCATATCTAGAACCTTCTTAAACAAATCTCCAAAGATCTTCTTCATCCTACCTCATAGCTAGCCATGCTATTAAGATCATACTTAACCTTGGTCGTGCTCAAATTTAAGGACTTGTCATAAAAAACGTCACAGAAGATCTCAAATGTTCTTATCTAATCCACAATTATCCCAAACAAAATTAGTACATCCATGCAATTACCTATCATAGTGAGAATGCCTCAAACAAAAAAAAAAATCATCGCATGCAAATATCTCGAAGTAAGCTTAGTGAAAACTCAATGTGTATGAAATGGATCAATCAAAAATTGAATTAGATTCTATGCAAAACACATATATGATGAGTTCTCACATGAAAAATTTGTGTGTCAATCAAACATCGATTGCCAAATTAGGTTCAACAATATCTCTTCATAACATCTTGAAATTCAATCAGAGTATTCAATGATTTTCATCTCTACTTTCCGAAATCTCTTAAATAGCTTCCTGATATATATTTATTTTCCAGACTTCAGAAATTAATTCATCATGCCATGACTCATCATCTCAAACTTCATAGGCGAAATCCCTCTTACTTTGATCATCAAAGGCTCATTATCTATCGAGAATAGACCATCAATGTATAAAAACCAAAATCAAAGTCATACCTTGGACCACTTTGAAGTAGAGGTTTGGATTGACACATCATCCTCACTTTACCAAATAATTTTCAATGCAAATATTTCAAGCTCGGGGAGCTTGCTTCATGTGATGCTTTCTACAAACATAACACTTTACCTGATCTGAAAGTGGAGTAGGTGATTTATTCCTCTTTTCCAAAATAAATTAAAAACAAAAATAAGACTGTTTTGATGCTTTGCAAGGTAAAATGGATCTTGAACAAACAAGTTTTTCCAAAGTCTATTCATGTACTCAATTATTCTTCACATGTAATTGAAAATAAACAACATAATAACATATAACTCATGTAGGAATAATGAAGAGATAAAAACATATTTGTTGACGGAGTTCACTCCTCTTGGGCTACATCTTTGGGCTTGCCAACATACATAGACCACTCTTATATTCAGTAGAAAATTTTGAGTACATAAACATTTAGTTGATGATAAAAATGTGGCTATTTCCCCTACAAGGTAATGTTCTCCTGTAAAGAACTATCACAAAAAACAACAACACAAAACATCTCCTACAAAGATGTCATACTCCAAGTGCAATGAACTAAAGTGAGCATGTGAACATGTCAATTCCACATTGAAGAACATAAAAAAACTTCCCTCAACATAACATAATGAAAAAAGTGAACTTGATATGAACCCTACAAGTTACAACTATTGCAGTAGACTTTTGATGGTAAGAATACACCTACAAGGCCTTCTCCATGCCTAAACACCTTCCAAAACTTCTTCCAAATCCTCATTGATCCATACAACTTTAGTATAAAACCTGCAAAAAGGATACTTAGTTGTGCTCAAATAAGAAATTAAAGGTCGCCAATGGATTTAGAACATCCAAAAAACCATAAGTGCACTCTTTCTTAGCTCAATTTGGCCAAAACCCCCAAAATATATGGCTCTCCAAAGCTCTCCATATGAGTTTTTATAATTAATGATCGTACAAGTCAGACCATGTTTCTAATGGTCCTACAATTCTGTCCTGAATTCAACTAACTGGATGACAAAATCAACCTCCATCGGTGCATTTTGTAGGTTCATTAATTTTTCCTCTGACCCCTTAAATTTGAAAATCATGGTCATATAGGCCACATGGGGCAATGGATAAGCCTTAATGCTTGCCCCCAGTCATTAAGCCCCTAAAAGTAGGGTCATGGTCATGTGGGTGCCATGGGTCCAAGGGCTAGGCTAACCATTTTCCCTTGCCACCGGGCCCCATTAAAATTTTGGCACTAGGTCACATCGGTGACATGTGACCCTATTGCTGTCGCCCTTGCCAGAGCACCTTCCGCCTGACTCCTTCATCTTAGAGTTGTGTTCTTGTGGGTGCGCATGGAACCAAGCCTTAGGGCCTAGCCCTAGCCCCTCTTTCCAAGAACTTAAACCTTTCTGTTGTGGTCATATAAAATTCAGATGATCAGGGGTTGACCCCTCATAGGTGCATTCTTCCATAAGCACTTTCCTCAAGCGCCAAGGGTTGTATGGATGTAAACATGACCAGGGGTTGGGGCTGACAGCCCGACCCCTTCCCTCGATTGGCATATATGTAATTTTTAAATGGAACTTTGGTTCTATGGTTAATAAGAATCAACACGCAGTCCAACAATAGAGCGTTGGACTCATGAACATGAGGTTGTAGGTTGGAACCTTTGGAGGTCTGTTTAGCCTATTACCAAATTTTTAGCCTCTGATGGGGTGCCACATGGCAGCCCATGACTGGGCCACGTGGAACCACTTCATTGGTCCACATAAATCATAGTATGAAACAACCAAATGCACTTGAAAATAGAAAATCAGAGGATGCCACTTGGAAGTTTATCATTGGCTTGTACCCTACAGAGTCACCCTGTTGACTCAGTAGCGTGGTCAACCCAGTCAACTTCCTTGCTCAAATTTTAGCTATTTGGCCAATGGGTCAGCATGTGATAACTTGAGAATACAGTGTCAGATTGATGTGAAATGAATTTTATTGGATTCAAAACGATGAGCACTTCAACTTGACACTAGTTTTAATACTTTCTGAGAACTTTAATTTTTGAGCTAAAAATTGATTACGTTATCACACCTCCCCACTATGAACTTTTGGACACCAAAATTTTAATTCCTAGTCAATATAAAGAGGATGGAGCTCAAAAACACCCAAAAACTCAATCCAAAATGCATACTTTTCAATTGGTTCCCTTCAAGCCCCAATCAAGGCACTTCATCGATCTTCTTCATGAAGACCTACTGTCTTGTTAAGAATTGAGACAACATTCTTATTGTTGATGTAGGAATAAAATATTTATGAGTGGAATTTGGAAATTCTCTTTAATCTCATATTTACATAAGTTAAAATAAAATTCATCTTGAAGCTAAAATATGAAGACAAACTTGATTCCATCTTGGAATTCAGAAGCAACAAAACCTTGCTTTAACATCTTCAAGCTGAGCTTGTACATGAAAAGTACACTGTTGCAAAATTTTCCATTATATAATTGGCCTTGCCTACAAAAAATATTCATATTGTAAAGATTCTATTCACATAAGTTTGATATCACTTGTATGAGTGAATACATGACAAACTTGTAGACAACTTTAAATGAAAATGCTGTACATTCACAAAAGTCCTTGAAAATGTGGACTATAAATAAGCCAATACATACATCAATGAAAAACATCTACCTGTTGAACATAGTGAAAATTATTGTTCACTTTACAAAAGTACCTAAACAAGTAAATAACAACAAGTAATTAGAGAATTTACAAAGAAAATTTACAATAAGTCTACTCAAACTTTGCCTCACCTAGGCTTATGGGTTCTCTTTCTGGATCATCTTTTTCTTGAAGGCCACTTAGGATTGTTGCGAGTCATCTTTACCACCTCTTGTTTCACTTGCATTATGTTGCACAATCTCTTTTCACTTCTTTGAACGAAGCTCTAGATGTATCGTCCAACATTGTTCAGTGTCATGCCCATGCATCTTGCAATGAGTACATAAGAACTTTCTCTTGTTTGCCAACATATAATTTCTCTCATGCGAAGGAGAGTCATTATGCTTGATGCCTAGAATTTGATTAATTATTTTAACCATTATCCTACATTGTTCAGATACAACCATGCAATGGTAAAATGCATCACAAAACGTACAAGGGTACTTATTCCACAAGTATTTAAAATTTCCATGCATTGGAAAAAACCTATGAGAGTTATACCTGTCTCTAGGGCTAAAACTTTGACAGAGTGGAGTGGATGATACCATGCAAGGTCCCTTCAAACATTCATCTTGCTTGGGACATGAATGAACATTGTCACAAGGTCATGACATCTCATCATCATATGGTTGATGTGCCTCAAGTCGTTTGGAGCATTCTCCAAACTCCTTTCCACCATATCCCAATCCTTGATACTTCAATCTCTCCTCAACCATAATGGGATTGGTAATACCTTGGCCATTTTTGCTGAGGCCTCCACCTTCATAAGCCATGTTGGAAAGAAACTTCATACCTATGCCTTTGGTATGTTTATCAAACGTTGCAAAAAAAGTGTTATGCACATAAACGAAAGAATGGTACTTGAAATGCTAATTACCTCCTTAAACTTGTCATTCATCTTTTCAACTTCTAATAATGATGACGATGGCCAAATTGTAGATGAATCTAGCCACCCACTCTTGCGACTGGCATATGGTGTGCTTCTTCAAGATGTTTTCAAAATGCACATGCATCATCTTGCACGTATGGTCCAAAACCACTATTTGAACCATGACCACATACTGGCCTCATTCTAGAGGTTTCTCTGGCTCGTACACGAGTAAAAATTTCATCAAATTTCTCTTCAAACACATGATACAACTGAAGTCACATGTGCCTCTTCTCCTCTTTAGCCATCTTTAGCATCCTTCTCAATTCTATGTTCTCCATATGAAGAGCCAAATTCTGCTCCTCTAGGTCTTGGAGACTCTTTTTCCTGCCCATTCTTGCAACTTGGTAAACTGGTGCTCTGATACCAAAAAGATCTGAAATTGGAGTATGTGATTTCTTCCTCTTTTCCAAAATCAAATAAAAACAAAAATAGGATCGTGTTGACACTTTACAAGGTAAAATGGGTCTTGAACAAATAGTTTTTTCCAATGTCTCTTCAAGTCATGAATTACTCTTCACATGTACTTTAAAATAAGCACCATAACAAAATATAACTCATGTAGGCATAATGAAGAGATAAAAAACTATTTGTTGACGAGGTTCAACCCTCCTTGGCTACATCTCTGGGCCTAAAATAATAGCTATACCACTCATTTTCAATAGAAAAATTGGAGTACCTAAATAGTTAGCTGATGATAAACATGTGCCTATTACCCATACAAGGTGGTGTTCTCCTACGAAGAACTATCACAAACAAAAACAATACAAAGCATGTCCTAAAAAGATTTCATACTCCAACTATAATGAACTAAAATGAGCATGTGAGCAATTCAATTCCACATTGAAGTAGACAACAAACATTCCCTCAACATAACATAATGAAAAAATGAACCTAAGCTAAACCCTGCAGGTTACAATTGTTGTAGTATACTTATGAAGTTGAGAATAATCCTACAAGACCTTCTCCATGCCCAACCACCTTCTAGAACTGCTTCCAAATCCTTATTGATCCATACACCTTTAGTCTCAAACCTACAAAAATACTACTTACATGTGCTAAAATTAGAAATTAGAGGTCTCCAATGGATTCTAAACATCCAAAACCTATAAGTGCACTCTTTTTAAGATCAACATGGCCAAAAAATCAAAAATATATGGCTCTCCAAAGCCCTCCATATGATTTTTTACAGTTAATCATTATACAAGTCGAACCATCTATCTAATGGTCCTATAATTCCGCCCTGAATTCGACTAACTGAGTGACAAAATCACCCTCAAACGGTGCATTTTGTAGGCTCATTATTTTTTCCTCTGACCCCTTAACTCCAAAAATAGTGGTCATATAGGCCACATGGGGCCAAGGGTTGGGTCGTAATGCCTGCGAAGCCCCTAAACGCAGGGTCATGGTCACATGGATGCTACAGGTGAAAGGACTAGGCTGACTACACACCCTTCCCATCGCGCCCCATTAAAAGTTTGGTGCTTGGTCACATAGGTGGCATGTGACCTTGGGGCTAGCCCCCTTACTAGAGCACATTCCACCTGACACCTTCGACCTAAAGTTGTGGTCCTGTGGGCACACATTAAACCAATGAATAAGGCCCATCCCTAGCTCCTCTTTCCAAGTGCTTAAACGTTTACGATGTGGTCATATAGAAGTCAGATAACCAGGGGTTGATCCCCTCATAGACACCTTCTACCATAGTTGCTTTCCAAAAGCGCCAAGGTTCATATCAACGCAAACATGACGAGGGGTTGGGGCTGGGAACCTGGCTGCTCCCTCTGATGAGTGTCGAGGTAATGTTTAAATGGAATTTCGGTTTTATGGTTAATAAGAACCAATGCGTAGTCCAATGGGAGAGTGCTAGACTTGTGAACATGAGGTTGTAGGTTTGACGTCTGGAGGTATGTTCAGGCCATTACCAAAAATTTTGCCTCTGATGGGGAGCCACATGGCAGCCTATGGCCGGGATACATGGCACCACTTCATTGGTCCACATAAACCACAGTATGAACGAATAAAATGAACTTGAAAACATCGAACTATAGGATGCCACTTAGAAGTTTATCATTAGCGTGTACCCTACACAATCACCCTGTTGGATTAATAGTATGATCAACCCAATCAATTGGCCTACTCAAATTTTAGTTGTTTGGCCAAATGGTCAGCACGTGATAACTTGAGCATATGGTGTTAGATTGAGGTGAAACGAATGTCGTTGGATTCAGAACGACGAGCAATTTGGCTTGACACTAGTTTCCATACTTTCTGGGAACTTTCATTTTTGAGCTAAAAATTGATCACTTGATCATTACCAAACCGATATGCTCAACCTTACGTAAGTCAATATTGTGCAATCAAATAAACTAAGTCAACTTATCAAAGATTATATGCTAGGTTAAAACTAATATCAAACTCATATATATCACTGTAACAAGTTCTTAGGAACAGGTGATAGGTAGAGCTTATATAAAAATATCAAGTACAACATCTTTTTATTTACCACATACTATCCAATCAAGCTTTATCAAGTCGTCCTCATGATCATAGCATGAATCATTTTTCCTATTAAATATGAATGGATACATCAGTAATAAGTCATATAATTTTCATACCTATACAAAGAATGAGTCATACAAGTCTCATCCATTCGTAGTAATATTGTTGGATATTGAATCACAACTGTTTATAATTTAGCCAACATGTCAAAGCTAATGATGTCAACATAGAATATCTATTGAATACCAATATAAGTCACTGAAAGTCACTATGCCCATATAACATTGTTATCAAGAAAAATCTTCATTCATCAAATCAAATCATTAGCCATCAGATCAAATCCAAAATTTCCTATCATAGTGAGATCTATAGCTCAAAACATATCTCAACATGAAGTCAAAGCTATAAATTATTATTAAACATCATATAAAAAATACAAACACTGCTTATCTATATCAATCAGTTAAATCTAGCCAAACCCTAGTAACTATTATCCAATATTGTCATACACAAGCCTCAATGATTAAATCATAGTGACATATTAATATGCATATTCTGGTCCCTTGTAAATACGAGTTTAGTCAGCACATTCATGTTATAATAAGTCAAACATTCAAACTTACCTGCTTATAGAATTTTCTGCTATCTGCTCCATGTCTATATAACTGACATCCTTCGAGTGAATTTCTTATTTCATATACAAAGCTTCACTTTTGTGTCCTATAGGCATAACCACACCCATAGGATTTTTTCCGTCTGGTTGATGCCTAGAGTATGAAAAATTCTTTCCTCTTAGAAGAAAACTTCACTGCACACTAACAATATCATATATTTGTCTATTCATGTCCATAAATCTTAATTCAACAATAAAGAAGCTTGTATACATATAGTGTGAATGACAATAGCAGTAGAGATCTTATTGAGAGATTTTTCCTCTGAATTGGAAGCCACTTTAATTAGTATTATTTAAGTAATCAAACTATTTATAATATGGTCATGCATCAACGTATTTGTTAGATCATAAAGTCAATCTATATCATGTTCTAAAACATATATCCATCATTCTCATAACATGATAGCATCAACTACTTCATCATCACATCATGAAATCAATCTTTCATCAAGGATTAGTGCCAAATAGCTAATAGGAGTATACTTCAAGAATCATGATTGGGTCAAGCGAGAGCTAGACAACATTTGAAAGAAGGTTGCCTCTCATGCCAATATTAAGGTGACCTATCACACTATATGGGATAATATCATCAAGGATATGTTCAATGATGAAAATTTGAAGAAAGTTAGACTATTAAAAGAAAAAATGGCATTAGTTGTGAAAGCCAAAAAAGAGGCAGGAAGTGCAAGAACAATATTGGAGAGAAAGTTAGAATAGTGTCGAATACTGACTGAATTAATACCCACAAGCGCTAAATGTTAGAGGATCATTAGCACATAACTCTTGTGATTGATAATATAGCTAGTCATAGTTATATATATGTTAATTTGGTTAAATATTTAAATTAAATAGATGTGATCATGAAAAGTATTGGTTGGTTCATCTAGCGACTAGAACCAAGAGAGAGATCAATGAGCTTTTCAAGGATTTGTTAGCAAATATGAATATGGTTAGCACTAAGGTATTTTTTGAACCTCATATTTCTCGAGTCCATGGGAGCTTCACCTTTTGACCAACATTTTACCACATTCTTCATAAAAAGTGATTTAACATTATATAAGGTAAAGTCAATATATTGATGGTAGTGAGGGTAGGGATGTGCAATTGAGGGGTTTATAAGTATTGAGGAGTATAAAAAGTGGTAAATATTAAAAATAGGGGATATCTATTAAAAAGAGTGTTTATTTTTATTATTCATATGGATTGTAGATAGGGGATGGAGGGGGTCCAATACAAGCATTTTTGGAGGTCATTACCAATATTTAGTGAGATAGATATATTATTTAATACAACATGAACATAGGTGATATGATGCAAGTTACAATATTTGAGAATCAATTCTTGGGTCATAAAATTGCTTGATTGGTATGGATTGATTAGAAAAACATAATTTAGTCTGAAATTATGACATGGGTTTACATAACTTGATGAAGAACAAAATTTGGTGACAATATAGGATACACAAAGTCCTCTATCCATCAGATAGATTTCAACAATTTAGATTGAAATAAGTTTTGAAAAAGAGTGATGCTTATAAGAAACCAATATCAAAGATCTAGCGAATGATAGATCATAGGAGGCAAGTCTTCATGTCTAAGAAAATTTAAAGAATATATGAAGATGTATTTATAGATTTCTAGTATTCCACCAAATAGAGGAATTGATATGTCTATCTTGGAGCTACCCTATTTTCTAAGACTCCCTACAAATTGAGCACATCAAACATGAATGAATTACATAAGTAGATATAAAGTTTAGAGAGAAGGGATGCATACACCTAAGTGTGTCACTTTGGGATTCCCCAATGATTTTTGTGAAGAAAATGTATGAAAATATGATGTTGTGTATTAACTTCACAAAACTAAAAAAAGTTATTGTAAGCAACAAGTATCATTTTCTAAGGATTGATGATCTCTTTGATAAAACTGAAATGATTACGTATATATTCTATGATTGAATTGACGTTAATTTACCAACGATTTTGAATCAAATAAGAATTTACTATTAGATATCCTTTTCAATGAGATATTCTCATTATGAATTATTTGTGGTGCCGCCTCGGTTGACAAATTTACTAGCTAATTTTATGTGTATGATGAACGAAGTGTTTAGAGGTTACTTATAAAAAATTGTTATTGTCTTTATAGATGATATTCTTAAATCTATTATTATTATCTTCTATAATGATATTCTTATCTTTTCCAAGAAAGATAAGGATCATGAATGAAATCCAAGAATAGTGATATAATCTACATACTTGTTTTAAAAGAATATCCTTATTTGAGCCACTTTGCTTTAGTGGATCCAACAACAAATGATCTAGAAATGATTAAGGTAATTAAAGGTTGGCCATGACAAAGGAACATGTCATAGGTAAAATAATTTATGGTTCTAATAAGTTACTACATGAGATTCATTATAGACCTTTCCATATTGGCCATCTAATTACCTCCCCCAAAAGAAGGGATAAAATTTGAACGCAATGTTCAAAAATCAGAAAGGAATTTTTATTTTTTTTAATGTTGATAATTACTTGTGATAATATTATATTTTCTTATTTTATCTTTAGTTCATAAAGTAATTACAACAATAAAAAAGGATCACAGACACCATATGTAGGTAGAGAGCTAAGGAAAATCGTTTATATAGGGGAAAACCAAATCAACAAGTCTTCCTTAATAGTTTCATGAGATAATACAAACTCATGAACTAGACATAGACTTGCTCCACACCAAGTCAGTCCTTTATTCCTTCTGTAGATGATAACCCTTTCAACAACAACTTCTACCTAACAACAACAACGGTAGCAACAACTTCTACCTAGAAACAACAACTTCGACCTGGCAGCAATTGGAAGTAACAACATTGATGCAGTAATAGATATTTTTATCTTCCTATAAATTACACACATGTGAGAGATAGATAGATCAGAACATCGATCTTGATCTTCCTAGTAATTTTCCTCCTCCTTTTCCAACTTCGCACTTTTTAGCTGTCTCTTCTTGTAATTCGAACTTGTGTGAGTGAGTGTCTCAAAATGAGTTCAAACTACTTGCATATATACCTTTTTTGTGAGGTCGATTTACCCTATTTGAGGCCGACTTCGTGTGGAGCTGACAAATACTTTATTTGACTCAATAGTAAATCCTTTTACATGATTCAAAAGCCCAAGAAGGGTCTCTTTAAATGGACAATAACACTAATGACTTATTTTAAATCCTAGAAGTCCTCAATGGGGACTGTTACTAAACCATGATGATTTAAGCATGAAATCCAAGATTTAATAAGTAATAATAATAATAATAAATTATTTTTCTTTCTTTTCATAAATACATTTCCTATGACTCAAATACAATTATGAAGATTGAACCTAGTTACATTCTTCAACATTCCCTCTTAACTGGGGAAGTATTCATCCATACATATACAAGTACATGGAAGATCTCAAAACACATGAAACATGAAGAGTTTAGGCAGTTACGATGCCACATACTAGATTCCTAACAAGGGAAATCTATCTGGGTGGGACTAAGATGGACTAAATATTTCATACTCTCTAGGTACCATTAGGCTTATTTTCTAACCATCATTTGAGGGAACTAGGTGTCTAAAGCTAGGTTAGATCTCTATGACCAACGACATTGTCCCTACTTCTTTGGAAGCTAGACATAAACATATATGCCAACTAGATTTCCTCCTAGGGATTTTACACACACATTGCCTCAATACATCAAATCTCTCTTCATCAAATAGATTAATAAACTAAAACTTGGTTTTCAAAAAATTCGATAGATTTACCTGAAAAATCACAACCCCAATCAGTAACAACCTTTCAAATAGTCATGAGTAAAAACAAATCTTTGGGGTCTTCAGACATCTTGATGCCATTTCACGCATTAGGGGAATTTCGAGGTCTAAAATGGCCTCCTAAGAAAAATGTATAACCAAAATAAACTTTATAAGAACCAATAGGATTCAATATGATGATTTCAACCAGGGGGGATGATTCACCATTTTTGGAGTAAAAATGTAAAAAGATTAAAAAAAACTAAAATAATAAAACTACTTTTCCAACTTGTATTTTAACCTTATCTCCCTAATGTTTTACTCAAACTTTGAGCAAGAGTAATCATTGGATACTATTGTAGTGGCTGCAACACCCTCCAAAATTTTGTCTTACATCCAAATTTCAGAGACTTCCTTGGTTTTTCCTTTGATGGTTGCAAACACTCGAGCTCACCCCATGAGCTCTTGTGAAGTCTTTTCACCCTTTTTGTTGTTCGAACAATGATCATGTTTTGACATATTGATTGCTTTGTCATGCTTGTGATATTGTTATGGTGAGTTTGAAGGTTGTCCTTTGTGTGTTTGAGTTGTCTTCACTCTGTAAACCTTTGTCGTACTCACACACAAAGTTGTGAAGATTGTTGCACAAGTGTCATCACAGTCGTTCAAAGGTCTATCTCATGTGTTGTGCTTGTCACTTTCAGCTCTAAGATAGTCAACTTGAGGGCATGTTTTGTATTGTTGTATGAGTGGTCTATGTTTATCATCATCGAAGTATGCTAAGTGTATGGTCACAATGTAAAGTCTGCCCAAGTTCACTTGCTTTCAACACTTAGCCATTTTCCTGAAAATCTATCCAACTAGACAACCCTCTTCCACCGGATCCTGATTGAGCTGCACTACACAGTGTCAGCCCTCAGTGACCTTCATCTATTGCCCATAACTGTGTAGTGCTTGAGGCTATCCTCCAGGTAGATTTCACTGCACAATCCTAAAGGTGAGGAGCTTGTCTAACTTCGAGAACTATGTAGAAATTGCCTCACTGTCCAAACTGAACTGCGCATTTCTCAAGAAAAATCATCAAGCCTCCTTCTGGTCTACCGGAACATTGCATTGCACCAAGAACTAAGTCTGCATAATCTCCCAAACTAAGAAGCCATTTCCTATTGTTCCTCTACTTCCTTTCTCTAGATTACCTTCAGAAACTGCATAGACATGTCCAGCAGGGCTCCTACGGCTCGGGTCTGCACTGTTCTCGAAAACTGCATAGACATGCCCAACTGGTCCTCTATTGCCTTGTCTTGCACTAGTAGCAAAAACTGTGCAGACATTTCCAAATGGTCTTCTATTTCCTTACCCTGGACTTCTCTCCAAAACTACGTAGACATGCCCAGCTGATCCCTCTGCTTCCTTTCCTGCACTATTCTCCAAAACTACGCAATCATGTCTAGTAGGCCCCCTGTTGCCTATCCTGCAGTGTTCTCCAAAACTACACAGTCATTCTGCGTAGGTCCCTTGTGACCTTGTCATGCCTTTCTCTTGAAAACTGCATAGAACTTCCTAGTAAGTCCCCTACATCTCTATCTTGCCTTCCCTATAGGAACTGCACAGAAATGCCCTTGAGGATCCCACCATGCAGCTGCCACTGGTGTCATTCACTTCGAATTTCTACCTCCTAGTGATCACTGCATATTTTTTCCCGAGAGTGTGGGATGTCCTCCTGGAATTTATCATTTTGAACTAAGCTATGCTTTTCACTGTCTCAGTGAGTTGTCCTCCCTCGTCACCCGGAACACGAGAACAATACATCATGCTAGACTAGGAGGATTTGGATTTGATTTTGTCTCATAATGAGTGAACTATAAGAACATGTACACTGATATATCATGGCGAGACAAAAATGGGATGAAGGAGCGCACATGCTAGAAGACTTGCTTGTAGCTAGATGGACGTACTGAGCACATCAAGCAACAAGTGAAAGGAACATATGCATTGAAGCATCACGCAAGACCAAGACCATAGAAGACCCCGCAACACTATGCCATCTGGAGGAGAAGACAAATCACACCAATAGTACATCCATCACTCAACAATGCAACAGCTTGACAGAGACACCACAGTCAACCAATACATGTAAGCAGTGTCATGTCGAGTTGTGTCCTGAGCTGTCTTGGCCACATCAACACTATGGGCTATATAATTTGTAACTCAATGTAATGTAAATTGAAGTCCAATGGACACACACAAGAAGTTTAAGAGTCATGTCAGTTGAAAAGACATGGGAAGTAGAATAGTCATGAGGGTAGTCCAAGAGTCACAAGGGTCAAGCATGACCTTTGGCTATATATACCCCTCGTATTGTGTGAGCAAGGACTTTTCACTTGGGCTCCTCCCACATAGCCTTGAGAGTCTATAGTCTATTTTTTGAGGAGCGACGAGTGGCTTCAATGTCCCACTACTGGGACTAGTGATGTATAGTGTACACATGTGTCTTGGGACTTTTGCTTAATTCATAAACTTGTTAAGGTCAACATGTTTTCACGCATGTTTTCTAGATGTTTGTAAGCCTACTCTTTAAACATTTGTAATGCATGTTTACTTAACCTATACTAAGACACTTGAACTACTTTGATTTCTTTAGTACTTACATTGTTAAAGATGTGTTTTATTCCTTATCACCATTGTCTCATCTCTGTGGACTACTCCATAGGATACTAGACATACCAACTTTGTGTATTGGCTATCACCACTGTCATATCCTTGTGAACTACTCCATGTGATACTTGAAAGACCATGTTTGTTTTCTAGTTATAACAAGCGTCACATCTGTTTGGACTACTCTGCTGTGTGGTGTACATTTTGTCCCCTTCACCTCCGTTTTGATGATTTCACATCCACTGTGGACTATTCCGATGGGTGTTGGACAAACCTTTCTGGTTCGTGTGTGTCTCTTCCTAGGTGGTACTACTACCTCTCACTTAGAGGCTCAGTTTACTCTCCCCTTTTGTAGTAAGAGAACCTTGACACAATTACATTGCACACTCACCAGGAACATGTACCTTACTGTGTGTAGATACTTGTGTAACACTCTCATGTGCTAACAACTAGAGCCAAGGAAGATCTCTAAGTAAATGGAAATGGGCCATCATACTGGATCAGAATCCTACACCAAACAGTGTGAGGTCTAGTTTGGACTTCATATCGAGGAGATCCCCTTTATTGGCAGGTTTAGCACCGCCAAAAAAATGGTGCTAGAAGGAGGGCTAGATGATAGGTTGTGCCTGTAGGGTTTGGTTTGAATCTCTTACTTAAGAATGGCTCTTCCTAACATCATAATCTCAGGATGTCTTTATGCAAAGTTAAAATGTACCATCCTTGCAGAAGTTGTCCATGACCTGTCCAAGTTAAAATTTAGTGGTGAGCATGAACCATATTTTCATGTGCATGTGTGCCAAGTTATAAACTTTTTCCTATGCCACAAGATAGAGTACGAAGATGTCTGGACTGTATTACTCACCCTCAAATTTGGAGGTCGTGCTCAATGCTGTTGTTAAACATTATCTTTTGCCTCTATCGATTCATTTGGCCAACTCGCTGAAATGATGATTAAAACATTTAATGAGTATAGCCACCGATATTTCCATGAAAAGATATGTCATTTAAGTATGGAGCCTAATGAATCATTTGAGGACTTTGTTTATCGCTTCCTTCACTTTGTTATGAAATTCTTGAACAACTTATGAACTTTGACTTCTTGAGAAAAGAGTTTAAAGGCTTGGTTCATAGTTCTCAATATAGTGAAACTCCTGATTTTCCTTCCTTCCCAACTTGTGTGGATCATGGGGCACCTTAGATTGCAGAGGAGGATCCCAACACCCCATTCTTTTCCTTGTCCTCCTCTCTTTCTGGTCCCAATGTGGCTACCACATTCCAGTGATTGTAAAGATGAGAATTTTTTGATGTGGGTGCACCCTTGTGGTGATTGGAAAGCCAAGAAATCTAGGTAGCATGTGCCTAACCCATCTTCTAATATGTCTCCCTCTTCTTTGGAGGATGTTCCTAAATGGCTCATTAAGCCTATAACAAAGAATCACTCCTTCATTCCTTAAGAGGATATTGCCGTTCATAACTGAAGTCTCAAATCTGATCTGCATCTTTGCCATCCTCCATCATCTACAAGCCATGACTCCTTGTACGATGACTCACTTAATTAATCCACTTCACCAACTATTTGTTCGCATTCTCTTAATTCTCAAGCTACTGACTCAAGTTGCGATAAGGCACAAGGAAGTCACATTACACAAGCGGAGGAGCAGAAAGGTGAGGACATTATCAATCTTCCCTCTCCGATTCAAAATTGTGCACATCAAAACAATGAGCTTCCATTCTTGAATGATTCTCAATCTACTAACCTCAGTGGAACATCCTGTACAATTAATTCTTTCAATCAATCCCTAGTCATCGACAATAATCACTCCCATGTTTCCATATGCTCTGATGAATTCCCAAGCACATCATGTGATCTTCTATTTTCTCATGAAGACTCTAACTCAAATCTAGAATGTGCTCTAGGAAAGGAACACATTATTATTGAAACTTCCTCTTCACCTCACTTGCACATGTGTCCTACCATTCAAAACACATCCACATACGTCATAGATACTCGAAGTTTTCTTGTTTCTTCATCCGATGACTTATCTCCCCAATTGACACAAGGCAATGAGGCTATCCATGATGAAGTTGAAAACAATCTAATCACATAGTATACATCCCATTCCCCATCATCTCTTCTCTTTCACGAAGACAACTCTTCAATTCAGCTTGCTAAAGATGAAAAATCTGGTTCAACCTGTGACAAAGATGGCTACCATCCCGAGAGTAGTTTTGAAATTAGCAATAGAAGAAATCCTCAAGCCATGCATGTTCTGGTTCAAGCTTCAAAATACGATTTTGCAATTATGGAAAATCCCAGGATGTGGTCGGGAGTTGAGGCACTTCAACATCCATTGATGGTTATGTCAGGACCTCGTGACTCAGGTAAGCCCCTTGAGCCCAATCAGACTACTTTATCATGCACAATCCATCTAGTTGCTTGGTTTCACTCAATGTGAATTCACGTGTAAAAAAAATTGATCTTCTGGATGTGACCTCTCAAGTTTTCAAAATTTCAGTTATGACGAAATTCATGAATCTGTCATATCACATCTGTCTTAATGCAAATCTCTCATGTCAAACTCGAGTTGGGAATGCTCATCTATCATGAAATCATGGGATTGTGAAGTTGACCATCTCAAAGACTCTCTTTTCCTGCATTCATACTTATCGAATTTCCCATCTCATGATCAACTCCTTGGTCTTCTTGAGGTCCTTGCATAGCAAATTTGTCCTCTCATCACACTATAAATCTCCCTAGGTGATGATGAATGCACGAGCTATTACATGAATCAACTTCCTCCCCTTTCACCATGCCCCAACTAGTTTCACAGATTCATAGTGTTGGCATCCTTTTTAAATTCTTGTGATGACCATGATGCTTGTGTAATTTTTCAGCAGTTCCAAGAAGGTGGTCTGTCATGTCTAGCTCATAGAAAACTTGGTTCCATTTTTCATAGTGTTTGCAATATTGTCCAAATGAATTTTTCTTTGTTCATTGTAAATTTGGAATCTGATGTCTCAACTAGCTCATCTAGTCATTTATCTATCTTGGGTGACTATCATTTGGCATATAATTTTCCCATGAGCACACCCGATGAAATTTCTTCTCACACTCTCATCTTCATTATTTACCATATTTTTCTTTAGACTTCTCTCAAGTAGCCGAGGCACTTCAGCCTTCGCTAATGGTTATGGCAGGTCCTCACTGTCTTTGCATGACTACTGAGAAGGACCATATCTATCTTTCCTTCCCATATTCCCATCGTGATCCCATCTCTCGAATAAGAAATCCATCTTTTAAAAGATCATGAGGCTTTCCAAACAACCATCACGAATTTTATGATCCAATCGCTAAATGGCTGGAACAATCTTACTTGGAAAGCCATGTTGCAGGCAACATATTTCAATTTTTCCTTGCACTTGCTAAGAATCTCGGTGCAGACAAAGATGCATCCAAAAGAAGCTTTTGAGGTTTTTTTAGAAAGGATATCCATAAAAAAAGTAAGCACATGTATTGGGTGGTTGTGACAAATCTTTCTGCCCACATGCGAGACCTTCCTTTTCATGTGCAACTTCTTCAAGTTTTTGTGTTTTCTAGTTCATACTACTTTTTATCTATTTTAATCGTTTGTATATTTGGGATGCAAGTCGGGAGAAATACAGTGGGTTCACTAGAAATTTCATTTCATGTAACCTTGACCATTTAGTTATTAGGATAGGAGTAGGATTAGTTACATATTAGTTTTCCCATCCTTGCACTCATCTTGCATTTGTAGTTCGTCATGGTTTTCTTATTTTACATCATGTTGCTTTCCTGTCTTCTGGTTTTGTTTCTTTGTTGTGTACACCTTTCCTCTCATCTTTTTTCTCCTTTCATATCGAGTTTTCCATTTGTTTTCACTATGTGAATAAGTGTTGTGCCTGCACTGTGTTATGGTTTATCAACGGTAATGTGGCTAAAGTTCAAAGAGACTTGAGACACTACAGCGCTTGGCCAGTCCTATGTCCGTCTTCTTTATGCTTGGCTGTAACTTTTGGCCTATGATGTCTTGATGGAAAATACAATATGTCTGTAAGGAAACTTTTTGTTGAACCATTAACCCGTGTCCAGTCTGAGAAACCTCATGCCTATATTCAATTTTTTCCTCTAGTGTGTTCAAGTTTATCCAACAAGTAGAAATGAAGAAGGGGATAATATAAAATAGAAAACTTGAATCAGTGGCATTTATATGCTTCTCTAAAGGAAAAACCTCTCCTGCTACCAATAAGTCAGGATCCCTCTTCTGCCCCAAAAATAAATAAGTTCTTATGCACAGTTATGTTTCAAAAAATAACAAAGGTGAAAGAAGAGAAATGCTTCCTACAGAGAGAGGTGAAGCATGAAACTCCACTGGGTTACTATCCAAGCTCGCTGGTAGTAGGGAAATTCTTATGTTTATGTGTGACTCCACTGGGCTAATGTCTAAACCTTCTAGCAGTGGAGCAAGACCAGAGATGAAAAAATATACTCTGAAAATCTTAAGCTCACGATCCAAATTACGCTTCCCAATTTGAAACACTGTGATTTGGCTAAATTTTGTATTGTGTTCAACTGAGTTAGTACAAGGTGAAATGTGTCTGTCCATAGGATAAGTGAGGAAGCCAAAGTGATCCACACAAAGAATCAATCCTCCCTGAAAGGAAAAGGCCCTGCACTATAAATGAACCAAAATAGAGAAGTTAGCATTCAACCAGTGTGTCACCAAGTGTTGTAGGAACTATAAAACCCTCCAAAATTTTGGCTTGCATCCAAATTTTGGAGCCTTCCTTGGTTTTTCCTTTGATGGTTGCAAACACTCGAGATCACCCCATGAGATCTTTTGAAGTTTTTTCACCCTTTTGCTTGTTTGACCAATGATCATCTTTTTCCATATTGATTACTTTGTCATGCTTGCGATCTTGTTCTAGTGAGTTTGAAGATTTGTATTTATGTGTTTGGGTTATCTTTACTATGTAAACATCCGTCATACTGACACACAAAGTTATAAGCACTATTGCACAGGTGTCATCACGATCATCTGAAGGTCTATCTCAAGTGTTGAGATTGTCGCTTTTAGCTCTAAGATAGTCTCACCGAGGGCATGTTTGGTCTTGTTGTATTGTTGGTCTATGTTTTATCATTATTGAAGTATGCTAAGTGTATGGTCATAATGCCAATTTTTCCCAAGTTCACTTGCTTTCAACACTTATCCATTTTGTTGAAAAATTTCCTGACCAGACAATGCTCTTCCACCAGATCCCGAATGAGATGCACTACACAGTCTCAGACCTCAGTGAACTTGCTCTACTACCCAAAACTACATAGTGCTTGATGATTTCCTCCAAGTCAGTTGCACTGCGCAACCCTGGAGGTGAGGAACCTCTCTTCCTCCTAGAACTGTGCACAAACAACCTCCATGTACAAACTGAATTGCACGTTGCTCAAGCACAGTCATCAAGTCTCCTTCTATTCTACCAAAACTCTACACTACACCAATACTCAAGTCTTATCTGATCTCCAAAACTGTACAGAAATGTCCTGCTGGTCATCTACTACCTTACTCTGCATTGCCTTCAGAAACTACACATACATGTCCAACAGGCCTCCTATTGCTTGGGTCTGCAATGTTCTCCAAAACTACATAGACATGCACAACTCATCCCTGACTGCCTTGTCCTGCAGTAGTCTCAGAAACTATGAAGACATTCCCAGATTGTCCTCTGCTTCCTTGTCCTGCATTTCTCTCCAAAACTATGCAGATATTCCCAACTGATCCCTTGCTACCTATCCTATACTATTCTCCATCATTATGCATTCATGTGTAGTAGACCCCCCTGTTTCCTGTCCTACACTGTTCTCCAAAACTGCATAGTCATGCTCAACAGGTCCCTTGTAGTCGTGTCATGACTTGCTCTTGAAAACTATGCAAAATTGCTCAACAAGCCCTAGCTCTGTCTTACCTTCCCTCCTAGAACTGCGTAGAAGTTCCCTTAGTGTCCCACATTGTAGCAACCAATAGTGTCCTTCACTGCACAATTATGCCTCTGAATGGTCACTGTGCAATTTTTCTTAACAGTGCAGGACGTCCTCCCAGATTTCCTCATTCCATCCTAAGTTGTGCTTTGTGCTGTCTCAGTGCATTTTCCTCCCTCCCAGTCACCTGAAACACGAGAATAATGCATCATTCTAGACAAGGAGGTTTTTTATTTTATGTTGTCTTGTCATGAGTGAATTGTAGGAATAGGTACATTGATTAATCATGGAAATAAAATGAATGAGATGAATAAGGAGCAGACATTCTAGAAGACTTTCTTGCAACTCGATGGATGTACCAAGCACATTAAACAACAAGCGAAAGGAACATATGCATTGAACCATCATCGAACACCAAGGCCATCGAAGACCTCACAACACTATGCCATAAGGAGGAGAAGACAAAGCACAACAACTGTACATCCATCAGTCAACATTGCAACAACTTGAAATGGACACCACTATTAGCCAGTACATGTGAGCAGTGTCATGTTGAGTTGTGTCATGAGATTTCTTGGCCACATTAGCACTATGGGCCATATTCGTTATAACTCAATGTCATGTAAAGTGAAGTCCAATGGATGCACACAAGTAGTTGAAGAGTCATGTAAGTTGAAAATTCATTGGAAGTTGAACGATGATGAGGGTATTCCAAGAATCATAAGAGTCAAGCATCATCCTTGGCTATATATACCCCTACCATTGTATGATCAAGGACTTTTCACCTTGGCTCTTCCCACATATCCTTGAGAGTCTGTAGTCTATTCTTTGAGGAGTGTGGAGTGGATCCAATGTCCCACTATTGGCACTAGTGATGTATGGTGTACAAATGTGTCTTGGGACTTTTGATTAATTCAGAAGCCTGTTAAGGCCAACATGTTTTCATGCATGTTTTGTAGATGTTTCTAAGACTACTCTCTAAACATATGTAATGCATGTTTTCTTAACCCGTACTAATATAGTTGAACTACTTTTCTTGTTTTAGTACTTACATTGTTGAATATGTGTTGTTTTTCTTATCACCATTGTCTAATCCTTGTGGATCACTCTGTAGGATACAAAAATACCACCTTTGCATATTGGCTATCACTGCTGTCACATATTTGTGGAATACTTCGTGGGATACTTGACATACGATCTCTGTATTTTGGTTATAAAAAGTGCCACATCCATGTGGACTACTCTGCTAGGTGGTGTATGTGTTGTCCCCTTCACCTCGATTTTAACGACTGCCGCATTTGCTGTGGACTATTCAGCTAGGTGTTGGACATACCTTTCTAGTTCGTGTGTGTCTCTTCCAACGTGGTACTGCTACCACTCACTTAGATGCTCACTTTAGTCTCCCTTTTGTAGTAAGAGAACCTTGACATAGTTACATTATGCACTCATGAGGCACACGTACCTTGTTGTTTAGAGATACCAGTGTAACTCTCTCATGTGCTGACAGCTAGAGCCAAGGCATATCTCTAAGTAAATGGTGACCAGTCCATCATACTAGATGGGAATCCTACAACAAATTGTGTGAGGTCTAGTTAGGACTTCATATTGGGGAGATCCCCTTTGTTGGCAGGTCCAACACCATCAACAAATACGAAATTTAATTCCACATCCAAGGAGTACCCATGTTATACTTTCGGTGGACCCCGCTACACGAAAAATTAGAAATATATGAAAAAACATGATTAAAAACACATTCTTCATGTGTTTATCATTTTTCATGTAGTATGGTCCATCGAAAGTTTGCAACATGGGTACTTCTTGGATGAGGAATCAAATTTTCATGCAAGAGTGTTTTTGCTCGAAATTTTTGTAAACCCATATGGTGATAAGTTGAAAAAATAGTTTTTCCTTTTTTCCCTCTAAAATTTGATGATGTAATCTAATCTTATTTTATTATTTCCACTATTATTTTATAATTTCCTTAGCAGGCCCATTCTCGACTTCCAAACTTCCCTAACAATTCATCCTTGTAGGGATTGGAGGATTCCCAAACAAATCTAGATAAAGGTTTCCTCAATCATTCTAATTACTTTCCTACTTCACACACAACAACCAAATCCATCTTTCCTTCCTTCAATAGAACCTCAGTATACATTCTCCAATTTCTTCAAGGTATCCATCACGACTATAATATGGCATCCCTCTCAACTTTGGGAGTTATACTCTCTCCTTTATCCAGGTTCCCTCTTAAATTAAGGAGATCAACTTCTTTCTATGACATGGGAGAATCTTTCATGGCTTCCATCCTTCATATCAGAGTCATATTGATCATCATCATTCATATAAATTCCTTCCTCATTCTCATCAACCATACTAACAATCCTTACAAATATTTTCAGCATCTTGAAGATTATGTACCTGCACAACTTAGATGGAAAGTACAACCAAATACATATATAGAAGCATGAACTTAACTATATCAGAATCACATAATAATGGAACCATTAGACTTTAGAAAATAAATACCTCAACTTAGTTAGGTTCACAAACAATAAGAGAAACATAATTTTATGCTTCAACTTCTTTTGCTCGGGTTAGGTTATAACACATAGATCACATTAGTAACTTAATCAATATAATTATATCTATGGCCTCAATATTTCTTCAAGAGATATGGCATAAGTTAATATAATATATTGCAAACCCTAGAATCAATTCTAAAAGGTATACTTACAATGCATCTAACAACTTTATAATTCATATGTTAGACTTTTAGTAAATTTAATGAAAACCCTAGATTTCATCTTCTGATACTACAAGACAATCAAAGTTTTAAACTAAATGACCAACTTATACTAGGGTTTTCTGTAATATATATGTTTTATCATCATAATGGAAATAATATCATCACATCATATCCTATAATATCAAACTTCTACCAGGGCTTAGTTACACACCTTAGAAATTATCAAAAACTAGGTTAGCACAAACACATATCTCGAAAAATCATGCACAAGCATATCATAACACATATAGGAAAAACTCAATACAAAAATATCAATACATTGAAATTCAAACATATAATGACCTTGATTAGGCTAGGGTTATGATTATATGGAAAAATCATACACCCGGGTTTCATTCCTAGGAGCTTTCTCTTGATGTAAAAGGGTTTTTGTCATAAACCGTAGTTTACCAAAACCTCAAGTTCTAGGAGCACTTTGTCACCCAACCCTAAAGGAATAGGGTTTAAATAATAATACTAAAACTCCAAACATGACATTACCATCAAAACCCCAAACATGAAAAGAACATTATTTTCTAAATTTCATTACTAACCCTAAGTAGACTAGGGATTTCACATTAGCAATATCATACCCTTATGTTAGGGTTTTACAGAGAACCTTTTAGGTTTCCACAAAGGTAATGATTTAATGAAGGTAGATTTAATCTAATGATTAGTCACCCAAATAAGAATCTCTTTCATTTAAAAGGTACTATACATAACAACTGTTAGTAATGTAAAGAATATTTCTTAGAATTAATGAATATACCTTTATAACAAAGATAAACAAAACTTATGGTTTAATACATACCTTTGGGTTAGACAAACATTATAGGATATCAATTCTAATGCTTTGTCTTGTGAGATCTTCTTCATGGCCCTTGAGCATTTCAACAATCTTTTCCTAAACAAGGAAAATATAAAAAGAAATGTTATTAGCATCTAGTATAAACACATCTAGATTAGAAAAGGAGGACCAAATATGAAAGATAATACAAGGAGTAAGATAGTTATATTTGGAAAATTGGTGAGGGGTCCCTCTTAATCTAATCTCAAGGTATCCCTATAACTTTAACAAAACAATTCAAAAATGTTTTTGCAAATCATGTTAAACCTATAAGTAACAAACATAAAAATACAAAACAATTAAAAATCTTAGAGTAGAAGGACTTAGTAGTATAAGTCCTTTATTTCCAATTATTTGGTTTCGTGCTTATTTGGAGATCCTTATTCAACAAAATTTCTTGATCACTATTTATCTTTCTATTTCTCATATTCTCAGGAAAATCACTTTTATAGTGACCTATCTTATGACAATTGTAACATTTGATTTTGGATAGGTCTATCTTCATTCTGGGCCCTTTAAACTTCTTGAAGTTTCCTTTATTCTTGTAATGAGTAGAATAGGAATTTGAAACTTTCTCCCCTTCATTCTCTTTGTTTCATAGTAGAGAAAGTTTAACTTCTTATTAAATTACCACATTCCATAATTGTTCAAATGTAGGAGTTTCTTTCCATCTATCGAGACTTGATGAAATTGCACTCGATGATGTTGGTAATCCTAGAAGTGTCATGATTACAAGTTTCTTTTTGGTACGATCTTATCGATTGCCTGGAGTTCATGCTTGATTCAAGCTATTCTCACAAAGAAGGATGCCACATTTTATTCCTTTGTCATCTTTATAGATCTCAGATCATTCTTAAGACTTGAAATTTGATCAAGATTCTTGATTTTCAATAATTTGGGTAGTGCCTCATACATCTCCTAAGCAGAATCTATGTTGGATATATATGGGATGAGGTTATCGTTTATTCCATCCACCATTAGTTTCATGGCCAATATCTCAGTTTCCCTGGATTTCTCATTTTCTACATCACTTTAATCATTCGTAGGCTTCTTTACCTTTCCTATGACTATATCCAAAACTTTATTCTTCTCGAGGATGAGGACTATCTTCTTCTTCCATGCCTTATAGCTGGATGCTCCTTCAAATTTGTTTTCTCCCTTCATTCAGTTAGACATTATCCTTGAAGATGGTAGGATTGACTTCCTATATGACCCTTTTGATGATCCTTATTCGAACTTCTTAAAACTCATTATTCTCCTCTTAATAGATTTTCAAGCTCCCTTTGTCCTTCTTCTTCACCTTAGCTCTTATACCATGGTAGAAAATTAGAAAGGATTTTTTTTTTTTTTATTTGGATAATTACTTGTGATAATATTATGCTTTCTTATGTTCTTATTTTATCTTTAGTTCGTCAAGAAATTATGAAGACAATAAGACAAATATCTCACACACTAGATGTATGTGGACAGTGAGGGAAAAAACCCTATCTAGGGAAAAACTAGTCAACAAATATTCCTTAATAGTTTCATGAGATAATCGAAGACTCTTTACCTAGACATAGACTTCCTCCATGCCAAGTCAACCCTTTCTTCCTTTTGTAGATGATAACCATTTCAACAACGACTTTGACCTAGCAGCAATAACTCACAGTGACAACTTCGACCTAGTAGCAAGAAGACATGGCAACAACTCACACCAAAAACTTTGATGTAGCACTAGATAATTTGATCTTCCTAGAAAGTTCATACATGTTAGAGATATATGAACAAAAAATTCGATCGCGACCTTCTAAATAATTCTCCTCCTACTTTTCCAACTTCACACTTTTTAGTTTTCCCTTCATGTGAATCAAACTTGTATGAGTGAGTGTATCTAAATGAATTTGACCTACTTGTATATATACCCTTTTGGTGAGGTCGAATTACCCTGTTTGAGGCTAACTTGATTTCCTTGAGGCCGACTTGGTGTGGAGGTGACAAATACCTTATTTGACTCAATAATAAATCTTTCTACATGATTCAAAATCCCAAGAAGAGTCTCTTTAAATGGACAATGACTCTAATGCTATAGTATAAATCATAAAATTCCTCAATGAGTAATTTAACCTAAAACATGATCGCCCAAGCATGAAAAACATGCCTTAGTAATAATAATAATAATAATAACAATAACAATAATAATAAGAATAATAATTTATTTTTATTTCTTTCTTATGACTGAAATACATATATGAAGACCGAACCTAGTTACATTCTTCAACACGGACTAACCAGTGTGAAGAGGGTTTTCCAATACTTGGTATACTTAATAGCTAATGCACCTACTTTAAAGGTTGTAGATCCAAATGATGATTTTTTTGTGTGCATATATGCATGCAAGGAAGGTATTAACAATATCCTTACCCAAGATGAGTATATTATTTTTTTATAAGCATATGGAACTTAGATATCACTAAAGAAATGGTTCTACATGTTTGGTCAATTTAGAGTGTCCTAAATTGCTATATTAATTGTCAATCCTGGAGTCGTAAACTATTGAAATGTGGCGCACTATATGTGAAAGATAACCTATTTCTTACTTTTTGTCATTTTTGATTTTTTTATTTTGTTTTTGGGGATTTTTTATCTTAGTTTATCTCCTACTGTGAAATGGAAATTCTAAATGGATATAAATATTCAAGGCAATTATGTCCTTTTAAATGATTTCCAAAACTTCAAACTTCAGAAAATCTTAGAACATACAATGATGAAATTAATTCCTAAAAGAAAATGAAAATGTGCCACTATTCTAATTAAACAAATAGTGAACTATTGATCATGAAACCATTATCCTTGCTGCTGTCTAAATACCAAAGAAATGAATTAAGCTACTGTACTCAAAGAAATCCAAAAATTGCAAGTAAAGTAAAGCTAAAATCAAATTATATCAGTTCATATTCTGACCCCTCACCAGTTAGTCTCACTATGGCTTTCGGAGGTAATCATCAACAACTTGAGCAATCTGATATCTAATTTGCAGAAAAATAAACTAATATCAAATTACACACTCATACTTCAATCCCTCACCATTAGTCTCACTATGGCTTTCAGAGGTAACTGATAATGACATGAGCAATTTAATATCTAATTTGCAGAGAAATAAACTAATATCAAATTACACACTCATACTTCAATCCCTCACCACTAGTCTCTCTATGGCTTTTGGAGGTAACTGATAATGACATGAGCAATTTAATATCTAATCTAACTAATAGAGCCAATGAACAATCTTGAAATAAACAAAACAGAACTGAAATTAAAAGTTAAGGAAAGTAAGTCAGCAGAAGGAAAAGATTGATTCCATGTCATTAGTCATTATGAAAATTATATGCAAATGCCCAGGCTGCCTACTGTAATCTGGAACAAATACACTGATCAACATTAACAACAATGTAAAGCATGTCAAATTATGGACAAAAATAAAACGTTAATAACATAAGAAATGCAATATATACAAGTGAATAACTATGGCATAATGAACGTAAAGAAACACAACATGAAACTGTACAGCAATATGAAACCAAACCTCGGCGTGTGCAGGGGCCCTCTGCACAACCTCGGGCAACAACTATCAACCACGAATTATGCTCAGAAACAGAGTCTTCTCATATATTTAGAACGCAGTCATAACAACGAAACAATGTCACGGCACAGTGGGCTCGTTAACAGTCAACAATACATTCCAAAGACTAACTATTATGCGTATGGAAACACATTATTTATAACAGAAGGCTACATAACTGATTTCCTAAAAACTACGCTGACAGAGGACATGTGAAGGACAATGTCCATGGATCTAGCATCATGGCTGCCATGATGATTAAATCTATTGAGGGTGGCTGTTGGATTCACCTTATGGAGCAGTCCACAGGTGTTGATATGTCCCCAAAGATCTAGGAATGGCCACGCAAGTCTTCACGTTTTTGGAAACAGAGTCTTGTTGCTGTAGGACTCCTATATTTGACCACCGCTTGACCACCTTTGACCACGACCTTCTTTGATGAATTCGATTGAGCCAATAGGACTCGGTCCATGTCCACGTCATTTTCAACTTGCCCATGTGGCTCGATTCGCCTGAAGACACCTGCAATATAGACTTTAACAAAAAGGTTGCGGAAAGTTGAACTGGCTGCGGAAAGTGACAAGATTCTGCAGCTTATGAGCAAAAATCTAGTTCAAACAACAAACATAGAACATAGTTAGAAAACCACTTTATGTGCTCTTTTAAACTCAATATGCAATGATGTTGATAGCTTATTAGGTCCAGGTGGATGGAGAAAGTTTAGGAAAATGTGTGGGAAAAGTGTGGTTTCGGTCAACACTACACATGGCTTGTAGCTTACCACTATTGTTCATGCATATAAAATATGGAGACATTATCTTATGGATATAAAATTTGAGGTGAATATAGAAAAACGTTGTTTGATATACACATTTGATGAACCAAGACTAATTGAAAAGAACTGAATGGTTGGAATTCCTGTATAAATATGATTCTGTTGTAAATCATATCAAAGGAAAAAGGAATAAAATTGTTGATGCACATGGTAGGATAGTGCATGAGATGCATTTTATACCCTTAAGATTCCATACAAAAAATTCAAACGTTAGTATTTTATAGGCTTTAATAGTAAACCAACATTATGTGTGCATTAAAATAGGCATACCATAGGAAAATTTATAACAAAAATGTAAAATATAGGATGGAAGAGTATATGACCATCTTGTGTACTAATACTGTATATGCTCCTAATTATCAATGGTTGAGAGATTTAGTGTTGAAGGAGATGCATAATGTTCCAAATACTAAATATTTAGATTATTAAAAATTATTGTAACTGTAATGAACTAATAATTTTTTTATAATGAATAAATATGTGGTTAATTATATATCTAGCTATATGGAATGGAAAAATGTAGAGGCCAATTCATCTAAATAAATTGCTACAACCATTTCTCATTCCTAAATGGAGATGATAAGTAGCTATGCAATTTTCATTACCAATCTACTTAATAAGGAAACATGATTCTAGCATCATAGTAGTGCAAAAACTTACAAAGACTACGCATGTTATTCCAATTAAGATGAGTTACAAAGTAGAAAAAATTCCAATATTTATATAAAATAAATTCTTGCACTACATGGTGTGCCCAAAGTGATAGTGTCTAACACAAATTGTAATTTCATCACTAATTTATGGAAGTGATTGTTAAAAGGAATAGGCACAAATATAAATTTGAGCACAACATATCATCTCGAGTGAGATGAGAAGAAAAAGGACATCTAAATAATCACTCGAAGACAAAGAATATCATCTAAATAATTTGAGATAAGATAGAAGACTATCCTCATTTGGTGGTTCCTATAATAATGTGTACCAAAAATCATTGATGACAAGCTCATTTCAAGCTTTCTATGGTACAAACTTCTACAAGGGCCTACGATTTTTATATGTGTGTGAGGAATTATATATATACCTCATATTCCAATGCATAAAACATTTATTCACACAATAATAAATTTTTCTCTATTAACTACATTTCACATACACAACTGTATAAAGTTAACATAGAAAATATTTCAGTTAAGGTAGAGATTAAAATACCTTATTAATAATTGAGATTGAAATATTCCTTTTATTAACACCTTCTATAATATCATTTATCAATTCTATTTTTAATATAATGAGTTACACATCTTTACATAAAAAATTAGAAATATCTTTCCTAATGGTTTGTAAGAGATACATCTTTCCAAACCAAGTAAGACAGATAAAATAAAAATATTTATATGTTACTAGATTACATAACTTGTAATCATATTAAATATTTTTTATAGTATTACTTATTAATAAATGTACAATTTGTCTTTAGTGAGACTTTTTTGAAGCTTTTCCGGTGCGGTCCAAGTTCTCTAAAATCTGGTAGGAGTTTATTGAAATCACAATTTTGATGGTAACCCTTGCATAACCAAAGTGTCCTAAGAGTTTTTTAGGGCGTTGAATCCATATATAGAGTAAAAAAAATAGTTTAAATAACAAAAATCAAGATTTCACCTCAAATTTTTCCACAAGATTCCGACACCAGAAAATCCAAAAAATCGCACTAAAGACAACTCTATAAATGCATAGAAAATTAAAACATATATATATCTATATATATATCATATATATATATATATATATATATATATATATATATATATATATATATATATATATATAATAAAGATGTTTCAATTTTTTATATATTTAATATATATATAACCCTTTTTTTTTTTTGCTTAAGCAAGAGTTGATCCTTCTTTTCATTAATCTGTATAAAATATATTACATAAAATACATAAAACCCACTGTAGAAAAAGGCCAGAGATATGGCTATCTCTGGGCATGCTAGGTAAAGAGCTGACAGCTTGCGATCTGAGCCAAGAGACTGCTAAACTGCTTGACCCTACCTCTAAGATCCAATGAGCGAAAAACAAAATGATTCAAAAATACGTGTCCCCTTCCCAACAATCAGTATAATTAAAGAGGAGAAATGGCCCACAAAATGAAGATTACGAGCCCGCTAAGGAAGCCTAGAATCTGACCCGGACCCACCAACATGCACAGTGAACCTAGGCCATTGATCCTCCACTGCTAGATCCAATGGTTGAGAGGAATATCGGGTGGAAAAGAAGCCGTGAGAATACCCACCCGATGAGGGCGGTATTCTCTCTCCTACTTGAGCCACATGTTGAAGGATGAGTGGCATCAGGCTCATTTCCATGAAACTGCTTCCGGAGTTGAGGGCATCCGATGAACCGGAAACCATCTTGATGGCGGTATAGAATGAATAGTGGTGGACCTAAAGATGCATTAGATCGTATATAAAGAAGATTTTGGGTCTGCTGAGGAAGCCACGAGTATAACCCAGACCCACTAACATGCACATTGAATCTTGGCCATTGATCCTTCATTGCTTGATCCAACGGTTGAGAGGGATATCGGGTTGAAGAGAAGCAAGAGAAATACCTGCCTGATAAAGGTGGTATTCTCTCTCCTTCTTGATACATGTGTTGATCAATGAGTGGCATCGGGCTCATTTCTAGAAAACCGCTTCAGTTATTGAGGCTGTCCGAAAACCCGTAAACCATCTTATTCGTGGTATGATTCCAAACACCGCCGATTCATTGCACTCCTTGCTGTAAAATTGGTGGGGAGACATGAACATGCCCTTGTTTCTTCTAACTGGAAGATCTCCACCCCATCTCCCTACAAAGCAAAGTGGAGATGATTTGTGATGTAGATCTTTTATATAAATCCTCTTGTTGTAAATCTTCACCCACACTAGAACCCTGGGTTTGAGCTGTTGTGGGTCTGATGCCATTTTCAAAATTCATCTCGGACAACCTCTACATGTTGATTGTATATCTGCTAAACCCCAACTTCTACGATCTGCTAGAATCCCCTGTTCTGATAGAGTTCTCGATCCACATTCTCTTGGCTGAGACAATCATCTCTCAATCTGCCGTGAGGAACCTCATGCCATCTATATTTATTGCTTCTCTTAGCACAGAGAGCGCCTTTATTGGCTAATATATCCACCAATTTATTGGTGGTCCGGTGCACATGTATGAAACTTAAGGTCCTCATGTTCTGAAGGTGGGAATGGATCCTTTGATAAACCTGAAGAAGCCTCCAATGTTTCGAGACTTTTTCCAGAGCCGAACCACAACAGATTCTCTTAACCGAATTGATAATCAGCTCAGAGTCTGCTTCAATTATGATGTTCTGAAAATTGTCATTCTTCAAGATTTCTAAACATTGCTCTAGGGCCATTAGCTCCACCATATTGTTTGTGGCTCTTCCCAAATTACTATGAAAAATGTATTGTATGCAACCCTTTTCATCCCTTATCACTCCCCCATAACCAGCCATGCCCAGGTTTCCTTTTGAGGCCCCATCTATGTTACATTTCATATATCCTTGAGGGGGAGGATGCCAGAAGTCTTTATCAGTGACTAGTTGATCTACAGATCTGTTATTGCCTTGAGGAATAAGCCCCTACATACCCAACTAGAGAAGTATATGCAAATTAGCATCTGAAAGGAGGTTCTTAGGGGGTGTTTTCATTAAAGCTCCAACCATCTCCTTGAGCTGTCTTAAAATTTGTTCCATGATGCTCTAGGAGGAATTCTTTTTATCTTTGAAAATTCTATTGTTGTGTTCTTTCCAAACGTCCCATATTAGGAAGCTTGGAGCTAAAGCCCAAGCTTTGTTTACTGTTTCATAATCACAGAAGTTTCTCCTCCAATTTCTTAGGGTGTTGGTAATGCTTCCTCTATCCCTATCTGTTTGTCTGAATATTGAGGCAATCCCATCCCACAACGAGGAAGTAAATATACAAAGGTTGAGAAGGTTCTCCATAGTCTCCTCTTATGATTCACATAGTTGGCATTTGGATGGGCCAGAAACACCCCTTTTTCAGATGTTTTCCCAAATCAGAATTTTCTTATGATGCACTAACCACATGAATAGTTTGGTTTTCATCCATCCTTGGTTCTTCCATAGTTTCTTCCAAACCCAATTCGGTTTTGTAGAATCAAGCTCAAGGGCTATGCACTTTGCCTCTTTAAGGTTAAAGTTGCCTTCATTGTTATTGCCCCATCTTAGTTGGTCAGAATTAGCTGATATCAGGATCTTTCTTTGATCCAGGATGGTTGTTAGAGCATCAGCCTATGCTTTCAAGGGGGCATTATCCCTGTACTCCATTTCCTTCCAAATTCTCCATTTTCCTCCACTATTTGCATGATCCCAAAATTCATTTACTTGGAGTAACCCTTTGGTGTTAGTATCATTCTTGAGATTTGCAAAGTATTCTCTTAACAGCCTAGGTTCTTATTGCCATTTATCCTCCCAAAACCATGCAAGGTCTCTAGCTCTAATTTCCCAGAAACTATTTTTCTAAACTATGCCTCTATTTTCCCAAGCTTTGTTCTAGATGTGGGAGCCTTTTATGATTCTAGACATTCTTATGTGGTCCTTGTCTTGCCAATTATTTGCATATTTCTAGTTCCAAATTTGTGGCTAAAGTGCATTTGAATCTTTTAACCATCTCCACCATAATTTTGCACCCAAAACTTTGTTTAACACTTCAGGATCATCCAGTCCTAAACCTCCACATTTTTTAGGTTTGCATATCTTTTCCGAGGCTACAAAGGCCCATTTTCTCTTTTCTTCCCCTTTGCCCCAAAGAAAATCTCTTTGGATATTTCTGCATTGTTGCGTAACTCCTTTTGTAGCTGGAAGGGCTAAGAACATGAATATGGGGATTGATTGAAGGACAACTTTTGTGAGCACCAGCCTGCCTACTTGTCCATTTTCATGTCTTGTCTTGCAACTTATTAATCACAGGCTCCCAAACTTTCTTGCTCAGAGGTTTGTCTGTGAGCGGTACTCCCAAATATTTGGATGGTAGCATATCTCTTTGAAAGCCTAGAATTCTGGAAATATTTCTTTGAATAGCAATGTTAGTGTTGAAAAATAAAATCTTTGATTTGGAGAGGCTTACCTCTGTACCCACAGCCATAGCAAAGTCTTGCAGGATTTGTTTGTAAGCTAGCGCTTCCTTGACCGTGGGAATACCCTGTAGCATGGTATCATCTACAAATTGTTGATGGGTTAAAGCATGTCCGTTCCCGGATATTTTGAGACCCTAGATTTTACCTTTTTCTTTGGCAGACTGGATTGCTCGGCCTAGTCCTTCCATCATAAGAATAAAGAGAAAGGGGGAGAGAGGGTCTCCTTGCCTGAGGCCTCTTGAAGGATTAAAGATCTTTGAAGGAGAACCATTTACCAAAATTGAAAAACTAGAGGTAGTAACAAGGGCCATTACCCATCTCACCCAGTTATGGTGAAATCCATAAGATAGAAGGATTTTCCTAATGTAGGCCCAATTTAACTTATCATAAGCCTTTTCTAGGTCCAATTGCATAATAATTCCTGCCTTCCGCTTACTTATCAGAGAGTGAACCACCTCACGAGCTTGAATGATATTGTTGAGAATTTGTCTATCCACCACATATCCCGTTTTCTCCACAGAAACCAAAGTTGGTAGAAGGGGTTTAAGCCTATTGGCTATTGTTTTGGAAATTATTTTATACACCACATTGCGTAAGGCTATAGGTCTGAATCTATCAGGTGTCATAGCATTGTCTTGTTTTGGAATCAAGGAGATGAAGGATGTATTGAATGCCTTCAATACAGTTCTATTTTTCCTGGAGTCCTCCACCACATTCAATATATCTTGCTTGACAATGCCCCAACATGCTTTAAAGAAATCTACATTGAAACCATCCGAGCTGGCACTTTTCCATTTTGCATATATTTGATGACTTCACTGACCTCCTCTTCATTCACCGACCTATTAAGATTATAATTGTCTTCTCTTATTACTAGCTTAGGAATGTGCTTTGTGAAGTTACTGATAATTTGAGATCTATATAAGAGAGGTTCCTTTGCTATGCCTCAAAAATGTTGAACCAACATAGCTTCTATATCTTTGTGGGTGTGGAGCTGGAAGCCTTTGGAATCCGTGATATATGAGATCCTATTGTAAGATCTGTGCTCCATGGTAGATCTATGGAAAATCCTTGTGTTTCTATCTCCTTCTTTTAGCCATTGAACTCTTGATTTTTGCCTCCAAAATATTTCCTCTTGTTTTCATAAGTCCTCCCATTCCTATTGATGATTGTTAGCTTGTTCATTTCTTTCCCCATCAAAGCCATCAGTGATTAGGGTTTGATTGATTTCTTGTATTTTCCTTTCAACAACTTTTTTAGCTTCAAAAATGTTTCCAAACTCATTCTTATTCCAATCTTTGAGCCTGATTTTGATATGTTTCAATATTTTGTGCAATAGAAACATTCTCGTTCCCTGAATCTGCAAATCTTCTTTCCACCATTTTTCAATGTTGCTAATAAAGTCTGGATGGGTGAGCCAGATATTTTCAAACCAAAAAGGTCTGTTTTTTGGGGTTCCTATATAGGACGCCTCAAGTTGAACAGGCCAATGGTTCAAGCCACCAAAGGGGAGAATCCTTGCTGTCATATCAAGGCCTGTGAGCATAAGGTCCTCTGAGATTATGAATCTGTCAAGCTTTGAGGCTACTTGAGACTCTCCACCTCTTTTGTTGTTCTAGGTAAAGAGGCCATTACTTGTATCTGTGTCGACTAGCTTCATATTGTTTATAAAATTCTGAAATGCTATAGAGTCTCTGCCTAGTGTTCTGGTCCCACCCTTTTTTTTGACAGGGATCTGATCATGTTGAAGTCCCCTCCCAAAATCCATGGTATTCCTGAATGTCTGTCTCTCAGATCCTCTAGTGAGTCAAGTAGTCTGAGTTTGTCATCAGGCTTCTGTGGACCATAAACGTTTGTGATTAAATAAATTTCCTTGTCTCCCAAAGGCTGAATAACCATTGATAAATAATTCCTAGATGCTTCAACATCCACTATACCTATTCTTTGAGGGTTCCAAAGTGTTAGAATACCTCCTGTTCTTTTGTTTGCTTTAACTTCTACAAAATCATATCTATTAAGCCATTTGTGATGTATTTCTCTTATCTTTTCTATTGAGAATTTAGTTTCCTGGATGAAAATCATATCAGGTTTCTCTTCTTTCATTCTATTGTTAAGATTCCTTTGTTTCCTTTTACTTCCTAGACCTCTAATATTCCAAGATGTGAGCTTCATTCAGAAATATTTGTGAAAGAGTAGCTAGATAGATCTTTCATCTTACCTCAATCTATCATCAAATTTCCACATTCAATTAGTAACTCGTTTTGTTTCTTTCTACCCTTTTTCCTACCTAGGTTTCTGGGAACGAGTCCTGGTGTGGATTTCATGGTTTTCACCCCTTTGTTGTCCTGACTCTCAAGGTTTCTTTTACCGCTTAACCCTTTTGTCTGAGTCCTCCATAGAAACAACTGATGTACTCTGTTGAACTCCTCTTGAGGTAATGAATCCATTCCCTTCGTGGTTCCCTGTTTTAGAAATTTCTCCAGATCTAGATGTTCTCTTTCGAGAATATCCTGCAGTTCATGATCCTCCGTTTCCACCTCACTCAGGGTCATTTCTTGGTCCTTATCACGTTCCCTGTTGCTCATCATAGTCTCATTTTGTTGGTTAATATACTTTATCTCCTCCATTTTTCTTCCTTTTCCTTCTCCCCTGGGTTGTCCTCCATAGTCTGATTTGCCTCTTCTAACTCCTCTTCTTCTTCTAGTACCTTGTATCTATTCTAGCTTGTCTACTTTTCCCCCTTGATTTTTTTTGTAACCTTTTCCCTCCTTTACCTCTATTTCCCACCTTGTGAAAGCTATACTTTCCTTCCCTACTGTGAATTTAGTCCTGCTCTCTGTATTTTTGTGAGGGCATTCCCTGAATAGATACCCATGTTCATGGCATTTGTGGCATCTCAAAGGAACATGTTCATAGTCCACCGCTTGTACCCATTCTTCATCAAAAACTTCCAGGATCACTTCTTCTGGTAGAGCTCCAGAGAGATCCATCTCCACACATATACGGGTAAAGGAATTGTACCTTGCCCTTCTAGTGGCCTCAAATATTTTAACAAAATGCCCTAGTTTATTTCTTATTGCTGATAATGATTCTGGTTGCTAGTAATCTAGTTGTAGGGAATAGAGTCGTACCCAAATCAGGACCGAAGTGAAAGTCTCTTGGTCTGAGACAAAATTCATTATCCAAGGCCGCATATAGAGTCCTATAGCTGCATAGAAGTAGGGCCCTCCTTCAAACACCCTATCTTTATCCTCAATGTTAGTAAAAACTATAGTGAAGAAACTGTTTGATCCAAGGTACAGGTCTATATCCCCTTTGGGTTTCCAGTGATTTTTTATCCATGCCTGTAGCGCCTTCTCCATTGGCCATAACCCCATGAATTTGCAAATGATAGCATAAGTCATCATGTGATCCCTATGCACCTGCAACGCTGGATCACTTAACACCACTCTGGGTGTGATAGTAGCCTTAGGCTTACATGGACCATTTTTTTTTTTGGTTTCTACATTCTGATTATTTTCCTCTACTCCTTTCTCTCTTCTGGCATCTTCTCGCCTATTGTTCTGCTCCTGTGTGTTCTTGTTGTCTTGTTTTCCTCCTCCTAAAAAACCTTTTTCAGCCTCCAGTGGTTTCTTACCGTGACTAGAGACTGCTTGACTGTAGGAGGGAGTGGTGCTCCCCCCCTTACGCCCCTCCATGGCATCCAACGCTTGATTTTTTCTGTAAACCCTAGCTCTTACCAGTTCCTCAGTCCCTCCGTGAGATTAAACCTACCAATATATATATATATATATATATATATATATATATATATATATATATATATATATATATATATATATATATATATATATATAGATATATATATAGATATAGATATATATGAGATTTAATGTTTTTTTTTTTAATTTTATCTTAATTATTTTAAATTTCCTAGTGTGAAAATAGTTATAAGAACCATTACATTTAGTTAAATACATTAACATCTATGTTTTAATATTAACAATCTCATTGCTTTGTAGAAGAAAAACATATTTCAAGAGTTAATTTTACATATGGTATATCTAAATATCCTCTCACTAAAAGCCTTATAATTGACCTAATTCCAAGAACTAGATTATATGGGCCAAGAATTGTAGTACTCTATTAGATAGGAAAATTAAATAATTACTCTAGAGCTTTCACCAACCTCCTCCCCTAATCTCCTCCAATCAACAAGCTCTCTCACAAATAAGGATGAGAGCATCCTAATTCTAATAATAACTAAATCTCCAACTACATCCTTGTATTTTTTCATCTAAAGGCAGTATGGAAAGTGCACGGGAAGGTTATTTCTTTCCCTTAGGAATATTAGAGCATTTTTTTGCATGGAGTCTGGTTCATATGCCAAATAATAAAGAAAAAAAAATCCCATGCTCCAAGGTATTTTATTTCTACATAAATGGAACATATTAATGTTGTTATTCAGCAATTCTACAATTATAAAAAACTATATTTGTGGTACAAATAAAAAATTCAATAAGTTGGCTCAACTTTTCTTTCAAATTAGAACATTAAAGGGAAATTTTGAATTGGTGCAATTGTTATCACCTAAAATATGACCACTTAGCCATTTTCTACTAGAATGATCCAAATATGAGATGTACAATAGGTTTTACACATAAAAACCTACTTTCACCTCACTAAATAATTTAGGGAACCAGTTTTCCTAAATTATTTATGTTTACCCACTTGAAATTAACCCATAAATTTAGTTAATTAATTTCATGTCATTTTCATATTTGTCCATTTTGTGAAAATAGTTATAAAAATATTTTCACCCATCCATAGTCTATAGGAATAATTAAATAAATGATTATTTGTTTATTATTCCTTAACCATTTCACTTCTATCCTTTCAAGTAATTATTAAATCATTATTTATTTGTAACTCACCATTGACCATATCTCTTTAAATCACTATTTATTTCTAACTCACATTGACCATATCTCTTTAAAGTAATTAATAAATCAATTTTATTTATTAATTAATTTAACCTTTTTTCTTTATTAACTTAATTAGTTATTATTTTTGAAAGATTTTTGACCATTTCATTAATCTTTTCCTCTCTTAAATATAATAAAACACCCAAAGCATTTTGTTATAAATAGAGAAGAAAAGATTAATGAAATGACAATTTTTTATTTATTTAGTGAACTAAATAAAAAATAATCATTAATTGAGTTAACTAACAAAAATGATTAAAGTAATTGATAAATAAAATGTATTTATTAATTACTTTGGTGAAGGTGACTTAGAAATAATTACTAAATAGTGATTTCATAATGATTTTAATAGAAAGTTAAATGATTAAAGACTAATAAATAAATAATGATTTATTTAATTATTACTATTTATGGCTCGAAATATTTTTAATTGTGTTGACTAAATGAGTAAATATGAAAATACCATGAAATTAATTAAATGTACTTTTGAGTTATTTTCAAGAGTATAAATATAAATAATTTAGAAAAAGTGGTTCTCTAAATTATTTACTAGGTGATAATAGATTTTTGTGTCTAAAACCCATTCTTATACATAGCTTATTTCCATCATATCAGTGGAAAATGGCTAAATAATCACTTTTTCGCTAATAACAAAAATGGTTGAATGTTTTATGTGCCAACCAAAAAGAAAAAAGAACACAGGCCACTCTCGACACATATAAAAATGGAGACAATTAATAATTAATGAACACAAGCCACTCTTGGCACATATAAAAATTGAGACAATTAATAATTAATGAACAGAAGTATTATCAAAACACGTGTTTTAATAAAATGGCCATTTGTAAGAATAAAATATTTTCTTTATTCTTTATGATAATGGTTATCTCCTTCCATATACTTCTCCATATTAACTTATGTCACAACTTTTATACTATAATAAAAATATTTCCTTTATTCACACAAAGAAAATACTTATATGAATATATACTAATATCATAACTTTAAATCAACCCAAATTATAATCCTACCAAATTCTGTAGAGTAATATTTATACCCAAGTTAGAACCATAGTTGTTCATAACTCCCATTCATATAGGTTACATAATTCCAATAAGTTTTAAGAAAATCTTTTTGTTAAAGTGTATTCTTTTCTGATTGGGCTCACTTTTTAAATATATAATAGCAAAATAGATACCAAATTTTTCTTTCAATTACCAAAATAGTTACATGAGGTGACTCTCATGATCATTTCATTTGGTAGTTGAATTTTGAATAAGACAATATTTGTAGTTAGTCATGCTCAACAATTTAATGAAATATAAGAGACAATTTCAGTTTAATTGATATTTAATAATGGATTACAACACAATTCACAATTTGTCATATTAGATTTTTTTGGAAAATTTAGCCAAATAATTTTATTATTATTATTATTTTAATAAATATTCATACAAGCGTACTCATAATTCAAAGTGGATGGGAGAGAAATAACTTTAAGTACATATTAATCACATAAGGTGAAGGTTAAATTCATTTTGTGGTCGAATTTCAAATCAAATATTCTTGGTAGTTAGTCATTACATATACATGCTACAATTTAATCAATTATAAGACACAAGTTCACTTAATTGATATTCATTATTGAATCCACTAAACAATTTTCCACATTAGATTTCGATATTATTGAATGTTAGGGAAATTTAGCTAAATAGAAGAAACAGATTTCTCCATTAATCTTCATGGAGACTTATACATTATTCAAAATAAATAGAAAACAAAAAAATTAACTACACAGTAATCACATGAGAAGATTGTCAAGATTATTTAGTAAAATAATTTTGAAACAAACACTCCTGGCCATCCCGCTCATTTGTCATTATATATACATGCTCAACAATTTAAAAAAAATATAAAAACAAACTTCAGCATTATTGATATTCAATATTGAATCAACTTTTCCACATCAAACATCCATATTATTTAAAAGAAAATCTAACCTAATGGAAAACAAGAAAATTTGTCTTAATAGATGTTCATCCCATGTCACACTTCGAATTATTAAAAAAAAAATAACTTAATTAAAAAAATAAAAATAATCAACTTAATTGTTAATAGATATTAGATCATCTATTTCACAAATTCCCACAACAGACTCACATCTTCAAAGTTCAAAATCCCTCACGACATGGATATATAAGGACATAGATGAAAATGTGCATTTACGAAATTCGTAATTTCAATCGAAGAAAAAATCCGTCATGCCATTGATAGATAAGCACAGAGATGAGGGTGCATTTACAAAATTCTTAATTTCAATCCAGGCAAAAGTGTCCTCGTTGGTTTGTATAAGTGTAATTCGTCTAAGATGTTAGAATTTTTGGTATCGTAAAGATAAGTAAGAGATAATGATATATAAGGATAGAGATGAAAAGGTGTTACAAAATTTGTAATTTCAATCAAAACAATAAGTGTTTTCATTGGTTTGTATAATGGTAACTGGTTTAACATATTAAAATTTTTGGTATTGTAGAGATAAATAATAAATAATATTAATAGTTTCATAAAAAAAAATTAACAATAACAATGAGAGCGTAGGTAGAAAGAAAAAAATATCAATTAAGATATAACTTGCACTAACAAATAAGAAATAAGATGTGATATTATGGAAAAATTAAAATGGGTACAATTAGGACAATTAAGATGAACTTATATAGTTTTGAAGATTAAAATTACATGCATCAAGAACTCATATATAGTTTTGAGAATTACATCCATCACGTTCATGAATACTAAAAACTGCTTTAAGTCAATGCATAAGAAAACATGTAATTTAACTAAACATTATCTCTAACCTCTCCATAATGCATATTAGAAATGCCAGGTTCACTAAAACCAATTTTTCCACATAAAAAAATTTGCTACAAAATAATATACTTCAAAATTTAAATGATGGTAAAATGATGAGCATGATGTGTAGACAATTCATATGGAGAAAGCATCTCATAATATATATAAATAGCATTTGTATCAGATGTTGCAAAATAAACGCCATAAGGCATAACTATGGGTCTTAAGGGTGTATCTTTTTTATGAATCATTGATTTTCCATAGATTCTGGGGGGTCGTAGGATGCTGAGGGATGAGCAGATTTTAAGTAAGAGGATCAAGAATAAGAAGAGAAATCACATTTTTTATATGCCATAGCACTTACTTCACCCAAATTTACGAGTTAGACAACCTCATATCCTTGAAAAAATTCTACTTCAAAATTAAATGCATTGTCTTTGATTATGCCTATGGTAGGCATATAGAAAAACAACAAAGAAAAGCCTCAAAGACTACATAATGGCTTTAGACCTCAACTGGACTTGATGATCTTTAGATAATGGATTTATTCTATTTTGCATGCCACAATGGATTGAAGCATAAACTTGTTTGAATATACACATTGTGTGACTCATTTACAATCTATATAAAAGGAATCATACCCGAGGCCTTTCCAAATTCAATTACTATGTATAACGTTATGCCATTAATATTTCCAATAAGTGTTGGAAAAAATTATGGTGTCACATGAAAAATTATGCATCTCAAACATAGCATTTAAAGTGCAACAAAACTGTTTTTTATTTTTATTGAAGTTCTATTTGCATCATGCAATCAAATTGTTATCTATAAAACCCTATCGTTAATACAAAATCACTTCATGATGTGATTTACATTGTATATGTCCTTTTTATTTTCATCATTAATTAAAAAACACAACACAAAGGCATTTATTTATGACTATTGTTGTGGCTTTAAAACATTTAACTTTTATATATATTCTCTTTACGTGATTCTCATTAGTACTATAAAAACCAAACAACTTCTTAGATTTGTGAGGCTCACATTTTGATTTAAATACGAATTTTTAGTCGTATTTGATTAGTAGATTGGTTACCTATAAGAATTATATCACTTTCTATTTTATTTAGGAGCTAATTTCATTCATTTTATTTATTTTAAAAATGATATAAAATATTAATTAAAATTTTTTTTAGAAAATATATAATTCAAATTATAAAAAAATTCTATCTAAATTTTTAGAATATTTTTTTATTTTTTAAATTATAAGTAAATTTATGATAATTTATAACAAATTATACTATTTAATTTGTGAATTGAAGTTATCTTGGGTGGTTAGGCTACTTGGTTGTTCTTTTCCCCACCAAAAAGTATTGTAATTTAATATACAGATTCCAATGCCAATATACCAAATTCCAATATTAATTTGCAAGGATAAAAACATTTTATATATAAAGTAATATACAAAAATAGCAATCATTTCACTAATTTTCACCAGCCTATTTAAAAAAAATTACAATAACAATCTATACACTAAAAAAAATCATGACTTGCTACATCAAAAAGGTCCTTGGCAACATTCAAAACAGAGTAGAGTAATAACAATGATAGAGGAAAGATATTGCATGATTCTTTTAAATTTTTTATCAATATTGTTTACATCATTTTCACTAGCCTATTTAGCAAACTTACAATAACAATCTATACACTAAAAAAATCATGACTTGCTACATCAAAAAGTTCATTGGCAACATTCATACTAACTATCCAGATCACTGAGTAGAGTACTAACAATGATAGAGGAAAGATAGTGCATGATTCTTTTAAGTTTTTATTATTGTATTTTCTTTTACATGATTGACACAAAATATAGGTTTAATATTTTACAACCAATTATATTTTTTCTAATTTAGATACTTTCTTGAATAAAATACAATGGGATCATATTTAAGAGAGAGAGAGAGTGATATGTAGGGGGAAATATAGGGAGGGAAGAACAAAGACATTGGGAGATAGAGGTAGAGAGAGAGGGAGTGATAAGGCATTAATGAAGATGGAATGAGGGAGAGAGGAGACAAGGGAGGGAGATAAAAGGAGAGGATAAAGATAGGGAAATAAGGGGAAGATAGAGACATGGAGACATAGATATGGAGGGTGGAAAGAGAGAGTGTGTGATGGGGGGGAGATAGAAAGGGAGGTGGGAGAGAAATGGGGGAGAGGAGGGAAATGAGATGAGACATGATAGAGAGGAAAGAGAGAGTGGGAGAGATATGGAGTTGGAAGAGGAAAGAGAGGGAGGTAAGAACAAATAAATTGAGAGATAGAGGTGGAGAGAGAGAGGGAGTAATAAGGCAGAGGTGAAGATGGAATGAGGAAGGAGGAGATGAGGGAAGGCAGAGAGAAGGAGAGGAGAGATATAGGTAAATAAGGGGAAGAAAGAGACAAACATATATAGATATAGTGGGGGGGAGAGGGAGAGAGTAAGCATGAGAGAGAGAGATATTGAGAGAGAGAGAGAGGAATTGATACAGAGGAGAGAGAGGAGGGGGAAGAGATTTATTTCTAAGGGGAAGATAGACATAGAGAGATGGAGGGAGGTATAGATATCGAAGACAAAGGGGAGAGGGAATAAGAGAAAGGGAGAGAGAGGTGGAGAGAGAGAGAGAGAGATGGAGGAGAGAGGGAGTGGGAGATAGAGAAGGATAGAGGGATGGAGATCCATCTTAAACTCATATCTATCAAGCACCTAGAGGGATCAAATATCTCGAGACCTTTCCTCAAATTGTGCCCTCAAAAAAGAGTAGGGATCAAATAGAGATTTATTTCTGAGGGGAAGATAGACATAGAGAGATGGAGGGAGGTATAGATATCGAAGACAAAGGGTAGAGGGAATAAGAGAAAGGGAGGGAGAGGTGGAGAGAGAGAGAGATGGAGGAGAGAGGGAGTGGGAGATAGAGAGGGATATAGGGATGGAGATCATATCTATCAAGCACCTAGAGGGATCAAATATCTCGAGACCTTTCCTCAACTTGTGCCCTCAAAAAAGAGTATGGATCAAATATCTCGAGGGGCAAACCTTTCCTCTTGTACCCTCAAAAAAGTGTTTTGCACCTAGAAAGATTTGATCCCTCTTGGCTCTTGATAGATTTAGGGTTAAGATGGATCTAGGTTGGTTTTAAAACAATATATAAATATATACACATTTGACATTAAAATATTTTGACATTCACATTTTTTATAGTAATTGATATTTTTTATTTTTTTTGGGCACTGAATATTTTAATATATACAACATTAAAATATTCTTCCTTCATATTTTATTTATATATATATTCTCCTTTAACATTTTCTTTCTATGTATAGATATGTATGGAATTGATATATAGTTAAATTAGTTAATATAGATCTTCAAATAGATATATTTAAATCTTGTGTTAAAATAATTTTGAAATGTGTAAGGTTTAAAGATCTTATTTACACTTTTTTTTACCTTTAATTACTTTCTCTACTTTCTCTTTTTAAAGTTGATGTCAAATTATCTTATGTCATGTGGACATCAAATATTATATTGAGTGAATCATAATAAGCTCAGGACTATTGATGTTTTATAATATTTTTAATTAAAAATAACTCAACATGCATATTCATTTCTCATTCTTGTTTTATATTCTACCAAATATTGCTTTTCTATTTCGAAAATTATTTTGTTTTGATTTTAATATGGATGTGTCAACTCCATATTTACCATGGATAAAATCACACATCTCCCTCATATTGAGTTGTAAAATAGGACTAAGTGCAACTAAGTATTTCTTAATAATAAAAATAAAATTTAAATATTCTCCTTTAATATTTTATTTCTATATATATTCTCCTTTAGAATTCTCTTTCTATGTATAGATATATATGAAATTGATATGTAGTGGGATTATTTATGTTTTATAATATTTTTAATTAAAAATAACTCAAAATGCATATTCATTTTTCATTTTTGTTTAATATTATATCAAATATTGCATTTCTATTTAAAAAAATACTTTGTTTTTATTTTAAGAAGGATGTGTCAATTCCATATTTACCATGGATAGAATCACACATCTCCCTCATATTGAGTTGTAAAATAAGACTCTAAGTGCAATTAATTATGTTTTAATAATAAAAATAAAATTTAAATATTCTCCTTTAATATTTTATTTCTATATATATTGTCCTTTAACATTTTCTTTCCATATATATATATAGATATATATATATGAAATTGATATCTAGTTAAATTAGTTAATACATATCTTTAAATACATCTATTTAAATCTTGTATCAAAATATTTTTGGAATGCTATTTAAATTGTGTTAATTTTTTTTTGAAATGTGTAAGGTTTAAACATCTTATTTATAGTTTTTTTACCTTTAATTACTTTCTCTACTTTCTCTTTCTAAAGTTGATGTCAAATTATATTATATGATGTGGACATGAAATATTATATTTTATTTACAATCCATACTGAGTGAATTATTTGTAATATGAAGTATTTGTAAGATCAAGAACAAATCAACTTGGGATTATTGATGTTTTATAATATTTTTAATTAGAAATAACTCAACATGCATATTCATTTTTCATTTTTGTTTTATATTATACCAAATATTGCTTTTCTATTTAAAAAATTATTATTATTTTTTTTAATTTTAAGAAGGATGTGTCAACTCCATATTTAACATGGATAGAATCACACATCTCCCTCTTATTCAGTTGTAAAATAAGACTCTAAGTGCTCCTTTAATATTTTATTTCTATATATATTCTCCTTTAACATTTTCTTTCTATCCATAGATATATATGAAATTTATATCTATTTAAATTAGTTAATACAGATCTTCAAATACATCTGTTTAAATCTTGTATTAAAATATTTTTGGAATGCTATTTAAATTTTGTGTTAATTTTTTTTTTGAAATGTGTAAGGTTTAAACATCTTATTTACACTATTTTTTACCTTTAATTACTTTCTCTACTTTCTCTTTCTAAAGTTTATGTCAAATTATATTATATGATGTGGACATGAAATATTATATTTTATTTACAATCCGTTCTGAGTGAATTATTTTTAATATGAAGTATTTGCAAGATCAAGGACAAATTAGCTTGGGATTATTGATGTTTTATAATATTTTTAATTAGAAATAACTCAACATGCATATTCATTTTTCATTTTTTTTATTATACCAAATATTGCTTTTCTATTTAAAAAATTATTATTATTTTTTTTAATTTTGAGAAGGATGTGTCAACTCCATATTTAACATGGATAGAATCACCCATCTCCCTCTTATTGAGTTGTAAAATAAGACTCTAAGTGCTCCTTTAATATTTTATTTCTATATATATTCTCCTTTAACATTTTCTTTCTATGTATAGATATATATGAAATTTATATCTATTTAAATTAGTTAATACAGATCTTCAAATACATCTATTTAAATCTTGTATTAAAATATTTTTGGAATGCTATTTAAATTTTGTGTTAAATTTATTTTGAAATGTGTAAGGTTTAAACATCTTATTTACACTTTTTTTACCTTTAATTACTTTCTCTTTCTAAAGTTGATGTAAAATTATATTATATGATGTGGACATGAAATATTATATTTTATTTACAATCCATATTGAGTGAATTATTTGTAATATGAAGTATTTGTAAGATCAAGAACAAATCAGCTTGGGATTATTGATGTTTTATAATATTTTTAATTAAAAATAACTCAACATGCATATTCATTTTTCATTTTTGTTTTATATTATGCCAAATATTGCTCTTTTATTTAAAAATTTATTTTGTTTTTATTTTAAGAAGGATGTATCAACTCCATATTTACCATGGATAGAATCACACATCTCCCTCATATTCAGTTGTAAAATAAGACTCTAAGTTAAATTAATTATTTATTAATAATAAAAATAAAATTTAAATATAGTTAGCTTTTTTAATTTTATTTTTAGTTTTAAATTTGATAATAAATGTTTATTAACTTTTATCAACCCATATGTTAAACTATTCCAAATAAATAAACCTAAATAACTGAAATAGTCAAATGATAACGATAATGATCGCCAATATACAGACTAATTATGAAGTCAAGGGTTTAAAAAATTTGCATTCCTTGAAATAGATTTTGTGAAGTATGTCAAATGATAATGATCGCCAATATACAGACTAATTATGAAGTCTAGGGTTTAAAAAATTTGCATTCCTTGAAATAGATTTTGTGAAGTATACAGACTAATTATGAAGTTTAGGGTTTAAAAAATCCCCATTCCTTGAAATAGAATTTTGTGAAGTAAAAGGAACTGCTTGCACTTAGTTATTTCTGGATGACTTAAAAACAATACAATTGTTTGTTTAAATAATTAATCCTCATAGACTAATTAGGGTTTAAAAAATTCGCATTCTTTGAACTTGCACTTAATTATTTATTGATGACTTAAAAAAAATACAAATATTTATTTAAATAATTAATACTCATAATAGGGCCACTATATAACAGACTAATTATGAAGTTAGGGTTTAAAATATTTGCATTCCTTGAAATAGAATTAATTATGAAGTTAGGGTTTAAAATATTTGCATTCCTTGAAATATAATTTTGTGAAGTTCGTAAAATATTTGCATTCCTTGCAATAGAATTGTGTGAAGTAAAAGGAATTGCTTGTGCTTAGTTAATACAATTTTTTGTTTAAATAATTAATCCTCATAATAGGGTTACATGGAAAAAAACCATACTTACAAAGAATGACAAGGCTGCCAAATAATCTGCCAAAATGAGACTTCTTAAAAACTCTTTTTCAAGTAATTAAATATTGTCCAATGATCTAACTATTCCAAAAAATATTCTATTTCAGTTTATTATGATATACCCTATTGGTGAAGCCATTAAAAATACTTTTGCAATACCCTAAACTAAAATTCACCTTGCAAGGCCACACAAATATTTATAGAAAATATATACAAGTCGAATTTCAATTTTAGTTTCAATTTTAGTGTCACCTGGTCTAAATTTAGCCACACAAATTTATAGAAAATACTGTTTATATTAGTGATAAAATTACTTTTGCAATACCCTAAACTAAAATTGACCTTGCAAGGCCACACAAATATTTATAGAAAATATTGTTTATATTAGTGATAACATTATATTTTTATCGGATAAAACTGGTAAGAAAAATATATACAAGTCAAATTTCAATTTTAGTGTCACTTGGGCTAAATTTGGCCACACAAATATTTATAAAAAGTATTGTTTATATGAGTGATAAAATTATATTTTTATCAGATAAAACTAGTAAGAAAAATATATATTATATTTTTATCAGATAAAGTTGGTAAAAAAAATATAAAGTTGAATTTCAATTTTAGTGTCACCTGGGCTAAATCTGGCCACAAATATTTATAGAAAAAAATATACAAATATTTATAGAAAACACTGTTTATATTAGTAATAGAATTATTATATTTATCGGATAAAACTCGTAAGAAAAATATATACAAGTCGAATTTCAATTTTATTGTCACGCAACCCTACTAAGCGTAGGAACGCAACCCTACTAAGCGGTTCGACAGGAAAGAATAGCTCCACAGGAAAGAATAGCTCCACGGAATACCAAATATTGCTTTTCTATTATTGTTTTTCTTTAAGAAGGATGTGTCAACTTTATGTTTATCATGGATAGAATCACACACCTCCCTCATATTGAGTTGTAAAATAAGACTCTAAGTGCAATTAATTATTTTTTTATAATAAAAATAAAATTTAAATATTGTCCTTTAATGTTTTATTTCTATATATATTCTCCTTTAACATTTTCTTTCTATGTATAGATAAATATCAAGTTGATATCTAGTTAAATTAGTTAATATAGATCTTGAAATAAATCTATTTAAATCTTGTGTTACAATATTTTTAAACTGCTATTTAAATCTTTTGTTAAAAATATTTGTGAAATGTGTAAGATTTAAACATCTTAATTACACTTTTTTTACCTTTAATTACTCTCTACATTCTCGTTCTAAAGTTGATGTCAAAGTATATTATGCCATGTGCACATGAAATATTATATTTTATTTACAACCCATACTGAGTGAATTATTTGTAATAGCAAGAACAAATCTAATGATCATAATAAGCTTGGGATTATTGATGTTTTATAATATTATTAATTTAAAATAACTCAACACACATGGATGCGGGCGCTCTCGAGGCACATTCAAGGCAGGTTAACATTACGCGAGCAGCTGGCTTCGCACCTGGCGATATGGCACGGCTCACATTACCTTCCCGCGATTGAAATGAATGTTTTAAGGTACAGGCAGCTTGTTAAGCATTCGGCATTGAATGCGCTCCCTGTTCGAGATCTGGCGCAGGCTGTTTTAATCATGGCTCAGTTTCTGGTTTTGGCTATCGTTCTCATCTGGTCTCTCCATATCTGTCTGCCATGATTCCTGTATCCCTGTTTTGCTCTGGCAGCTTGGGGGCTTCTCCGGAGTCTGTTCTTTACCTGGTTCGCCCACCCTTGGCCCTATTCTGTCTGGTCTTGTTTAGTCCCTTTCTTAGGTCTCTCTGTCTTCCTGAAGATGGTGCGCCGCCGTGGTGTTTCTCGCTGTGGAGGCACCAGTGGTAATCGTGGTCGCTCTCAGCCTGCTCCCCAGAATATCATTCCGCTGGCTTTGGCTTCCCCATCCTCTGATCATGGCAGGCCCTTCCCGCATAACTCATTTCAAACCACCCATTTTAAATTTCACAGTCGGCTCAATAAACCAATTCTCTCAGCCAGCATTACAGTTATTTTGGCTGAGGAAGAAGATAAGCCCAACAGCTTAGTCCATACCTCATCGTCGTAGTCTCAGGACGACAGTGTGCTCCAGGGAGATGTGGTAGGAACTGTGTTTAATTGTGATGATTTGCAGGAAGCGGGGAATGTGCCTGAGGTCCCTCAGCCTCCAGTTGATACTGCTCCTCTAGGTGGCGGCGACATGGGAGATGGGGACAATGTCGTTGACATGTGGATGGGCTCTCCTTGCCTGGTGGAAAAGGATGCTCTGGACTCTCTGAAACATGCTTGAAATATACGGTACCGCGCCTATTGATGGCAGCTTCCCTTCTGGTCTTTATATCCTATTGCTATGCTTCTCTGGATTATGTCACTTATGTTTTGTATCAGGTCCTGGCTGGGTATAGCTATCAGCCATTATAGTCTAATGCTTTGTATCAGGTCCTAGCACAGAAAGCCCTTGTTTTTGTTAAGTTTTGTATATGGCTATCAGGGCAGCACAGATATTAGTAAAGCCATAGTCCTCAACTGTTCTGTAGTGCTGTTCACCACTTTGGTTCGCATTTTTGTTTGTAAGGGCTCTGGAAAACATGTTTTGAGTTTTCTCAATCCCGGGATTGGTGTGACAGGGTTATCTGTCTATCAAGGTATCTGGTCTTATGGCCCCTGGGTCGGCCTCCTCTGAGGTCTTAACCTCTCTGTAAATATTTTCTCTTTTTTAATAGATTTAGCCTTTACATAGAAAAAAAAAAAAACTCAACACGAATATTCATTTTTCATTTTTGTTTTATATTATACCAAATATTGCTTTTCTATTTAAAAAATTATTTTGCTTTTATATTAAGAAGGATTTGTCAGCTCCATATTTACCATGGATAGAATCACACATCTCCCTCATATCGAGTTGTAAAATAAGACTCTAAGTGAATTTTTTTTTTCTATGTAAAATTAATTCTATTAAGAAGAAGAGAAGGTATTTACAGGGTGACCGAAGTCAGTACATTGCTCTGAAGAGAGCCATCATTCCAAAAAAACCAACTTAAGCCTCCTTCCAGAGGCGAAGAAACACATGACCAAGTTCTAAAACCACCCATGGAGTCCCATACATCCCAAACAAAACCAGGAGATCCATTCGTCAGCAGCCGGAAGAGACCCAAAACCCAGATGACTAAGAAGCAGCCGAGGATAGCCAAAACTAGATCAAAAAGAAGGAGGATTACCTCCAGCAGAAGCATGCTACTCATCAGGCTGTTCCTCCACAATTCGGCACCAGCCGAATTCCTGTTCATCCTCAGAAGGAGCGTTGAACTGAGCAGAGGGACCGGGATCGGCAGGCTGCATCTCCGTGTCCTGAATACCTCTCCCTGGTTCCACTCGTGCAGGTTGTGGCATCATACCAATGCCAAGCTGGAACGCAGGGGGAGGACCATCAGCAGCTCCCGAACCTCCCGTATGACTATCAGTGCCTTCCAATTGCATGGTTTCGTAAAACACCACCGAGATGTGTGCAGTGACCCGTGGCCGATGAAGCAAACTGTTGAAAGTAAAAATGGCAGACCCAGTTGTCGAGGGTGGCCCTGGAGGCAGATTGGATGCGCGGCGCCTTCCTCGCCCACTACGGGTACTCGGATAACGCCCAGTGAACAGCTCGCTGGTGGCCAGCGAGTCCGAAGTGGAGTCATTGGGGGCACGCCTGGGTTGGCCTCGACGACAACCCATTCTCTGTCGAAGGCAGGCCATAATAGGAGGGGCCTCAGACGGATATTCACCAAACACCACACTGAAACCTTGAAAGCCCACAGAGGTGGGAGAGGACCGAACGAGACAAGATGGCTTGTTCTCCCCTGTCTTCCACCCACCCCTTTCCAGGACCACGCACAGAACAGGGCCAATGTACAGGAGGTTCAAGCTAAGGGAAGAAAAATACAGAGGCCTCCTTCCAGAGCTGGATAACATAACAGAAGGAATGCCGCCAACCTTGAAACTAAAAACCTCAGAGCCAACAGAGATGGAATAGGACCGAACGGGAGCGGAGAGGCAGTTTCCTACAATGTCCCCCCCCTCCTTTTCAAAATCTTTACGCGAAACAGGACCAATGCACCCGAGACCCGAAATCAGAGGCCACTTCCCAGAGCCCGAACTCCGGCCAGTGCCCCAGAGAGAATTAGCACAAACCAGACACAACAACTCTGCTTCAGGCTCAGAATTGACAGAGAGGACCCAGCTTAACACCTCACCTAGCTGCATCGCGCTAGCATTACCCTGCCCCTCCTTATAATTGTCTTCCCTTTCTCGATTAACCCACACCATAACTGCCTCATTGATGGAGGCCGCCATCGCTTGCAGGTCACAGCATGCGAGAGCCGAAGCAATAACAGCGGATCCTGTAGCACTTAACGGGAGAATGTAATGGCGTGCATGGGTGGGCAGGTGTTGAGCCGCCTCCCACCACCCTTGTCCCATCACGCTGATCGCCTCCCTATTCACCCTCATCCGGGGGAAATTAATTATTTTTAATAATAAAAATAAAATTTAAATATAGTTAGCTTTTTCTAATTTTATTTTTAATAATAAATGCTTATTATCTTTTATTAACCATATGTTAAACTATTCCAAAATAAAAAAAACCTAATTAACTGAAATACTACAAGAAATTAATTCAAATGATAATGATCACCAATATACATACTAATGATGAAGTTTACGGTTTAAAAAGTTTGCATTCTTTGAAATTGAATTCTGTGAAGTAAAATGACGTGCTTAGGCCTAGTTATTTCTTGATTACTTAAAAAAAATACTAGTGTTTGTTTAAATAGTAATAAGGCTATATGGCAATAAAAACCATACTTATAAAGAATGACAAGCATCAGCTGCCAAATAATCCGCCAAATAAGTCTTCCTAAAAACTCTTTCAAGTAAATATTATCAAGTGATGTAAAATAAATATCCAACAACAAATATATATTTTCTATAAGTAAAACAAAATACTCTAAAACAACCCTCACACAATAAAAAAAAATAAAGGAATTTATAAAGTATGCTGCTGGGTTGATGCCGAAAAATATTCCATTTCGGTTTATTATGAAATACCGGGTTGGCGAAACCATTAAAAATACTTTTGCAATACCTTAAACTAAAATTGACCCTGCAAGGCCACACAAATATTTATAGAAAATACTTTTTATATTAGTGATAAAATTATATTTTTATCTGATAAAACTGGTAAGTCGAATTTCAATTTTAATGAAACTGGTAAGTCGAATTTCAATTTTAATGTCACCCGCACTAAATTTGTGAGAACTTGTCGTGGAATTTGTAATAAAAAAGTTAGTGCAGCGAAATTAAAAGTTAAAAAAGCACAAAATTCTATTCATCCACAACTGCTTTTTCTTCCAACCAAATAACGCAACCCCACTAAGCGGTTCGACACGAAAGAATAGGGGTGCGGATTTGTCTACGTTCAAGTGGTTTCTCTTAAACTATCAAAACTTTCTCGACTTCATTCATGATTTCTTAAACTATCAAAACTTTCTCGACTTCTTTATTCATGGTTTCTTTGAGTGTTAAGAAATTTTTTAACATTACCATCGTATTAAGAATTAGCATTAGCATCATTAAACAAGAACTCTGAAATCTAGGGCCTGGGAGTCAATTCGTCAATTACTGAACCACAAAGATGGATCTCCTATCCGTCCTGCGTGACTACAGAATCAGAGGAGACCTGGAGAGCATCAGGATCGTGGGAGAGGTCATCCACTTTGGGAAAGATTATAAATTCCTCTCCAACATCCAGACAGCCTACAGATCCAAACAGGGTAGCCTCTACACTCTTGAATCCCTTGTTTTCTAAACATGGTGGTCTCTACACTTTTGAATGCCTTGTTTTCTTTCTGAAAAATTGCCCGTCTCAAGCACACTGACTACATGCAACAAGCCTGAGCAGTTCGACCAGCCAGAGTAACTATCCACAGGGGTTGCAACTGACACGCTTGACTCACCAGCCAGAGTAACTATCCAGAGCGGTTGCAACGGATTAGCTATCCACATCGAAACACGGGGAGAAATAAACACGTTTGACTCACCATCAAGCACACTGAGTACATGCAACAAGCCTGAGCGCATAAGTTCCACCAGCCAGGGTAACTATCCACAGCGGTTGCAACTGACACGCTTGACTCACCAGCCAGAGTAACTATCCAGTGCGGTTGCTGCGGATTAGCTATCCACAGCGAAACGCGGGGAGAAATAAACACGTTTGACTCACCAGCCACAATGGTTTGTACAATTGGGAAAGCTAGCCACCGTCATGCAAATCAAATCCATCATCCTAACTCAATCGTCTAACAAAATATCTAATGGCACAGAGTATGACACGAAAGCAGTTATGATAGTTGATTTAAGACGGAAAGCCTTACGGCTTAATTAGTGTCAATAACTTATACTAATTTTTTTTACAATAATATAATTTTTAAAAAGAATCTACTCCAAAACTAAAATAACATAAAATTGTAAATTCATTACATTAATAAAAACTACCAACTTCAGTTTATACTAATTGAATATCTTAATATGTAATCAACCAAAACTCATATACATATAATTAAGTTTGCCAAATTTATAATATTCTAAACCCTTTCGGAACATAGATTGGATTCTGCTTTCATTTTATGTTAAATTTCACAAATTACACAAAAAAATGCAGTACCTCTTATGAAATCCTCATATCCTCGTTAAATATGTCGAATAAAATGAAAATGAAAAAATACATCAGCCATATTATCAATGGCTTTTAACCAAATTGTTCAAGCCAATTTGGCCATCCACCGTCCATGATAAAAATTAGACATATAATCAAATATTTTGCAATATAGCATGGTAACTACCCGTTAATCACTCTAATCGTGATGTATCTCACAATATGAATAGGTCGCTCATGAGATGTATATATACATCAATTTAACGTTTTATATACAGTGTCAGAAGTATATGGACAGGAATCTAGCTAATGGTCTATGTACACAATCACACGCTCCGCAACTATCGAATAGTGTATGTACACCAGTCCATACCATTAATATGCTGTAGCAACACTGTGCTTATTGCCCACCATAAATAGCCATTAGTAACAATGCCATCTAAACTCTTGATGATGCAATGCCAGCTAACTCTTGATATGCAAGTCTCATGGCGAGGATATAGGTACTTTTAGGTAAAAGAATGAGTCGATAGCAGCTTGGAACGAGGAACCAACTTGCTAGGCTTAAGAGAGTTCCCTGTACAAACTTTGCCCACAAACCCTATCATGGTAAATTACAGGTGGCACGCTACACTGAGTTCTCTATATGAATCCGTAGAAATTCTCTGCAAAAACCAACGATAGGATTTTGCAGCAACTAAGTTTGACCATAGACGAACGAAGGGTCATTATTTGCCAGAAAACACACTGTAGGGACCAGAATCTATGTCAAAACAAATAACATTTGTATTAACAATGTTGACCGGTAAAATTCACTATTGTACTGGTCGGGATGAATATAGCATACCAGATGTAAATCAAACGGCAAGGTAAGCCCAGTTGATATGCACGAAGCTCTCCAAGGGGCCAATGCACGCAGATCAAACTCCGACCAACAGAATATCTGAAGCCGGCCGTTGTATTTCCTATGCGCTGGCTCTGGAGTTTTTTCTTGTCGAAAAAAAGGAAGGCAACGCTGAGACACAGACCACTGCAGGGGCCAGACAACCATTAGCACTTCCATTCAGCCTATTATCATCAGTTGTCCCAATCTTACGGAGCATATCAAATTACGACTGTTTAAAAATGACAAGACCGACAAAGTGCAACGCACAGAACCCCGAACTCGTCACTCGCGTGCCTTGCTTTTCCATATGATGAGTACAAACGAATCTGGTCGTTTCTATATATTTAATGTATATGCCTCTTGGCTTTCCGAGAATGTTCAGGCTTTCATCAAAGTTCGCATAGGGATCATACCCAAAGACCCTTTCAAAAGAGACTTTCAAAAGCCCAAAGACATTAATATATTTGGGAATCAGTCATTTTTTCATCTTTAAATAGATTCTCCAGACTTGCTGTATATTATGCACAACTAATTCGGAGTCGCTTTGGCGGTGCTTATGTTATGTATCATGATAAGTTTCTCCAAAGTTTAAAGTTTACATCAACTCAGCAGAGAATTAGGTTCCTTTGACATGAAGGTTTTGTATTCCATTTTTTTGAATGCAAAGTTTGTAAAAATAATAAGGTTTTATATTTTTTTTTTTTGCTATTTTCTCTCACGTTTAATGATAGGTAAATCTGAGTTTGTCCTAAGAATTATTTTAAAATTTATCAAATTGCTTGTATATAAAAATCAAGAATTTTAAACAAAATTTTATATTAAATATGAAGTTTTATTAAAAATAAGATAACAATTATTTTAAAATTGAGCAAAATGTTTCTATATGAAGAATAAGAGTTGCATTGGAAAGAGGAAAGTTCATAATAATAACTTAAAACTTTTAAAAGTAGATTACGAAAATTACTCACACGATAAGTTGTGAAGTTTATTTTCTTGAAAGGGCCGAGGGAAAAAAGTATATTTGAGAAAATTACTATAAATTTTTATTAGCACCTAAAAATTGATTTATATTTACCACATTACAAAGAAGATACATTAAGCTATCACTCATAAATAATTCAAATTAAGAGGTGTAACAATTTCATATTTATGTCAATAATAAGGTCATTTTGTAGAACAATAACCACACAAAGGTTTTCAAAATATGCTACCTTCACTTACTAAAAATTTGAGTAAAAGATATGTTTTGGAAAGTGTGGTAAAAATAAATATAGATAAATATTATTACTTTCCCAGATGGCAATGGATGCTCTAGAAATTACTATAACAATTAAACCTCTAGAGAGCTCAGTTATAACACATGGAGAAATTGGATATAGAGCCAACTACCCAAATTGGAGAAGTAGCGAGTTAAGTGATACTCAAATGAAAAATATTTTTTTGATAAATCTGCAAACATATATGAAACAAAATATGGTAATAAGAGAAAATGGAAAATATAGAGGAAAATCTAATTCAAAAGATGAAGAAATTACAAGGTTCCATGTTAACCATTCTCTCGCATACCCTAGATAAGAGGTTCCCTAAATGTGAGATTGGGATGCAAGGAAATATTGAAACTCATAATAATAAAATTTCTTAATGCCATTTAAATTTTAGAAATATTTTAACAAATGTGGATAAGGTGAGGATTGAGTCTCATAATCATTAATATTCATCACTCCAAGATCAACATCATTAAGGATTCACCTTATCACCAAGGAACTACTTAATTTCCAACATTGATATGAGGAAATTTGATAGTAAAGATCCTATATCAATACTCTACATAGAGAAATTCCTACGAAAGGAAACTTGTGTACGTGTCTATTTAGAAAATGATTTATTTCTTTAGTATTAATTGGTTTATGGAGGGAAAGATGACTCTAATACGATTTGGCCCATTTATACAGATGATGTGATAGCACATTATGTGGATATTAATGTAAATAAATTCTTTAGTCAATCATAGATCTTCCCTAAAGATATCCAATTACGATGCGTATTGAAAAATTCTGAAAACAAAATCTCAAGGTAAATGACATTCTATAGGATAAGATCTCTTTATGGAAACATTAAAAGAAAATATTCAATGTGAGCTGCATATCCTCATATGTATATCCCTAGAGCACTTTTTTAGTGTAGCTATTAAATTGAAACTAAAAATATGGTTGTTAGAAGACTGAATACTAACATGTATAGAGTGCACCACAATGTTTCTCCTAACCTCACTCAAACTATAATGTTGAGACATTATCAAATAGATGAAAGAAAAAGAAAATAATTACTTTTCAATTATGACAAGTACAATATGGGTTATAAATGTTCTGAGAATAAAATATTCTACATAGACTATGATTAAGAATGATATTAAGAATTGGAATCATCACTAGAACTAGAACTAGGAGAAACTACTCCAAAAGTATCATATTTTTCATTAGCTAGTATTAGTACTCTACATACCATGAAGGATATAGCAAAAATAAAAAGGTGACGTTGTTGATTGATTCATATGGTTTCCATAACTTCATTAATTTCAAATTACCAGAACATATCAATTGATTTGTATTTCCATCATCAAAGTGTCAAATAGGGATTGTAGATGGAGGTAACGTAAATTCTTTATGAAAGTTCCGTAATATTAAGTTCACTATGGGCGACCATTTATTGTATACTCTAATCATTGTGATATAAATGGGCAATGTTGATGGTATATATGGGTTCCAAATGTGACAACCAATAGTAACACTCACTCTTAATTTACATAACTTTTAATTAGATTTTCCTTACAAGGAAAGGCAATTTAAGTCATAGGTATCTGAAGGAAACTGCGTAATGTGATATGCTCTAGAAATATGACAAAGTTACTCAAGAAGAGACACCATTATTTGAGAAAATATGGTATTTTATACAAGATTAACCACTTTCACAGTAGTATTTTCATATTTCTTAAACCCTCTATGAAAGAAAATACTCCATGACCCTAGCCAATGTGACCAATTTGGTAAATTTTATTAAGGAAGACAATTCTTTTTTTTTTTTAATATAAGATGGTTTGTCATAATTGATCATCGGAAATGACTCTCGATGCTATTTAAATAGAGATAATGGATCAAATACATGTTAAACCATGGATCCATAGTCATTAGTGACAAGGATAACATGGGTCATATCATCACTCTATGCTTAGAACATATTGTGACTGTTAGATTACAATGAAACTATGGATAGTAAGGAAACACACTTGTACCTAAAAAATACATTGGACCATGTCAATGAAGGTGAAGTAAATCCCAAAATATTAAATTAATTTTCCATTAAGAAAGCATACATATATACAAGATGTCATGACCTTTGCTTTCAAATTCAAAGTTCTTGTGTCTCTTACTATTTTAATGGTTATTATTTCTCATATTTAAATATTTACATTATAACCAAATCCATAATAATTAGGTTCCTAACATTCCATTATTAATCCAAACAAGTGCTAGTGCACTTAAGCATGATTGAGAATTTCTCAATATTTTCTTTTCTAAGTGATTTTCTAAAGATGGCTACAATGTGCTCATTTGTGGAACAATATATTAGATGAATGATATTTTCCTCCACATGATATCAAATTAAATGAAACATTGTTTTTATATGTTTGGTTTGATCATGCAATTTTTGATTTATAGTATGCTCGATCATAAAATTATTATCAATCACAAGAGGAGTAACATTCACTTGTTTATCTTGCAACTATTCAAGAAATTTCTTGAGAAACACAATCTCATTTATTTCTTATACAACTACCAGATATTCTACCTTTTTTGTGGAATATGTTAGAACTAACTATATGTATGATCTCCAAGAAATAAATCCTAATCCAAGACTCATAGCATAACCTAATGTACATACTCCATTTTATTTTTCTCAATCAATTTATTAATTAGAATATCCAATCAAGTTGAAGTCATTCACCTGTAAGTATGTCATTCCAACTCTTGAGTTCCATTCAAGTACTCTAGAACTCATTTTGCAATAGACCAATGTCCTTGATAGGGATTTTGCACAAATATGGAATAATTCTAATAGATGAGGAAATATTTGGTCTCGTAGTGGTGTGGTAGATAATATTTCCAATAAAATATATGTACTTGGTTGCATCCTTAAATTTGCTCCCTTATTTCATTTGAGCTTTAGATTTTGTTCCATTGTGGTAGACAAGGATTACATTCATCCCTATGGAACCTATTCAACGATTCTCCAATGCAATTCATTTTAGCGAGTAATATATACTTTAGATGATGGGTCAATTTAATGCCCAAGTAATAGTGAAGGTGGCCCATATATGTCATGTCAAGTACCTTATTCAATTACTTATTTATCAATTCAATGTAGTTTTTATTGTACCCTTTCATTAATAGATCATCTAAATAAACCACAACATATAAAATAAATTTTCTAGCTTTCTTAATAAGTGGAATTGCATAATCTAAATTAAAGTGTTTGCAATTCAATTTTAAAATATGCTTAATTAACATTTTGTATTACGTTTGTAGTGTTTTTTTTAGGCTATATACGAATTTGATTTTTTTGTAAGTTCGATATTGATGAGGCTACATCATGGTCATGTCTAAGAATAACACTCGAATAGGGTGGGGAATTGAACCGATGACTTAACATCTAGGAGTTCCTTATATCCAATACCCAACGGATGCCATATATGAATATGTTAATTTACAACGTGGGCACAAAAAGATAGTCATAATCAAAACATTCCTTTTGTGCACATCCTTTTTTCCTAGCATCCTTCATTTGTGCTTGTGAAGAGAGCCATGTAATTTGTACTTGTTCTTGTATACACACTTGTGGCTAATTGGTTTTATTATGAATGGAGAGTTCACCAACCTCCATGTTCCATTTGTTGTGAGAGAATCATACTCTCTTTTCATTGTTTCTTACTATTCATCATGAGAAGCAACTTATTTAAAGGAATTTAGTTCAAATTTAGTAGATAAATTCATTTCAAAATCATATAAAACATCCGTATCATCTACATGAATTGAATAATGATTATTCACAGCACCTCCATATGGTTTGGTGGAACCTCTAGTTCATGTTTTTCCAACCTCACTAAGATAAAAAAAATTCAAGTGTTTTAGTGAGCCATTTTTGGGACCTTTTTGAGATGGTCAAAGTTGATGCATTGATTAAAATGTGGTTGCATCAATATTTAGCCTTCTGGTCCTCTTAATCACATAAGTCAAAAGGTGTCCTTCATCTAAAGAATTGGGTCTAAAATTATTAGGGGGAGATAATTCTTTAGAAGGATATTTCATAGATTGGTACAAGATAATTACACCCCATTCAAGATGTGGAATTTCATTATCAAATCAATGATATTTAATTGCATGGTAGAATCTATCTGAAAGATCAAGCTACATCTAAAACATCCTGTAAGTATTGGAAGGTTCAAGAAGAATGACATCTATAGAAATAATAAACCTATTTTTTACCTTCTCATAAAGATTATAAGCCTTGGTGGTATTTTAACACCCCAAGAAGATTAATTTCCGACTCCTTGCATTAACCTTTCTTCCTTTTTCCTTGGGAATCAAGGCATAATAGGTGGAACCAAAGACCCTAAAACGCCTTACAAAAGAAATGTGCCCACAACACATTTCATGAGTATTATTTCTAATATCATGAGATGGGAACCCATTTTTTTGCATATACTACACATAAAACCAAATCAACCCAAAACATCAACTTTTAATTTTTAAAACACAACATTGGGCTAACCATATTCATGATAGTCATATTCATACTTTTAGCTACACCATTATGTTGAAGATTATATGGAACAATGGTTTGATGTTGAATCCATTCTTAGTGAAAATATTTTTCAAATTCATTAGAAGTATATTATTTTCCATTATGATTACAATGATCTAATATGTGATCATGCATCATTTTAATTCCATACATGAAATTTTCTGAAAGCTTCAAAAACTTATGATTTGATTTTTAGCAAGTAAACACATCTTGGTGTAATCATCAATAAATGTCATCATCCATTTATTTCTATTTTTAGAAAGGAATAAGAATAGTTCCAGAAAATTTAGAATTAATCAATGCAATTTTTCTACATGCTTAGAGGTAGTCAACATAGGGTTGTTTGCTATCCTTTCCAAGAATATAATCATCACATTTCTTTAGTTTGCTAGGAATAGTACGAAAACTACAAAAAACCATTATTGTTTAGTAAATAAGCACTTCCATAATTAAGATGTGAAAATATCGCATGAGAGGTACAAGTATGCAAAGTTATATTCATAAGCATATTTTCATTATAGCTTCAACAACCTTTCCTCTTATGCTCCATTGATGGAAACTATGTTTTCAAATGTCCACCTTATCTTTGCCTTTACATCAAACACATGTATAGAGTCATCTTTCTGAAAACAATAATCAAGGGATAATGGATTTATTTACACTCTCTAAGGTAGTTTAATTTATGAGGAATAAAATTACTATGTTGAGGTAGTTTAAGCCTAATGGTGCCAAGTCATAAGGGCTTAAGAGTTGATTTATCTACAAATACATTGTTTCACTACATTGTCACTGAAATATGCAAAAAGATAATTTGAAAATCTAATATGGTGGTTTTCACCATTATAAAAATGCCATGAATCTCTCCAAGAAGCAAATGAGGTGTGAAATAGATCTTTAGTTACTCTAATATTGCAAAGGGAAATAATATAATGAGAAAATTCAGGTGGTTTACCTTTAGGTCGATATAATCCTTTACCTCTGTGTTCTCGTTTCGACTATATTTTATTCTCTCCCAAGGAATCCTATGTGTTCATGCATCATGTCTATCTTTGTTGAATTAAATTTAGGGAAGCTTAGGTCTTTCTCCCTAATGTTGTTTACACCTCCTACCTTTGAAGTTATTTCTTCCACATCCTCTTTTGATTCCATTTCTTTTAGGAGAGTCGTGTGAATAATTCTTGTTTTTATAATCAAGGAACACTACTTCTTTAGGGGACTTAGTATCTATCTTTATGTTCCTATAATATTTCTCTAATTCTGCAAACTTCTCCTCTTTGGTGTCTAAGGTAGTGTACATGAGTTATGCACTTTCTTACAGGGATTCCAGAAAATGAGAAATGGCCTTGGAAAAGGATATGTGAAGTATGTCCCTTTTAACTATTGTGGAATATGCATCATGCATAATGGATCTAATTTCAAATGCTAGGCTGAAGGGGTCATTCTCTTTCAATTCCATATTGAAGATATTAACCACCAACTAAATGACCTCTAATTATGAGAGTGAGTCATATATCATTCAATTTCCTCAATGCACCATAATAATTTGTAATTGAAACTTTATGATGATTCACATATTTAATTATAGAAGAAGTAATGAAGGAGTAGGATTTGTTTTATTTTTTCTTCCAAATGTCTAGCTCTTTGTTTGATGTGGGCTTGGTAGGTGTGTATACTTCTCTCCCTCGCAGCTGACTTTCCATAACTGATTTAAAAGGAGCTTGTGGATGACATTTATTGAACACTCTTAATAGTTTCTATTTATAGTTAGCACTAATAGAGGAGAGGAAATCCATCTTCAAAAAAGCTAAATATTTTCTAGCCTAACATTACCAACCTTCCACAAACTATAGGAGATGAAGTGAACAACAACACCAAGTTTCAGAAAGATGAAATATAAGTAACGAAAAATGACATGGATGGAATGGTATGTAATTTTTTTAAAAATAAATTCCATACCATTCTTAGAAATATATTGGACCTAAACATAGATTCATCAGAAAATTTGACTTGAAATCAATATTCTTGAAAGTTAATGACATAGGAAGGAAGGCTGGACCAATCAAGAAACTGGATGGTCTAAACTTAAACAAAAAGACAAAAAATTACAGATATAATCATAAATAAAAAGATGTAGCAAAAAAATACTTCATTTCAATAATAGAAAAAATACTGAACTATGCATTGCTCGAGCGATGGTAGCTTATCTCTGAGAAGAGATGTGGCGGCTACATGCCAACTGAACTGTGCTACAATGAGTCTCAAGCAACTATTTATTATTGAAAAATATGATAAAACCGTAAAAAACCAAAATCCTAACCCGGGAGATGTAACGCCAAGATTTTGTGGGCCTCGCTGGGGTTAGTTTTGCAACCAACTTCTCGGGTTCGTAACTTGGTCATATTATCTCCATTTGGTGCATATGATACCTTGTTGGAAAGCTCTATCTAATTACTATATGTTTAGATGCAACCTCATAGCCATAGGGTATGGACCTCCAACAGACCTCAAAAAAATGTCATTTAGGGGGTCAAAACTACTCTGGAAGTTCAGGACCCAAAAACTGCTAAAAATAGTAAATGTTGAAATAATCAAGGAAACATATGAAATTGACTAGAGGCTCTGCATGGAATAGGTGGGTGGCCACCAATATCAAACTGGATCATTCCTGCCCCCTTAGCAAGAAATAGTCCCGATTGTGTGTAAAGCCTCCATGAGGTGAGGAAATTTCTATTGAACCTGGTCCTGGTGAACCACTTGCCCTCATGAAGGAGTTCGCCTACATTGACAACTTGATATAGTTGTATCCTTAATTGTCGAGTGTTCTTGATATTTGTGTTCATGATATGATTAGTTGTGGCCTGTTCCATGCAGTTCAAGTTGAGCTCTGTTGTTGTGAGTTGCTCTGCAATTTCGGATGTGTCTAACAATGGTGGAAAGTATGGCCGAAGGCTGTTTACATTGAACATTGGGTGAAGACCAAGGAACACTAGGATGGTGAGATCGAAGGCACTGTCACTGATAACCTTGGTGATGGTGTATGGTCCATATTGGAGAGGGAAAAGCTTATGGTGGGGTCCAGGGAGGCTCTCCTTCTACAAATGTAGCCAAATTTGTCGCCCACCTAGAATTTGTGCGACATTCGATGCTAATCATGGCACTACTTGTACTTAGAATTAGCTTTGTCCAATATATCATGGAGCTACTGGTGGATGTGCTGAATGCACTCAATGAAGTTGTTAAGATTTTGGCTTGTAATTGGATGTAAGTTGAATCTGTCTAAGTGGCTACAAATGGTATGGCCAAATCAATGGGACATAATGGCTGAAATCCGAGTGCTACCTGAAAGGGGTTGTGGCCTGTTTAATTATAGAGAGCTTTGTTATAGATGTGTTGGACACAAGGGAGACTTTCATCCCATGTGCATGGGTGATTCAAGTTGTAGATGAGCAAAATGTGTATGATCATCACGTTGAGAACCTTTGTTTGGACATCAGTTTGCGGATGGAAATTCATGGACTTTGTATGTTTTGCGTCCAACATTGACGAGAGACTGGACCAAAATGCACTCAGGAATCTACTGTCTTGATCTAAGACAATGGACTATGAGATCCCAAAGTGTATCCAAACTCTCTCAAAGAAGATATTAGTAGTGGCCTTTGCTGTGATACTCTTCTTGTAGACAACCATGATGGCCATCTTGGAGAATCTGTCGTCGACCAGGAAAACACAATATTTGTCATCCTTAGTAGAAGGAAGGCCCGACATGTAATCGATGGAGACAGATTCCCAAGGCCGACAAGGAGTAAGAAGAGGAGTATAGAAGCCTTGTTTCTTGATGGTTGGTTTGGCAATGGTGCAGTCAGTGTAGGATCTAATGTAATTCCCAACATCTTGATGAAGTTTCGACCAATAAAAATACTTATGCAATGCTTCCACTATTTTCTCCACTTCGAAATGTCTAGCCACCCAACTGTAGTGCGCCTCCAAAATCATCTTGTCATTCTCTCTTGAAGGTGAAATTGTGCATAACTGTGCATCCTGAAGGTCAAAATTTGGAACTTTCTTCCCTTTTAGGAGTTTCTGGTATGTGCTGCTGAATTCTGGACCACTCTTGTAAAGATGCGGCAACCCCAAGTCTTGTGCCCACAGGAGTCAAGCACAGTGATCAACACCATGACCAGTGATCAGATGAGGAAATCAAAAAAATAGTTGGTGCTTCCCTTCTTATACTTAATTTTCAAATGGAATTGTTGCAGGGAGGTGGAAATTTCTGATGGTGTTTCTTCTGCAACTTCCCATGTGTTTGTATGAACTGCAAGGGTCGTTCATCTGTGTGGATGACCGTTTCCTTCCCTAGAATGTAATACTTCCATTGAGGGCAGGCCTCCACAATGGAAAACATTCCTTTGTCATAGGTGCGATATTTTTGGACTATGTCTAAAAGTTTCTCACTATGGTAAGCCATTGGATGCCCATGCTGAGTAAGAACTAGACAAAGAGCATAGTCAGAGGTGTCTGTCTCAATCTCAAATGGTTGTTGCAGGTTTGGTAATGTAAGCACTTGTGCAGAGCAGAGGCGATGCTTCAACTCAGAAAATGACTGTTGTTCGGTTTCAGACAATTTTTTTTTTCTTTTGCTCTGCCCTTGGTGACTTGACTTAAATTCCAAATGATATGAGAGAACTCCAACATGAACCTATGATAGAAATTGGAAAGACTCAAAAAATTGTAGAGCTCTCTTTCAGTGGCTGGGGCTAACCAATCCCAAATGACTTGTATATTGGCTAGGTCCACATGTACACACTTCTCATCAATGATGTACCCCATATATTGAACCTGGGTTAGGCAAAAAGTGCATTTCTCCAAGTTATCACACATCTTGTGTTGTAGCACGGTTTGAAGGACATGTCAAATATGGTGGAGGTGCTCTTCCCAACTCTGGCTAAAGATCAAGATGCCATATAAATACAACACCACAAATGCATTGGTGAAGGGTCACCAGATGTCATCCATCTGTCTCATGAAAGTTACAGGGGCATTCATCAATCCGAACGGCATGACCAACCATTTGAAAAGGCCCTCCTTCAATTTGAAGGTAGTCTTCCTCACATCAGAAGGTTTGATAGGCACCTGGTGATAACCCGACTTCAAGTCAATCGTGCTGAAATATTTGGCCTGCTTGAGCATGTCCACAAGGACATCAACCCATGGGATTGGGTACCTATTCCAGATAGTGATCGTGTTTAGTGACCTATAGTCAATATAGAGTTACAAATCCCATCCTTCTCTTGTACCAATACAATCAGGCTCCCATAAGGTGATTAACTTGCCCTAGTCTGGCCTTTCTACAATAGTTCCTGAATCTGTCTCTTGATCTCATCATTCTCGAGAAAGAAACAACGATATATCAGTCCATTGGGAGGCGGCACAACTAGGATCAGATTGATGGAGTGCTTGACCTAATAGTACAGATGTACCCCTATAGGTGAGGCGAAAATATCCCCGTACTCCTCCACGACCTTATCCATCTGTTGCTGTTGTGCAGAGGAGCCCTACCTAGAAGTTGTGGCCACAACCTTTTTCTTTTCCCGAGGGTGGATCACATAGAAAACAAATTTCTTGGTGTGTTAAATGACCTTATTGCATTGCTTTGTAGTGATCAAAGAGATGGCAGTAGGCGAAGGTACCTTTGATATCCTGTACAACTTATTGGCCAAAGTAATAATCACAAAGTGAGGTCTAGACTCATATGCAGCATGTTGCTTGCAGAAGTATGGTTGTCCAAACAATACATCACAAAATTCAAGAGGAGAAACATCACACAATACCTCATCCATGAAGGTCTTCATGCTATAGGGAAGGCGACACTACTGGCTGATGCAGAGATCTCATCCTTAGTGAAGCCACCCAATGGTGTATGACTATGGATGTGTTGTAGTATTTAGGACCAGTTTCTTCATGACATCTACTGAAATGAGGCTCTTTTTACTCCTAATGTCAACAATGAACTACAAAAAATAACCCTTCACCCACACCAGTGAGTGGAAGAGGCATTCCATCTTCTCTAGATCTTCAGGATCAATATTCTGGATCTTGGTGGTGGCCACAATGGAACTAGGCTCCGCATCAATGATCCCCTTCCAATTATCATTCCCCTTATTGGTTTCTGATTGAGAGTCAGAACATGTGTCTGATTCAGAGACCTTCAACTCATCCATCAGTGACTTCTTGGTCAAACGTTGACTTGTGTTGTGAGTGGAGCTCTTATGGAAATCACAACATCTTCTTGTGTCCTTCTTTGTCTTCGTGGTATTTTTCTTTGCTTGTGGCTTTAGTGGGTTGTCCTGGGTAGCCCACCTTGGCTCTGTCCTTTGATCTGTGGGTTGGGGGCTCCTTTTCATTGCTTTAGATTCATAGATCCAAATTCTTACTTCTTCTATTTAAACTTCTACTCAATCTTGATAGTGTATTGGTACGCCTTTCGAACTAAGGAAATTTCCAGAAACTCCATCTTGTCTTGGATGTACTTGTGTACACATCCATGGTACTTGAGTACCAAATTCTGCTTAGTATCCTTTATACAAAGCTTCATGCGAAGGGTATGGAAAATATTTGTGAACTCGGACACATCTTGGTCCCTTCCCTTCTGTGGCGTGGTCCACTTTATGTATTTATTTTCATAACTTCAGATTGGGTAATATTGTCCCTTGATGACGTCTCAAGAAGAATCCTAAGTGGGTGTGAGTGAAAATAACAAGGGTTCACTCTCATCCTTTTGTTCACAATAGGTTTCCCATGAGTCCTTGACATGTGGGGCTACTTTGAGAAGTGGAAAAGAAATATTTTCCCTTTTGGAAAAGTAATGAAATGAAAAATATCCTTCCCATATATTTAACCATTTATCTATGATGTTTGCATCTGTCATGCCTTCAAATATGGGAATATCGAAGTTAACTTGTACCTTAAAAGGAGTGGCACTTCTAGAGTGGCTGCTCAATGAAGATGCATCACTTGTGGGTAGTTGTCAAAGGATTTGGGAAAAGCTATCCATCATCACGTTCATCTTTCACTCAAGGGATTCCTCAAGAAACATTTGGAAGGATATATTGCACCCTCGTCTTTCTTTTCTTCTACTATGGGAGGTCATCAAGTTTTGCGAGGGTGATCTTGCAATGATTCAATCAGATCAAGCCCTAACTCCTTATACCTTGACCTTGTTGGGGAAATGCAAATAAAGAAAGAGAAAGACCAGATTAATCTGATACCACTGACATGAACTTAAACAGGAACATAAATAATTATAGATATAATAAAAAATACAAAAATGCAATAGAAAAATACTTCATTTCATTAATTGAAAAATACTTAACTATGCTTACAAACATAACAAAAATAAGATAGCTTGGGTGATTATAGCTTATCTTTGAGAAGAGATGTAGTAGCTAAATGTGAATTGAACTTTTTTACCACGAGGCTAAGGGCCTATTTATTATTGAAAAACACGAGAAAACCATAAACAACCAAAACCCTAACCCCAAGAGATGTAACACCAATATTTTGTGGGCCTCGTTGGGATTAGTTCAGTAGCCAACTTCCTAGGGTTGTAACTTGGTCATATTATCTCCATTTGGTGCGTACGATACCTTGTTGGAAAGGTATCTCAGATTACTACACGTTTTTTCATAGGCTCATTCCTATGGCTAAGGGCCTACAACGGACCTCAAATTTAGAGGGTCAAAACTACTCTTGAAGTTAAGGACTTGAAAAACTGCTAAAAATAGTAAATATTGAAATAAACAAGGAAATAGATTAAACTGACTGGAGGGTATAGGTGGAATAGGTGGGTAGTCACTGATATCCACCTAGATCATTCATTCCCCCTTAGGAAGCAATATTCCCCATTGCATGCAGAGACTCCATGAGGTCAAGAAATTTCTATTGAACCCAGTCCCTGGTGAACCACTTGCCCTAGTGAAGGAGTTGGCCTACTTTGACAAGTTGATATAGTTGTATCCTCTGTTGGCAAGTGTTATTGATCTGCGTGTCCATGATATGGTCATTGTCTCCTGTTCCATGCAGTTTGGGTTGAGCTTTGTTGGTGTGAGAAGTTCTGCAATGTCGGATGTGTCCAACAATGGTGGAAAGTATTGTCGGAGGTGGTGTAAATTGAACAATGGGTGTAGACAAAGGAATGGTGGGATGTTGATCTCAGAGGAATTATCACTGATAGCCTTGGTTATGGTGTATGGTCCATATCAGAGTGGTTGAAGCTTGTGGTGGGGTCATGTGAGGCACTCCTTCTATAAATGTAGCCAAACTTTGTCGCCCACCTGGAACTTGTGCGACACTAGATGGTGATCATGGCACTACTTGTACTTAGAATTGGCTTTTTCCAATATATCATGGACCTTCTGGAAAATGTGTTAAATGACTCAATGAAGATGTTAGCCCTTTCGGCTTTAGACTGGACGTGAGTCGAATCTACCTAAGGGCTGCATATGACCACATCAATGGGACATAATGGCTAAAATCCTAGCCGTACCTTAGAGGGGTTGTGGAATGTTGAGTTGTGGAGAGATCTCTTGTAGCTGTGTTCGAAATAAGGGAGACTTTCATCCCACATGCGTAGATGCTTCTAGTTTTATGTGCAAAGAATGTGTATGATCATCCTATTGACAACCTCTATTTGCCCATCACTTTGGGGATAGAAAGAAGTGGACTTAGTAAGTTTTGTATCCAGCAGTGACCAAAGAATAGACCAAAATTCACTTAGGAATATTCTGTACTAATATGAGACAATGGACTGTGGGATCCCAAAGTGTACCCACACTCACCCGAGGAAGAGCTTAGCAATGGAATCTACCGTGAGACTCTTCTTGCAGGCTGTCATGATGGCCATCTTGGAGAATTTGTTGATGACCACGAAAATGAAATTGTTTCCATTCTTACTAGAAGGAAGGCCCGGCATGTAATCCATGGAGATAGATTCCCAAGGTCAAATAAGAGTAGGAAGAGGAGTATACATGTCTTACTTCTTGATGGTTGGTTTGGCAATGACATAGGTGGTGCAGTATCTAATGTACTTCCCAACATTGTAACAAAGCTTTGGCCAATAAAAATACTTCTTCAATAATGCTAGTATTTTCTCCATTCCGAAATTTCAAGTGCCCTGACTTTAGTGTCCCTCTGAAATCATCTTGGCACACTTGCTTAAAGGAACATAGATGTGTCCAAGGTGGCCTAAGAGTGCATCCTGAAGGTGAAAATTTGGAACTTTCTTTCCTTCTAGATGTGTCTAGTATGTGCTGACAAATTCTAGGTCACTCTTGTAAATATGTGGCCACCCTGAAGTCTAGTTCCCACAGGAGTCGAGCACAGTGATCAGAGCCATGACTGGTGATCAGCTGAGGCAATCAATAACATTATTGGTGTTTCGATTCTTATACTTAATGTTCAAATGAAACTGTTATAGGTAGGTGAACCATTTCTGATGGTGATTGTTCTACAACGTCCCCTGTGTTTGTATGAACTCTAGGGGCTAGTCGTCTGTGAGGATGACTATTTCGTTCCCCATAATGTAATGCTTCCATTGACGACAAGCCTAAACAATTGAATACATTTCTTTTTCGTAAATGGGATACTTTCGGATTGTGTTTGAAATTTTTCCACTATGGTAATCGAATGGATGCCCATGCTGAGCAAGAACCCCACCAATGGCATAGTCAAAGGTGTCTGTCTTAATCTCAAATGGTTGTTGTAGGTCTGGTAATGTTAAAGTTGGTGCAGAGCAGAGGCGATGCTTCAAATCAAGAAATTCCTGCTGTTGGGTTTCATACGAAAACAAATTTCCTTTCGCTCCACCCTTGGCGACTTGACATAAAAGCCAAGTGATATGGGAGAATCCCAACAGGAGCCTATGGTATAAATTGGCAAGACCCAAAGGGATGTAGAGTTCTATTAGAGTGGTTAGGGATAACCAATACCAAATGAATTTTATCTTGGTCAGGTCCACATGTACACACTTCTCATCAATGATGTAGCCTAAATATTGAACTTGGGTTAGGCCAAAAGTGCATTTCTCCAAGTTAGAACACAACTTGTGTTGTCACAAGGTTTGAAGGGCCTGTCAAAAAGGGTGGAGGTACTCTTCCCCACTCTAGGTGAAGATCAATATATCATATGAATGCACCACCATCAATGCATTGGCAAAGGGTCGCAATATGTCATATATTACTATCACGAAGGTTGCAGGGGCATTCATGAATCCAAACGGCATGACGAATCATTTGAAAAGGCCCTCCTTGGATTTGAAGGTAGTATTCCACACATCAAAGGGCTTGATAGGCACCTGGTATTAACCTGATTTAAGGTCAATCTTGCTGAAGTATTTTCCCCCCTTGAGATTGTCTAGAAGGTCATCAATCCATGGGATTGGGTACCTATTCTGGATAGTGATATTGTTTAGCGCTTCATAGTCAATACAGAGTCTCCAGGTCCCATCCTTCTTCTGTACCAATACAATCGGGCTCCCACAGGGTGATGAACATGGCTTGGTGTGCCCATTATGTAGTAGTTCCTAAATCTACCTCTTGATCTCATTGTTCTCCAAAATAGAGTGTCAATAAATTGCTCCAATGGGTAATGGCGCACCCGGGGTCATAGCAATGGAGTGCTTGATGTGAAAACGTAGAGTTGCCCCTATAGGTGAGCCGAAAATATCCCTGTACTCCTCCACGAGCTTATCTATATATTGTTTATATGTGAAGGGACCCTACCTAAAAGTCGTGGCCACAAACTTCTTGTTGTCCCGAGGGTGAATCATAAGGAAAACAAACTTACCGGTCTGGGAAATGATCTTACTATATTGCTTTGCAGTGATCAAAGAGAGGGTGGTAGGTGGGGCTACCTCTAGTATCGTGTACAAATTATTGGCCAAAGTAATAATCACAAAGCGAGTTATAGACTCGTATACAACATGTCTCTTTCACAAGTATGGATGTCCTAACAATACATTAAAAACTTCAAGAGGAGCAACATCACATAATACCTCATGCATGAAGGGTTTGATTCTGTAGGGAACATGACACTGTTGGCTAAAGTGGAGATCTCATCCTTGGTGAAGCCACCTGATGGTGTACAACTATGGATGTGTTGTAGTATTTAGGCCCAACCACTTCATGACTTATACTGAGATGAGGTTCTTTTGTCTCCCACTATTGACAATGAACTGCAGCGGAGAACCCTTCACCCACAAATGTGAGTGGAAGAGGCATTTCCCCTCCTCTGGATCTTCATGCTCAATCTTCTAGATCTTGGTGGTGGACATGGTGGCACTAGGCTCTGCATCAATGATCTACTTCCTTTGTCACTCCCCTTATCATGTTCTCATTCAAAGTCAGAAGATGAGGCCTTAAGCTCGGGCACCAGTGGCTGCCTGTCCTGACACTCACTTGTGTTGTGAGTGGAGCTCTTATGGAACTCACACCTTTTTTTCGTGTCCTTATTTGTCTTCATGGTGTTGTGCTTTAGTTGTGGCTTTGGTGGGTTTTTGTGGGTAGTCCCTCCTTGTCTCTGTCATTTTCTCTATGGTTTGTGGTTTCCCTTTCCTTGCTTTGGATTCACATATCAAAGTCTCGCTTCTTCTATTTAAACTTATGGTGAATCTTGATAGCCTATTGGTATGCTGTGCTGAGCGAGGAAATGTCTAGAAACTCCATCTCGTCCTAAATGTACTTGTGTAGATAGCCATGGTACTTGAGTACCAAGTGCCACTCAGTATACTTGAAACCCAACTTCGTGCGAAGGGTATGTAAAATATTTGTGAACTCTGGCACATCTTGGTCCCTTCCCTACCATAGTGTTGTCCAATTTATGTATTTATCTTCATAGCTCCTGACAGGGTAATATGGTCACTTAGTGGCATCTCAGAAAGAATCACAAGAGGATGTAGCTGAAAATAATCAAGGTTCACTCTCGTCCTTTTGTTCACAATAGGTGTCCCACCAATCCTTGACATGTGGGGTGGCTTTAAGAAGTGCATAAGTAGTATTTTTCCGACTGGAAATGTCACGAACTGAAAAATATATTTCCAATAGATTTAACCATTTATCTATGGTGTCCACATCTATCAGGCCCTCAAATATTTGAATATTGAATTTGACTTGTACCTTAAAAGGAGTGGCACTTCCAGAGTGGCTGCTGGATGAAGATTTGTCTCTTGTGGGTAATCGTTGAAGGATCTTGGAAATTTATCCATCATCATGTTCCTCTATCACTCGAGGGATTCCTTGAGCAACATTTTAAAAGGATCTCCTATCCCATCATCTTTGTTTTCTTCTGCTATTGGAGGTCATTGGGGTTTGTGAGGTTGATCTTGAAATGGTTCAACCAGTTCGAGCCGTAACTCCTTATACCCTGACCTCATTGGGGACATGTAAAGAAAAATAGATAAATAATAGACTGCTCTGATACCACTGATCCTAACGTAAACAGGAACACAAAAAATTACAGATATACTCATAAATACAAAGATGCAGTAGAAAACCACTTCATTTCATTAATAGAAAAATATTGAACTATGCTTACAAACAGAATGGAAATAAGATAGCTCAAGCGATGGTAGCTTATCTCTGAGAAGAGATGTGGTGGATACATGCTAACTAAACTATGTTACAATGTAGTTCAAGGGCCTATTTATTATTGAAAAACATGATAAAACCCTTAACAACCAAAACCCTAATCCATGGGGATGTAATGCTAAGATTTTGTGGGCCTGGTTGGGGTTAGTTGGGCAACCAACTTCTCGGGTTCATAACTTGGTCATATTATCTCCATTTGGTGCATATGATAGCTTGTGATAAAGGTATCTCTGAGTACTATAGGTTTCACAATAGGTCCTTTCCAAAGGAAATAGGCCTATAGCAGCCCTCAAAAAATGCCGTTGGGGGGGTCAAAAACACTCCAAAAATCCAGGACTCGAAAAATTTCTAAAAATAGTAAATGCTGAAATAAACAAGGAGATAGATGAAACTAACTAGAGGGTCTAGGTGGAATAGGTGGGTGGCCACCAATATCGACCTGTATCACCAGAAAAATAAAGGAGTTAGAATGATCCATTAGATCTTCCAAGAACAACATTTTAAATCAGATAGGGAAAACCACCCCCTACATATTTCTACAAGTAGAAATAACCTAAACTATGATAATGGGATTTTGGACATTGATAGTTCTTTGCAATTGCACATGAAGAGGAAGAAGCTCCTACATTGAATGGGGAAAATATACCTCCTACATATTTCTTTTTTCCTAGTATTTATGTTGGGTTTACTGATATTGAATATGACAATAATAGCTACAGGTAGTAGCTCGTGTATTTTCAAGTATCACCAAGTTTTTATTGAAGTTCCATTGATTGTCACCAAGTTCAAGGCATGGTTGTATTAACATTTCACTACTAATAGAGTGTTTAAATGTGCATAAAGGTTGCAATATGAGCTAATACAAGCACTTCACATGAGAATATATGATATGGGCATAAAATTTGTATAAGATAATTGACAAGTCTTGTTTAGATCTTGGATGAGGTTACAAGGAATTAGGCTATTAATTTCTGGGATAGGAGCATCAGGTCTACAAAGAGTGTTAAGTTCCATGAAAAATTAGAGAGACACCATGGTAGTGCATAGAAAGTGTGTCACACACCTAACCACATAATCTTGCATTAGGGTTATTGCGCATCCCATTTTTATCAAAATCAATCCCTTAAGGCTCGATTAAGGATATGGGGTATTAATTTCTTTAAGATTTCTTTTGAGCCTTGCTAACACAACAATTAGTTTTGATTTCAGCAGCATTCAGTAGAGTCAAATTCCTTATGGAATATCTACAAAACTATATATAACAACTATTTGAAACCTTAAACACCAGTATAATAATATATCTTCTCTGTGCCCTCCAAGTATCAGAGTATGAAACCTTAAAAAAAGAAAACAAATATAATGAAAAATCCATCTTTACCTATTTAAAGCTCAATTTCAATAGAATTCAAGATACCTAACTTTCACATAGCATATATATGAAATTATAGAGAACCAAGATCTAAAAATTGAGCTATATGTTCATCGAGATATCTCATTATTGTGGTTTATGTTTTAGCCTTTAAAACTTAATAGAGGAAAATTTATAGTGAAAATATCAAGATTACATGTTTGAAGAAGCATTGAGGAAGCCCAACTTCCTCATATGATATATCCTAAAATATAGCGATATAAGAACTTAAAATTGAAATAAATATTCACCAACATTTCTCCTCTCTATGATCCAAATTTAAGCATTAAAACCTCTAATAAGAAAAATTATACAAAAAATTGAAGATGGCCTATTTACTCCATAAATCACATTTTGGCTTCCACCATTAAAATCCAAGAATAATCTTAAAATTATTCCTCTACTTCTTTTACACTCATGAAATATATTTAAATTGGAGGAAAAATTTGTGACTTATAACGTAGAGAGAAAATAAATAAAAATAAGCATGTAATTAATAGGCAAGGTATGCATGTCCACATTTGACAATGAATTTGAAAACTTATTAATATAATCTCTACAAGGAATAAATTATTGAAAATATCTATTCAATTTATTTACTTAGTATTTAAAAGAAAATTAAAAATTTTCCCTGAAAGATAATTCATGTATTCTACATGTTTATTTTTCATAAATATATCTCATTAAAAAAAACATGTTGAGAATAAGCAATACAAACTATTATAATTTAATACATATATTATTGCAATAATAAATTTAATTTACCAAGAACATCATAACTATTCAAATTCGGGAAAGGTGAGTGTGTAGCTACATATGGGTGAGCCTCTCCACCCAACCATAGGCAAGGTTTCAATGTAGCCTTTCTCGTAACCAACGACCCTCGAGCTAGATTCTTGATTCATTTTGAAAGAAATAAACATAAGAAGTTAGAAAATACCTTTTAGACCATATTTTACATAAAATTTAATGCCAGTATCCTCCACACACTTGAAAAACTCATTTCTTACACTTCCATCTTTGTCTAGGCTCATAAACATTCCCACAAATACCATGCAAGTCTACATAGAACAAAGGAGCCCTTCTCTAATATTTGCAGCCCCTTGGCTATCACCACTTTAGTTATCTATTTACCACATATGAGAAGGACCATTCCAAGTTTTTAGAGCAATTAAAACCAAATAAAATATGTTGTGAAACATTTACTTCCTATCACATAAATTTTCACTCCTAACTCTTAACTAGTCACAGGGTCTAAACCTCTCTAGGTTCTACCACCAACTTTCTTGCTAATTCAAATTTATGAGTAAGATGGATAAGAGTGTATGATATAGAAAATGGAAGAGGTAAAAAATATCAATGAATAAGAACCTCTTTGTTAATCCTTCCTCTTGTTTTTATAATCACACCTTGATTCTTCATTTTCCCAATCTCTTGCTAGAAGCTTCTTAAGAAGATTAACCATCTTATCAAAAGGGAAAATTAAATAAAGTAAAATTTTCATCATGATGGATCATAATTTCTTGGATATCCCTTGTCCATAAACTATTCTGGATATTCCATTGAACCGTTCGACACAAAATATCTCATAAAATTGTATTTAAAACACTGAAATGTACAAGATTAGGGTTTTATTTTTGTTTAGATTTCTAGAAGTATAGCTTAGGATTAATTGTGTGTGAATAAAAAATAAAATTATAAATAAAATAGAGAACAACAAAATAAAAAATAACAGACCATGATTGACACAAGATATGACTCGAGGAACCCTTTCGAGAGAAAACCCAACCGCAAGGTGAGGTCACTATCCTCTCTTTCTCTCAATAGAAAATGATTGCAAATACAAATAAATATGGCATGTGGCAAATGGGATAATATAGTGAAAAAATTCTCTTTTTTTTTCTCTATATCCTATCCCTCTCGACTATGTTTTCTCATTTCTAAAAAAAATGCACTTGAAAAGAATGGAACCTCTTTTCCTCCTAGACACCTAGTTATAATACAACATGATAGTCTACTAGTGGTTAGGTTTAACTATCTCATCTCTTAACCAAAATTATAATTTGACTATATTTCTTCGTTGCAATAAAGACCATCCAAATTTTTACCTATATTTGAATTTGGCAGCTTACTGTGGATCTTACGATCGATCGTTATGTGGTCACTTCTTGATTAGTCCAAGTCGCTTGCTCACACATGCTTAGTTTGAAACAAGTTTATGAGAACATTCTTTTATGAAATCTTGAAAAATCATAGGATAGTCCATCAAGACAGTGTCTATGAAATACTTAACCCATGTCCATAGTCAGTGCACAATGTTATTGACAATCCCTCAATTTTGGCTACGTTTATCTTCTATTTTGGTGAGTTTTTCAAACTGTCGCTTTTGCGCACCTTTGATTTTGCAGGTGTTTTTTTCATTCTTTTGCCTATTTATTTTTCTTGATTTCACTTTAATTAGTTTTATTTTCATGTTATCCTCACTCTAGGATATGCCACTTTCATTTTCGTTTGGGCATCGCAAGTTTCGATCACCCTTTTCTCTTCATATAGTAAATGTCATCTTTTGGCATGTCGAGTGTCGTTGAATGCACGAAAGATATTCTTTTGTGTTTAAAGGGGTAATATTTGAGTTGATGATTTGTAATTACCATGTGAACATGTATCACACTCATTCCCAAAGTTTCGAGCACTGTCACACAAGTGTCACACTTGTCGTAAGTTGTCGCAAAGTTGTCACACTTAGGGAAGTATTTTGGTCATGTGTTCCGGATAATCTATGTCATGTCATCAAGTGTTCTAAGTGCGTGATCATAATTAATTATTTTCATTCTTCACATCAGTTGCATGGATCCCACATAATCAAATTTCAAAAACATCCCAATCGTATAGCATAGCCTCATCCAACCCTCCTGAACTATGCATTGTGTTGTCTCACTGCTCATTATGCAACCTTTCCTCGTATTATTATGTAATGAAAAATTATTACCTTCTAGGACTGTGAAATATGAAATCACAGTACTCAAGCTCATCCTATGACCTAAAAAACTGTGCAATTTCTCTCTCCTGCCTAGTAAGTACTATAGATTGTGTAGTCTTAAGGCTCAGGAATCCAGCCCGAGCTCTTGAACTATGCAATTGTACAATAACATGGCCCCCTCTGCCTTCTAGAACCATGTAATGGCATAGATTAGTGTTAATCCCTCATCCTAGATCCCTGAGCTCCCCAACTATGTACTATTTTTGCTTAGTCCAAGTCTAATATATGCAATGTGTAGTCAAAAGGTTCATACTTGACCCTTGAATGCTTGAGATACACAATTGCGTAGTCACTAAGCCTCTCCCTTAGCTTGCCACTTGGTTCTATCTCAATTAGTGGATAAACATGCAACATCTTAGAGCATGGGTTTATTGGATTCATGTCATCTTTTCACGAGTGGATCGCAAATGTAGGTACTCTATCATGCTATCGCAAGATGATGAATAAGGAAATGGAGTAGGAGGACATGCTAGAAAACACCTAAGGAGATGAGGAGATAATATGGTCATCAGGTAAGAAGACGAAGGAACATTGGATTATAATAGAAAATGGAATATCAAGACCATATTGAAGACTCCTTATCTTCAACTCATAAGGAGGAGGAAGAAGAACAACATGCAACATCTTTTCAAGAAGACATAAATAAAGCAACAACAAAATGGCTTGACATTGCCATGTCATCACTATCATGTCATGTCATGTCATGAGCCATGATGTGACACATCATTTGTGGATTATGTAATTTTATATTGGAAAATTTAATGTGAAGTGGAAGTCCAAGAGTCATCCATGTAATGTGAAGAGTCATGTAGGAAGTCCAAATTTCATGAGAAGTTAAACAGCCATGAGGGTAGTCCAAGATTCATAAAGGAGGTGAAGGATCACCCCATTTTTTATATATACACCCTCATTATTCATGTAAAGGACTTTTCACCTTGGCTTCTCCCATAAGGTATCAAAGAGACAGAGTGAGTACTCTTGGGGAGCAAGTTGTGGCTCCAACACTCCACTATTGGAGCTAGTGATATTCATTGTATTCATGTATCTTGGGAGTTTAACTTAATAATTGAAGCCTGATGGAAAACATGTTTTCATGCATGGATTATGAATATTTGTAAGACTGTTCTCTAAATTTTTATGATTCATGTTTGTTTCCACCTGTACTAAAGTAGTTGAACTATTTCCATTATTGTAGTGATTATCTTATTGAAAATGTGTTTTAATGGTTGTAACAATAATCACATATATGTGGACTATTATTCTTGAGTTTAGGCGACTATGTTTTTTTCTTGTTTGTGCCTCTAGTAGTGTGGTAATATTACCTCTCATTTAAGAAGCTCACTTTTCTCCCTTTTTTTGTAGAAGAAGTTTGATACACCTACTACCAAACATTGACACATACATGCTTATCCCTCTCTTTCTGACATCTAAAACCAAGGCAAATCTATGAGAATATCTCGCAACGAGGCCAATACTCTAGATGGGTCTTCTATTCCAAATAGTGTGAGGTATAGTTGGGACTTAACATCAGTGAGACCCCCTTTGTTGAGGAATTTCCAAAACCTTTAAAAAATGGTGCTAGAAGGAGGGCCATATGACAAGTTGTGCCCGTCAAGTCTACTTTGAATGTTCTTATTCAAAATGGCACATCCAAAAATCATAGTCCTGATATGTTTCTCTAAAGATATTAATCTTACCATCCTTGCGAAAGGTTTTCATAACCTGTCCCAATTTAAGTTTGATAGCAAGGGTGAATTAACTCCTTGTGAACATTTGTTTCAATTTTTCTGTCTTTTCCTTTCCAATGTAGGTTTTAACCTCGTACAGAAATTACTTGAATGAAAATTCTAAAACACAAAAAATAAACAATGCAAGAGCATAATGCATAAAACATATATACGTAGTGATTTTCCCCCGGATCCCAAAAGCGGGACTACCAGCTTGATTTTCCATTATTTTCCTTTCAATGTTACAATACATATTTATACACGCTGAGGCATCCAATACCATGGACCGAAAACCATCGCGTCCAAAACCATGTGCAAAAACCATGCACAAAACCATAGGTAGGTCCGCCCAACCTAATATAGGGTACAAAAAAATTTCTCCCAAGCATTGCCCTAGACCTCGTTGAGGGGGACTAATTCCCCCCTCAAACCCACCATACAGGGGAGCCTGCTGCGCAGTCGACACAATGAAGGGGGGGCTCTACCTGCCCTGTAATGCCCTGGTTAACTAGGGAAGTTAGTCGTGGAAAGAATATAACACAACCCAACGTTTTCCCACTTTTTTTTTTTCTTTCCACAGGGGGTCACAAGAGAGCTTAGTCATTTGTCTAGCCCTGAAATGCCCATTGTTTCTCTACATCAGGAGAACTTCTCAGAGCTCACAGATTTTGTCAATGCATCTGCAGTATTCTTCAAAGTGTCCACCTTTACCAGAAATACCTTTTATCTTCTATAATATCCCTCACAAAGTGATACTAAACATCAATGTCCATTGTATTGCAATGATAAGCATGGTTCTTTGCCAAGAAAATTGCATTTTGGCTGTCACAGTCTATCCTTATAACTCCCTGTACTAACCCCATACTTGAACACAATCTCTGCAACCAAATGGATTCCTTTTTTACATGAGTGGCTGCCATTTATTCTTCCTCTGTAGTTGATAGTGCCACTACAAATTGTTTCTTACTCATCCAACTGACTATGCCTCCAAATAGGTTAAACACATACCCACTTGCAGATCTTCTCTGATCCAAATCTCAGTCTAGTCTGCATCAACAAAGCCATGAATATCCAACACTCAGTCCAATATTGATCTTCCTTGGTAGCACAAACCATAATCACCATTGCCACGCAAATACCTGAAAACCCGCTTCACTACTGTCCAGTGCTCATTCCTTGGTTTTGAAATAAACCTGCTTAATACTCCCACTGCATGTGTAATGTCTGGTCTAGTATAGACCATTGCATACATCAAGTTACCGACTACACTTTCATATGGAACATGGGACATGTCCTCTTCCTCTTCTTGTGTCTTGGGACACTGTTCAATAGATAACTTCACACCTATTGGAATAGGAACCTTCACTGATTTACTATCCTACATATTAAACCTATGTAGTATTGTCTTGACATACTTCCTCTAGTTTAACCAGAGCTTCCTCTTTGCCCAATCTCTTTTAATTTCCATGCTCAAAATATAGTTTGCAGCACCAATATCTTTCATGTCAAATTTGGAGGACATCTTCAAATCCTGGATAATTTTTTTGTCATTTCCAACCAACAACATATCATACACATACAAGACCAAATAAATAATACGGTCACCAATTAATTTAAAATACACAGTGATTTTCTTTGTTTCTGGTGAGGCCAAGTCCCCATATAAATGTATCAAATTTCTGATACCACATTCTTGGTGACTGTTTTAACCCATACAGAGACTTCTTTAACTTGCATACCAGTTCTTTCTTACCCTTCACTGTAAAGCCTTTAGGTTAGTTCATGTAGATCTCTTCTTCCACATCCCTATGAAGAAATGTTTTCTTCACATCCATCTATTCTACCTCAAAATCAAAAGCAACAGCAACAGATAAAAGTAATCTAATAGAAGTTACCTTGGCAACAGGAGAAAAAATATCACCAAAATCAATTCTCGGCACCTGGGAATAACCTTTTGCTACCAACCGAGCTTTGTATTTCTCCACCTTTCCTTTTGCATTTGTCTTCTTCTTGAACACCCATTTGCTGCCAATGGGTTTCCTTCCAGTCCACCATTCCACCAGTTCCCAAGCCTCATTTTTGTGCAAAGATGCCATTTCATCAACCATGGCCTATTTCTAAAGTTTTCCATCCTCTGAATCTACTGCTTCCTTCATATTTCAGGGATCATCATTAGTAATAGATAAAGAAAAATTTGAATAGAAAGCAGATGGAATATACCTTTCTAGCTGCCTTCTTTCTCAAACCAATATTCTCACAACTGAAGTTTGTGGCTCTTCATCTTCTGATTCCTCTTCGCTGTAGAGTTTGATTCTCCCTCCTTTAGCTCAAACTCTATCTTCTGAGGTTCCTTTGATGAGACTTCATGTTTAATAACATCTTTCACATCTCTGAACACCACATCTCGGCTATACACAACCTTCCTTGTTATTGGGTTCCAAAGCTTATAACCCATTAAACCATCCTTATACCCAATAAAGATGCATTTTTCATATTTACTATCCAACACTGTTCTTTTCTCCTTTGGAACACGTACATATGCATCACATCCAACTACCCTCAGATATGAAAGAGAGTGTTTCTTGCCAGTCCATCCCTCTTGTGGAGTCTTATCCTCCAACGCTAATGCAAGTGATTTGTTGACCAGGTAACATGTTGTCTCCACTGCCTCTACCCAGAATTCTTGTCCTAACCGACACTACTGTGCATGCTTCTTGCCCTTTCCATCAATGTCTTGTTCATTCTTTCTGCAACTCCATTTTTCACATATGTATATGGAGTAGTCTTCTACCATCCTATACCACACTTCTTACAGAATTCTTCAAATTCCTTACTGCAAAACTCTCCACTGTTATCTATCCTCGACAACTTTATCTTCTTCTCTGTCTGGTTTTCCACCAGAGCCTTAAAGTTTTTAAACCTGTCAAAGACATCAGATTTTTTCTTAAGGAAATATATTCATGTATTCCTTGAGAAGTCTTCTATAAATGATACATAGTACACAGACTTACCCAGTGATGTAATCTTCACAGGTCCAAACACATCACTGTGCACAAGCTCTAATATCTATTTCCCCCTCTTACCACTAGAGGGAAAACTTACCTGAGTCTGCTTCCCATATACACATTTTTCACAGAAATCAAAATCCAGAGAGCTATTACTCATACCTTTACCATGAAGTATTTGAAGGCCCCTCTCTCCAATATGTCTAAGCCTTTGATGCCACAACATGGTATTTTCTCCAGAGGCCACTATATTTTCTACTCCACTATTAGGAACCACAAAACTATTGCACCCATAAAAAATAGTGCTACCTTGTAGCTTGTACAAACTTCCAATTCGAACTCCCCACATCAATACTAGTGCTCCTCGAACCATCATGCAGGTATCCTTCTCGAACATTGTTTTTACACCTACATCATCCAGCTTGCTTACAGAAATTAGACTTTTGGCCAATGGAGGAATATGTAGAACACCTAGAAGTGTTCTAACCCTTCCACCTTGCAACTTCAACTTTACTTTTCCACAACCAATGATTCTAGCCTTCCTATCATCCCCTAAGAAGACATCACCACCATCGTATTTATCATACTCGCAGAACTATTCTCTATGGGGAGTGAAGTGAAAGGATGTACATGAGTCAATCAACCATGCCTCATGATCTACATGTGTACTTGAAGAAGCCAAGTACACATCCACACCTTCATTTGAGGGGGTTTTCGCTTCTACAGAAGAAGCATCATTAGATCCCTTTCTTTGTCAGGAGCTTTAGATTTACAGTCCCTTTTTTAATGCCCTTCCTTTCCGCATTTCTAGCAAACCACCTTTACAGGTTTTCCTGGAGATTTAGATCTCCCACTTGATGACTTATTTTTATTTCTGTTCTGGGACTGTCCTCGTACAGACAAGGCATCACCATTCTCGCTCTCCATATTTTTCTATCTCATCTCCTTTTTCAGAAAGGATGAGACTATTTCATCAAAATGTAAGGAAGTTTCATTTCTACCTATTTCAGTAACCAGAATATCCCACGAATCTAGTAGAGAACACAACAAACTGATGCACTTATCTTCATTTGAAATTTTGATATCAACAAATAATAATAAATTACAACACTATTAAATGTGTTCAGATGCTCTGTCACCGAGTCTCCATCTTTCATCCTCGGGTTATACAACTTTTTCCATATGAACAATTTATTCACTAGAGACTTAGATTCGTACAAAGTCCCTAACTTGTCCCACAAAGCCTTAGTTGTAGCTTCCCTTGATACATTCAGCAATATTGAATCTGAGACACACAATTGTATTGTGCTCTTTGCCATCTGATCCAACTTCTTCCATTCTTCATCAGACATTCTCGTTTGCTTAGTACTCAGACCTACCGCGATCCACTAATCTTTATCCACCAACAGATCCTCCATATTGAGTTTCCTCAACTCAAAACTATGACCATTAAATTTCCCGATCTCTATCTTTCCACTGCTCACCATATTCTTTCACCAATAGAATCGATCCCACAGATCTCCCACTGAACATGGTCTACCACAGGCCCGAGGGAAACCCCTCAGGAACAAAGGCATCCCCTTGAAGACAAAATAGCTTCGATACCAAATGTAGGTATTAACCTCGTAAATAAATTAGCTACATACGAAATCTAAAACAAAGAAAATAAACAATGTGAGATAATAACACATAAAACACATATACACAAAGATTTTCCCCTGGATCCCAAAACCAGGACTACCAGATTGATTTTTCATTATGTTCCTTTCAATGTGACAATACATATTTATACATGTTGAAGCATCCAATACCATGCACCAAAAACCATCGCGTCCAAAACCATGTACGAAAACCATGCACAAAACCATAGGTAGGTCCGGCCAACCTAACATAGGGTCCAAAAAAAAATTCCCCGGGGCACTACCCTAGACCCCTTAGATGGGGGCTATCTGCCACTCTCAAACACCCCCTATAGGGGGCTTTCTGCCCTGGCCCCGCATGACCCCTGCACTACATAGTCGGAGAAACGGACAGGGGGCTATGCACCTCTAACCCCCCGGTTAACTAGGGGGATAGTCATGGAAATAATATAACATAACCCAACATCTATTGGAATACATTGCAAATATGTCATGTCTAGATTGCTCAGCATCAAATTTTAATGTCATGCTAAGAGATGGTACACACGTTACCTGATGGTTCAATCGATTCATTCAAGAAGCTTGTGAAGCATATTCATAAATCATTTAATAGGTATGATTACTGAAACTGTATTAAAATAATCAATAAACTAAGAATGAGACATAATTAATTAATTGAGGATTTTTCTGAGTGATTCCTTCACCTCTATTATGAATTTCTCAGAGTAGACATGGATTGGGATTTATTTAAATAAAAGTTTAAGCATTTGGTTCATATCTCTTTGCATGGTGAATATGAACCCCCATATGTCTTTAATTCCCCAACTCTTGTAAATCATGAGACACCTCAAATTTCAAAGGAGGAACCTATTACTCTTTTTGTTCCTTGTCCTCCTCCTTTTCTCGCACCAATTCAGGTGCCTCCTTTTAATAATAAAGGTGGGAAATATAAAAATAAAATTCCTAGTCCATCTATTCATGCTCGCGCTTTTCATGATTCAAATCTAATGGAAGAAACTTGAGTATGACCCATGGAGCCAAGGGTGAAGCCTAATCATTTAATTCCTCAAGGTGACATTGGAACTCTTAATATCAATATTGAATCTGGTTGCACTGAAAGTGTCACTTATTCAATGGACATATTTCATCCTCTATAATGTACATGTAATGACTCTATATATAATGATCTACTTAATCAATCTGCTCCACCAACTGGCTCTTCATGATCTCATAATTTTCAAGTTGCTTGTCCAAATTGCGATAAGATACAAGGAATTCACATTACAGTAATAGAGGAGGAGGAAAGTTAATATACTTTTGATCTCTCTTCCTATAGAGAGCAATCCAGGGGTCTAGATTAGACTAAATTTAATGTCAACCAAGGTAGGTAAACTTAGAGGCACTTGTCTAAATTTTATAGACCTAAAAGGATCTCATCTATCTAAATAAGTGTCTATTGTGACAGGCTACAACACTCTTTTACAAGAGATTGAAATATGTTTCCTTTCACAATTTAATCACTTATATCATCTAATTTAATTAACTGTTCTAAAAACAGAGTGTTACTCGTTTGAGTTCTCAATCCTCTTACAAGGACATAATTCACCAAAACTCTTTCAAAACAACACACCAAGCATACCAAAGATCAAATTCGTGAAAACAGAGTCCATAGAGATATCTTGAAATTCAATGTTCAATTAAATCTTTTACAAAGTCTGATTCAATAATTTTGCAATTGAATTTCCAAGGTACGACTATGAATCATAAAATAACAATCGCAAGAACTTCTAATCAAATTGATCAACTCACAAAGCAATGAAATAACATCAAACACTATTTAGATCTCAGGACTAAATCCTATGAAACAGAAATGAAAGTGTACCAATCTTCACGTAGGGCCCTTCCACGTTTTGATGGAACACTTAGAAAACTTCAGATGATAAGAACGCTAAGTCATAAACACCATATGAAATTCTGCCTTTTGATTAAGTCTTGAGAATCGATTAAATTCAAAACAGAGTTCTGGAATACGCTTACAGTCTCAAGTCTGCTCTTATCTAATCTCTTTTCCTTACCAGCGTTCCTCTTATTTATTAAAATTTACAACGAAATGTACATTCATTATCACTTTAGATGTTTCTTCTTTTACAATCAAAAAGGCTATTTTCGTTTTTCCTAATCCTAACTGATTTCTAAAACAAAACGAAATCAGTTTAGGTAACTTCAGATTTTTGCTGCTTTTACAACCAAAAAGGCTGGGGTTGACCAGCATTGACCATGTATTCAGGAGCTCCAAATTCGATGCTAAATAGATTTTCCACGATGTATGTAGATCCTAGATCATGTCCTTATCTTCTGTTCCGATTTTCTTGCCATGCCATGTGTCACAACATAAACCGATTACAGGACGTCATGACATCCCGTAATTTTGTTGAAAATTTCCAAATTTTAACGTAAAAATCCATAAATTAAATTTAATGTAAAATAACAATTATAATGCTTCATTAATCAATTTAAATGGACTATGAGGGGTTTATGGAAGAAAATGATAGATAAATGATGGATTTTTAGAAGAAAAGAATGGCAATAAAATAGTACCAACATCTCCCCCAAACTCAATGATTTAGCATGTCCTCATGCTAATCCTAATGTGCTCCCTTTATATTCTGTTCCTGCTTGTGCCTCTACCACTTGTAGCAATACATCTATATTCTTTTGAACTTGGGCATTCTTTTGAACTTGGAACTCATGTTTCATATTCTTATATTTTTCTTTCAGAACTTTTTTCTGAGTGTACCATTTTGTCACCCATTTGCACGTTTTAGTTTGATCAGTCCCGAGTTCTTTGATTTTCTTCTTCAGTTTCTCATTTTTCTGCAGAATCTTCTTGCTCTGAGCTCTCAACATTTCATTTTCCTTATTTATGACCTTCTCTAACATGTTTGCTTCCATCAATTCCTCTTTTAGCTCTTCAATCTGTTTCTCTAACCTTCTCTGTTTCTTGTTTGTAGGTGCTGGCTCTTTCCTTTCTCCCTTGTTACTCTCAATTTCCATTTCTGCTTCCTGTTCTGGCTGTGAATTAGTACTGCTTTCAATTTCCATCGGTGCATTTGCATTCGGCTCTGGTTGATCATCTTGTGTTTGATTCCTTTTTATTCTCCTTGATCTTCTCTTATAAGTAGTGAAGATGTTATCTTTTTCAATTTTCTTGGCAGTTTCTTGCCTCATCCTTCTTGTCCTTACACTACTGCTGGGTTGAGGAGCATTACTTGACTTACGCTCAGGGATTTCCTCATCAATATCAATCATAAACTCTGTGCGTTCTTGTTGTTCCTGTTCATCTTCTCTAATTTTAATTTGATTGTCAATCAAAAATTCTTTCCATGTTTTTCCTCTCCTCTGCAACTCAAATTCAATTATAATTTTGATCAACCCAAAATGGTACAAACTCCTACCTTCATTACCTTTTTGTTTCTGAATGGACTTCGACATTTTAGTCAAACTATGTAAGGGAAAATATGGCAAACTGATGGTGCATTGACCTTTTAAGTGCAAGAGAATTTTTATGTGATATAGGTATACTATATTGTAACGTCCTTCACATGTAACAGATTTTTGAATAATGTATACCATCTCATCCCATGGGTGAATTAGCCAACTTCTGGGAACACCCTTTTTCCAATTGACAGAGGAAACTCTTGACCTACACATAAACTGAGTCCATGATTTTTCTCTAAATTGCTTGGTTTTGAAATATTTTTCCCCTTCTGGACTGATTTCCAATGTTTGTGCTATGGTATCCTATGAAATTCTAAAATAGAAATTTCCTATTAAAGCTTTCTCTCCATTGAAGGAAAATGCAAATTTCTTCATAACCTCTTCATTATTTCCATTAAATTTCTCTAGAAAAGGTAACCAGTGTTTTTCCCTTAAAATCTTGACACAGTCTTCATGATATTTTGAACTATCAAAGTTTTCGGGCTCTGCTCTATTGGTCATTTTAAAAATCTCTTTTCTAACCCTTTTTTTATGCTCAAAAATTCAATAAGGGTTTTCAACTTGTTACCTCTTTTCCTGCGTTCCACTGAGCTGACCTGGTTAACATCCTCAATTCTCTGAGCTTACTTCTTCAATGCCTGAGCTGACTTGGTTAACGTCCTCAAATTCTGGGTGGAAGTAAAAGAACTCAGGATAAGCCTGTCTGCTATATGTTCTCCCTTTATAGCACCTACTATCTTGGCCCTCTTTGAGAAACTCAGAGTCTGAATACTAACACCGTAACTAACTTTATGAACTCAGAGTTTTATAAAATGAAAACTCAATAGCCGACCTTCATCCAATTGCTATGACGATAATGCAGAGTCAGAAGGCGCATTCAAATCATGAATACAGAGGAGCAGTACTAATTTGTAGAAGCATAATCATGATAACACAATATGCAAATCGTGTGATGATAACAGATATATTTCATAAGCAGACTTGGGTCAAAAGATTGTTTTATAACTCCAGCAGTCGAAATGAATGAAATCATTTGAGGACAGATGGTTTAACACTTGCCTTTCCATTGAACGAACTTGTACATTGAGTATCCACTACTTGTTGGTACTTGATTGCCAGAAGGCCGATTTAAAAATGATGAGTTGATGACAAGGTTTGAAGAGCGTAGTAGGAATAAAAATAGGCTAAGGTGTGATAGGAAATGATAAGCAGAGTGATAATGAGGTGAGTATTTAGGAATATGACAAACGTTATGGGGATAAGGATTTTTGAAATTGATAACAAGCAATAATAATTATCATTTTTAACACTAAAATAATTTAAGAATTTTAAATGTTAAAAATGAAAATTTCAACAATACATTACACTTGTTGGTTGAAAAAATGCTGATTTGGCATGCACAGGTATGACTGATCTTCATTGTATAGGTATGACTAATCTTCATTGTCTAAAACAGGTCCCTTTGAAATGAAATTGAATATAACAGGTCCCTTTGAAATGAAATTGAATATAACAGGTCCCTTTAAAATCTGAAGAACTCTGAAGAACCATGTTTCTGAAGCTTCTTTTATCCTTGGTGTTGATGTAGCCTTGATTATAATTCTGATGATAAGCAACCTTTGAAAACTTTGTTGAAGTAGTTTGATGTATCATGAATGCAGTCTTTAACAGGTCCCTTTGATATTGGTGATGTTGACATAGCCTTCTGAATTGGTCCCACTGCATATTGGTAATGTTGACATAGTCTTCTGAACAGGTCCCACTGCATATTGCTTGAACAGGTCCCTCTGATTAGAACAAAAACAACTTTTTTATTGAAATATTGAATTACAGAAACAAATTCCTTGAAGATTTAGAAATGAGGAGATGAGATAGGGAAAAACCACTGTTTCTTCTCCCCTACTAAGTCTTCAACTTGTCCTCAAGTCATTATTGAATTGATTAAAAACAGTAAACAAGTAGAACAAGGAATTCTTACCAGCCAAATGATTGGTTTTCTAGTAAGAATTCGGGTTTAGAGTGTGCCAGAGTCTGGTTTTCACATCTAAACCATTATTATATATATATATATATATATATATATATATATATATATATATATATATATATATATATATATATATATATATATTATTATTATTTTTTATTTGTATTTTTTATTGTTTTTTATTTATTTATTCATTTTTATTGTATTTTATTTTATTATTAAAGCAAAAATGAAATTGAATGAACTAAGGTACAGATATCATAGCTGAAGGCTGCAATATCTCAACCTCCCTTTGTTGAGATATAGTTTGAAGAAAATCTTCCTTGCTGATGGGCTTATGATAGAGTTTCAACCTATGTCCATTGACAATAAAGGTGTTGCCTTCTCCATCAATTGTAGTAAGCTTGATTGAACCATTTTCATATACTTGAACTATTTCATATGGGCCCATCCAATGTGTTGTAAATTTGGCTTTATGATCTTTGAATTTAGAGTCAAAGAGTAAAGCCCAGTCTCCTTCTTTGAACTGTTTATTTTTAATGTGTGCATCATGCCACTGTTTCCTTTGTTTCTGCATTAGGATTGCTGTCTCCTCTGCTTGCTGCCTCATTTCATCTAACAGGTTCAATTTCCGAATTCTCTCTATTTGTGCTTCATTGAGATCAATTCCTAAATCTGCAGCCATCTTATAAGTATGTATTTGAAATTCAATACGAAGCATTACCTCTTTTCCATACACCAGCTGATATGGTGTAAATCCTGTAGTGTTTTTCCACATGATTCTATAAGTCCAGAGTGCATCTTTGAGCTTCTCTTCCCAATTCTTTCTGTTCATTGCTACTATCTTAGTGATAATTCCTTCCAATGTTTTATTTGTAGATTCCACCTGGCCATTGGCCTGAGGATGGTAAGGTGTACTTTTCCTGTGCTTGATTTTATATTTTTCTCTGATGTCTTTGACCAGCTTTGAAGTAAACTAAGTACCTTAATCTGTCACTATCTCCCTTGGTACTCCATACCTTACAAAAATTTCTTCAAAAAGGATTTTACCACTGCTTGTTCAGTTGCCCAGACTAGTGCTTTTGCTTTAGCCCATTTTGTCACGTAATCAGTACATACTAGGATGTAATTTTTGCCTTTGGAAGTTGGATTGATGGGCCCTACAAAATCTAGAGCCCATTTCTCAAATGGCTCTAAATGTACTTGAGGTTGAAGTGGCATTTCATCTGTACCTTTTGGTCTGCCCATTCTTTGACAGCTATCACAACTTTTCACATACTTCTTGGAATCCTTAAAAATAGATGGCCAATAGTATCCAAGACTAAGAATCTTGAATGTTGTCCTTTTTGCTGCAAAATGCCCACCACATGGTTCATCATGACAAGCTTTTAAAATATCAATTATTTCATCATTTCTTACACATTGTCTAATAATCATATCATAACAGGTGTAAAATAAATCTCCATTAACCCATGAATATCTAGCACTTTGTTTGATCAACCTCTTCCTTTCCTTTGGAGTAAAATATGGAGGTGTTTTTCCTGTGGACAAATAATTAGCTAAGTCAACATACCAAGGATTCACTATTGAAATTGCAAATAAATTTTCATCTGGAAAAGAATCTTCAACTGGAACAACCTCACCCGAATTTTGCAGTCTAGAAAGAAAATCTGCCACCTGATTCTCCTTACCTGGTCTATCTAACACTGTAATATTAAATTCATGTAGTAATAATAGCCATCTGGTAACTCTGCCATTAGTGATTTGTTTATTCATTTAATACTTAATGGCAAAGTGGTCAGTATGTACAAAAGCCTCATAACCAGTTATATAATGTCGGCATTTATTCACAACATGTATGATTGCAAGCATTTCTTTTTCAGTGACTGTATAGTTTAATTCTGCAGGTGTTAGATTTTTACTAATGAAATAGATGGCATAATTGAAAGAATCTTATTTTTGGCCTAATGAGGCACCTATTGTAGTATCAGATGCATCTGTAAAGATGTGAAATGGTAGGGTCCAGTTAGGTCCTTTTAAGACTGGTGTGGTTGATAACTTTTCTTTGAGTGTTTCAAAAGCTTTCTGACAATTCTCATTCCAGTTGAAAGGTGTATCTTTTGCTAGAAGCTTAAACAGAGGTAAAGCTATTTTACTAAAATGTTCAATAAACCTTCTGTAATAGCTTGCATACCCAAGAAAACTTCTTACCTCTTTTTGAGTCTTTGGAATTGGCAAATTGACAATGATCTGGATTTTTGATGGATCAACTTTAAAGCCTTGAGAAGAAATATAGTGACCTGATACTATCCCTTCATTTAACATCATAAAACACTTTTCATTTCTCAGAGACAAATTAGTTTCAATACATATCTTCAAGATTTTTTCAAGATTTTCTGATGAATGCTCAAATGAATTACCATACACTGAAAAATCGTCCATATAAAATTCAACACATTCATGAACTAAATCAGCAAAAATAGCTAATACAGTGCTTTGAAATGTAGCTGGAGCATTGCAAAGTCCAAATGGTAAAACATTATAGGCATAAGTGCCCCAGGGACAAGTAAAAGTGGTTTTGTCCTGGTCCTCTAAGGCTATCCTGATCTGGTTATAGCCATTGAAACCATCATGAAAAGAGAATGATGATTTCCCAGCTAATGTGTCTAGCACTTGGTCAATAAATGATAGTTGGAAATAATCTTTGAGGGTTGCTTTGTTCAATTGTCGGTAATCAACAAAAATTCTCCACTTGCCATTTTTCTTGGGCACTACTACCAATGGGGATACCCACTGACTGTCAGAGATAGGATAAATAAAATTGACTTTCAATAGTTTTTGTAATTCATCTCTAACAATATCCTGAAGAATGGGATTCATTCTTCTCTTCGGTTGCCTCACTAGTTTGATATTACTATCCGTATAAATATGGCGAGTGCATGTTTCAGGGTGAATTCCATGCATATCGGTGTAGTCCCAAGCAAATGCTTTCTAATATTTTCTCAATAATTGAATCAATTTTTCCTCCTGAGATGAGTCTAGGTGAGTGCTAATATTCAAAGTTTTTCCTGGACTAATCTCTATGGTCTTGTTCTGTGTGTTTGTGATAGATTGAATGGGAAAAATGTTCTGAAATTTTGTTTGCAAAGAATGAAAGGTGTATGTTTCCTGAAAATTCTGTGCTAAAAGTTCATCTGCAGCATGGTATTGTTCATTTCTTAATTCTTCAGAAATATCAGGTTCAGAAAGGAACAATTCTACCAAATCATCATTATTATGTTCTTGAAAATCATAGATTTGATTGATGCTGAAAACATATTGAACTTCTTCCTTATCATTGTATTTATCATCAAGCCATAAATTGTGTGCTACTATTGGCGATTGTGCTGATGGGTAAAGAGTGAGTTGTTTTCTTTCAGTTCCTCGTGAAATAATCATATTACCCGATCTACATCCTATGAATGCATCAGTAGTTGTTAACCATGGTCTACCAAGGATGATAGGGTGTCCTCCTAAATTAGATTTTGGCTGAAGAACTAAAAAGTCCACTGGATACTCCCAAGAGTCCAGTGAAACAATTATGTCCTCCAAAATCCCTTCAGGAATCACTTTAGACCTATCAGCGAGTTCTAGAACAATTGTTGTGTGCTGCAAGTTTGTGAGCTGCAGTGTTTTCATTGTTTCAAGAGTCATCACATTTATTGCGGCCCGAAGTTCAATTAAGGTGTTTGGAATATGTATGTTGTTAATGATTGTAGTGACACTGGGAATACCAGGATCAACATACTTTTCCATTGAAATGGTGTTTGTCATAAGGCCAACTAAATGTTCAATAACATAAATAGTTTGTGGATCAACTCTTTTCCTAGTAGGCTTCTTGAGGAATAGTTCTTTGATTGCTTTAGTATTTATCAGAATGTCTTTTATGGCTTGTAATAGTGGAATTTTTATATAGACATTCTTTAGCTCATCTAAAACATCAAACTGTGGTATAGACATGGGAGGTTTTGCTTGGACCAATCTTTCTGGAAAAGGTAGTGGATGCAATGGTTGCATTTGTTTATTTCTGATGTCATCATTTTGTTTCCTTCGAGTTGGAGTTTCACTTTCATTTTCTTCGTTTTCTTCTTGTTTTTCAGCTATTGGAGGTTCTTTTTGAGGTACCTTACCAGACCTCAGCACGATATTTTGTAAAGGTAATGTGGGATATGATGGTCCCTCATGTATATTGTAAGCTGGTCTCTCTACTCTGTTATTTGGATTTGGTACAGGTTGAGAAGGAATCTGAGTGGGTCTAGGAGGTTGGTTAGATGGAAGTTGTAATTGAGGTGGATTTATTGGTGGAGGAGTAGGTAATGCATGTTGAGTGTTTTGGGGTTGATAAACAACTTGTTGCTGAGGATATGTTTGAGTATATTGCGAATATGGCTGATGATACTGTTGATATGACTGAGAATATGGTTGGTATGGTTGAGGATATGGTTGATATTGTTGAGAGTATTGCTGGAATGGTTTCCATGGCATGGGTACATTCCAAGAATTCTGAACATACATCTGATCTTGTGCAGGAAATTACAAATTTTGGTTTGGAAACATACCTGGAGGTGGAGGTCTTGGTTGCCACGGTCTCTTAGTGCCCATGAAATACACATTCTCTATATCTGTGTTAGCTTCCAAATTACAATTCTGCAAAATCTTGACTTTAGAGCAATGAAATATATCATGATTTTCAGTACAAAACGCGCAAACTTGAATGTTTTCTAATGGGCAGTCTTTCAGATCATGTTTCTTCCGGCATTTTGGACAAAAGACAGCCATTAATTGATCTTCCTCTTCTTGTCTTTCCTTTGCTTTTAGAATGTCAATTTGATTTCCTAAGGTACTTAATAGATCTGTTTTGAATTATTCTAACAAGTTTCCTATTTCAGCCCTTGTGACACTTGCTGAAGCAGATTTTGTGGCTTTAGATGATAGAGCTCTTTTTCCATTTCTGGCTTTGCTCCTAGAATACTTTTCACATAAATCAGCAATTTCTTCGAAAGGTAAAGTGGAAATATCACCTTTTCCCATCAAATTAAGATCATATAAGTATTCCTCTCTAATTCCCTTCAAAAATATTGTTCGAATAAGATCAAGAGACATGGTTCTATGTTTTGATTTTTGTAAATTGTAAACAAATCGTTCCAAATACTCCTCTAAACTTCCATCCTCTTGTTGATTCATTCTAAAGATATCATCTTTAAAATATTTCGATCTACAATAAGGTTGGTATTTCCTTAGGAATATTTTTCTCATGCCATCCCAATCAGTTATTGCATGTTCACCAAGTCCCATTAACCATCTTAATGCTGATGCTTTTAATCTTGTTGGGAAGAGTCTAAGCCTATGGGCATCATCTGTGTAACCATATGTTCGACATACTATGTCAAATTCAAATAGGAATGAATATGGATCTTCTGAAGACATGCCATAAAAGTTTGGTAAGACAGATGGAGGTATGTTTTTCATTTTTATTTCCTCATCATAATTTTCTCCTAGTTCTTGAATAGGAAATTTAAAGGTTGACTCTTCCTCCTCTCTTCGATCTTGATTTTGTGGTCCTCTTGTTGATCGTCCTCCTTCCTCATCCATTTTGATAGGTTCCTTTGTTGATTTAATTTCTTGTTAAGTGTCACTTGTTTCAAAGAGAAGTTGTTCTAGTGATTTTTCTCCTTCTTGAGATTTTTCAAAATCAGTAGCTTCAAGGAGAGATTGTTGAGTTATTTTACTACTTTGTCTTTTTATAGAGGATTCAGGGAGATGTTTGTGCTGTGATTCATGTGCCAATAGAATTTGTCTCTCAATGAGTGTGAGTCTTTGCCCTGATTTCTATTTATCCTCTAATTTTTGTATGGTGACTTTCCCAGCTGGTGTTGTGTGTTCAATTTTTCCTAAAGGGTCTGCTCCTAGTGGTGGATTATTTTTTGGATGGGGGGTTTTTATGAATCTACCTTTATCATCTATAGGTCTAGACATATGTAGACATGAATTCTAAAATGATGAATCAAAATTAAATCTATGTTTTTGTTTGTTTTTGTTTATTCTATTTTTTTTTTTTTTTTTTAGAAATCCTCTAGTTGCGCCTCCCTGGAAACGGCGCCAAAATGTAGAGACCAATCCAGGGGTATAGATTAGAATAAATTTAATGTCAACCAAGGTAGGTAAACTTAGAGGCATGTGTCTAAAGTTTATAGACCTAAAAGGATCTCATCTATCTAAATAAGTGTCTATTGTGATAGGCTACAACACTCTTTTACAAGAGATTGAAATATGTTTCCTTTCACAATTTAAACACTTATATCATCTAATTTAATTAACTGTTCTAAAAATAGAGTGTTACTCGTCTAAGTTCTCAATCCTCTTACAAGGGAATAATTCACAAAAACTCTTTCAACACAAAACACTAAGCATACCAAAGATCAAATTCATACTAAGCATACCAAAGATCAAATTCGTGAAAATAGAGTCCATAGAGATATCTTGAAATTCAATGTTCAATTAAACCTTTTACAAAGTTTGATTCAATAATTTTGCAATTGAATTTCCAAGGTACTACTACGAATAATAAAATAACAATCGCAAGAACTTCTAATCAAACTGATCAACTCACAAGCAATGAAATAACATCAAACACTATTCAGATCTGAGGACTAAATCCTATGAAACAGAAGTGAAAGTGTACCAATCTTCACGTAGGGCCCTTCCACGTTTTGATGGCACACTTAGAAAACTTCATATGATAAGAATGCTAAGTCATAAACACCATATGAAATTCTGCCTTTTGATTAAGTCCTGAGAATCGATTAAATTCAAAACAGAGTTCTGGAATACGCTTACAGTCTCAAGTCTGCTCTTATCTAATCTCTTTTCCTTACCAGCGTTCCTCTTATTTATTAAGATTTACAACCAAATGTACATTCATTATCACTTCAGATGTTTCTGCTTTTACAATCAAAAAGGCTATTTTCATTTTTCCTAATCCTAACTGATTTCTAAAATAAAACGAAATCAGTTTAGGTAACTTCAGATTTTTGCTGCTTTTACAACCAAAAAGGCTGGGTTTGACTAGCATTGACCATGTATTCAGGAGCTCCAAATTCGATGCTAAATAGATTTTCCACCATGTATGTACATCCTAGATCACGTCCTTATCTTCTGTTCCGATTTTCCTGCCATGCCACGTGTCACAACATAAACCAATTACAGGAAGTCATGACATCCCGTAATTTTGTTGAAAATTTCCAATTTTTAACATAAAAATCCATAAATTAAATTTAATGTAAAATAACAATTATAATGCTTCATTAATCAATTTCAATGGACTATGAGGGGTTTATGGAAGAAAATGATAGATAAATGATGGATTTTTAGAAGAAAAGAATGGCAATAAAATAGTACCAACACTTCCCTTTTTCAAAGTCCCCTATGTCAAGATGACGCACTTCCACCCTTGGATGATTTTCAATCATCTAATATTGGTGGTGAATCAAATGCAATCAATTCTTCCAATCAATCTATAACCTTGGGTAACAATCATTCTGATGATGATGACTCTCTTGATGTATGTGATCATGAACACGTAGGTGCATAAGCTGATATTTTGGTTTCTCATGAAGATTTCAATGTAAGTCTAGAATCTCATTTAGTCAAGGAAGATGTTCTTATCAACAATTCCTCTTCATCTCACTATCCCTTGTTCTCTATTGTCTTAAATGCATATATTTATGATTGAGATGCTTGATGCTTTAGGATGTTCTCAATCTAATGAGTTAACTTCCCAATTGACACAATGTAGTCAGATTATCCATCAAATGAACGGAAATAATTGAATCATTGAGTATTATTTCCATCCCTCATCATATCTTTTTTTTTCATGGACATAACTCTTCAAATGAATTTCTTATGAATTTTCTCTTATTCATATGTCTCCAAATTTGCAATCAGAATAATATTTCAATCTAAGTAATATGGTTGTTGAAGTTCTAAAATTTAGTCAAATCAATGACATATATGGATTCCACCTGGATAGTAGTGGTCCCATTTATATCATAGGAAACAACTATCCTCATGTTAAGCATGATCTAGTTCAATGTTCAAAATGTTATTTTACAATCCTTTAAATTTCTAGGACTTTTTAGGGAGTTGAGGCACTTCAACTTCCATTGCTGGTTATGAAAGGGTCTCATGAATCTGGTAAGGTCCCCAAACTAAGTTAGATCTAGTTTCTCTTGTGAAATCTTTCTCTTTGCATGGTTTCAGTATATGTAAATTCCTTCTTGAAAGATGTTTGCTATTATAGATGTAGTATTTTGATCTTTCATATTTTATTTCTCGTCAGATTCACGAATATTTTTCATATGATTTATCTTCATGCAAATCTCTTCTATCTCTCAAAGAATCATGGAACTATGAAGTTAACCATTTCAAAAATCATCTTTCACAAAAGGAATCATGCCTATAAGATTCGTTTCTTAATAGTGATCTCTTGGTTTTTCTTGCAAATATTATATTTCCAACCTTTCCCTTCATCACACTTGAAATCCTCTCCAGTGATAATGAATGCATGAGTTATCTGGCGAAATAAATTCTTCTTCACTCCTTGTATCCTGACTCGTTTCATTTGTTTGTTATACAGGCATTCATTTTCACTTCTTTCAATGATTATGGAGCTAGTGTAGTATTTTATTGGTTAAAAGGAAACAAGTTCTCATATCTATCATGCAAGGAAGATGATTCAATTGTTCAAGGAATTCATAAATATGTTCGAATTGGTCCATCTTTTAACCACACATCTCATGCCATAAATAATCCATATAATGATAATATTAACTCTAATTTATTTTATCATTTTCCCACTAGTATATCTAATGATAGTTGTTTTACATCCTTTCATCTTCATAGTTTGACAGCTCATCCTCTGAGTACTTATCAAATGATTCAAGCACTTTAGCCTTTGCTAATGGTCATTTCAAATCCACAATGTCTTCATACGATGGTTGAATATGATCAAATCAATTATCTTTCACAACTTTCTCATCCAGACCCTGGGCTTATAATTGAAAATTCATCTTTTCAAGGATTTTGGGGTTTTCAAGAGAATTGTTTTGAATTTCACGATCCAACCTATGATTGTCTAGAACCATCTTTCTTAGCAAGCCCCTTTGCTAATAACATGTTCTGGTATTTTTTTTAACTTTCTAAGAAGGATGACACAAATGAAGGTGCATTCACAAGAAGCTTTGATGGTTTGTTTTCTTATAATGATCATAAAAAATGTAAGAATGTGAACTGGGTAGAACTAGTGGTTATGGAATATATTTATACTGACATGGAAGACCTTCTATTTGTTGTGCAAGTTATTCAAGCTCTTATCTTTTTTGTGGAAAAATATCTTGTATATGTTTTAATTACTTGTATTTTTGTGAATGAAAGTCAGAAGAAACTATGGTGGCTTCCTTGAAAATTCCATTACATGTGACCTTGACCGTCTATTTACTTAGGTTAGGAGTAGGTCTAGTGGAATATTAGTTTACTTGCATATTCATTGTAAATTAATTTTTTGTAGTTTGTCTTATGTTTTCCCATTTTTGTTTCACATCCTCTTTTCAATTAGCCTCCTTTGATTTTGTCCTCCTATTTTTATTTCCTTGTTGTGTTTTGTCTTTTTTGTTTTATTGTGTGAAGGGTGTCCTATTTGGGCTCGAAAGAAACTGTGGAAAAATAGAAAAGGAATTTGTCACATTGCAATATTTGGCTAACTCTCTACCCTTCATTATCTTGGTTACATACGTTGGTCGATGATGTTCTGACAAAAAATATGATCCCTACGCAAGGAAAGCCTTGTGATGAACCATGATGTCCATGTATGTTTCCAGGATGAACCAATCAAGTAGATAAGGACACAGAAAAAATTATAAACAAGAAAATATTATATATGCTTCTCTGAAGGGACAATCTCTTCTGCTCTTAATAAGTCGGGATCCCTCTTCTTCCAATGAGATAAATAAGTGTCGATGCATTGTCCTATATAAAATAAATAAATAAACGAGAAATAAGGGAGGATTCCTGTGAAGAGAGGTGAACCAAGAAACTTCATCATGGTACTCTCTAAGCCTATTGGCACCAGAGAAATGTGTTTGTCCCTGAAGTGACTCCATCGGGGTACTATCTAGGCCTACTGGCAGTAGATCAACACCAAAGATGAAAATTACACTCTAAAAATCTAAAGCTCAAGAACTTCATGACCTTTTCCTGATTCAAAACATTTTGTGATCATTGACATTGTTTTTGTGTTTAACTGAGTAAAGGAATGAAGGGGACTATATTTATGCATGGGGTACTTGGGGAAGCCATGATGATCTGAACGATGAATCAATACTCCTTAAACAACTAGATATTGCACGAAAGAATTGATAAAGGCAGCGAAGCTAAAGTTCTATCAGTGTGTCATGAAGTGTTGTTCCTGTGATACCTACACTTGAATTTTAGAGCCTACCATGGATCTTACAATTGGTCATTCTATGGCCACTTCTTAATTGTTCAAAGTCGCTTGTTCGCACATACTCAGTTTGCAACAAGTTCATGTGCTCTTTATTTTACGCAATATTGAAAAAGTATATCGCAGTATATCAAGAATGTTTTTGTGCAATGTTCAACCCATGTCGATAGTCAGTGCACACTATTATTGATAGTCCCTCACTTTTGGTTTTGTTTTTACTTCTATTTTGGTGAGTTTTTTTAATTGTCGCTTTTCCACACCTTCTCTTTTGCGAGTGTCATTTTCATGATTTTGAGTGTCGGTTTTTATTTCTTTCACTTTAATTAGTGTCATTTTCATGTTATCTTTGCTATGTCATGTGTCTCTTTCACTATTGTTCGTGTATCCCAAGTGTCATTCACCCTTTTCTCTTCATATAGTAAATGTCATATTTTGTCATGTGGAGTGTGGCACAATGAACGAAAGTTAGTTTTCAGGTGTTTCAAGGGGTAATATTTTCATTAATGAGTTGTACTTACCATGTAAACATGTATCACACTCATTCACAAAGTTTCAAGAATTGTCATGCAAGTGTTGTCAAGGTCGCCGCAAAGTGTATCTTTGGTGTCACACTTGTCATAACTTATTGCAAAGATATCACACTGAGGGAATTATGTTTCTCATGTATTCTGAATGATCTATGTTGTGTCTTCAAGTGTTCTTCATGTTTGATCACCATAAATTCTTCTCACTATTCACATAAGTTTTAGGGATCCCACACATAGTCAAATTTGGAAAACTTCTCGACTAGATAACCTAGCCTCATCTAGCCCTCTTGAACTATGAATTTCACAGTCTCATCACTCAACCTACAACCCTGCCTCTTGGCATTATGCAATGCATAGTTCCTTCCTTCCACAACTGTGCATTGTGCAATGACAATGCTCCAACTTAGCCTCTAACCTAAAAAAATGCACGATGTTTCTCTCCTACCCAATAGTATTACGTATTGTGCAGTATCATGGCTCAAGCCTTAGTCCTGAGATCTTGAATTTCATAATTAGATAATCAACTAGCCTCCTATGCCTTCCAAAACTGTGTAATTGGAAAAAGCAATGCTCAAGCCCTCAACCTAGCTTCCTGAGATACCCAACTACGCAATCTTTTTTCTTAGTCCAAGCCTAAACTATGAATTGGCTCAAGCCTGATCCTTGACTACCCAAGTTGTGTAATTTCGTAGTCACTAAGCCTCAACATTAACATGCCACCTAGTTTTTGCTTAATCAGTGGATCATCATGCAACATCTTTGACTAGGGGTTTATCGGACTGATGGCATCTGGTCTTGAGTGGATCACAGATGCATGTACTCTATCATGCTATAGTAATATGATGAAGAAGGAGATGGAGAAGGAGGAAATTCTAGAAGACACCTAAGGAGATGATGAGTGGTTGAAGGGAAAATACCCCTAGGGTCCTTTGGGCTAAGACTCTACCAGACTAAAAATTGCTTATTCAAAGAAACACACACACACAGCCATCATTTTTACTTTTAAGCAAATTCTAATGTTTAGGGTACGTACCTAAGGTCCTACGTTCGAGAAGGCCTTTAGGGTCCAAACCCTTCTTGGAGTTCCCTTCTTCTTCCTTTGACCTGCAAGACAAACAAATCAAAGAACACAACAGTACATGTACAAATACTTATGTATAAACCATCTTTATGCTATAAAGTTAGTTATAAAAATCTTTAAGTAACCACTTGCATAAGAATTCAAGACAAGAATCTCATAAGCATAAAGAAAGATTGTTTCGGGAACAAAGACGTGTTTCTTTATATATAAAGGCAAATAAAGTACATATATCAGAAAGATATCACCTGAACACCTTCAGCAGGCTCCAAGCAAAGATTCCTCCCGGATTCGTTCCAGCCTCAAGCCTCCAACAGGAGCTCCTTCCAAGTCTTACTCAATGATGATATCAAGGATGAATGATCACCAATACACATGGAAACAAGGGTTTCCTATGCAAAATGGGGGAAGTGCAGAAAGCACCAAGGACTTCAGACCTCGTCTAAGGGAAAAATCTCAGCATAATAATCTTGCTCTCTTTTCTCTCCCCCCTTGGCCTTCCCTTTGATGTCTTTTTATACCCTCTCCAAAGTAGTTTTTTAGTTAGGAGTTGGTTGGGAACAATTGGGCCACGGGCACTAACAGGTGATCCGGTAGGTAAAACCCACGATCTCCACCCGAAAAAGAGGAATTTATTATTTTTTTAAGTGTTTTAATAGATACACGCGGGTTGGGTATGACAGACCCGCGTGTACACGCGTTTAACTCAGGGCAATGTCGCGTATAGGGAATAAAACACTGTTTTTTAAATTTTTGAACCAGGTCTGGAAGGAGGGGTTGCCCTAGGCCATGAATGCAACATCACAAACCATAAGAGTGAGATTTGGAGCTATAACAGATGCCCCCTAATGTATGAGGTCAGAAGGGGAACATGATGGCCGAAATATATTAAGTAAGTACAAGGAAAGGAACTCTGCCGAAAAACCGAGGAGGACTTCACCAGAATTCAGCCTGCCAAGCCACCGAAAGGAGATCAGAAAGAAACACTGTCTGAGGCGGGCATACCCATGCTCAGGAAAAGTAAAGCATGTCTGCATATCAAGTACAAGCGGATCCACTAAGTATACAAGTATAAATGACTGGAAAATACATAATGGATCATCTGATCATAATGAGTAAGTACATGTCTGAATATCACATATAAGACTGTCAATGATGCTGAAAGATGCAACGGATCACTGATATCAAAGACTGATCCCAAAAAGGTACCAACTGAACATGATGGAATAGGATGGTACTACACTGCAAACTCAGGTGCCAGCATATAGAATGTCGCCATGACTGACTGCAACATATAAGGTGGAGTGGTATCAACTAGCAGCAACAGGAGCAATTGTCAAGTGAACCAATGAATGCTGATACAACCTAAGGTCTTCACCGACCGCCGTGGTACATTTCTACACCATGGGAATAAATGATCTGAAGTCGACCATGTGAGAAATCGTTTGATTACCGGTCATTGATGTATACCGTTAACAAACGCAAGACTACTCACCAATAATGATAATGAGCGTCAAGGTACCCAGTACAATCTAACAAGTGTGAATAAATGAGCTGAAGTCAAACACCTGTAAGAATCTATCAATCAGGAGACAATGATGGTTTCCCACTGTCGATAGCGAGGAATCTGCCACTAATGACTGCAAACCCCAAGGTACTGCCAAATGGACTCTAGATCTTTGCCCCAGAGCAATGAGTCGGAGTCGATAGGGAAAGATCCGCTAGAAGGAAGGCATTAAGGCATCCTCCATCAATCTAGCGCGAGTGTAACCCGTAGGCCAATAATGTGGAAGGAATCAGACGAAAAAAGATGTAGTAACCCAACCGAAGTACGTTTCCGGCGTACACAAGATGTGGCTAGCGCATGGCAGAAACCCTCTGAACCAACCAATAATGAAAGCCGACACAGAGGCGAGGTATCCACCAATAGGGTCAAATGGAAACCAAGGTACTGCACGAATCCCAATGTGTGATAATGTATGCTGATGTCGAACACAAGGGAAACCACTCAGTCAAAGATCCATGATACTGATCGATGCTGAGCACAAGGTGACCTATCAATAATGAAAATAGGGCCAGGGTGCGGCTCTAGGCCTGTCCTCAGAGCAAGGTGTCATCGTCGATAAGGACAAGACCCGCCAGCAAGAAGTCAATGGGGACCTTCTCAAACCGGCACGAGTAAAGGACCAATATAACTGATGTGATGATAGACATGACACTGACAACCAGGGATGGCCGACTGAAAAATGAGTCAAGAGACACCGTAGAAAGGCCGACTCAGGCTAACTTCCCTTGAGCAAAAGTACGACTCAATGTGACTATGTGGCAGCATATGATGAATCTGTATAAGTTCGTCATGCAGGAGGCATGAACGAACCCTCCATATGATTGGAAGAGATAACCAATCGGGGGAGAACTGACTCGATAACAAGGTTATGGCGTACCTAAGTCAAACTAAATCCCACCCATGCGGAGGAGACTTTGTTTTGAGTGCTTTGTTCAAGGGCGACACGACTGACTCTAGCTGCCAACAATAAATGGAAATAATGTCCCTGTTCCCGCTCTTTTTTGGAATATTTAATTTTTTTGTCTTTTTCTGATAAGCCGGAAAAAGAATAAAAGAATGCTATGGTATAGTGGAAAGAACGAGTGTCGATGAAACAGATGATGTAGTTCCTGGGAAAGGAACGTTCCTATGCTCAATGCAGGGAGGTGAAAAACTGGTCAGTGACACTTAGAGGTAAGTTCCTTCCACGGATCTGGGTATGTCAAGCTGCAAAAGTCAAGGGTATGCAAGGTTGATTTTGCAGAGGTCATGGTCAAAAGTTGGCTTAAACACGAGTCCAAGTGAAGCCGGCTATAGGCCAAAAGGCGCAAATGGTCAACATGCAATGCAAAAGTACAACTCGACACACATAGGAGCCTCTAGGGTATAAGGCCAGAACGAAGCGAGGAAGCAAATAGGAATGAGTCTTCAACGCATAAGTCATGGCGGGACTACAGAGGACTCCCGAGCCTACTCAAAACGAAGCAGCATGGGCAACAAATGTCAGTGAGGTGCTAACTAGGATGCCCATGTAAAAGGATGGCTCTACCATCATGTCATGATTTAAAGAATCGGCGAGTGAAAATGGCTTACGAACCATAACATGATGGGCTCGATCCTACGGCAGATGTATCGGTCAAATGGAGGCTAGTATGCATAATGCAACGGAAAAATGGTGTCCCTAACCTATATGCCGGTGAGAACACGATACCTGCCATGACGGGTCAGCAGTCATGGAACCGTCTCGAACCGTCGAAAAATGTCCAAAATGTCCTGAAAAACAACCCAATCTCGACATTCCAAGCTCCCAAGTTAAAAGTGACATGAAACCAAACAAAATAAAATTTTGAAAAAATTTGCATTTTCAAAACTTATAAAAAGAAATTTTGGACTTACCATTTTCACCGTTTGACTTGGAGAGAAAAAATTGTGGAGCAAAAGGAGCAAACTTCTCCGTGACTTATTCAACTGTTCAAACTTGCCGAAAACTTCCAGGTAAGCACTAAACTTGTCTTGCAATTAATTATGATAGTTTTTAGGAAGTTTAATTAATGTTTCACCGTTAGATTTTTCCAAAAAATCACTCTGCGGCGTACACGCGGGTTGGCTGTATAGAACTCGTGTATACGACGGCCCTACACGCGACTGTGTACAAGTGAACCCGCGTGTGCGCAACAAACTAATTTTATACAAAAAACTAATGGATGAAAATGATTTTTTCTTCCAGGATGACTGTCACATGGCGTGAAAGAGAGCACTCAGGCATAGATAATGAAGTTATGAACAATGATGAGGCATTAGATGCCCTACGGGGATGCGGATTGCTAAAATTCTTCAAGTTGCCAAATATGAAAGCAAACGTGCGTCTGCTCGAGAGACTAATTCATTATTGGGATGTCGAGGAGGAAGCTTTTGTGATTGATCAGATGCCACTCAGGGTAGAAGTGGAAGATATATATTTTATCACGGGCCTTTCCCGGAGGGGAGAGGTAGTACACTTCCGGGGCAGGACCCGGAATAGTCTCAGTGTAGACGACTATGTTCAAATTTACTGCCCAGGCCATCGGAAGGTCGGGAGCCAGATCTCTATCCCACAAGTGGCGAGTTTGTCACTGCGGATAATCTTGTTCACCATAGCTCGAGTGAACGGATCATCCTCGCTACATCAGGCATCACGGGTAAACATGAGCGTAGCAGTGGACTGTATCACCACGGTGTTTGACTGGTGTACTCCTCTACTTGCCAACATGAAGGAACAACTTGCTTCTATCAGGAGGGGACAGACCAAGAACTTTGGGTATGGAACCATTTTATGCACTTTCTTCTTCGAGAAGGTTCCCGCACTCCGTCCCAGGGTAGCAGTTCCCATCAGTAGTCCAGGTGATCCACGCATGGGCCGGTGGGCTGACCTGATGAAACGTCTGGGGGGTGGGGAAGTGCCTAGGAATGCATTCGACGATGACTTTTTTGCTTGGTGGGAGCAACAGATCATCGCCATAGATGACTACCCCTATGCTGGGCTGGATTTCCAAGGAGATCCTGATCTAGTGTTACCACCGGATGCAGCATGGGGCGAGATTGGTAAGATTTTTGATTTTTATGATTTTATGATTTTTTGGATTTTTCAAATATAATGATAAATTTTGAAAAATATTTTTTGATGAGATTCAAATGACTAATATGATGATCATGTTCCAGACATTGGGCCCGTGCGACCAGATGGATTCCCGCACCATGGACGGCGTGGCCGAGGAGCCGAAGAGGCGGCTGCGGATGCGGAAAGGACCCTCAACAACGTCCAGCGACACTTGGCGAGACTGAGCTACCAAGTACCGATGGCCGAGATAGAGGACCTTCCTCCAGATATGCAGCGTCATGTGGTTGGGATGCCACGTGACTGGGTTCGCGTCTTTCGGCGCGTGGCCACTGCTATAGTTACTTATTTAGCTGCTCATCCAGAGCTGAGGCATTAGATATGCCTGACATGATTATGGGCATTTGAGTCCCAATTTTGTATATTTTTGGACACACATATGTACACTCAAGACGCTTTGTGATATATATATATATATATACAATTTTACTTTTTGATGCATGATTTTATGATGATGAATGATTGATATGCTAGTCTAATGCTTGATTAGCGATAGAATCAGCTAACCAATTGTGAGATCTTGGAATGTGCAAATAATTAATGTAAATAAATGATCTTTGCAACAACCTCACCCTTAAATATTGGCAATATAATAATGGATCTCGAACCCGATAAATGTTATTTAACTGAGACACTATCAATTGAGAATCATGATATACTACCAACGAGTCGATCCCATAAGAGATTGCCTCGGATAATAAATTGATAACAGCTGTATACTCGGCCATATTGTTTGAAGCAGGATCGATACACACGCCTCTCGATATCATCAACTGACCAGTTGGGTAATAAAGTACCCAAGCTCCGGAAGCAAGATTCCGAGTGTGCCGACTAGCACCATCGGCGAATCCAAAATAAACCAAATCATCCATCAACACCTGACAAGGAAGACCAAAAAGTGCTGATATCAGAAAACGCTCGATAATATATGTACAAATACACATAAAATACAAAGAAGCCATTGCCTGGTAAAACTAAGAAAAATACTTCTTTAAATAGAGCCCATTTCGGGGCTCCGCCAGCTTGTTTCCTTCGAAATCAATTAACTCATACGATCCTTTTTCTAAGACTCGTTTGATAATGAAAGGACCGTACCACATAGGCTTGAATTTGCCTGCCCCCAAGGCATCCTTATCTTGGTCATAGACCAAGACAAGGTCACCTTCAGAAAAGACACGAGGACGGACAGACTTATCATACTGAGTTTTGACCCTTTTCTTATGGGCCTCATTCATCGTGGCGGCATCTCGACCCTGCTCATCGAGATGTTCCAGGAGAACTAGGCGCTCCTCGAGACTCGAAGTCTCAGGAAGAAGCTCGACAGCCAATTTCAGAGACGGAATTTCACATTCGACCGGAAAGATAGATTCCATCCCGTAAACCAACTGAAAAGGAGTAAAACCAGTAGCCGTTTTGACGGAGGTTGTTGTAGGGAAAAGTATCCGACTCGGATGACCCTATCCCACTCTAAGGGTGATAGTACCTTAGCAACAACTGTAAAGAAAACTACTTAAGGTTTACTTCTTTATGAAAGCAAAAGAGAGTGGATAAATGCACTAACCGTTGCCTTGCGCTTAATGTCGAATCCAAACTCTTCTCTATGGCCGCTTGCTCCCAGCTCTTTGCTCTTTTGCCGGCCCAGCTACAATGAGATCCTGCAAAATGACAAAGAAGGAGACTACAAGAGGCATGCAATCATAACTGATTCACGGATTAGCATAAACCAAATATACAATTATCACAAAACATCATTGGAACAAATGCATATAGAAGAACCTCAATAGCTTTTATTAATGAAGAAGTAAAGGTTCTGAGAGTGTTACAACCATTGAAGGTCCTAATCCAGCAACACCTCCCAGCAGAAAGAATTTCTCCTCTTCACCTCCCTCAAGCAATCACCCAATAGCTCTATAGTGAAACCAACAACATAGCATTACTTTGCACAAAATTCCAGCCCCCTGAGCTCATAGGAGAGAGCTCAATATATAGATGAATTGAGAAAGGATGAGTTAGCTTGCAACTGATGTGTAGCTGCCTTGTGTCCTCTCTCTCTTCAGTTAATCTTTAGTTGATCTTCAGTTCTTGAGTCCACTTGGAGAACCTTGCTTCCACTTGGAGAAACAGAGCCTCTGACTCATCACAAGGCGAAATCCCTGATCCAAGTGTCATTTTTGGAGCAATGACTCAGTGTGCCACTTGTCCCATCTCGCTCAGCGTAGGTGGCCTTTGTTCCACTTGCTTTGCAACGCAGGTACACCATGGAGCAACTGAGTTTCAGTGCAGAAACCTAGTGGAGCACCTGCTTTGATTTCATGATTGCTTGTTTTTGAGTGTTTTCAGGTGGAGAACTGATCTGAGAGCTGTTGGTTTGCTGACCTTGTTCCTCTAGGGGTAGGAACATCATGTTTAGGGAACTTTGGATCCCTTGGATTATTGACAATTCATGCTTGTTGCTGTAAGGCACAAAATTGTCTATAACAGAGGTTCGGTATGCCCAAAGAGCCGGATACAACATAATGTGCCAATTAGACCGATTTTTATCGATTGTCCGTTGGAGTATCGTCTTAAGAGTTTTATTGACCGCCTCGACCTGTCCATTGGCCTGAGGATAATAAGGAGACGAATGCTCCTGACGGAAACCTAATTTAAAAGCCAATTCGGACATTAGATGATTTTGGAAATGACTGCCATGGTCAGTGACAATCTCTCTTGGGATACTGAATCTTGAGATAACTTGATTGAAAAGAAACAAAGCTGCCGTGTCACTGTCGTTCTTATAAGTAGGCATGGCCTCAGCCCACTTTGTGAAGTAGTCTACAGCCACGATGATGTACTTGTGATTCGCTGCTGAAGGCGGATTACAAGTCGTAAAATCAATACCCCACTTAGTGAAGGGACCGACGGTGACAACGGGAAAAAGGGGAGCTGGATGCGCGCGCATCTTGTGAGTAAAAATTTGACACGGGTGACAGCGTTTGACCGCTTCCACACAGTCCTTAAAGAGTGAGGGCCAAAAGTAGCCGGCACGTAAGATGCGCTGGGCTGTAGCAAGCCCAGATAGATGACCACCACAAGCTCCACTGTGGCAATCATTAAGCACAGACTCTGCTTCCTCTAAGGTTAAAAAACGTCGAAGAATTGAATCAACCCCTCGACGATATAATGTGTCACCAATGATAACATAGTTCTTAGCCAGGTGACGTAATTTGCGACGTTCATCCTTGGAGAAAGTAGAGGGAAACTTCGAAGTCTGGAGATAAACAATGATATCTCCATACCAAGGGTCTTGTGAAGAGATGAGGAATATATGTTCGTCAGGTAAACTTTCCTCATAAACAATATCCTCTCCACAAGGAAGCTCAGAAATTAGCTCCGCGAAGACCATAGATTTCTTAGACTTGGCGGACAAGAACTCGAGGTCGAATTCTTGTAAAATGACTATCCATCTATTATATTTGCCCCCAATCACTCGCCTACTGAGGACAAATTGGAATGGATTGACCGCCGCTAAGACAAAAGTTTTGCGTAGCAAAATATAATGACGGAGCCTCTGGACAGCATGGACCGCTGCCAAGGCCAACTTCTCAACCGGAGAATAGCGGAGTTCAGGGCCTATCAAGCCTCGGCTCAAATAATAAATCACGTGCTCGACAAGAGCATCGTCTTCCTGAACTAGAACCATACCAATGGTAGATTCTGCTACGGCGAGATATAAAAGGAAGTCTCTACCATAATCCGGTGGACTCAAAAGCGGGGCAGAGACTAATGCCTTTTTCAAAGCATCAAACGACCGCTGCGCAAAGTCGTCCCATACAAATGGAACTCCTTTTCGTAGCAAACGCATGAACCCTTTAGTGATCTCGGCATAGTTTGCTATAAACCTTCTCAAGAAATTGGCCTTCCCTTGAAGACTTTGAAGTTGACGGATTGAGGACGGGGGAGGCAACTGAACTATTGCCTCAACCTTGAAGGGATCAACCCGAATCCCTTCATTGGACACTATAAACCCTAACAACTGACCGGATGTAATTGCGAAAACGCACTTATTGGGATTCAATCAGATTTTATAGAAACGACATTGCTCAAAGACTAATCAAAGATGACTAGGGTGATCTGTTCTCTTTCGAGAGCGAGCAGCGAGATCATCTAGGTATGCTTCGATGACATGTTTGATGTCGTGGAAATCATAGGACATGGCCCGCTGAAACGTGGCTCCAGCGTTTTTAAGACCAAAGGGCATCTTTCGATATGCAAAGGTACCCCAGGGACATATGAAGGCAGTCTTATGCTGATCCTCAGGACGAATAGAGATTTGATTATAACCTGAGAAACCATCCATAAAGGAGAAAATCTCATTACCCGCACACTCGTCGATAATCTGATCAATGAATGGCGTGGGGTAATTGTCTTTTGGACAAGCCTTGTTTAAGTCCCTAAAATCGATGCATACACGGATTGTTCCTTGCTTTTTGTCCACCGGGACTGGATTCGAAACCCAATCCGTAAGAGGAACAGGGTATATAAAACCCGCCCTTAGCAGCTTCTCAACCTCAGCTTTGATGGCCGCTGCTTTCCTAGGGTTAACCGGTCGAAGCCTTTGACGAATCGGTTTTGTGTTTTCGTACGTCTTGATCTCATGTTGGACTATAGAAGGATCAATGCCAGGCATTTCCTCATAAGACCAAGCAAATACATCACGATATTCCTTGAATAGGTCGGTAAAAATTTGAATTTCTTCAGGGGAACACTTAATTCCGATGAAGATATTCTCGACGATGTTAGGATCCTTAGAGATGTTTATAGGTATCGTTTTTGAGATTACCGACATATTACCTTCGGCACGTACGTGTGTTGGAGCCGAAGGGTTCGACACCATAAAAACATCACTATCAACGAGCTCGGAGAATTTAGATTCCACTTCCTGCAATGGAGGAAGAAAATATGAACGATGGTGTAAGTCTTCCCAAGGTCGATCTATACCCATCATTACTTCGAGGATTGCTCCTTCAGAAGGTAGAACCAAATCTAAGCAGTCCAAGGCAGAGTTAGAATCAAAGCTCCAAGCGGGGGCCACATGACCATCTAATTCCTCTTCGGAAAAAGGAGTAGAATGGTTATCTGCAGAGTCTACGATAGACTGGTATCTAAGCTCAGCTGCAGATATAGGAAACGCCATTCCATTCACTTGTCCTTCAACTAATGTGTTGGTAGGTGAAGGCAAGGTCCAAGGGTCGGAAAAATAATGAGTTCGAAAGAACTCTTCTCGAGAAGACTCCTTGGATGATGAAATAGCATTGATTCTTGCAAAAGGAGAGGGAAGATCAAACGTACCCATCAATGAGGAATACATCCCTACTCCTAAATTCTCAGTCGGCGGGCGAGGGTTATCCACCAAAGGAACAGTAGAGTCGGAGGTTGCTTGAGGATCGATTGGAGAATAGTCCAATTGATCAACCTTAACAACTTTCCCCTCATGAGGAAAGCAGATGACACGAAATAGAGTCGATACCACGGCTTCCATTTCGTACACCCAGTTCCTTCCTAATAGGAGATTATAGTCTAGGTTAGCATCGACGACTTCAACTTCAATATTAACGACCTTCCCTCCAACACATATAGGAAAGGCCGGGATAATCCCATGCGGCTTGTGAGAATGGCCATCAAATGCAGTTAAGACGATTGGTGAAGGGACAGCCGAAGGTGAACCAATAGCCTTCCAACATGACATGGACATGACACATGTGGAAGCTCCTTCATCTATAACGGTGCGAAAAATATTGACTTTCCGGTATGTAGACTTTATCTGAAAAGCCATATGATGAGGGAGTCTCTTTTTGACACTTGACATGTCAAAAGAGAGCACTAAAGAGTTAGCTGGATCGACTGCTCCAATGGCGGAGAGTAAAGCACTTCTCTGAGACGGACACGACTGGAGAACCTCCAAAGCGGACATAGCACACGGGCTTTGAGCCAAATCCTCCACAATGGAGTAATTTTGGGCGGCCCTAGCATTAGGGTTAATCGTCGCGCGTTTGGCGGAACCTTTCGGTAACCTAGGTATAGTCTCAACAAGAGGTCGCTCAATATGAAGGTCATTACCTCCGGGAACAGTTTTATCCTTAGATGTTTCAGCTTCACCATAATCACGTGACCGAGTAGTCACGTTAACGTTTGAACCCATCATAAAAACATTTGATGCTTTTTCCCCTTCCTGGTTGCCCCCTGACGAGGTCCCAGGATTCGAATTCGCGCCAGCAAGAAGTTGCTGCCCTTGGGGAAACGGGTTAGTCAACACAGCTTGCGAACTAGAAGTCCCTTGCTGTCCTAACAAGCGCTGAGCATCTTCAATTCTAGGGCAGAGATGAGTTAGATGGTCCCCACTGCATAACTTGCAAGGGAACTTAACTTTCTTTCTCGACTCACCTTTACCACCACCAGCGTTGTTGCCGAATTTATTTGCATCGGGCTTCCCATCCGCATTCTTCTTCTTACCACGTCCATTCCTTTTCCCATTGGAATTTTGATTTCCTTTGGGGTTATCGGATTGGATGGCGTTAATGGAAGAATTTTGGGAAGCGGGAGGATTAGACAATGTGACTTGGTTGTTAGAAGCAGTTTGCAAAGACAACTGCTGCAATTGATTCAACAAGTTCACTGTAGATGTGTCTACAGACCCAACGATACCGTCCGCATGCCGACCTGGCTTCGGCTTAGCTAAATCAACCTTCGATCCAGGAGCATCTGGCAAGTACTTTTGGAGGATCCCAGACTGAGAGTAAATCGGTTCTAACTGCTGGGCCCTGAAAATGGCTTGCTCCTCAGAATAGACCCCAGACATGGAGACATCCTTGGAGATCTTAGGTTGCAAAGACTTCAAAAACCACTCTAGACGGTACTCCGGAGGAATTTTGGCTTTGATGAGCCTCTTTCTCCGTCTCCATTCCTGAATGTGATCAGAAATGTGGGTTGCCTTATCCTGGCGAAAGGTGGCCAGAAGTTCAGTTCCGGCATCATAGCAGACAGGCAACTGGAAGTGATTCAAGAAGATATTGGCTAAGTCTGCGAACGATGTAAAGCTACCACCTGGCAACTCTATATACCATTTAGCCGCATTACCAGTCAAGGTGCGCTGAAAGAGTCTCAACCTAACCGAATCTTCGATGAGGGAGTTGGATGAGCACCACAAATGGAATGTGGTTACATGATCGCCCGGATCTTCACCACTCTTCCCTTCGAATTTTGGAATGTCCGAAGGGAGTTTGGTTGGGACCGGAGGTCAGGCCGGATTGTATCTGATAGGGTCGTTCGTTATCTTAGTGAGATCTGGCAAGTTTAACGTTGCCAGAAACGGAAGCCTAGGAGGACCTAGGGGATTCCACCCAGACTGGGCAGAACTCCCAAAGTTCTGAAAAGATTGTCCTGGGATTTGGGAGGCACCAGGCTGCCCGAAGTGACCAGTAGAACCGGCTGAACCAAAAGGCAAGCCTTGTGGTCCAGCAAAATTCGGAGTTTGACCAACTCCTGCCGTATAACCTCCATAGCCTGCAAAGTTTCCTCCTAAAGAATGGTAAGGAGTTGATAACCCCTGATATGGGTTCCAAGCCGAAGCAAGGGGAGGAATACTTTGAAACATGCTAACCATGGAATACGGCCTACTTCCTTGTTGGCCGATAAATGGATTCGCAGTTCCTGCGCTACCAACCCCAGGGTTATTCCAACCTTGGAAAGGATTGCTGCTTTGTCCTATTGAAGAAAAAGGCATGGATCCTACCGTTGGGTTGGAATGTGGGATATGACCACTTCCAAAAGGAAAACCCTGGATTGAAGCCGATCCGCCCATCATGGACGTAGCGGCACTAAACGGAACCGATGGAATACCCTGTGATTGGGTGCCAAAAAGGAAGGAACCAGTACTAAAAGCATTGGTTTGGGCATTTCCACTCATGGACGGAATGGAGGTAGACCCCACCAAAGATGTGCTAGCAAACGATCCGAACAAGGAAGCGGAGGGGATGGAAATGGTTCCTCCCCCTTGCACCGATGTTGGGGTTTGCATAGTCGCAGCACTCATAGAAGCCATGCTTCTAGTAGTGATCATAAAAGGTAAGCGCGTAGCGTAACCTGGACTCGCTGGTCTATGTGACGGAGTCCCAACATATTGCAATACGTCTGGATAACTAGATGGTAGTGGAGAATTTGGAATCACTAATGATTCTGAAAGTTCTTCTACCTCTACGTTATTCTCCGCTTGGCGAACTCGAGAAAGGACTGGAGTGTCCCTCTCTTGCCCAGAAGTGCCAGGCCTTGCTTGGCCGCTAATATCCCCGAGAGGAGGATCAATCCCCGATGCGTCAACCGGCGTGGGACGGACCCTACCGGTAGTATCCCCTCTGCGCCTTCTAGGAGAAGGCTCTAAACTAGGTGGCGAGAGACCACGAAGTCTTCGAGACCGTCTTGGAGATCGGTCAGCCACTTTGAATTTTTTGTTATGATCTAACTAAAGACTCAAAAAATTAAAAGCTAAGCCGACTAGGAGCACAGAGCACACACTATAAAGTTCCTAAAGATACAGCCAGTCAAACAACGTCCAAGCATTTCCGCTCCGGGTGATTAGGACCGGACACCAAAATACGAGAAAGTGAATCAAAGGGCCTTCTGAAGATAGTCTGGGATGATGAGGGCCCAGTCCTATCAGCGAAGGTATCAGAGGAAGTTACGCTGACCTCCTAACAACAGCCTGCGCCGGTGCAAGCCCCCAAGCTTCGCAAGGGTGCCCTCCAGTAGTACTGTCGAGAGTGATACAACGTCGACCTCAGGTGCCACGGGATTCCCCTCCACAGCCACCTATGCAGATCCCTAGGAGAGGCAACTATGGGTACCAACTCGTCGCAGAAGCCAGGCGGAACAGTCGTGAGGTAAGTTCGGACAAGTAGGAGAGGGGGTATCTCTCTTCCCTGTCTTCACAGACCCTCGTGCTTAACTCCCAGATCCGGAGCTTTCCTGGTCTTCCTAACGCTATTGGATTTACTCTCGTTAATCAGACTCTTATGGTTGACGTTTTATGTGGCCTTGGAGAGTTAACTCTCCACTCGCCTAATCCAAGGCCCTAAAATCCTAGACTTGTTGGTGTAATAACTAAAACAAAAAGTTCTAGTGGATTTTAATTAAGTGCTTGATTTTATTAGGCTGTTCTTTAAGTCACAAGGTAATGGAGGTGAAACTTGTGGTGTTTTAATGGACGCAAAAGAAATTAATAAAACTTAGCTACATGCACATGCACTTTTGTTTTCGATGAAGAGCAATTTCTATGAGGTTCAGAGGTACTTGTAATATAAACAAATTTTCTTTTTCTTTTCAGACTCCACACTCACAAAAACTAACAAAACTAAATATGCCTAAAAAGAGATGCAAATCTTACCCTAATGCAAGAACTATATGTGGATGCAAGATTCAAAGACTACTCTAAAAACAAAGAAGGAAAGTTGCTGCTTTACCAAATTTTGTCTTGCCACTAAAATGCTTAGATAGAAGATGATGTGTTACTAACCATTTCGTCCAAACAATAAAAACAAGTTTTAAGATAAAAACAAAGCACTTTCACTTCGTAAAAAGGAAATCAAATGAAAAGCAAGTTTAAGAAAGCGAAACTCAAAACTTTCAAAAGATTTTCTTTCAATCAAACCAAAAAGTCTTTTTCAAAGGAAAGCTCTCAAAAATACTGACACCAATGATTGATAAACAAGCAACCAAACACTTTTGTGAATTGACACCTTTCAAATGATGAAACCTCAACAAAAATAAAATGTGTTTGAAATCGCTTTTGACAATCAAAAGCAGCAATGAAAGTCCAAAAGATCAAAAGACAAGTTTCAAGAAAATGGTAACAAACAACTTTCTCGAAACGAAGGAGCAAGTGGTCACAAAAATGATTTCGTTAAGCAAACAAAAAGTGTCATGAAAGCAAAAATGGACACAAAGATTGCACCCAATCTTCCTACTCTGCCGAAACAGAGCAATCAAGATTCTTAAACAGAAATCTTGTGTGTCAAAAATCAATGACGCTTGCAATCAACGAAAACAAGACTAATACTCCTTATGACTAGAGAGAGTTCAGAACAAGATGCCCCCTGCCAAACAGAGAACTGTTACTGGAAAAGTGACTGCTTGACACTGACCCAAACCACCAGACAAACATTCAGCAAAAAGAAATTTTATAAATCTTGAAATTTATGTAATATACGCGCCTGCAATTATTTGCAGAATGCGTGTACACGCGACTGTAACTAAGGAAACCTGCGTATACGCGGGTTCACTTAGTGAAACTTGCGTATATACGCTTCTATAATCCAGAAAAAGAGCGTATCTGAAGTCTTTCAAGAAAAATAAAAAAAACACAGACTGAAAAACTGGAAAAGCTTGGAGTTCAAGAAAAGATCAGACAGTCAGAGCCAACAAACAGAGGGGCTGAGCCTTGATTGGCTTGAAGACTACCCAAACTAGGAACAACAAGAGTGTTGTCCCCAGCGGAGTCGCCAATTCTGGTTGAAGGGAAAATACCCCTAGGGTCCTTTGGGCTAAGACTCTACCAGACTGAAAATTGCTTATTCAAAGAAACACACACACACAGCGATCATTTTTACTTTTAAGCAAATTCTAATGTTTAGGGTACGTACCTAAGGTCCTACGTTCGAGAAGGCCTTTAGGGTCCAAACCCTTCTTGGAGTTCCCTTCTTCTTCCTTTGACCTACAAGACAAACAAATCAAAGAACACAACAGTACATGTACAAATACTTATGTATAAACCATCTTTATGCTATAAAGTTAGTTATAAAAATCTTTAAGTAACCACTTGCATAAGAATTCAAGACAAGAATCTCATAAGCATAAAGAAAGATTGTTTCGGGAACAAAGACGTGTTTCTTTATATATAAAGGCAAATAAAGTACATATATCAAAAAGATATCACCTGAACACCTTCAGCAGGCTCCAAGCAAAGCTTCCTCCCGGATTCGTTCCAGCCTCAAGCCTCCAACAAGAGCTCCTTCCAAGTCTTACTCAATGATGATATCAAGGATGAATGATCACCAATACACATGGAAACAAGGGTTTCCTATGCAAAATGGGGGAAGTGCAGAAAGCACCAAGGACTTCAGACCTGGTCTAAGGGAAAAATCTCAGCATAATAATCTTGCTCTCTTTTCTCTCCCCCCTTGGCCTTCCCTTTGATGTCTTTTTATACCCTCTCCAAAGTAGTTTTTTAGTTAGGAGTTGGTTGGGAACAGTTGGGCCACGGGCACTAACAGGTGATCTAGCAGGTAAAACCCGCGATCTCCGCCCGAAAAAGAGGAATTTATTATTTTTTTAAGTGTTTTAATAGATACACGCGGGTTGGGTATGACAGACCCGCGTGTACACGCGTTTAACTCAGGGAAATGTCGCGTATAGGGAATAAAACACTGTTTTTTAAATTTTTGAACCAGGTCTGGAAGGAGGGGTTGCCCTAGGCCATGAATACAACATCACAAACCATAAGAGTGAGATTTGGAGCTATAACAATGAGATAAGATCATCATCCTGCAGGAAGACAAAGGAAGATTGGATTATAACAAAAGATGGAAGATAAGGACCTCATTGAAGATTCCTTATCTTCGAGAAATAAGTAGGAGGAAAAATAAGAAAATGCACCATATTTTCAAGAAGACATAAAGAAAGAAACATCAAAACATGACTTGATATTGCCATGTCATTATGCAGTCCATTTCATTAGTGTGATGTAATGTCATGTCATGAGACATCATATGCCACATCATTCACAGATTATGTAATCCTATATTGGAAAATGTAATGTGAAGTGGAAGTCCAAGAGTCATCTATGTAATGTGAAGAGTCATGTAGGAAATCAAAAGGTCATGAGAAGTCAAATAGTCATGAGGGTAGTCCAAGAGTCACAAGGGAGGTTAAGTATCACCCCATTTGTTGTATATATACCCTCATTGTTCATGCAAGTGAATTTTCACCATGGCTTCTCCCATAAGGCATTAGAGAGACAGAGTGAGTACTTTTGGGGAGCAAGTCATGGTTCCAACACTCCACTATTGGAGCTAGTGATGTTTGTTGTCTTCATGTATCTTGGGAATTTTACTTAACACTCGAGGCCTGATGGCCAACATATTTTCATGCATATATTTTCAATATTTGTAAGACTATTCTATGAATGTTTATGATTCATGTTTGTTTTCACTTGTACTAAAGTAGTTGAACTATTTCGGTTATCTTAATGCTTATCTTATTGAAAATTTGTTGTAATGGTTGTAACAATTTCCACATATATTTTGACTATTTTTCGTGATGTTAGGCGATTTGCTTTTTCACGTCTGTGCAACTCTACTAGGGTGGTACTATTACCTCTCTTTTAAGAGGCTCAATTCTTCCCCTTCTACAGTAGAAGAACCTTGATACACCTACAACCAAACATTCATGAGGCATAATTACTTGCTTTTTTGAAATGCACATACACACTTATCTCTATCTTTCTAACAACTAAACTTGAGTAAAATCTATAAGAATATATGGAAACCATGTTTATACTCAAGATGGTTCTCCTATTCCAAATAGTCGGAGGTCTAATCAGGACTTCACATCGGGGAGACCCCTCAGGTCGATGGATTTCTAGCACTGAAAACACTATCCTAGAGTCTTCTTCATGATAGTCACATATATACTACCTTTTCCATTAATAGTGGGGGAGAACATGGCATCCTCTCAAATTATGGTGGTGAAAACAGGAAGGTCAATATCTGAGTAGAATAAATTTTTCATATCGACTTTTATTGAGGTGATTATTGCGCCATTGGTAATGTCTCTATGTGTAGGTTAAGTAAATATTATTTTTTGCTAAATAGGTAAACATTAACCCCAAAAAGAATCATTTTATTCCTTAGAATTCTCCTATAAGGTTTTAGACCTCGATTTTCCAAACTGGGCCCCGCTCATAAAAATGGTCATGTGAGTTGATTCCTACAATTTTTCCACTCTAAAGGAATTGAGATGGATGAAAAAAATATAATGGTCTAATAAATATTACACCACATTTTTTGAGGCATTTGGTCTCCAAAATCTTCCACTCGATGAGGTGAGGAAATCGTTCCTCCACCTCCTCTTAGGTGTACCATTTAGATTTTCCTAGAAGTTGTCCTTTAAAACTAATTTGCTAGAGTTCATGCTGCCATGTCTTGTAATTCATGACCTATTCTACAAAATTGTATCTTTTGTCAACTCTTCTCTAGCATTTGGTGCTAAAGCCTACACGAAAGGTAGGACATGTTCCTCTTCCTGATCTAGTATGAAAGGCTCATAGACCGTCATATTCTCCACATTCACAATTAGGTAAATGAATATGTATGGGGATAGAGTGAGTGCATAGGAATTGTCTCCAACCTTTTCTAATATATCAAAGGTGTCATACTATAGAGCCTTGATTTTCATACCAGGTCCCTGAACCCTTTTCTTGTTAAACTCTAACCATACCATATATCACACCTTGAACAACTTCTTTGTTTTATGCTAATCATGCCTACCTTGTATTTTTCAACTGACCTCTGTAATATATTATGTTCCTATTCATGGATCTTTGTAGTCTTCCCAACAAAATTTTCAGCCTTCAAGTCATCCCCTTTAAGATCCTCCCTCACTGCTTGATTCCCATATACAATATCCAAAGGTGAAGGTGGAAAATATATAAAAGAAGTTTTAAATGGGGACATACCAGTGTAAGTGTGGACTACTATGTTATAAGCATGTTACATATATAAATTTTAATCCTAGGTCTTTGAATTATTCTAATAATAACCCCTCAAAGGTTACACCAAAGTCTTATTGGCTAATTCTATCTTCCCATTAGTCTATGGATGGAATGTGAAATACCAATTTAACTTGGTGTCCATCCTCTACCGAAAATGAAGTAAGAAATCTCATTTCCCTATTTGAAATGATGCTCCTTGGTATCCTAAAATGCATGGAAACCTATCCAAATAATATGTTTGTTACTTCTTTCCCATTGATAGTATTTTTATAGGGCATTAAAACACACACCTTTCTCAATCTATCAACTACAATGAATAGGTCATCATGTCCCTTCCCAGTTGTTTGTAAACCTCCCACAAAGTCCATGGAAATTATTTGCTAGGGATAAGTGGGTATAGGTAAGTGATTATATAGATGTTGTTTCCTATTACTAGGCTTTGTACAACAAAGCATGCATTCTCTTATGAAACTAGCTACCTGTTCTCACATCTTGGCCGATGAAAATACCTTTGCAAGTTTGCCACTATATTTCCTATAGTAAAGTTCCATACAACCATGTAGGTGTGAGGCCATATAAACAGCTACAATCACTCATATTTAGGAACACATAGCTTATCCAGACACTAGAGTAACCCATAATGGAGATGGTAGTCGATGGTGTTGTCTCCATAAAGCACATGAATCTAACTCTACAACTATTGAAACCCCTCCTTGAAGTGCTCCTCCTCTGAATATGCTTCTATATATCGATCATGAGGGAATGGATACTGTTAACAGTGTTGGACCCACCAAAATGTTAGGGGATCTCCTCGTACAAAGTCCCAATTAGACCTCAAACCGTTTGGTGCAGGAGTCCCAGCAGTGGGTCGTATAGTAATCCCTTGACTATGGTTTTGAATAGAGGCAAGTAATATAACTCTGTTGGTAGCAAGGGTGTGACAGTTGTAGTGATTCAAGGAAGATGCATGAGAAGTTCTAACACACGGGGGTTGAGATGAGTGTGCCCCTTGAAAACCTGTGAGAACACTTGGCTTGGAATGGAACATATGAGTAATGATACATCACAACATGGAAGGCAAGTTAGCGAGTAATCCAAAGTTATGGTTAAACTAGCAACACATTTAAGAAAGATTCATACATACTTATACATAATAGTCTATATGTGCATGCGTAAGAAAACAATACATATATCATTTAGAGTAAACTAGATATCATAGAATACAATACAACATATGCATGAAGCATGTTGGCTCTTGTTATATTAAGAAGTGTAAGTTTGAGTCATACAATACATCCATGTCCCACCACTAGTCCCAATAGCAGAATGTTGTAGCGACAACCGCTTGCTCCTCCAAAGAGATATACTAGCTCTGCGTAGTGGAGAAGCTAAGGCTTGTTACAATACTATCCAAGCTATCTCCAAGATAGTCTTATTAAAAGGTTGGCTGACCAAACTTTTATACAATGAGTTATGAGGGACTATTTATAGCAAAGGGTGGGGTGACCCTTGATATTCCCCTTTGTGACAGTTCAGCTTCCCTCATGACTCCTCATTTACACTATGATTGTTACATCCAACTATCGACACTTGAATTACACTTGACAAGACATTACATTACAATGCACATGTACCCATGTGAGAGAAATGGCTAAAGAAAGCTTTGATAGACATCACTATGAATTAGACAACCATAGAATTCTAACTCCTCAACATCCTCATGCTAGTCAACAGTAACATATTGATGCAAAGATCGATAGTCCTTGACTGTGTCTGTGTGCTCCAAGGTGACATTTGTCTGGAACCTAACTCTTGCCTCCATCGCATCTGGGTACACTCCTCGAGCTCCTCTGTCCAACTCGTCTAAAAGCATGCACATCATTGTCTTCAATGTGGCTGGACCAGCAAAATACTTGTGCATGATGTTTGCATTGATGGGTAAGTTTGGGCTGGTGGCCATGAGCATCCACTCATCGAATTACGAGTTAAGCTCTAGTTGGACATGTACCTTTTTCTTTGCCTGGGTGAGAGTCCCAATATATGGGATCGCATGTGAGTGCACCACAACATTGATACTCTTAAATACTCGTGAATGGGAAGCCGGTATGCTAGTGATGACCTATGGGAGCTCTTCATAGTTCTAGATCTGACTCCGGATACATGCATTCAGCTCGACAACATTGGCCCTGATCATCTCAGCCAAGTGAAGTGGTGCTCCCTTGTATTTCATCATCCATGTTTGCATGTCATCAACAACAACATGTAAGTTTGTAAAGATATGAGCTCTCCTAGCACATTATTGTTGCCATCCGTTGAGATGGATGACTCCTTCTCTGTTTCCTCCATTCTTCTCTTATCCCTCTACCCTTGCATGATTCACATGTCGCATTGGTGCCTCATTTCCTATATAGCCATAGTTGCTTTCTCTACTAATGGATCTACTCGAAACTTGCAGCTTTGCTCCTCCTCCATGTGATCGACAATCTTCCTCTTGCCCTTGTTGTGCACTAGTATGCTTGACTCTGTTGCTATAGTTTCTCTTGTTCTTGGTTCTCTCCATGATGATGCTTCATGTTTCTTCACTAACCACTCCATAGCAAATTCGACCTGTTCATTGGGTTTGGAGAAACTTTAGCAATATCTCCATGGGTCCTCCTCGTCCCAATGAAATGCCCCGTGGATCCAGTTGAACTTTACTCCCATGTAGTGATCATTCACAATGCAATGTGGGTCATATGGATTGTAACTTCAGAGGTAAAATGTATAATTCTTCACCTGTTTTGCTTTGACATCCTCTTTCTTGATACCCCAAATCTCATATAGCCCAATCCCCAACTGAAGATTGGACGAAGGTGCCTTCTTCTTCCGATGTAGTCTAGCTGTCAATCCTATCGAGATGTGATATACTACTTCCTACATGACAAGTATTTCCAAGGAAAACTTCGATAGAGCATGTAGAGGTTTCCCCATGCTGAACATTCGGATGGAGGTCTCGGATGGTGAGGCATACCAATCAGCAATGTCTATCAGTGCCTCCATTTCTTACTTTGACATACAGGGTGGATCTCGTTCGAATATCATCTTGTAAACTGGGGTCACAAAATGATTAGACAGTCGTGTTATTACTCCTCTTAAGCTGCATTTAGACAACAACTTGAAATATGTGGTCACACTAGTCTCCGTTGGTGACCATGTCCACTCCAAACCCAGGAACTCCTATCATGTTAGGTAAACTTGACTCAGGATAGACTCAAAGTTTACCAGGTTAAACAGTGATGGTTTTGGGGCACATGGTATTGTGCACCCATAGTATTCTGCTTGTGGTATTATATGTAATGGAGCTTATAAAAGGCTGTAAGGACTTCATTGTAATGCAAGACCTCAAGGTGAGTGGTGAAGGCTCACTTGATCGGATTGGCTAGGGTTTTGGCCAATGCTAATGAGATCTTATTAGTAAATTTCTTAACAACTGGTATCAGAGCCAGGTATTGGTTTCAAATGGATTCTTTGATGCCAGGGGTTTATAGTGCCTGATGAGATCAATGCAGCCTTTTTACAGATTTGGGTCTGAAAAAAATGGTGGAACAATCGTACGCGAAAGAACCTCGAGGAGAATGTGTAGAAGTAGTGCCGTAACTGCCAGGGATCACAATGCATTTGCGATATTTACGGGTTTGGAACATGCTGACGAATTGTTCGGGATTCATGCGGATATTTAAAAAAAGTCAGCAGAAGAAAATTGTTCATGTGGCTTCGAAAATTGTTCATTTTCTGCTACGTGAGGTCACTGGTGCTGGAATCTATGAGGTTCTCATTGGGCTCATAGTTGGAGTGGTTTGATAGAAGTTTTTGAGCAAATCAAATTGAGAGAGGATGGATCAGAATCTCAGCAAAAATAAACAAAAAAAATAAAATTAATGAAGTCAAAATTATTGCATGTAAATGTTCATACTACTGTAAGACCTGGTAAGGCATGTGCAACCCTCCGTGATCACTGGTAAAGTCTGGGTTAGACCTACGTGATAGGGTGGATGTTGGGTTAACAATACCCCAAGTAAAAACTCTGAGGGGGGTAAGAGCTAGAGTGAGCGGGATTGTCTCACTTAGCAGGTTTGGCTAGAGTTAGTTAAGGAACCCCAAGTCAAGTTTAAGGGGGGAATTGTTAGGTAAACTTGACTCAGGATAGAGTCAAAGTCTACCAGGTTAAACAGTGATGGCTTTGGGGCACATGGTATTGTGCACCTATAGTATTCTGCCCATGGTATTATATGTAATGGAGCTTATAAAAGGCTGGAATGAATTCATTGTAATGCAAGACCTGGAGGTGAGCGATGAAGGCTCACTTGATCAGATTGGCCAGGGTTTTGGCCAATGCTAATGAGATCTTATTAGTAAATTTCTTAACATATCGGGCACAAATTACATCTAAGATGTAGGCGAACATGTAAATCTCTACATGCATACCTCCAGGTGACTATTGAACCTTCGTTACTTATTCCTTCAGCTGATAAGCCAACATACCATACTAGTTACATGGCTTTCCTTCTCTGGCCATTTGGTCCAGCATGATTACCCAACTCTATGGGAAGGTTTTCATGCTTCCCTGGCCATACAATCAACAATCAAATATGACCAAGTATTGATACACCTTCCACAGTATCTTTCTCTTGTACATCTGGTTGGGTGTGAACTTGAATGGAGCCGAATTCTTTGTCTAGTTCTTCGAAATGTCTCTGGAGTTAGCATTGTTGTTGGGTAGTCTGAAAGGAGTCTTCATGATAGTTGTTGGCTCTAACATCTGATATATCTCATCATATTCTCGTGCCCAAAAGGTTGCAAGCTTCGTCCCACTGAAACTTCTCAAGTTCATTGTATCAGGATCGGTGTGAGAGACGATTAAGTGTATCATGTCTGCGCATGGGAATGCATGGTATTTGCATGAAATCTGGTACAAGCCAGACTTGTGAATGTTCACATACACCTGATGGTCTTCAAGGTCTTCGTCAAAAGTGCCTACAAATGCTTCATTGACCTCTTGCCATTTTAGCTTGATTTCCATATCTCGAAATAACTTTATATCTTCATAGATTGGTAAACATGTGGACACACATTCAACTGCTACTCTTGTTTCACTTCCATCATTATATTTTGATCGCGCTTTCTTGTAGGACATTGATCTCGTACTGCTAAGAGGTAGATGAATACCTAAAATATATAGAGACAGGAAACATGCATGTTGTTTGGGAGGCAAGACTGGCTATTGGATTTGCGTAATGTGCAATCCAGACTAGCCGTTGGATTTGTGTAATGTGCAATCCAGACTGGCTCAGGGACTGCATTGTAGAATTTTCTAGGCTAGCAGTCCTTGTCCCTTAGAAATGCACAAAACAATCCTGCAGGATAGTGCCTGGGTAGAAAAGCACATTTCTGGAGAGGAAGGTAAAGCCTTCCTTCCCAAGATTGTGCAATGTTGTCTCAGTGAAGGCAAAGTCCAGGCCAAGGTTGGCCAGACTCGTCGATGGGAAACTAAAAGAAAAAATGAAAGTGAATGCATGGTGACACTAAGTGAAAGTAGAAGTGATTGACATTGCATGAAAACATGAATGAAAGATTCAGTAAACAGATCAACTTTCATGTGGGTGAAGTGAGTCTCCAAAACGACGACCATTCGTGAAAAACAGTTTCATGCATGCGACAACACTGAGATAGCGAAGAAAACTATAAAAATGCTAGGAAAATCTAGTATGCATGTAAATGACAATAAGCATTCAAAGAAATAAAGAAAACAACACTCACACAAGAAAAAACAAAAAAAAAGTGACAAAAATAGTGAAAAAGACAAGTTGAGGTCACTTACCCATGAATAGTTCAGTTCGATGTGTCAAAGACTCCCGGATGTGCTATGGGATATCAGAGATCTAAGATATATATGAAGGATTGAGCTCTGATGCATTGAATAAATAATTTTTGAGCTCATGATGCGCATACCACAAATCTAGGAAAAAGCGACACTTCGAGGAAAGCTTCTAAATGAACTTTGCATGTAACTTCCAGCTGCTAAACATAGCTCCCTGAATCATGGGATTCCTTTTGGATGTTTCCTTCTACTATTCCAGGAAAAATCAAGCCATACATGCATGTCAAATTTCCTTGGTCCCGATGAAACTGGTCAACCCAACTGCTCATGCATGAGGTTGCTCAACTGCTAGAAGGAAGAGCACATTTCTGGCTAGGAGTTGGGCCTTATATCCAAGATATTTGCACAATTTCTGGGAAGAGAAGCTGACTATTACCCAAAATTGTGTGATTCCTGGGCTGAGCAGCCCTGTTATGGAAAATTTGTGCAATTTTCACTGTGAGGGTTAACTGGCAGAATTGTGGAATTTGGGAGCCTGGCAGGCTGCTAGACAAGATTGCGCAATTTCTAGAGGGAAGGCTAGTTTCCCTCCAAACCTTCACAATTTCTTTTGGGAGCTACTTAGCTTGTAGCTGGACCAATTTCAGATGAACAACCTGTGAGGGGAATTCTTCAAGCTTTGATCGACAAGCTGTCTTTGTGTAAGAAAAACAATGAAGCTTGTGTACTTGATGAAGCAAGACAAGGTGTTGTGAAAGGTTTGTAGGGAGGCTCCAAAATGAAGATAAGGAAAATTTTTGGGGGTGGTTGTAGCCACTACAACACTTCTTGGCACACTAGTAGAACTCCAACTCTCTCAATGGACCTTGTTCGCGAAAAGAAAGTCTAAGACCTCTGGAAGTATTTTTCAGTGCTTAGCTTATTTTTGTTTCACACTAGCTTGATTGTAAGATGTAGAATCTACCAAGCCATTGGTCGATTGGCACACATTCCAAGCCAAGGCAACACAATTGTTTCGATTGGAGTTGAGGGGTATATTGTTTCACAAGCAATATAGTCATTAGAGTCTTAGTTTCATCTATGGTGTTGCTCTACTACCAACAAGCCTGGACAGTACCCCGATGAAGTCACATAGGAGCAAGAGCATGGATCTGCTACCAGTGAGCTTGGTCAGTACTCTAGCAGAGTTACTTCCATCACCTCTCTATGCAGGAAACCTTTCTCTTCTTTCGCCTAATTCATTTTTCATTTTGAATTTTTTCACTTTTCACTTTTTTCATTTTCGTAACTGTGCATAACACTTATTCATTTTAGAGGTGGAAGAGGGATCCTGACTTATTGAGAGCATAAGAGGTTGTTCCTATAGAGAAGTAATTTATTATACCTCTGATGTGCCTGTTAAGGTTTTCCCCCTCACCTTACTCTACTTGATTGAGCTGGAAAGGGTTAACCCAAAAACAATTGACTAGAGTAGGTGACACTAGTCAACGTGCAAGCGTTCTGTTTTCACCAAGGTTCACTTTGAATAGTACATATTTTCCTTCGAAATATCGTGGACAAGAAGTAACAAGTTCTTCATACAGAGGCAAGCTGACAGATAACAAAGTAGTGATAGCTACACAAGGCCTCTTGTATTTTAACTAGCTTGTTTCAAGAGTCATACATGGTTTCATGTGAAAATAACCTACGAACAAAACAAGCGGAGTAAAAAACAAAAAAGAAAAGCAAGAGCAGAAGAAAAATAGAAAGTGAAGATAGTAAACAAGCAAGAAAAAAACAAACAAACAAAACAAAGCAAGTAAGAAAACAAGCATGTAGGCAAATCAAATGAAAGAAAACACTATTCCTACTCCTAAACTAATGGTGCATGGGCCTGATCATGTGAAGTGATATTTCCAATGCATCCATCGGCACATTGGTTAACCCATGTTGGTGAAGGCTTGGTCCGTGAGCAACCCAGTTATGTGAACTAGTAAGAAAGAAAGATATAACAATGAAGACAACCACACTTTGTGTTTCAAAGTGTCCAGAGAGCATAAGTGAGTGCGAGTGCATGATGAGAAATCCGTGGACTTATCATGGTGTTGTACAACACTGCGTGTACCTGTGAAGCATGATCTGTGATAATAACCCCAAGATAGTGAGGGCCTGGCATAACCATCAGCTCAAGCTGAAGTGCCTCGACAGTCTTGGGTGTTTCAACTTCATCATTAGGTAGATCATCATAAATTGGTGGCTTTGAAAGATCAATCATGATAGATTCATGGTTGTGATCTAATATGGGAGTAAATGGATCACGACAATTGTGATCAGAAAAATCAATGATTTCATTGGCATCCTCATGATCATATGAATCAAACAGATGGGTAGATGAAAAGTGAACAAAATCATCCTCTGTGGTTCTCGAAAAGGCAGATGAAATATCAAGTGGATTTTCAATGAATAACTTATCCTCTCCATTGTCGAATGATGGAAAAATATCTAGTGTGGCCTGTGAGTGATAAAAAATGGGTGCATCCGTGGATGAAAGTACACATGAAAAACCATGGATGGCAGGTTCACCAAAGATGTCAGTAAAGAGCGGAGGAGGCTTGAAAGGAAGGGAGTCATCCTTCACCAAGTGTTGATGCTCAAGTTCCCACTCATATTCTTCATGAATGATAATGCATGTCGGTTGTGAAACACCAATTCTGTCAATGGCTTGTTCCTCATTCACAACAAGTGTAGAGTCCAGAATGGAAGAACACAAGATAGTATCATTTGGAGGAATTTCCGAGTGTGAAGATAGAGGTTGCAAAATAGAATGCACATGACAAATTAATGGACTCACAACCAATTCTGTGTGAAAATTGAGTGAATTGATCTTGGGAGGATGTGAAATTTGAACAAGTGTGTGAGCATGGTCCTCAACATCACTTGACAGTGGTAGAGTTGTTTGATGAGGGGATGGCAGACAGTCACTTGTGACATTGACGACATCCAGCTATTGCACAGCTCCCCACTAAAGAATGTCGAGTGAGGCTTGATTTCAAACTTCTTCCTGGGACGACAGATTTGTTAACTCGATACTCGAAATGGTCCCAAAGATAGAGGAATTTCATCTGGCTCCTCAGAGCTTGAAAATACAATTCACGGAAGCACTGCCAAAAATCCATAATCAATTCATGTGGAGCCTTTCGTTTTGTTATAGTTTTTGGTCAAGATGGTCTGGATTAAAATGATAAAAAGTGTCTTCAATGAGATCACAAAAGTGCTCAAGTGAGTGCACGCTGTTAGCCGATAGACCGCAAAACCATCAAAGTGGAGATTCGTGAAGTGTGTATGAAAGTAGCAAGCTCGCCTGTTCATCAAAACACCCATATTCCTCATGAAACCTGGAAAGCAAGTCACGTAAGTCCTTAGGCTAGTCAACTTCGCCTTCACAATAATATGTGTAAGTGGACAAGTAATCAAAAAATTCCTTCATGATGGTGACATCTTCATGATTTGAAAAACATCGTGGAGGGAGAAGAGTGCAAGAATCAATGAAAGATATGTAAAGGTTCAAAACTAGATGAGAGGACACTGCTTGTCATCTGGCTCTCCTTCTAACGCGAAAAATGTTGATGATTGTGTAGATCATCTTCCAGATTCATCGCATTAGGTTTCTTGTTTTGATTGATGTTTCGAACCAGAAATGGTGGTTCATATTCATGTTTTGAAATATGTTTCACATCCTAAAGATGAACCACCGTTGCTGGTTCGAAACATCGATCAAAACAAGAAACCTAATGCAATGAATTCGGAAGATGATGTACACAATTATGAAGATTACAGAAACCTAAAAGACAAAATGTTGATGATGTTGGACCTGCCAACATGTCAGGGGATTTCTGTGGTAAGAAGTCCCAATTAGACCTCAAATCATTTGGTGTATGAGTCCCAATAGTGGGTCATACGGTAACACGTTGATCGTGATTTCGCATAGAGGCAAGTAAGATAACGTGGTTGGTAGCAAGGGTGTGACAGGTGCAATGAGTCAAGGAAGGTGCATGAGAGGTTCTAACACATGGGGGTTGAGATGAGTGTGCCCCTTGAAAACCTATGATAGCACTCAGCTTGGAAGAGAACACATGAGCAAAGATACATCACAACATGGAAGGAAAGTTAGCAAGCAATCCAAAGTGATGGTTAAACCAACCACATATTTCATAAATATTCATAAATACTTATACAAAATAGTCTATACATTCATGCGTAAGCATACAATAAATATATCATTTAGAGTAAACCAGATAGCATAGAATACAATACAACATATGCATGGAACGTGATGGCTCTTGTCATATTAAGAAGTGTAAGCTCCAGTCATACAATACATCCATGTCCAACCACTAGTCGCGATAGTGGAATGTTACAACCACAACCACCTGCTCCTCTAAAGAGATGTACTAGCTCTGCAGAGTGGATAATCCAAGGCTCATTACAATATGTACAAGCTATCTCCAAGATAGTCTTATTGAAAGCTTGGCTGACCAAAAGCCTATACAATGAGTTATGAAGGATTATTTATAGCAAAGGGTGGGGTGACACTTGACATTCCCTTTTGTGACAGTTCAACTACCCTCATGAATCTTTATATACTATAAGACTGTTACATCTAACTATCGACACTTGAGTTACACTTAAAAAGACATTACATTACAATGCACATGTACCCATGTGAGAGATATGGCTTGAGAAAGCCTTCCTAGAAATCACTATGAATTAGAAAATCATGGAAGTCCAACTCTTCAATATCCTAATGGTGATCAACAATAACATACTGATGCCAAGATTGGTAGTCCTTGATGATGTATGTGTGCTCCAAGGTGACATCTCTCTGGAACCTGACTCTTACCTCCATAGCATCTAGGTACACTACTCAGGCTCCTCTGTCCAACTCGTCTGAAAGAATGCACATCATTGTCTTCAATGTGGTCGAACCAGGAACATACTTATGCATGGTGTCTATAATGATGGGAAACTTTGGGCTAGTGGCAATGCACATCAACTCATCGAAGTATGAGTTAAGCTCTAGTCAAACCTATGCCTTTGTCTTCACCTATGTGAGAGTCCCAATATATGGGATCACATGTGCGTGCGCCACAACATCCATACTCTTGCATACTCATTCATGAGAAGCCTATATGCTAGTGATGAGCTGTGGGAGCTCTTCATAGTTTCAGATATAACTCTGGATATGTGCCTTCAACTCAACCAACTTGGCCCTCATCATCTTAGGCAAGTGTAGTGGGGCTCCCCTATATTTCATCATCCATGTTTTCATGTCATAAACAACAACATGTAGGTTTGTCAAGATACATGCTCTCCTAGCACATCATTGTTGTCATCCATTGAGATGGACGACTCCCTTATGCACGGTAATAAACTTGCAATACAATGCTTGCATAACTGCGTCAAGGAAAAATACTTCATCTAGTACTTCCTTCTTTAGTTCAACTCGGGTGAACGTTGTCTCCAAATCTCCTCCTTGCTTGGCCGTATGTAGTTCCTTCACCATTTGCTCATTCTCAGTTATCAGAAAGAGAACACTTCAGCTAGTGGCTTCAGCGTACACTCTAGTTGCATCGTCCAAGGCTACTAGATGTTTGCACACACCAGTCACGATCACTTGTTCCTCAACTTACGCAGGAGATGTATGATCCTCTAGAGTTGAGACTCTACGAGACTGCACAACTCTATGTTGAGATTAGTCGAATGAGATGTTGTGCATCTATCCCTCTAGATGATCACCAAGGATCTTAGTGCCTCCTTGGTCACTTGAGACTTTCTCATCATCCAGATGTGGTGGAGTGGGTAAGTCAACCACTTCAGGGTGAGGCATGAGGTCGGTGTCATGTCCCAACTCTTGCTGCTCCATGTCTGCATCCAACTGTTCGAGTGCTTGTTCTATTTCATGAGTGAAGTCTTGCTCTTGTAATGGGTCACCCTGTCTCCCTCATGCCTATTGATCTGATAAGTCTACTACTTGCACGACCGTTGTTTCATCTGTTTTCACATGTTTCACCCCCTACTGTACCTATTATTGCTGCACTTCCCTCTCCTATTTACGTAGCTCTTATTCCTTCTGGAGTTTCTCTTTCAGCTCATGCAACTTCTTCTCTATTTCCTCCATTCTTATCTTATCCCTTCACCTTTGCAAGATTCACATGTCACGCTAGTGCCTCTTTGCCACTATATCCATAATTTCTTTCTCTACTAATGTATCTACTCAGAACCTGCAACTTTTCTCCTCCTCCATGCGATCGAAAATCTTCCTCTTGCCCTTGTCGTGCACTGGTATGCTTTCCTCTACTGCTACTGTTGTTGCTGCTGCTTGTTCTCTTTGTGATGTTTCTTCATATTCCTTCACTAACCACTCCATAGCGAAGACGACCTATTCATTGGGTCTAGAGAAACCGTAGCAATATTTCCATGGGTCCTCCTCGGCCCAATAAAATGCCTCGTGGATCTAGTTGAACTCTACTCTCGTGCAGTGATCCTTCACAATGAAATGTTAGTCATACGGATTGTAACTTCAGAGGTTGAATGGATACCTCTTCATCTATTCTTCTTCGAAATCCACTTGCTTGATACTTCAGATCTCATATAACCCAATCCATAATGGAAGAGCGGGGCAAGGTGCCTTCTTCTTCCAGTGCAGTCTAGCTGCCAATCCTGCTGAGATGTGATATGCTACTTCCTGCATGACATGTATGTCCAACTCAAAACTTCGGTCAAACATTCAGAGGCTTCTCCATGCTAAACATTCGGATAAATTTGTCAGACGACAAGGAATACCAATCAACAATGTCTACCAGTGCCTCCATTGCTTCATTTGACATGAAAGGTGGATCCTATTCGAATATAATCTTGTAAACTAGGGTGAAAAAAGGATTTGACAGTCATGTGATTACTCCTCTGAAATTGCATTTAGACAACAACTTGAAATATGTGTTCACAATAGTCTCCGCTAGTGACCATGCCCACTCCAAGCCTGTGAACTCCTGTCATGCATAGATTACATCTAAGATGTAGGCGGGCATGTAAGTCTCTACATGCATACCTCCGCATGATTGTCAAGCATTCGTTACTTGTTCCTTCAACTGATGAGCCAACATTCCTAACCAGTTACATGGTTTTCCTTCTCTAGGCAATTGATCCAGCGCAATCACCCAAATCTATGGGAAGGTTTCCATACTTTCTTGGCCATACAGTTGACATGCAAATATGAACAAGTATTAATACGACTTCTGTGGTATCTTTGTCTTGTATATGGTTGGGTGTCAACCTGAATCGAGCCAACTCCTTTACCCTATTCTTCAGAATGTCTCTGGAGTTAGCACTGTTGTTGGGTAAGCTAAAAGGAGTCTTCATTATAGTCACAAGCTCTGACATCTGATACATCTCATCATAATTTCGTGCCTAAAAGGTTGCAAACTTCGTCCCACTGACACTACTCAAGGTTATCATCTCGGGACCAGTGTGAGAGACGATCTAGTGTATCATGTCCATGGCTAGGAACCCAAGGTATCTGCATGCAATCCAATACAAGCCAAGATTGTGAATGCTCACATAAACCTGATGGTCTTCGAGGTATTCCTCAAAAGTGCCTGCAAATGCTTCATTGACCTCTTTCCATTTCAGCTTGCTGTCCTTTTCTAGAAACAACTTTGTATCTTCATATATCAGTAGACCTGCAGACACCCGTTAAACTGCTGCTCCAGTTGCACTTCCTTCAGTTTCTTTTGATCCCTCTCTCTTGGAGGCCATTGGTCCTGTATTGCTAAGAAGCAGATGAACACCTAAAACATCTGGAGACAAGAAACATGCATGCAAGAGATCTGTTAGTGAAAGCCAAATCAAATTTGGGGACTGACATAGCACATACCAGGGAACTGATAGGCAAGATTACACAATTTCTTTTGGGAGGTTGGGTGACTGGGTGCCAGTACTTTGCAAGAGGAATTCTAGGCTATCTGGGAGGCAAGACTAGCTATTGTATTTGTTCAATGTAGAATCCAGATTGGTTGTTGGCTGCTGGGATTTCACAATGTGGAATTCCATCTGGGAGTCACTGCAAGCTCAAGGACTACATTGCGCAATTTTCTAGGCTAGCAGTAAGTATCCCTCAGAAATATGCAAAACAGTCCTGGAGGACAGTGCCTAGGAAAAAATGCACATTTCTGGAGAGGTAGGTAGAGCCTTCCTTCCCTAGATTGCGTAATGCTGTCTCAGTAAAGGCATAGTTTGGGCAAAGGTTGGCTAGACTCGCCAATGGGCAACTGAAAGAAAATATGAAAGTGAATGCACGACGAAAATAAGTGGAAGCATAAGTGATTGAAAATGCATGAAAACATGAATGAAAGATTCAATCGACGGATCAACATGCATGTGGGTGAAGCGAGTCACTGAATCGACGACCACTCATGCAAAACAGTTTCATGCATGCGACAACAGTGAGATACCAATGAAAACTGAAATAATTCTAGGAAAAGATAGTATGCATGTAAATGACAAGTGTTAAAATAAATCAAGAAAACATAACTCACACAAGAGAAAACACAAAAAACAATAGAAATACTGAAAAAGACAAGTTGAGGCCACACACCTGTGAATAGCTGACCCGGATGTGTCGAAGAGTCCTGGATGTGATATGGGATGTAAGACCTCAAATATAGATGTGAAATAATGAGATTTGATGCATCGAATAAATAAGTTTTGAGCTCATGATGCACATGCCAAAAATCTAGGAAAAAACGACACTTGGACAAAAGTTTCTAAATGAACTTTCCATGTAAATTCCAGTTGCTAAAAAGCAAGCCATGCATGCAAGTCAAGCTTCCTTGGATCCGGTTGGAATTGGTCAACCCAACTACTCATGCATGAGGCTGCTCAACTGCTAGAAGGAAAAGCGCATTTTTTGATGGGATATGGGTTGGCTGCACAGGAGATTTGCACAATTTCTGGGAAGAGCAGCTGACTGCTACCTAGAATTGCACAATTCCTGGGCTAAGCATCCTTGTTGGGGAAAATTTGAGCAATTTTCATTCTGAGGGATGACTGGTAGAATTGAGCAATTCTGGAGCTCAACAGGCTGCCAGACATGATTGCGCAATTTCTGGAGGGAAGGCTGGATTCCCTCAAGAATTGCATAATTTATTTGGTGAGGTGCTTAGCTTGTAGCTGTACCAAGTTCAAATGAATAGCCTGTGAGAGGAATGCATCAAGCTTTGATTGATAGGCTATCTTTGTGCAAGGAAAACACTGAAGCTTTTGCACTTGACAAATCAAGATAAGGTGTTGTGAATGGTTGGTAGGTAGGCTCCAAAAAGAAGCTAAGGAAAAATTTTGGAGGGTGGTTGTAGCCACTACAACAGATCCATGAAGATCAACATTCCCAAAGCTATGATCTTTGATGTGGGTGGCCTTAAAAGCATGTCAACAAAAAAAAATTGTTACCTTTTGTTTACTTCATCACTAAATGAAACTGATATAGTAAACCCATCCACTTCTAATGCATATGTTTTTGTAGCTTATTCTAGGACTATAGGTACAACAATGGTTTCTAATCTATGTGGATTACTATCTTCTTTCCCATCATATAGTGCTTCCACCTATTAACAGCTTGCACTAAGGCATAAAGTTGTTTACAATAGGTAGGGTATTTAAGAACTTCTTTATGAAATACTTAAAAATGATAGCATACATGCCTTCCTCCCTGCATGAAGACTTCTCCCATAGCATACATGCTCATATTTGTCTCAACTTCAAAGGGTTGCTACATGTTTTGCAATCTAGAACTGGTTCTTGACTATTCCTTTTTTTAGGCGCCTCAAAGGCCATCTGTTGATCCTTTCCCATTGAAAATATGAAAATGAATGCATGTCGAAACTAAGTGGAAGCATAAGTGATTGAAAATGCATGAAAACATGAATGAAAGATTCAATAAACGGATCAACGTGCATGTGGGTGAAGTGAGTCACCGAGTCGATGACCCTTCGCGCAAAATAGTTTCATGCATGTGACAGCAGTGAGATAGCAATGAAAACTGAAACAATGCTAGGAAAATATAGTATGCATGTAAATGACAACAAGTGTTCAAATAAATCAAGAAAACATAACTCACACAAGAGAAAACACAAAAAATGATAGAAATACTGAAAAATACAAGTTCAGGTCACATACCCATGAATAGTTGAGTTCGACGTGTCGAAGAGTCCTGGATGTGATATGGGATGTAAGACCTCCAAGATAGATGTGAAATAATGAGCTTTGATGCGTTGAATAAATAAGTTTTGAGCTCATGACGTGCATGCCAAAAATCTAGGAAAAATCTACACTTGGACGAAAGTTTCTAAATGAACTTTCCATGTAAATTCCAGTTGCTAAAAAGCAAGCCATGCATGCAGGTCAAGCTTCCTTGGATCTGGTTGGTTTGGTCAACCCAACTACTCATGCATGAGGCTGCTCAACTGCTAGAAGGAAACACACATTTTTGGTTGGGAGATGGGTTGGATGCGTAGCAGATTTGCACAATTTCTGGGAAGAGAAGTTGACTGCTACCCAGAATTACAGAATTCCTAGGCTAAGCAACCCTGCTGGGGAAAATTTGAGCAATTTTCATTGTGAGGGTTGACTAGCAGAATTGAGCAATTCTGGAGCTCAACAGGCTGCCAGACATGATTGCGCAATTTCTGGAGGGAAGTCTGGTTTCCCTCCAGAATTGTGTAATTTATTTGGGGAGGTGCTTAGCTTGTAGCTGTACCAAGTTCGGATGAATAGCCTATGAGGGGAATGCATCAAGCTTTGATCGATAGGCTATATTTGTTCAAGGAAAACACTAAAGATTTTTTACTTGACAAATCAAGATAAGGTGTTATGAATGGTTGGTAAGGAGGCTCCAAAAAGAAGCTAAGGAAAACTTTTGGAGGGTGGTTATAGTCGCTACAACAGATCCATGAATATCAACATTCCCAAAGCTATGATCTTTGATGTCGGTGGCCTTATAAGCATGTCAACAAAAAAAAAATTGTTACCTTTCGTGTACTTCATCACTAAATGAAACTGATATAGAAAACCCATACACTTCTAATGCCTATGTTTTTGTACCTTATTCTAGGACTATAGGTACAACTGTGGTTTCTAATCTGTGTGGATTACTATCTTCTTTCCCATCATATATTGCTTCCACTATTAACAGCTTGCACTAGGGCATAAAGTTGCTTACAATAGGTAGGGTATTTAAGAACTTATTTATGAAATACTTCAAAATGGTAGCATACATGCCTTCCTCCCTGCATGAAGACTTCTCCCATAGCATACATGCTCATATTTTTCTCAACTTCAAAGGGTTGCTACATGTTTTGCAAATCTAGAACTGGTTCTCGTCTATTCTTTTTTTAGGCACCTTAAAGGCCATCTATTGATCCTTCCCCATTGGAAACTCTTTCCATGGAAATGCTACTGCTAAAAATGAGCCTATGAAAATCCTTCAGTTTTTTGTTACCCAGTGAGAATCCTAACCTTAGAAACATTTGTAGGCACTGACCATTTCACGATGGCCTCCATCTTGGAAGGATCTATCTTCAACTCTTCTTCATCTATCGCCTACCCTAGATACGTCAGATATTATTTTGTAAACTCACCCTTCTTGATATTTTCTAGCAATTAGTGCTTCTTTAATCTCTCCAACACCTGCATCAAATGTGAGATGTGCTCCTTCTATGTAACATTGTATACTAGTATACCATCTAAATAGAAAATAACAAATTAATCTATAAAATGGTGTAGTATATCATTCATTAACATCATAAATGTAGTTGGTGCATTGCATACGTTGAATGGAATGACTAAATTCTCATACAAAGATTGCGTGGTTTTGAAGGTGTTTTTTTATGTATCTTCTTCCTTGATGCGAACCAAGTGATATCTAGACTTTAAGTGTAGCTTCGTGAGGTCATTTTCTTGTTGCAATTGTTGTAGTAGATCATCTATCCTAGGTAGTGGGTGCCTATTCTTGATTGTGATTTTTTCAATGCCTTATAGTCAATACACATCTCCTATGACCCATCCTCCTTTGGAATAATGAATATGGTTGACCCACATGGTGATGTACTTGATCAAATGACACCGTCTTTTAGTATTTGTTGTATATTTTTATTCACCTCAATTGATTCTATAATAAACAACATATACAACTTAATATTTGGAAATGGAAAATTTCACAATAGCTAGATCTTGTGCTCCACCTCCCCCCTCGGTCGTAGGCCCTTAGGCTCCCGAAAATCATCCTTACATTCTTGTAGAAACACTTATATTTGTTCTTTTTATTTCTTAGTACAGCCCTCCATGGATTACTTGCCACTTACAAAATCTCCTCCAAATTGATTTTCCCTTGAAAACAGTAAAAAACACTTCTTTCTAGAACTATTCAATTTCATGTCTTGGTTGGCGCTTACCAATAATCTTCCTAACTTTCCTTTGTGTTCATTGATGTTGAACAATTTTCCATCATTGATGAGTTTGTATTGCTTGGCTCATGAATATTGCATGTTGCATGTACATGTAGCGACTTCCAAACATGACTCCACATGCTTCTAGTGTAACCACAAATAGTTCTACTTCATCAATAAAATCAACACTAATGCAAAATATTTAATTTTGATCTATTTTGTTATCAAGAAATTTGAATTATTAGATAATCACAAATTTCCAATCCTAATTTGTTAACCAGATTTTAGGTTTTAACACTGTATATAAATTACTTGCAGGAAAATTATAAAAACAAAAAATAAACAATGACGAGAATATAAAATAAATACACAGAGATTTTCCCCTTGATCCCAAAACCAAGACTACCATATTTATTTTTCATTATATTCATTTCAATGTTAGAATACATATATATACATGTTGAAGCATTCATAAACGCAAATCCATTAACCCTGGATTAGAACATAGCCATAATTCCCTTCACCAGATCTACAAAATACCATGAGAAAAAAAAACCATCACACCCAAAACCATGTGCAAAACTCATGCCAAAAACCATAGGTAGATCCACCCACGTAATACAGGGTCCAAACAAAATTTGTGGGGCATTGCCCTGCACCTTGTAAAAGGGGGCTACCACCCCACTCAAACTCCCTAACAGGGGTGGGTTGCACTCCCCCCTCCCCCTATTGTGCCTGGCACAATAAATCAGGGAGGCTATCACCCCCACTGTGACCCCCCTACTACACCTAGGGAAACAAATGGGGGAGCCTACAAGTCCTCTGTAACCCCCCCTCGTGTGAGACTAGTCATGGAAAGAATATAACACACACCCAAAACTCTCCCACTTGTCTTTTATTTTCCACACAGGGGGTCACAAGAGAGCTTAGCCATTTGTCCAACCCTGCAATGCCCTTTGCTTCTCTACACCAAGAAAACTTCTCAGTGTTGAAAAAATTTGTCAATGCATCATAAACATTCTTCAAATTGTCCACCTTTACGAGAAATGCCTTTTTGTCCTCAACCGTATCCCTCACAAAGTGATACTGAACATCAATGTCATTTGTCTTTGAATGATAAGAAGGGTTCTTTGCTAGGAAAATTGCATTTTCATTGAAATAATTTATCCTTGTAGCTCACTGTACTAACCCCACACTTAAACACAATCTCGGTAACCAAACTGCTTCCTTGCTTGCATGAGTCACTACTATGTATTCTGCCTCTATAGTTGCAAGTGCCACTACAGGATGTCTCTTTCTCATCCAACTAACTACACCTCCAAATAGGTTAAACACATACCCACTTGTAGATCTTCTTTGATCTAGATCTCTAACCCAGTCTGCATCAACAATGTCACGAATTTCAAAAATTCTATCCAATCCCAATCTTCCTTGGTAGAAAGAAACCATAATCACTAGTGCCATGGAAATACCTGAAATCCCACTTCAATTTTGTCCAATGATCCTTCCCTAGTTTTGACATAAACCCACTCAATAATCCCACTACATGTGCAATGTTTATTCTAGTAAATACAATTACATACATCAGGCTACATACTACACTTGCATATGGAACACAGGACATGTCCTCTTCCTCTTCTTATGTTTTGGGACATTGTTCAGTGAATAACTTTACACCTACACAAATAGGAACCTTCATTGCTTTACTATCCTACATATTAAAACTTTGCAATATTGTCTCAACATACTTCCTCTAGTTTAACCAGAGCTTCCTCTTTTCCTAATCTCATTTAATTTCCATGCCCAAAATACATTTTACAGCACCAAGATCCTTCAAGTTCAATTTGGAGGACAATTGGGTCTTCAAATCCTCGATAATTTCTTTGTTATTTCCAATTAGCAACATATCATCAACATACAAGACCAAATAAATAACATAGTCACCAATTAATTTAAAATACACATTGTGATCTTCCTTGCTTCTGGTGAAGGGAATTCCCTATATATATGTATAAAATTTTTGATACCACATCCTTGGTGACTGTTTTAACCCATACAAATATTTTTTTAACCTGCATACCTGTTTTTTCTTACACTTCACCATAGACACTTCATGTTGATTCATGTAGATATCTTCTTCTAGATCCCCGTGAATAAATGTTGTCTTCACATCCATCTATTCTACCTCAAAATAAAAAGTAGCAACAAAAGATAAGCATAATCTAATAGAAACTACCTTGGTAATAGGATAAAAAAATATCACCAAAATCTATTCTCAACACGTGGAAATAACCTTTTACTACCAACCCAGCTTTGTATTTCTCCACCTTGCCTTATGCATCAATCTTCTTCTTAAACACCCATCTGATTCCAATGGTTTTTCTTCTAGCCATCAACTCCACCAGATCCGAGGCCTCATTTTTGTCCAAAGATGCCATTTCATCAACCATGGCCTCTTTCAAGAGTTTTACATCCTCTAAATCTACTTCATACCTGATAGTTCTGGGATCATCATTCGTAATAGATAAAGAAAAATTTGAATAGAAAGTAGATGGACTATACCTTTCTGGCTACCTTCTTTCTCGAATTGATCTTCTCGCAACTAGAGTTTTTGGTTCTTCATCTTATGATTCATGTTCTTCTGTAGAGTCTGATTATTATTCCTTTAGCTCAAACTCTATCTTCTCAGGTTCCTTTGGTAGGACTTCATTCTTAATAACATCTTTGACCTCTTTAAACACCACATATCGGCTGTAAAAATCTTCTTTGTGTTGGCATTATGGTACAAGTGTTGTCCTTGATGGCAACTCACACATGTGACAGATCATAGTACAGCAGGGCAGTAGCAAAAAGTTGATGATCAGACTACAAAGAATGTAGAAAATGAAAGGCCCGCAAGTTCGTGCTCACAATGGTGCGGCCTTAGGCTAAGTCCGTAGATGCGCCGTTCACAAGGTGCGGACATGTTCGTAGGTGTTCCGAACAAAAGGTGCGGAATTAAAGTGCATGCACTTTCATGCAAGAAAAGCACACATCTTATGGTTGGTCCATGGTATTTAGTCTGACAGTTTTTGATCCTATGGTTTTGGTCCGTGGTTTTGCATCTAAAGTATTGATCCCTGGTATTGGGTCCTTTGTATTGGATTTCTATGGTTTTGGTCCATGGTTTGAGTAAGGCCTTGTCTATAAAAAGGAAAGGAGATCATTTGGCTGAGCACTCATGTGTTGAATATCTTAAGAAGAGATAGATCTAAAATTCTGGTTAGTCGGTGAATGATAGCCTGATCTAAATCAAGGAGAAACCTGAGCATTACAAGATGGATCTACTGATTGGTTGAGATCTCCTTGGCGCGTGATCAGATCTGTAGATCTGATAGTCTGGGGTATACTTAAAACCTGAAAAATTATCTATACCTGTAGGACTGCAGGTGCGACACGGCAGCAGGTGCGGAGAACCGTAGAACAGAGGCGGCTGCAGGTGCGAGGATCCGTAAGGCAGAGATGGATGTAGGTGTGGAGGACCACAGAACAGAGACGACTGCAGGTGCATAGGACCACAGAACAGAGACGGGTGCAGGTGCGAGGATCCACAGGGCAAAGACATCCACAGGTGTGGAGGAACTCAGAACAGAGACAGCCGCTGGTGTGGACACCTGCGGGTCAGCCACAGTGAAAGTGCAGAGATCCGCAGTTTTTACTCAACCGGAGTGCGGATGTTCACAGGTTACTGTTGGTGAAGTTGCGGACCTTCCTTGAAATTTGTTTTAGTTGCTCTGCAGTATTCTGGGTTCAAAATTGTTGTCTGGTTACTGTTACTATTTTCTGGTTATAACATTCTGAGAAGAGTTTGATTGATTCTATATATTGGGGTTTCATTGATTCAGTTTTAAGTGATGTAAAGATTGATGTTGGTTGATTATGTGCTTCAATGATATTGATGGGTCCAGTATGAAAATTGGTTGAAACATGGCCTTTTAGATTATGATGTTGTGTTCCATGAGTATCCAGTGTGAAAATGTATGAAATGTGGTACCCGGATGAGAGAAGATTGTAGGCGAGTGCCTATGTACTAGTATCTCAGCTAGTACAAGAGCAAAGGGGGCAGTAGCTCCCTTCCAGTAGCAGTTAGAAAATGAGTAAAGGTTGGAGCATTTCTGTAGGTAGCAGCCTGCGTACTAGTAAATGGATCGGATAGTACAAGAACTAAGGGGGTTGTGGCTCCCTTCTAGGAGAGTCTGGAAAACGAGAGAGGGTTGTACCTCTCTGCAGGTTGCAGCCCGCGTACTGGTAAAGGACTGCACCAATACAAAACCATTGTAAAAAGAAGTTTCTAATTGAAAGAAGATTGAGATGACTTGCAGTAGGTGGTTTTCACCCACATTGGGTTTCCACCTTACATCATGGTGTTCATGTGTGCTTCGTGTGTGTGATGATCTATTCTATGTTACTGCTCCTATTTACTATTCTTATGATTAATAATGTTCTAATGCACTAATTAAATGAACAACTAACCGAATCATAAGTTTACTGGATATACTCTAGTTGCATTAATCATAGTTGTGGAAGTAGCATATATGAATTAGAATATGGAAATGAAAAAGTTATATTGATTTGATAATACTGATTCACCCCCCCCTCTCAGTATTATTTCCCACAATTGGTATCAGAGCAGGTCCTTTGGTAGAAGCTTGATCGCTTGAATGATATCTGTAGATCAATGGGAAAGAAGCTTAAGAAGAAATCACCTAAGAATAAGAAGACATCTCATAAGAACTATGACAATGGGAGTATTGATTGGGGAATATGTGGAAGAAGCACTTCAGATTTAGAATCACTTCATGATGAAGATGAACAAGCAAATGATCTATCAGGTATGAATTTGTTATCCTCTGGTGATATAGGTATCTATCCATTTGGAAATGATGAAAGTGATAGCGAAACAACTGAATTTGCTCTTATGGGTGAGCAAGAAAGATATCAAATAGAGGCAGAATTTAAAAGGCTTACAGACAAAATTAGAGATCAACAAGATCTATTGAACAAAAGGGAATGTGCCTTCAAAGAAGAAGCTACCAAACTAAAAGCTCAACTAGAGGAAGGAAACAAGGTAAGGAAGTTATTCAAGGACAAATATCAAAAGTTGCAAGATGAAGTAACATCACTAAGAGATGAAGTCAATGAGAAGAGCACAACAATCAAGAAACTCAAAGATAGATCCAGTTACTATGAAAGTCTTGAAGCTATGATCCTCTCGCTAAAGGAAGATCTTGAAGAATCAAAGAAGCAGAATAACGAACTTCTCCAAGCTCATGAAAAACAAGAAAATGAAGTTCTCGATCTAAGACATCAGTTGGAAGAAGGAAGAAAAGCTGAAGAAAACATGAAGAAGCGATATCTTGAAAAGGAAGAGCAACATCAGGTTGAGGTAAATATGCTAAAAGATAAGCTAGAAGAAAAAGATAAGCTCTTACGATTTCAAGATAGTACTAAGATTTTGGATGATATTCTTAGTAGTCAAAGGTCTCCTGCTATCAAAGCTGGTCTTGGTTTTCATGAATTTCTTAAAGGTGAATCTAGTAAGATAAGGGACTCTAATGCAAAATCTGAAATGCTCAACAAGGAGATGAATGGTCAATCTCATCATCAACCAGGGAAAGAAATTCTTCAAAGAAATTCTTTTACTCCTATGAATAAGGTTGAATGCTATGTATGTCATAATCTTGGACATGTTGCATCCAGATGAAGAATGGGTCAAGGTCATCATGAAGAAAGATCATCAAATTCCAGGTACTTTAATGGATATTTCTTTGCTTGCAATATGTTTGGTCACAGAGCTGTTGATTGCTATAGAAGGAATATGAAACATGTAAGATGTTATGCATGTAACAAGCCTGGACATATAGCAAAGGAATGTAGGAGCAAATTACGAGCATCACACCAAAAGGAGAAAACATCATCACACTTGAAGATATGGAAGAAGAAGGAAGTACAGTCAGAGAGATGTGGCACAACACAACATACAAACATAACAGAATCAGGGGGAGCTGAAAGTGTAAAACTTCAGTCTCATATCCAAAGTTCATAAAGGGAAGTCACGTATATACGCGAGTTAGTCACTGCACAATCACGTATATGTTAGCAGGGTCTGATATGATTTGCTCTGTTTGATGATGGTTACAATCTACTGATGATATATGTTTAGAAGTGTTTTTGACCCTAACTTGTTGATGATGATGCCTTGATACTTCTTGTTGATATATGCATGATCAGATCTGACAAGATGGGACAGGTTCAGGGGGAGCATATACTTTTAAATGCATTATTGGCATTATGGTTAGTAATCCTTGGTGATGATGCTTATATGGCCAAATGATATATCTTGTTGTCCATGACAAAATCTCATATGATTCTTAGGGCTACATAGTTGATGTTCAGATCAGTTTTGTGGTTGATTCTTTGATAATGCATATATGGTGTTTACATTATGATCTTCATAAGGATAAGGAGAAGTACAAATCTTGAATACACATCTTCATTACTTGATGATGAGTCACTCATATGCTGTTGTCATCAAGATCATATAATACAGTTATGATGCAGGATTCCTATAGTTTTTGGTGCTCATGTGGATGAGGATTGTTGCTGTTGATGATATCAAGTCATGAAAAATGATCTTGAGCTCCAGATACATAGTGCTGGGTACATGGATGATTACTCAAATTTGCATTGTTGGAGACATGATGATGATGAGTTCTTACCTATATGTTGATAGGTTGATAGTTACATATGTTGATTGATGTAGATATTCCCAAGTGATGATACATGGATGATATATAAGATCATCTTGTTGATGAGATGGCTATGGTGTTTTACACATATGATATAATATGAATGATTTTATGATGATGTTCAAAAGGATATCTATATGCAGACATACCTTGTTATAGGACATTCAGATTGCTGATCTGGAAGTGGTTGTATGCGAGTTTCATGAGGAGGATCCGCGTATATACGCCTGTTTCTGTGGATACAGTCACGTATATGTTGATTAGAAACAAATCAGTGGGCCAAACTTAGGATGAGAAGAGTCTGATATGGGCCTGATAGAGACCATCTGGCACAAATGGAACAGGTGCAAAAGGAGAACATGGTTGCTGATCTGGATAGTGTTGCTGATATTAGTTATTGGTGACTTTCATAGTCTTGCTCTAGATATTTCGTCTCTATGTCATGTATATCTTTTCTTATCAAGGTAATGTAATGGCCTATGTTGGTTTCTCCACTATGCCTAGGATGAATAATGTAATTTACTTATTTGTCATATGTAAAATTCTGGTATATCCCCACTTGGTTGGGAGATGGATGTATGTATGAGTCTTTGGTGCTAGGAAGGTCACTTATGATGTATAGAGTCATGTTCTTGTAGAAAATATTTTTGCAGACCTTGCTTATAGTCAAGGGGAGCATGAACAACACACTTCAGCAAGAGCAGAGCTTTCAACATGTACTCAGAGGGAGCATGGACAAATTGGTACACCTTGGCATATATAAAGGGGGAGCTCATTCAGGGATTTCAGCAGGTACTCAGGGGGAGTATGGACAACAGAATGGTTATCAAGGAAAGAGAATATGTTGGTTCGCCATTTGCCCTTGATGTCAAAGGGGGAGAGTGATTTGGTGTTGTTGCCATCAAGTCCAAAGGGGGAGATTGTTGGCATTATGATGCATGTGTTGTACTTGATGGAAACCCACTTGTAGAAGAAAAACTCTCATATACATAACTCTACAAAAGTGATATCAGATGTGAGATGCAAGACAGCTCAAAGGAATCAGAAGACAGTTCTCAGTATGTCAAATTAGCTTTGCCATCAAGTCCAAAGGGGGAGATTGTTGGCATTATGGTACAAGTGTTGTCCTTGATGGCAACTCACACAGGTGACAGATCATAGTGCAGCAGGGCAGTAGAAAAAAGTTGATGATCAGACTACAAAGAATGTAGAAAATGAAAGGCCTGCAGGTTCATGTTCACAAAGGTGTCGCCTTAGGCTAAGTCCGCAGGTGCGCTGTTCACAAGGTGCGGACATGTTCACAGGTGTTCTGAACAAAAGGTGCGGACCTAAAGTGCACACACTTTCATGCAAGAAAAGTGCACGTCTTATGGTTGGTCCATGGTACTTAGTCTGACAGTTTTTGATCCTATGGTTTTGGTCCGTGGTTTTTGCATCTAAAGTATTGATCCCTAGTATTGGGTCCTTTGTATTGGATTTCTATGGTTTTGGTCCATGGTTTGAGTAAGGCCTTGTCTATAAAAAGGAAAGGAGATCATTTGGCTGAGCACTCATGTGTTGAATATCTTAAGAAGAGATAGATCTGAAATTCTAGTTAGTTGGTGAATGATAGCCTGATCTAAATCAAGCAAAAACCTGAGCATTACAATATGGATCTACTGATTGGTTGAGATCTCCTTGGCGCATGACCAGATCTGTAGATCTAATAGTCTGGGGTATACTCAAAAACCTAAAAAATTATCTATACCCGCAGGACCGCAGGTGCGACACGGCCACAGGTGCGGAGAACCGCAGAACAGAGACGGCTGCAGGTGCAAGGATCTGCAGGGCAGAGATGGCCGCAGGTGCGGAGGACCACAGAACAGAGATGGTTGCAGGTGCGTAGGACCGCAGAACAAAGACGGGTGTAGGTGCGAGGATCCGCAGGGCAGAGACGTCCGCAGGTGTGGAGGACCTCAGAACAGAGACGGCCGCTGGTGTGGAGACCCGCAGGTCAGCCACAGTGAAAGTGCGGAGATCCACAGTTTTTACTCAGCCAGAGTGCGGATGTTCGTAGGTTACTGTTGGTGAAGTTGTGGACCTTCCTTGAAATTTGTTTTAGTTGCTCTGCAGTATTCTGGGTTCAAAATTGTTGTCTGGTTACTGTTACTATTTTCTGGTTATAACATTTTGAGAAGAGTTTGATTGATTCTATATATTGGGGTTTCATTGATTCAGTTTTAAGTGATGTAAATATTGATGTTGGTTGATTATGTGCTTCAATGATATTGATGGGTCCAGTATGAAAATTGGATGAAACGTGGCCTTTCAGATTATGATGTTGTGTTCCATGAGTATCCAGTATGAAAATGTATGAAACGTGGTACCCAGATGAGAGAAGATTGTAGGCCGGTGCCTATGTACTAGTATCTCAGCTAGTACAAGAGCAAAGGGGGTGGTAGCTCCCTTCCAGTAGCAGTTGGAAAACGAGTAAAGGTTGGAGCATTTATGCAGGTAGCAGCCTGCATACTAGTAAATGGATCGGCTAGTACAAGTACCAAGGGGGTTGTAGCTCCCTTCCAGGAGAGTCTGGAAAACGAGAGAGGGTTGTAACTCTCTGCAGGTTGCAGCCTGCATACTGGTAAAGGACTGCACTAGTACAGAATCATTGTAAAAGGAAGTTTCTAATTGAAAGAAGATTGAGACAACTTGCAGCAGGTGGTTTTCACCCACATTGGGTTTCCACCTTACATCATGGTGTTCATGTGTGCTTCGTGTGTGTGATGATCTATTCTGTGTTACTGGTCCTATTTACTGTTCTTATGATTAATAATGTTCTAATGCACCCATTAAAGGAACAACTAACCGAATCATAAGTTTACTGGATATACTCTGGTTGCATTAATCATAGTTGTGGAAGTAGCATATATGAATCAGAATATGGAAATGAAAATGTTATATTGATTTGATAATACTGATTCACCCCCCCCTCCCTCTCAGTATTATTTCCAAAACGTTGTTTCTAGGTTCCAAAGCTTATAACCTTTTAAACCATCATTATACTGAATAAAGATGAACCTTTCTGATTTACTATCCAACTTTGTTATTTTATCCTTTGGAACATTTTCATATGAATCACATACAAATACACTTAGATGTGAAAGAGGTGGTTTCTTACCAATCCATACCTCATGTGGAGTCTTATCCTCTAACACTGAGGAAGTTGATCTAACTTGGCACCACTAAGCATGGTTCTTTCCATTTCCATCAACATCATGTTCATTATTTCTACAATTCCATTTTTATGAGGTGTGTATCGATTAGTCTTCTCCCGTTATATACCACACATCCTAGAGAAGTCTTCAATTTCATTCTTGTAGAGCTCTCCACCATTATCTCTCCTCAACACCTTTATCTTCTTGTTTGTTTCATTTCCCACCAGAGCCTTAAATTCTTTAAACCTATCAAAGACTTCAGATTTATTCCTGAGGAAATATATCTATGTATTCCTTGAGAAGTCATCCGTATATGATACACAGTACACATACTTACCTAATGATGGATCTGACATAGGTCCAAACACATCATTACGCATAAGCTCTAATATCCCTTTCTCGCTCACAACACTAGACGAGAAACTCACCTTATTCTACTTCCCATATACATAATGTTCACATAAATTGAAATGCAGAGATAAATTAGATGTAAATTATCCCATACCATTAACATGAATTATTTGAAGGCCATTCTCTCTAATATGTCTAAGCCTTTGATGCCATAGTGTGGTATTTTCTCTAGAGACCACTAGATTTTATGCTCCACTTTCATGAAGCACATAATTGTTGCACCCATCAATAATAGTATTACCAAGAAGCCTGTACAATGTTTTAATCCAAACTCACCACATCAATACCAGTGCTTTCTGAACCATCTTGCAGGTATATTTCTTGAACACCATTTTTACACATGCATGATCCATCTCGCTTACATAAATCAGATTTATGTCCAATGAAGAAATATGCAGAACACTCGAAAATGTTCTAATCCTTCCACCTTGAAACTTCAAATTGAATTTTCCACATCCAATGATTCTAGCCTTCTTTTCATCCCCTAAAAAGACATCACCACCATCATACTTCTCATACTCATAGAACCACTCCCTATGTGGAGTGAAGTGAAAGGATGCACCTGAGTTAATCAACCATGCCTCATGATCTACATGTGTACTAGAAGAAGAAGACAAGTACACATCCCCACCTTCATATGAGGTGGCTTTCACCTTTGAAGAAGTAGCATTTTAATATCCCTTTCATTTCTTAGGAGGTTTAGATATACAGTCCTTTTGAAATGCCCTTCCTTTCCATATTTTCAGCACACCTTTATAGGTTTTCCTAGAGATTTAGATCTCCCACCCAAAGACATATTTTTGTTTCTATTGTAGGACTGTCCTCATACACACAAGGAATATCCATTCCAAACCTCCATATTTTACAATCTCATCTCCTTCGACAACAAGGATGAGACTATTTCATCAAACTTCAATGTAGTTGTATTGCTACCTATTGCAACGACTAGACTATCCCACAAATCTGGTAGAGAACACAACAGACTGATGCAGTTATCTTCATCTGAAATTTTAATATGAGCAGATAAAAATTGGCTTACCACAATATTAAATGCATTTAGATGCTCTATCACTGAGTCTCCATCCTTCATCGTCATGTTATATAGCTTTTTTCATGGTAATAATTTGTTTACTAGAGACTTAGAATGGTACAAATTCTCTAACTTGTCCCACAAAGCCTTCACTGTAGCTTCCCATGATACATTCAAAAATATTGAATATGAAAAACACAACTGTATTGTGCTCTTTTCTTTCTGATCCAACTTCGCCTAATATTCATCTGACATTGTCATTGGTTTAGTACCTGGATCTACCATGATCCATTGATCTTTATCCACCAATAGATCCTCCATCTTGAGTTTCCGCAACTAAAAACTCTGACTATTAAATTTGTCTATATATATCTTTCCATTGGTTGTCATATTCTTTCATTGTAAGAATCGATCTCGTAGATCTCCCATTGAACAAGGTCTATGAGAGCCCTGAGAAAACCCCCTTAGCATCAAAGGCATCCCCTTGAATCCAAAATAACTCTGATACCAAATCTAGCTTTTAACCTTGTACGTAAATTACCTGTAGACGAATTCTAAAAAGATAAAATAAATAATGATGAGAATATAAAACAAATACACAAATATTTTCTCCTGAATCCCAAAATCAGGACTACGAGGTTGATTTTTCATTATATTCCTTTCAATGTTATAATACATATATATACATTCTTAAGCATTCATAAATCCTAATCCATTAACCCTAGATTAGATCATAATCGTAGTTCCATTGACCTAAACTACAAAATACCATGGGAAGAAAACCATCATGCCCAAAACCATGTGCAAAAACCATGCACAAAATAATAGGTAGGTCTAGCCACCTAATATAGGGTCCAAAATTTTTTCCCGGGGCACTGCCACGGATGCCCTACAGGGGTCTTAATGCCCCTTTGAAACTCCCCAAAAAGGGGGGGTTGTGCTCCCCCTTATCTACTCGACGCAACAAACAAGGAAGCTTATCTCCCCACCATGAACCCACCGTATGGGCCATTAGCCATGGAAATAATATAACACAACCAACAAAAATATACTACAATGATATTCTCATGCAATCCTGAGTTAAACAAAGCACCAATATTTGTCATCTTGACCTATATATTTATGTGGAATATTTTGGTCATTTATTTCTCTTCTTATTGCTGAATACTCATCAGATTCACCTCCTTATGCTCTAACATACAAACAATCTTCTCATGCACATTAGAGTTTCTTTCAACCTAGTTTCTTGAAATGGTGGCCATGCTATTCTTCTTCCTATTATATTTCCTTTTGTTCCTTATGTTAAGCTCCAGATGTAACTTTGAGCACTTCACCTCTATGGACATTGATGTTATAGTGGTTGTAGTGGTTACTATGATGTTTGTACTAGTTTGCTAATTTTTTTTCTTTTTTCCCTCCCCCTTTCCACTTCTTTTTCCCTTTCTTAGAAATATCATGCTTCTCCTTCGCCTTGGATCCACTTGATTACCCTTTATCTATACGGCTATTCCCTAGGTCCTATGGATGTACACAAGAATCCATCATGGATATAGGCTTGAAAAATATAAATTACTTTTAGAGATGGCTATGTATATGCTCTAGATACTTCAGCAGTACATTTGGGTTATTTGGGGTGATGCCCAACATCATGGCCATCTTTTTTCACACTAAGATCTACTTCTGTATGCTCTCCACTTTTTTTTTCGCTAGGTAGTAGAAAAATACCCACTGGTATTTTACATAGATAAAACGGTTAGATTGTGACTTTATGAGGGTTTTGAGGTCCTCCCACTTAGTCATTGGAGGTTCTCCCTCTAACATTACGGTCTTTTGTGCCTTTCCCACCAAGTGAGGGCATGGCCCTCTAATTTCAACCATGCAAATAAAATATTCTATTCTGCGTCTACATGATCGACACTAGAATAAATTTATAATTGATACAATCAATGATTTAGCTTCATAACATCGATCTCACCCTTGTATTACTTGATATCAACCTTCAATATGATTTTGAATAGGGACTGTGAAGGATTGCTGCCACTTGAAATGGATTGATCTTACTCGGGTCCATTCTTTGATTAATTCTCTATTTCCTCTTGATCTCTTGATCTCCCATCTGATATGTCCTATGCATTAGAACCCCCATATTATCAAAATACCTTGAGCTTATTTCTCAGGGCCAATAGGAGGATATTCATATTATGGTTTATATCTGCAATTTCTGGTTCTAGTCATGAAAACCTCTCTATAGGATCCTTATTTTCATTCACATATTTTTCAACCATGATTATGGATTTATGACTTTTGGCCTAGCCGATATAGATCCCCTATAAATTTCCATAATATTCCAAAAGAATATTTCTCTTACAGCAATATTGGTTGTAAAATACCATGGATATTCAATGGGATAGTTCATCAAAATAGATGTAATAAAACTATTTTTAAACACTTGAAATATACACTATTATGGATTTATTTCTCTTTAGATTTCTATACCTATAGATTACAGTTAATTTCATATGCATGAAAATTGAAATTATATAGAAAATAGATAATGGTGAAATAAAAAATCACAAGCCATGATTGACACAAGATATGAGTTGGGAAACCCTTTCGAGAGAAAACCTAGCTCGAAGGTGAGGTCGCTTTACTCTATTTCTATGAATAGAAAATGGTTGTGAGTAAAAAGAGACATATCCTATGGCCCATGGGATACTATAGTGCACAAATCCACTCTATGTCTTCTATCTCCATCTTGGCTACATTTTGTCATTTATGTAATAAATTTAGTTGAAGAGAATGGAACTTCTTTTCCTCCTAGTTTCCTAGTTTTAACACAGCCCGATAACTTACTAGTAGTTAAGTAACACTACCTCAACTCCTAACTAAAGTTATAATATGGAATATTGGATATTTTTCATCATCACGATCATTTGGCTAGCCCATTTTTCACGAGTAATGGGGGCTCATGTTGCATCGTATAAAATTATGGTGGTGAAAATATGATGGTCAACTCTTGAGTGGCATAACATTTGCATGCAGACTCCAATTGAGGCAATTCTTGCACCACTTGAAAGGTATCTATCTAGAATATGAAAAATAGGTGTATCATAATAGTTTCAATGTTATACCCTAATTATTTTTTAGTGCCTCAAAATGGTCTAGGAAGGGTTTAGACCTTAATTTTGTAAACTGGGTCCCACTTGTTAAAATGGCCCCGCGAGTTCATTCCCCCTTAATTCAACAATACTTTTTATTTATTTATTAATTAAAAAAACATTGCATCACATAATAGAGATTTAAATCATAGCATCAATGACAGTAACCAAGATTATAAGTTCTCAATTAGATCATAAAATTGGGAAAACAAGAGGGGGTCACAATCAACCCCCCCTGCTAAGGAACACCATCATGAGTGTTTTGTTATTATGAAATAAAATAGATATGCCAATCTCATGGAATCCTCTAATTCCCAAATGGCTTATTATTCTCCATAGTGCTTCCATTGTAATTTAACCTACACAATGGTTCAATTCGAAATAAATGACCCATTCTTGCCTAGCATGCGGTTTGGTTATGGTTTGAATTATCTTTTCGATTCCAACTAGATCAAAACCCAATAAATACCATGATTAGAATAATAAACATGATTTTTAATAAAAGATACATGAAATGCATGATGATAGTTAATTTTTGGAGTTAAGGAAAGACTATAAGTCACTAGCCCAACTCTTTCAAAAATATCAAATGATACACAATAGTGAGGTACTAATTTGACACAAGCTCCCATTCTCAACTAGGAACTTGCCTTTGTCTTCTTTTGGATATGCACATGGTCTCGAGCTTTGAAATATTTATGACCTATGTTCTTGTCTACATCAATTTTCTAATGATCATGGGATTCCTTCAACTTATGTTTTATGAATAAAACATATCTATCCATCACCTATAACATATTAGTTCTAGGAATAAATTTATCCACTATATGGTCCCATGTAATGGGTGTATGCCATTTCTTACCATGCATTCCTTCAAAGGGACACATCTTCAATCATTTTTGACAATCATTATTATAATTAAACAATACCAATGGTAGCTACTATTCCCATTTACTTGATTTGCTCATTACATACATACAGAGCATGTCTTCCAAAATCTAATTTGGCCTTTATATTTGTCCACCTATATGAGGATGATAGGCTATAGTGAATGCTATATTTTGCTGGGAAAAGCACTGAGGGGGGGGTGAATCAGTATTTTAAAAACTCACAATAATACTTTTCTTTTCTGAAATGTATACGCGACTTGACTGAACCGAACTAGTGTATATACAATATTGTTGCAAAAGAAACTAGTGTATGCTCAGTAAACTTGTAAAAAAACTAATTATTTATCTGTTAAAATTTGAACCAGAATGTAAGATATTTATCAGGCATTTAATAAGCAGTAAAAAGGTGAAGTAACAACAAAATAAAGTAACAGACATGAACATCGATATTTAAGGTGGAAACCCAATGTGGGAAAAAACCACTACTATTGTCGTCTCAGTCTTAAAAAAATATTAATATCAAAAAATTCTTACATTCTTCTACCAGTGTAGACTCATGCTAGTACATAGGAACCCAACTGCTAAAGGCTACAACCTTCACTCGTTCTCCAGCTCCTACTGGAAGGGAGCTCCAACCCCCTCGATCTGATCACGACCTACTATTGGTAGGATGCTTCGACTGCCTCACTGAAGGCTCCAACCCTCAGCAACATCCACAAACCACGTTTCATAAAGTTTCACACTAGATCCAGTATCAACACTTATTATCAATCATTAAAGTAATACAATCATCAATCTCTGACAAATAGAATCAACCAATCAATGAAACCCAATCAACTGGGACAGTTAGATCATTGTAACCACTACACATAACTGAACGCACAATACTACATCAACACATAGAATCAACTCCAACCCTGATCATTCAAATGCCAAAATGTATAGGCTACTTCGCTTAAGGAAACCAATATGTATACGCACTTTTCCGTAGAGAAACCCACATACAAATCCTAATACATTGAAAATTGAAAACTTGTAATTCTAAATTAGACATAGAGTTGACCAAAGATATTCTAAAACAACAGTTAGCAACATCAATAACCATTTCAACCAATCAACATGTAAACAAATTCAACTTCATTATCTAATCAGTTCTACTTCTCACATTATCACTCAACCCAGATCAACATGAGGACATCATTCATAGACAACAAAGAAACAACAAAATTGATAAGGATGATCAGTCATTTATGAACATAAACCCATTACTTTATATACATGACTTTGAAGAAGATAACCCACATGTATATGCGCTTTTCCCAAGACCAACCGGCGTATATATCTGCAAATTTTGACCTAAAATTGTGTAGCTCTTCAGAACTTTAGAAAGACCCATATCACTCAGAGATAAAGGCACGCGTCAGTACTGAGATCTAGTCAATGTATGAGTAGATCATTAATGAAAAGTCATTTCAGGTCTCATGATCCTGATCCATCATTTTATTCATTAGTGCATAATTATTTCAGATGTATGTGACAATTATGGCCCTTACAATGCAACTATACTTCAGATTGAAGTATTCATCAAAAATCCTTTCACTTGCACACTTAGCCCTTCGATATTCACCTCTTTATATAGTTTAGCCCTTATCCAATACCACAGGTTAAAACTATACTAGTGCTGGTGGTAATCTTTGACGGAATGAATATCCATCGTCATAGTCATTTCTATGGGCCAATACCATGGTGAGAACACCTCGTATTTAGAATACCATGGTGCAAAACCCATACATTACTTTGCTTCACTAAACTCGCATGTATGCACGACTTGGCCTTGACAAACCCACATATAGATTTACAAATTTTCACCTGTATCAAACTTCTGATTCTAATCTGTAAACATTTTCCCCATCATTGTGGTATTATGTTCCATCATTCTGTCACCTTTGAACTGACCTGTGAAATCATCTATTTACCATATACTTGTTTTTTTACAACTGAGTTTCCATTAACGATAAAACATGCATCATAATGCCAACAATATCCCCCTTTGGACTTGATGGCAACCATGTTGGTGTTGATAACCTCAAGTTGTAGATACCTGTTAGATACATCAAGTAAACATTATTGAAACACCAATATATTATCCCCATTATACAATAAGGGAAAAGGGTTGACCAATGTTGAATGAAGGCTTCCATATATGAACTGTTGAATATTGACTATGCTCTTCCCAAGCACATGCTAAATTATCTAATCATGCTCCCCCCGAGCACATGCTGAAATCTCTGACATATGTACAATGAGGTACATGATTCTATGACTCATTTACTATCACCAAAAGCTTACATCAATCACCCAATCACAGTGGGTTTTCACATTTGACATCATTATTACTTCAACTTCCCAAACACAATGGAGATTAAGAATTTATCATATGTCCAAAAGGAGTTGAACACAATAGTCCATACATGACTGAAGATAACAACTATTACATCATAGGTCTCCACATGAACTTTACATTAAATGAAATATATGGCATTAATAATTGAGACCAAAAGATCTTAAAAGTAGCATAATTCAGCAACTAGAATGCCAAAGATGCATTATATTCTGCAAGGTTGATGCCCCCTTGAACCTGTGCTACCTGTTTATTTTTAACAACTCATTCATCATAGCACCTTCATCAATCAAATAAATATTAATGAGAGAAACATAACTCAATACCATATCAACAGATTTTACCCATCAACACCAGACCAAGAGAAATCACATCATAGTTGTCAAAAGCATGTCAGAGGCTAATCTTGAGTTTGTACCACTATTTTCTATCATATAAAAACATACACCATTGTTTGCAAAGAAACTCGTGTGTATAAACAACTATACCCCATGAAACCTGCTTATAGCCAACAACCTTCTAAATTTTTACCTGTAGACTGAGCACACTGAATTAACAACAAAATGAGGCAGAGACAACTCCCAGTTTCTGTATGAGATATTCAAATGCTTCTGTGGGAAGGGGTTCAATAAGTATATCAATAACTTGTTCTTTGGAGGTGAAATACTCCAATTTAACCTTTTTCTCAAGCACTTGTTCTCGTACAAAGTGAGACTTAATAGGAATATGCTTAGTCTTGGAGTGATAACAAGATTCTTTGAAATAGTAATAGCACTTGTATTATCACATCAGATGGAGATGGGTGGACAACATTTGATTTGTTCATCTCATAATGTTTCCATCATCCAGAGAATTTGTGTGCAATAGGATGTAGTGGCTACATATTTTGGTGTTGTAGATAAGGAAATAGAACTTTGTTTCTTACTGAACCAAGATACCAATTAAGGTCCCATGTAAAATGCATCTCCACTAGTGCTTTTCCGATCATCATCATTTTCAGCCCAATCCACATCTATGTATGCATGAAGGGTAAGATATTCATATTTAGGATACCATTGACCAAAATATTGGGTTCCTTAGAGATATTTGAATATTCTCTTTACTTCCCGAAGATGTGATTCCTTTGGATTGTCTTGGAAACATCCAACAGTCCAATTGCATCCATGATATCTACTCGGGTACCTATTAGATAAAGCAGACTACCAATCATAGACCTTTAATCTAGTTGGTTTACTACGGTCAAATCATCATTAGCACTGAGTTTACATCCTGCCATCACGGGAGTACATACAGGTTTCCAATCTTCCATACCATACTTCCTCAAACGTTTCTTGAGATGTTTTGTTTGTGAGAGAAATATGTTATCTTTTGCTTGTTGCGTTTGTATACCAAGAAAATAGGTTAGTTCCCCAAGTAATGACATTTAAAAACTTTTCTTCATAACAAAAGCAATGTTTTGACTCATAAATTCTTCATTACTGCCAAAGATGATATCATCAACATAAACAACAATATTTAGTAGTTTATCACCCTCAATTTTTGTGTATAGGTTTTTGTCTGCAGATCCTTTTATAAATTTTTTTTGTTGAATATATTTGTCAAGATGATAATACCATGCTCGCGAAGCTTGTTTTAGCCCATATAAAGCCTTTTTTAGTTTGTATACAAGGTTTTCATCATTATCCAAAATGAATCCTTTTGGTTATTCAATATATAATTCTTCTTATAGGTATCCATTAAGGAAAGAAGATTTTACATCCACTTGATAAACTTTGAAATTTCAAAAAATTGAAAATGCAAGAAACATTCTGATGGCTTCAACTCTAGCTACTGGTGCAAATGTTTCTTCAAAGTCTATTTCTTCTTGTTGAGCATACCCTTTATGAACAAGTCTATATTTGTTTATAGTGTCCTCTCCATTATCATTCAACTTATTTTTGAATATCCATTTTGTTCCAATAACATTTTTATCATGAGGCCTTCAAACCAATTCCCAAGTATCATTCTTTTCAATTTGATGCAGTTCTTCAATTATGGATTTAACCCAGAAATCACCTTTGCTAGCTTGATTTATATTTTGTGGTTCAATGGTGGATAATAAAGCTAGATAAATAGAGGATCCTACAAGGGTTCTTCTTGTTTGTACCCCAGATTCCTTTTCTCCTAGAATTTGAGTTTCTGGATGATTCTTTTGAACATACCTGGATGGATCTTTTTCTTTATATGATGTATCTTCCTCTGTTGATTCATTAGTTTCTTCTTCTATATCATTGTGATTTGATGTGGGAAAGCATACATCATCATCCTCTTTGTTGACATTACCCTTTTGGGCCTTGTGCATGCTTCATCACTACAGTCAACAATTTCCTGAAGTTTCTTATTGTAACATTTGTATCCTTTGCTTCTAGATGAATAATCAAAAATATTCCTTCATATGCTCTAGATTCAAACTTACCAAGTTTTTCATCATTATTTTTTATGAAACATTTGCTTCCAAAAAATCCAAAATGCTTTATAGTGGGGGGCTTACCATACCAAAGTTCATACAAAGTTTTATCACTATTCACATGAACATGAGCCTTCTTGTGAATATTTATTGTAGTATGTGAAGCTTCACTCCAAAAGGTGTCAGGAGTTATACACTCATCAAGCATAATAATAGCCATTTGTTGAATAGTTCTATTTATTCTTTCTGCCATGCCATTTTGTTGAGGAGTTTTAGCTACAAAAAATTAACCTTTTATCCCATGTTGTTCATATAAATCAAAGAATTCATCTTATATGTATTCTCCTCCTCAGTCAAATCTGAGACATTTGGTTTTCAAATGTAATTCATTTTCAACTAATACCTTGAAGACTTTAAATTTATCAAGTGCTTCATCTTTGTGTTTCAAAAAACCAATCTAGCACATTCTAGCGAAGTCATCAATGAATAAGATATAGTATTGTTCTCCATGAGGTTACTTTTTCCTTACTAGTCCACAAAAATCATTATGTATAAGTTTAAGATGCTTACTTTCTGATCCTTCTTTGGCATCGAGTTGAACTCTAGCTTGGTTACTGAATTGACATGAATTGCATATGGTACTTTCTAGTATGGTGATGTAGGGTAGATCATGAACAACTTTGATCTTGCTTGATTTTCTTATTTGAGAGAAGCTAGATGTCCCAACCTTTTGTGCCATAACCAATTTTCTTCTGCCCTGCCTAGGTAAAATTGTTCTTGGCCACCTTTCAATATATACATATTTCTCAGGGTTTCTATTCCTTTTCTTATGGTATTTCCTATTTCAAGTTCACAAACCACACATTCTTGTGATCAGAATACTACCTCATTTCCTTGATCACACATTTGGCTAACTATTGGGATAGGGTCCCTAGGGTCAATTTTGGGGTTAGTTTTAACCCAATCTTTGTATAAGTTTTGTAAAATATGTAAAGTCTCCACGAAATGTGGATCTAGAGTGCGAAGATAGGTACCAGTCAAAGGGGTCTTAGTCCCTTTTTTGGATAAGTAAATAGGTTGGTTTTGACACTCACCCATGGTCCGTGGACCATGGAATTGTTTTGAAGAAAGCTATATATAGTTGAGTCATAATGAGTCTAAGAGGTAGAGAAGAGTAAGTGAGTCAAGATAAAGATAGTTTTGGGCAAGTGCTAAGGTAGGAAGGCTCTGCTTCCTCTACCTAAGTGAAAGGGGAATGCTCCTATAGTTGAGTGTGTAGGAGGCCTTCATAAGTCCCTGTTTGAGTGCGTGGACCACCATAGTTGAGTGCACAAGGTGGAAGAGTCTATAATGTGAACAATAAAGATGAATAAAGGCTGATTTTGAAGAATTATCTTGTAAACTAAGCATCATTGTGATTCTGTTTAAGTTATGAGTTGTCACTTTATAATATATTTCTATGGAAGAATGAATAAATGTTGCACTAAACTACTGAATCTACCTTATTTATGCGTGACATAAGTAATTAACTATTTCCATGAAGATAATGGTTATTTATGTTATGATTTCTAATGAATTGGGTAGATCTGTGCGAAGGTAGATACGAGGTTATTAATTAATGCATGAAAGTGGATAATTTTCTTGTTTAGAGTCTGCAAGATTGGTCATAGATCTTTGCAAAGGTCTAGAAGCCATTTTCTTAGATATATAGTATCAGGCCATAGAAGGATATTAGACTGCGTGAAGGTAGACTCGAGCTATAAGAACCAAGCCCACTTATCACACCATCTCTAGCTGCAAAAACCTGGTTCTAGCGTCCACCAATACTACTTCAGGTGAGACTATAGCTTGCACTATGGAGGTTGTTGCCGAAAGGGCTAGCAATTAGGTTTTTGTTGGTTGGTGTGGAAAACTATGAACTTGGGTTAGACCCCCTCAAGCCAACAAATTGTTCCATTGCTAGGACTAGGATCTATCTAAGAGATGTGTGATAAATGGTTTCCTATGAAGAAAGAGCTTGATAAGTCAATTGATCAAAAATTGCATGCATTCACAGCTCAGGAGAACACGAGACCTAAATTATCCAATGAGCAGTGGTTGCAAAGATTTTTTTACACAGATGATACCGACGCGTTCTTCTATTTCGTCCCTGAAGAAATATACGATTCGTTGTCTAAATTGGTCGATAGTCAAGGGACATGGAGGCTCAAAGGCCCTATAGTGTGGACTCCTGAATTGGTGTGACCTCGGCAAGCATCAAAAAGAAATATTGTGTAGGTTGTGGACCACTACATTGATTACACATTGGGAATTTTGTGGCTTATTTCATGATCGATAGAAATATCAACTATAGTGAAGCTGAATGAAGGATCTTTAAAGGACCACGAGGTAAGTATTTGAAATCATTGAAGACTTGGATTAAAATGTTGTTATGTTAAAAGAGGGTTATGCAGGTACCTTGATGTTTGGGGCTACACGAAGTGGAAGAATATTTAGAAGAAACAAAGGATCAAAATGATAATATAGTCCACTCATTGAACCCCTTTCAAGAGAAGACCTAGTGATAGTCCTGAACACACCACGAAGTGCATTTCAATTAATTACATAGGGTATTTTAACGATACCTCATCCATCCACTGCACCTCCACCTCCACCTCTACCTCATTTTTAAGGGAACAGGGAGTGAAGATCCCAAACAGTTTTGGTTTGTTGCAGGAGCTCTTTAGACATCACAACAAATCATAGATGATAATATTAAGAAAATGTAATTGCTTACAAGCTTATAGTATCACATATTAACATGGTATATGAAGTATTTTACTGATAACCCCAACGTGACGTTGGCAGATACCCACCTAGCTTTGAAGAAGGTTTTCAGTAAGCCTAAGTAAGAGGCACAATCAATAATTCAATTTAAGGAAATATGAAAAAAGATAGATGAGACACCTTGGGACTTTGGTCAAAGGTTGAAGTGCCCGATCCGGCATGCTAATATGATAATCTCATATTCCTAGCATCGCAACCGCTTTATAACATCGCTCTTGCCACATTTAAGAATACCTATGTCACATCATAAGATAGCGATGCAAGCAGAAGCCTTGGAGATCGCAATGAGGTTGGATGCTTCACCTACCCAGGATACGAACCTTGGAGTGCTACAGATTCATTTAGAGCTAGCAACCCCGAACTTGGAGTTGGAGAGCTTGACGAATGGAAAGGAAACTCAACCGGAGGTGTGTGCTAAGGTATGGTGTCTAAAGTGTAAGAGCCACGGAAATGATAAGGATCATTTCCCTATCTATAAGAATTATATTATAGGGGGAGGGCCTATTCCCCTGAAACCATAAAATAATGTTGGGATGAGAACAGGAGCTACGGTATGGTGTGTTATCTGTCAGGTTATAGGACATCATGCTACTGATAACTGTCATTTATGGCAAAAGTTTGTACAGACCCCTCAACATTTTTTTTATAATTTCTATAAGTCTCTAGGACATGATGAATTCCATTGTAGGAGTTATGAGGTGGTGATGGATAGAAACCATACCTAGAGGATGCAAGAAGAGAACCGGCCTTAGGATGAAGCCATAGGAGCAGTGCGTGGAGGATTCCAAGGCCAAAGAGGACGAAGAGGCTTTGGACTAGGTCAACGGCGTGCGTAGGTAATTTTCTATAACTTTGGCGAAGCAAGGCATGTTAGGTCCCTATAATACTAGTGATTCCCCCATTACTATTGTCGTTGTATCCCTTATTATTATTGTTGTGCCCCTATTGTCCCCATACCATTATTATTGTGCCCCATAGAATCCCTCTATTGTTATTTTTGTGCCTTTATATTATTATTGTTAGGTCGGCTTGGTTATATTGTGACCCCTTAGACTCCTATATATAGAAAGGAGGTTTTGTCATTTGAATCATCTAAGAATTGTTCATTTGTGTAATGTAAAGGAGGTTGCTCCCTCGAAGAGGCTTATTTCTAAGGCATTGATCTATCTTTTCTATCTTTTTGTGAGCTGGTTTCATAACATTTGGTATTAGAGCTTTCAAGATGCTTACTAGGTGCTTCCATTTTCTTTCTTTGGGGAATTAATTAATGCTAATAATTCTTCACTATTCCCTTTGGATTCCTTCAAACTAATTTTTCAAACTAATCTTATACAAAATTAAAAAAACTACACACCTTTTTTTTTCACTTTGTAAGAGCTCGATATTGAATTTGTTGTATCTATGTAAATGAGGATCTTGAATATCTGAAATCGCGTCCTGCCATAGCCCTTTGAGTCCTCTTTCTAACCGTGCAATTCTGATCAAGATTGGATTCTCCAAGGAAGCATTATGCCAAATCTCCCATGGTGACTTGAGTATAGACTAGTTTAGTAGAGCGAACTTGTATGATGTGACACGTGTCACTGTTTCTGAAAAATCTTATGAAATTTCAATTTGATGCTCAAAACAAAAGTTATGACTATTTTTCCCAGGTCACCTGTTTGGAATGTAATTCGAGAGTTTTCAAAAACCATGAATTCCTAAGATCATATCTCCACAAATATAGCGAGACAAGCTCTAAAATTTGGACCAGAAGTTCAGAACGATTTCGGCTAAAATGGGTTTTTTTTGTAGCTTCTAAAACCTTGCAGAAAATAAGTTATAGCGAAACTTCCATGATGACCTATTTTGAGTAGCGAAACCTTAGAATTCAAAGCTCTAATACCAAATAGAAACACCTCTAACATCATTATTGAAGAAAGATGAATTTTCATGGACTCTTGAAGCAAAAAAGGCCTTCAAACATCTTAAAGAGGAAATGTTCCAAGCATCGGTCTTATCTATGTCGTACTTCACAAAAACCTTTATTGTGGAATGTGATACTTCGGGAAATGGAATTGGTTTTGTTTTAATGCAAGATGAATGACCCATTGCTTTCAAAAGTCATCTAATCAAGGGAAAGTATTTAAAGAAAGCTATTTATGAGAAGGAATTGTTAGCAATACTACATGCACTTAAGAAATGGCGACCCTACCTAATGGGAAAACACTCCAAGGTAAAAACAGATCATGATAGTCTTAAATACTTTTTAGAACAAATATTAACCTCTAAAGAGCAACAAAGATGGGGCACAAAGATGTTGGGTTATGAATTTGAAAAGGGAAGAAAAGTGTTGTGGCAGATGCACTCTCAAGAAAGGATGATGATGTGGAAGCATTGTTGTGTTCCATTTCTATTATCCAACCAGATTGGATAAACGAAGCAAGGGAGGAATGGAAGAATGATGAAGAAGTGTGGGCACTCATTCAAAAGTTACAAATAGATTCCAGTACATATGATACATTTAGCTAGAAAAATGATTCGTTATGGTACAAAGATCGGTTATCCCTATGTAAGAAGTTCCAACTCAAACAAAAGATTCGTATGGAATTGCACACTTCTCCCTTAGGAGGGCACTTAGGATTTTTAAAAACTTACCACCATGGTTAAGAAGGAATTTTTTTGGGATGGCCTTAAATCAGATAGTCAAAAGTTTGTGGTGGAATGTTTGGTTTGCCAACAAAATAAAGTTGAAACAATTAAGATACGAGGTCTATTAGAACCTTTATCCATTCGAAGACAATGTTGGATGAGGTTTCAATGGATTTTATCACAGTTTTATCCAAGTCTGAAGGAAAGAGTGTCATCATGGTCATAGTTGACAGGCTTACCAAGTATGCACACTTTTGTGCATTATCACATCCATTTAAAGCCAATACAATTTCTACTGCATTTATGGAAATAATTCAAAAGCTACATGGAAACCCAAAGATTATTGTAAGCAACAGAGATTCCATTTTCACTGGAAATTTTTGGACATAATTATTTTCTTGTCTCGGTACTCAGTTAGCTCATAGCTCATCTTATCATCCTCAATCTGATGGGAAAACTGAGATAGTAAACAAATGTTTGGAAGGATATCTTTGTTTCTTTGTATCTGATAAACAAACATAATGGGTCAAATGGTTGCCTTTGGCTAATGGTGGTATAACACTTCCTTCCATACTGCAGCAAAAATGACTCCATTTATGGCACTTTATGGATATCATCCACCATCCATCACATCATATTTAAGAGAAAATTCTAAGGTTTAGGTTGCGGAACATCACATCGAGCATCAACAACAAGTTCTCCAACTCTTAAAGGATAACCTCACGTTGGCACATAATAGAATGAAGCAATAGGCAGATCAACATCGCAGGGAAAGAAGTTTTGATGTAGGTCACTGGGTATTCCTACGACTAAAACCATATAAAAAATGTCACTCAAGCAAGCTAATAAGGATAATAAATTATCACGAAAGTATTATGGTCCTTACAAGGTGTTGCAAAATATTGGTACTATGGCATACAAATGTAGGTTTTTAACCCCATACAAAAATTACCTGCATACGAATTCTAAAACATAGAAAATAAAAAATGCAAGAGAATAACACATAAAACACATATGCACATAGATTTTCCCCTGGATCACAAAACCAGGACTACTAGCTTGATTTTTCATTATATTCCTTTCAATGTTACAATACATATTTATACATACCGAAGCATCCAATACCATGGACTGAAAACCATCATGTCCAAAACCATGGATCGAAAAACCATCGCGTCCAAATGCATGTGCAAAAATCATGCACAAAACCATAGGTTGGTCCGCCCAGCCTAACATAGGGTCCAAAAGTGGGGTTGTGGGTATCCCTCAAACCCCGTCTGACGCCCTCTCTAACCCTTGGTTAACTACGTGGGCTAGTCGTGGAAAGAATATAACATAACCCAACATTCTCCCACTTGTTGTTTTCATTCCATAGGGGGCCACAAGAGAGCTTAGTCATTTATCCAACCCTACAATGCCCATTGTTTCTCTACACCAAGAGAACTTCTCAGAGCTCACAGATTTTGTCAATGCATCTGCAGTATTCTTCAAAGTGTCCACCTTTACGAAAAACACCTTTTTATCTTCTATCATATCCCTCACAAAGTGATATTGAACATCAATGTGCTTTGTATTTGAATTATATGCAAGGTTCTTTGCCAAGAAAATTGCACTTTGGATGTCACAGTCTATCCTTATAGCTTCCTGTACTGATGCCATACTTGAACACAATCTCTGCAACCAAACTTCTTCCTTGCTCGCATGAGTGGCTACCATGTATTCTGCCTCTGTAGTTGATAGTGCCACTATAGATTGTTTCTTACTCATCCAACTAACTGCACCTCCAATTAGATTAAACACATACCCACATACCCACTTGTAGACCTTCTCTAATCAAGATCTCCAGCCCAGTCTGCATCAACAAAGCCATGGATGTCCAAAACTTTGTCCAATCTTGGTCTTCCATATTAGCACAAACCATAATTACTAGTGCCACGCAAATACCTGAAAACCCACTTCACTGCTATCCGATGCTCCTTCCCTGGTTTTGACATAAACCTTCTCAATACTCCCACTACATGTGCAATGTCTAGTCTAGTATAGACCATTGCATACATCAGGCTACTGACTGCACTTGCATATTGAACATGGGACATGTCCTCTTCCTCTTCTTGTGTCTTGGCACATTGTTTAGCAGATAAAATTGCACCTATAGGAATAGGAACCTTCACAAGTTTACTATCCTGCATATTAAACCTCTGCAGTATTGTCTCGACATACTTCGTCTGGTTTAACCAGAGATTCCTCTTTTCTCGATTTCTTTTAATTTCCATGCCCAAAATATAGTTTGCAGCATGTCGAATTTGGAGGATAATTGGGTCTTCAAATCCTGGATAATTTCTTTTTCATTTCCAACCAGCGACATATCATCGACGTAAAAGACCAGTTACATAACACAGTCACCAATAAATTTAAAATACACACAGTGATCTGCTTTCCTTTTGCTGAAGCGAAGTCCCCGTATAAATGTATCAAATTTTTGATACCACATCCTTGGTGATTGTTTTAACCCATACATAGACTTCTTTAACTTCCATACCAGTTCTTTCTTACCCTTCACTACAAAGCCTTCAGGTTTCTTCATGTAGATTTCCTCTTCCAGATCCCCGTGAAGAAATGTTGTCTTCACATCCATTTGTTCTACCTCAAAATAAAAAGCTGCAACAACAAATAAAAGTAATCTAATAGTTACCTTGGCAACAAGAGAAAAAATATCACCAAAATCAATTCTCGGCACCTGGGAATAACCTTTTTCTACCAACCAAGCTTTGTATTTCTCCACCTTTCCTTATACATTTGTCTTCTTCTTGAACACCCATTTGCTGCCAATGGGTTTCCTTCCAACTAGCAACTCCACCAGATCCCAAGCCTAATTTTTGTGCAAAGATGCCATTTCATCAACCATGGCCTCCTTCAAGAGTTTTCCATCCTCTGAATCCACTGCTTCCTTCATAGTTTTGGGATCATCATCAGTAATAGATAGAGAAAAATTTTAACAGAAAGCAGATGGACTATACCTTTCTGGCTTCCTTCTTTCTCAAACTGATCTTCTCACAGCCAGAGATTGTGGCTCTTCATCTTTTGATTCCTCCTCTGTTGTAGAGTCTGATTCTTCCTCCTTTAGCTCAAACTCTATCTTCTCAGGTTCCTTTAGTTTGACTTCATTTTTAATAACATCTTTCACCTCTCTGAACACCACATCTCGGTTGTACACAACCTTCCTTGTTACTGGGTTCCAAAGCTTATAACCCTTTAAACCATCCTTATACTCAATAAAGATCCACTTTTCAGATTTACTATCCAACTTGGTTCGTTTCTCCTTTGGAACATGTACATATGCATCACATCCAAATACCCTTAGATGTGAAAAAGAGGGTTTCTTACCAGTCCATACCTCTTATGGAGTCTTATCCTCCAACGCTGATGAAGGTGACCTGTTGACCAGGTAACATGTAGTATTCACTGCCTCTGCCCAGAATTCTTGTCCTAACCCGACACCGTTGAGCATGCTTCTTTCCCTTTCCATCAACGTCTTGTTCATTCTTTATGCAACTCCATTTTGCTGAGGTGTATATGGAGCAGTCTTATACCATGCTATACCACACTTCTTACAAAATTCTTCAAATTCCTTGTTGCAAAACCCTCCACCATTATCTGTCCTTAACACCTTTATCTTTTTCTCTGTTTGATTTTCCATGAGAGCCTTAAATTCTTTAAACCTGTCAAAGACTTCAGATTTCTTCTTAAGGAAATATATCCATGTATTCCTCGAGAAGTCATCTATAAATGATACATAGTACATAGACTTACCTAGTGATGGAACCTTCACAAGTCCAAACACATCACTGTGCACAAGCTCTAATATCTGTTTTTCCCTCTTACTACCAGAGGGGAAACTCACCCGATTCTGCTTCCCATATACACAATTTTCATAGAAATCAAAATACAGAGAGCTATTACTCATACCTTCTACCATACCTTTACCATGAAGTATTCAAAGGCCCTTCTCTCGAATATGTCCAAGCCTTTGATACCACAACATAGTTTTCTCTCTAGAGACCACTAGATTTTCTGCTCCACTTTCAGGAACCACAGAACTATTGCACCCATCAATAACAGTGCTATCTTGCAGCTTGTATAGAGTTCCAATCCAAACTCCCCGCATCAATACCAGTGCTCCTCGAACCATCTTGCAGGTATCCCTCTCGAACATTGTTTTTACACCTGCATCATCCAACTTGCTTACAGAAATCAAATTTCTGGCCAATGTAGGAATATACAGAACACCCGGAAGTGTTCTAACCCTTCCACCTTGCAACTTCAACTTTACCTTTCCGCAAGCAATGATTCTAGCCTTCCTGTAATCCCCCAAGAAGACATCACCACCATCATATTTCTCATACTCACAGAACCACTCTCTGTGGGGAGTGAAGTGAAAATATGCACCTAAGTCAATAAACCATGCCTCATGATTTACATGTCTACTTGAAGAAGCCAAGTACAGATCACCACCTTCATCTGAGGTGGTTTTCACCTCTGCAGAAGGAGCATCATCAGATCCCTTTCCTTTATCAGGAGCTTTAGATTTACAGTCCCTTTTGTAGTTCCCTTTCTTTCCACATTTCCAACACACCACCTTTACAAGTTTTCCTGGAGATTTAGATCTTCCTCTAGATTTAGATCTCCCACTCGATGACTTACTTTTGTTTCTGTTCTGGGACCGTCCTTGTACAGACAAGGTGTCACCATTCTGGCTCACCATATTTTTCTGTCTCATCTCCTCCGTTAGCAAGGATGAGACTATTTCATCAAACTTCAAGGTAGTTGCATTACTACCTATTGCAATAACCAGATTATCCCACGAATCTGGTAGAGAACACAACAAACTGATGCACTTATCTTCATCTGAAATTTAATATCAATAGATAATAACTAACTTACTACAGTATTAATTGCATTCAGATGTTCTGTCACTGAGTCCCCATCTTTCATCCTAAATTTATACAGCTTTTTCCATAGGAACAGTTTATTCACCAGAGACTTAGATTGGTACAAAGTCCCTAGCTTTTCCCACAAAGCCTTTGTCGTAGCGTCCCTTGATACATTCAGCAATACTGAATCTGAGACACACAATCGTATTGTCCTCTTTTCCTTCCAAACCAACTTCTTCAATTCTTCATCAGACACTCCTGTTGGTTTAGTACCCAAATCTACTGCGATCCACTAATCTTTATCCACCAACAGATCCTCCATCTTGAGTTTCCATAATTCAAAACTATGACCATTAAATTTCTTGATCTCTATCTTTCCTTTGCTCGCCATCTTCTTTCACCACCAGAGTTGATCTCACAGATCTCCCACTGAGCAAGGTCTACCACAGGCCCGAGCGAAACCCCTCAGCAACAAAGGCATCCCCTTGAAGCCAAAACTGCTCCGATACTAAATGTAGGTTTTAAACTTGTACAAAAATTACCTGCATACAAATTCTAAAACATAGAAAATAAACAATGTGAGAGAATAACACATAAAACACATATACATAGAGATTTTCCCCTGGATCCCAAAACCGGGACTACCAGCTTGATTTTTCATTATATTCCTTTCAATGTTACAATACATATTTATACATGCCGAAGCATCCAATACCATGGACCGAAAGCCATTGCATCCAAAACCATGGACCGAAAAACCATTGCGTCCAAAAACATGTGTGAAAATCATGCATAAAACCATAGGTGGGTCCGCCCAACCTAACATAGAGTCCAAAACCAAAATTTTCCAGGGCACTGCCCGGGACCCCATAAAGTGGGGTTATGGGTACCCCTCAAACCCCTTGTGACCGCCACCCCCCCCCTCTAACCCTTGGTTAAATATGTGGGCTAGTTGTGGAAAGAATATAACACAGTCCAACAACAAATTGAAGCTTCTTGCAGCTTCTCGAGTGCACCTAGTTTTCCATGTTTCATGTTTAAAGAAGGTTATAAGTGACAAATTCCTAGTTCAAATAATATTGCTAGAACTTGATGAGGAAGGAAAAATTATATTGGAACCAGAAGCAGTCACAGAAACAGGAACTCAACAACAATGAAATCGATCAATTTCAGAGTATCTCATCAAGTGGAAGAACTTATCCATTGAAGATTCCACATGAGAGGATGAGAATTTTATGTAGAAGCATCCAAAACTACTCATGCATTGAGGAAAACACTTTTTTGAAGGAGAGGGGCTTGTTATGTCCCTATAATACTAGTGATTCCCCCATTACTATTGTCGTTGTATCCCTTATTATTATTGTTGTGCCCCTATTGTCCCCATATTGTTATTAGTGTGCCCCATAGAATCCCTCTATTGTTATTTTTGTGCCTTTATATTATTATTGTTAGGTTGGCTTGGTTATATTGTGACCCCTTCGACTCCTATATATAGAAAGCAGGTTTTGTCATTTGAATCATCTAATAATTGTTCATTTGTGTAATGCAAAGGAGGTTGTCCCCTCGAAGAGGCTTATTTATAAGGCGTTGATCTATCTTCTCTATCTTTTTGTGATCTAGTTTGATAACAAGGCACTTCGTATGAGATTGTAAAAAGCCCACGCATCCATGATCCTAGTATTGTTGGCAGTTTGACTATGTCATCAAGGAATGTCTATTCCTTATGGAAAATATGCAAGAAAAAGAGGTGCAACCACAATAGCCTATGCAGAACATTCAGATGATGAGGGTTGAGCCCCACGAAGAGGATTAAAGCATAAATATTGTGTTGACAAGTGGTATGAAAAATGGTGCAGATAAATGTAAGTCGCCTGAGGAAGATGGATGGGTGCACAAGGTTGCTGAGAAGGAAATATACTTTGATCTTAATCATGCTAAATAAACCTTCATGGAAGCTAAGAAGAAATTCACTGAGGCATCTGCCTCAGGAAGTGAGGAGAAAATGCCCAAAACTAGTGTGACACAAGAAGTAGATCCTTCAATACATGAAGCTTCTATGAGATCAGAAAGAAGTAGAAGGGTTGCAATATTTAATAGACAAGTGTGCAAATAAAGAAAAGAATCATGTTGAACAATGCCCTCTAAGAAGTATTGCTAAGCATAAGATGGGAATGGGGTGTGAGAGGAGACTGACCATGCAGATAATTGAATATGAAATGGACCAGGTAATCTTGGATCTAAGCTCTGATGTGAATGTCTTGCCTAAGAAGACATGGGAAAGGATGGGAAGACTTGCACTGCAGTAGTATCCTATTCAGTTGTGCATGGAAAATAAATAGAAGATTATCCCTATGGGGTGGTTATATGGTGTAATGATGGACATTGAGGGTGCAAGTGTGCTGGCTAAGTTTGAGGTCATTGAGATAGTGGATGATAGTAAACCTTACCCCGTGCTACTAGGAATTTACTGGGCTATTGATGTGAGCAGAGTAATCAACTTGAAGAAGCATAAGATGTCATTTCAAAATAAGTTTCTCAGGGTTGTGGTGCCACTAGAGCCTATAAAAGGAGCACATTATACTGAACCTTTTCGTGACTATGTAGAAAGTGATGATGATCTAGATCAGATATATAAGATAGCAATGCAAGATGAGGATTGGATCAGTCCTACAGCCGATGGAAGAATTGTGTGGGACAAGGATAACTCCTGCATCTTAGACTCGGATGAAGAGCTTGAACATTGGTAGAATAGGTTGCATGAAGTATCTATGCTCCGTTGCAATATGATGACCAAATCGCTGAGGTGTGTCATGGTTGAGGTAAGAAATCTTCCACATTATGATGGTTTGGCTGATGTGGAGTTGTTTTTGGATGAATTTGAAAGGGAAGTACTGGATTAGCATCAATTGCAGGCACTGGAATTGGCATTGCGTGCTATGCTTTCCCGTTGGTGGGGTATGCACAAGGAGAACTTTTGCTGGATGGAAAGAATACAAGAGAACGATGAAGTTAATATTTGGGTATGATAATACTAGAATGATAGAAAAATATAGTGGGAATGATGATTCGTGCAATCATTTGGCATGATGTACTAAGTTCTGGGGAAAATAATCACAACTAGAATGGGTGCAGATTTTCTGTCATACGTTAGATACGATCCCAATGAACTGATATCTGGAGACAGAGCTTTGCCATGGAATGACTGAATGGGACATTTCAACGGATAAGTTTCTATTAAATTTCAACTTCAAGGATGGGTTTGTGAGCATTGATGAAGCACTCTAGGAGATCAAAGAAAATATATTCAGAACACCAAAGGAACCAATAGAATGGGCTCCACCAGACTGGAGTACATAGTTGCGCCATGCATTGGAATATTATAACATGACTACTGAAGAGGAAGAATAAGATGATCCACAGAATATTACCATTATGGAAATAGAAGGACAACGTGAAGTCGAAGGACCGAAGGTGGCGAACCCAGATATATCAGAGTCTTTGAAAACTTGACAAGTAAACATCGGATATGAAGAAGAACCAAAGTTCCCAAAGATTGGAGACTATTGGGAGAATATACGGTTGATAAGGTAGCTGAGCTGTTGTGCAAGTACCAAGATTTATTCCTAATGAAGTTTTCAGATTTGAAAGGCATCATCCGAGATGTAGGTGTTATGAAGATCACATTGAAGCTGAATGTGAATCCTGTCAAGCAGAGGCCTTATCGACTAGATCCAAAGTATAAAGAGAAGATGTGCAAAAAATTGGACAAGATGTTGGATGCTGGTATTATTGAGCCTGTGGAAGAATTAGATTGGGTAAGCCCAATGGTGGTCCAGGAAAAGAAACAAAAAGAAGAAATTCAAATATGCGTGGACCTAAGGAAGCTGAATGATGCATACATATATTGTCTATTTCCAACACCATTTATTGATGAAGTGTTAGAGAATGTTGGCGGATAGGAGGCATATCCATTTACTGATCATTTTTTGGGATATCATCAAATAAAGATCGTGCCTGAAGATCAAAGAAAAACAACCTTCACAACTGATTGGGGTTGCTTCCAATATACAATTATTCCATTTGGATTGAAGGGCGCACCTCCATTAAAGCTTATGGAGGAGTGGGAGGAGGTCACTATGCAGGGAAATAAACCATACAGAAAATTTTGCATGCTGGGTTATGGTGGCCAACATTACCCAAGGATTCTAAGGCATATCACAAGGTATGTCATGCTTGCCAAACGATGGGGAAGCCTTCGTGAAGGGATGAATTGCCTTCACAACCTCAAGTATCCTTGCAAGTATTTGAAAAATGGTCCATTGATGTTATAGGTCCAATACAGCCACCAGGAAAGAAGGTAGGCATTTGGTATATCATTAATGTAACTAAGTATTTAACCAGGTGCACAGAAGTGTATCTAGTGAAGGATTGTATAGTGGCCACTATTGTGAAGTATTTGTTTGAATATGTCCTAACAAAGTTTGGATTGCCTAAGATATTGATGAGTGATAGGGGTACACATTTCTTGAATGGAACGATCAGTGCAATGCTAGAAGAATTCCAGTTGTATCATCAGAAGAGCATGCCCTATCACTGGTAGGAAAATGGAATGGTGGAATCTTTTAACACGATTTTAGAGCATGCATTGACAATGGTCTACCTTGTGTAGAGGAAAGACTAGGACATGTGTGTACCTACTATTTAATGGGCTTATAGGGTGACCTACAAGAAGTTGACAGGCCAAACAATGTTTAGATTGGTCTATGAAATTGAAGTAGTAATGCCTATGGAATATATTGTCCCAAGTTTACAAATGGGAGAATTGATAGGAATAGCAGATTGCGAGACCTTGGAAGAATGGCTCATGTAGATCATGGAGTTGGAAGAAGACTGCATTCTTGCAGGATTTCACCATCAAGTGCAAAATGAACATGAGAAGGCATGGCATGATCAGCATGTTAAGTTGCACACATTTAAGGTAGATAATTTAGTGTTTTTATATGACAAAAAGTTCAAAAAATTTCGAGGAAAGTTTCAAATGCATTGGTTGGGACAATATGTTATTAAGGAAATTATGGATGGTGACATAGCTCAACTCGTGAAGCTAAATGGGGAACCATCCCTGGAAAAGTTAATGGAAGTAGGGTGAAGATGTACACAGGGGATCCTACCCCTGCACAATGTGTGTATGGAAGCAGGATAGCCTTAGTAATCCAGGCAGTTGCAAAGGATTGTGGGACTATAAACTACACTGCCTGACTAAGTGAAGAATGTGGTAGGAAGGGTGTGCCACGGATGACAGAAGTGCGATAGGTGAGTTGTGCGATGGAATATGGTGCCTCGTAGCGGGGTCCAAATGTAGCCTTTGGAGGTACTATTCATGACTTGATTGCCAAAAATCAGTTAAGAGTAGCGGGTAAGCACTATGGTGAATATCTTTGTAAGTCTACCGCCAAAGATGCATTTATGATCATAGTTTGGGGGGAACCGATGGATTTGAATTCAAAAACTTCTATAAACTGAGCATGTTGGTCTGCCCAAGAACACTTTGCATTCTAAGAGTTGTCTAGGTTATTTTCTATTTGAATCTTATGAGTCGTCCTTTCTAGGAGGACTTCATGACACACCCCTCATTCACAAATTTTTCCACAGAAGCCCAGGAGCTATTCATAGAATGAATCACTAATACAAACCCAACAAAAGGCATAAGTTTCAAATATGTTGTTTATGATGTGCCAGGCCCACAAATTTCAAGTATGGAAGCTACAACCCCTATGCCTACTGTGCTGAGGTTGCCTAGGCCAAAGAAGTCAGCCACAAAGGAGAAGCAAAAGAAGCTAATGCCGGTGAGACAATCACCGAGGAGGAACCTTGAGGTCTGATAGAAGGAGAAAACATATAAACAACCAGAGAAAGTGGTTGATTTGGAGGAGGAGTACCAAGGTGTAGAGGAATTTGATGCCAAATAATTCAAGCATATGTCATGGCTCCCACCATATATCCCACTGGAGAAGAGAAAAACCAAAGTTACCAAAGACACCAGATTCCAGGAAATTTATGGTTTCAACACCCTCGTTTCCTAAACAGGTGGAATTTGAAGGGACAACATTAGCGTGAATTGTAGTGATGAAAATGTAGGATTGAGACCTCGCAGAACACGAGAGGTTCCCACATTTGGTGAACAACAAGTTTATGATGAAATTTTAATATGAAGAGGCTGGGGTTACACAGTTGGAACCCATGAAGTGGGTCAGAGGTGTTGAGAAGGCAGGGTTGTTTCACATGCTCTATGCACCACATTAACATTGGTTGACTATCAAGATGGTGTGTGTGCACCAAATCCTCACACTAGTGCACATTGGGTGGCTATGGTTTGGTGAGCCCATTCTGATCAAAGACATGTTAATTCATTGGACCACAAAACTTCCCTACAAAGGGGCAGACCCTGCCAAGGAGTTTGGAGGGAAAAGTGGTGAAATGGAGTTATCATGTAAGATGAAGGTGGAATATGGTCTAGTTAATAAGTCACGTGGTTATTTTATCTTCTCAATTCAGGACTAGGCAGTGTAGTTCGTCACCCAGATTCTTGCAAGAAAACTCATGAGGAAATATCGTGCGGATGTAGTTTCGATGCAAGTGGTATCACTAGCTGCCTAGTGTGCAAAGGGAGTTCAATACAATTGGGTAAAGTATCTGTTCAAGGAGTTCCTCTTGAACTGTCATGAAGCTCATGAAGAGATAAAGGCCTTCCATTATGCGTTGTTGTTATTGTCTATTGTTTTAGTAGCCTGGAGATTTTCGGAGCACAGTCAATTTCCCCTGCAGCCAGAAGATTTACTTGAGGCAGCGAGGTTCACTTCATTGTGGGAAACAAAGGATCTGGAAAGGACCAATTACTTGAATATTTTATGGGTCTTGATGGATATGGACGTTTGAATGGTTCTCAGTCAGAGGCCAAGGTTGTGCCCAAACTTGTTTGACTAATCAATGGCCTTCATGGAGTTCAAGGCCGATTTGCACAATGTTTCAATTAGCGTGTGAAAGGAATCAAAGCACCTATGGCACAAGCTACCATATTTGGTATCTAAGATGGATTTGGAGGAGATTATGGGGAGTTAGTCAACAGAGTGTCATGAACCCATGGAGCTAGGTGTATGTACAACTAAAGCTGTAGAGAGCTCTGATGCATAATCGGTTGTTGTACAGAAGCGTAAGGAAGCAGCTCAGAAGGCTACGCAAACTCTAGATGAGCATAAGAAGAAGGAAGTTGCTACTAAGGAAGCTGTGGAGAAACACCTTACAGAGAAAGAGTGCGTTGCAAAAGAATACACTTAGAAACAATGCACAAAAATAAAAGAAGTCAAAGACTCAGCTTCATAGCGCACAGATAAGCAAGAACTTTCATAGTAGGAAGGAGGCGGTGGAGAGGAGCATAGCACTCTGTGCACCTTGAAGTGGCACAGAAAGGATCAGACTGATGGGCAACACAAAAAGCATAAGTCAAATATGAAGATGTGCATCACCCCGATGGTTCTTACAGAAGGGTATCTAGATGAAATCGGTGATAAGTTCTGCGATATCACAAGAAAGTTGTTGCAGCAGTTGGAGCAAAAGTATATGCAAATGTTGGGGAGCGTCCAAAGGGATCTACGTGAGCTGCAAATCTAGAATGATAGGATTCAGGCGAGTGGCATTAAAGTTAGCGGGTGCAAGCAATCTTGACACAAGGGAGTGGGATAATCACATAACTAGAACGAACTTTGGACCTCAGAGTCATACCTTTATTAGAAGGGTTTGTTCACACAAAGTCAAATGAGGATTGCATTGTGTTCAGTATAGTGAAGGACATGGGAGTTAATTTGGCGACACTATTGCTCCAGACCCTCCATTCAGTACATTGGGGGGTTTCAGATCAGCTGAGGATCAGAAAGCAATGCGTCTTCACAGTCATAAATGAGTTTAAGGGCAACAATGAACAAATGTTCACGAGGAAAGCTCAGGTGTTGAAGGAGAAGGAGGATTTGTAGGCATTAAGTCAGAGCCTGGAGACAAAAATAGAGCATGCCTGCAAGATTGTGCCAGAATTGAACATTCCAGTGGATGCCGCAACTACAACAAAAGTAAGGAAATTGGCTACTGCGGTACATGCATCAAAGGATGAGATTTCGAAGGTTACTTTTGATTTCCAAATGAAGATATCAAAGGTGTAGTTGAAGTTGTAGCCAACGACTCTTGCTAGAAGTTCAGGAGAAACGCGGAGCAAAAATCAAGGGGAATATGAACATATTGGATACCGTAGTGATAAACTGTGCAATAATGTTGATCAAGCAATGGATTTGTGGACGAACTTGCAAGAGGATCTGAACTTGTAGAGGCTGAACACATATGTCAGGGAGATAGAGCGCAAGTATGATGAGGTCCAAGTGACTGTGTGCACTTTAGCGCCATTGTAATGCCTCGAGATGTTATAGGAGGGAAAATAGATGCAAGCACAGATGGATGAATTACAGAGAAAATAGGCTCTTCTAAAGGCTAGATTATAGCCGTGGCTAGAGGAAGCCTTCGAGTTTAATCTATCATTCTAGGAAAAGATAAAGGTGTTACAACAGACGTGGAGGACAATGCGCCTAGAAGTGGAAGGCACGATAATAGAGAAGTTGTTAGAAGAAGTGGAGAAGGCCGCAACGCAGAGCACTGTTGAAGTTGCAGTATTACAATTTGAGCTTAGTGGTCTCCATAGTAAGATCAAGGCACCAACTGAGTGACTCGATGGCGAGTCATGATATTTATGTTGGGGGTCTGTTGGGATAGGGTCGCTAGATTTTTTTGCTTAGTTAACCCAATTTTTGTAAGCATTTTGTAAAAGATGTAAAGTCTCTGTGAAAGGAGGATGCAGAGCAGACAACTAGATAGGAGTCAAAGGGGTCTTAGCCCCCTGTTTGGACAAATAAATAGGTTGGTTTTGAGACTCACCCATGGTCTACAGACCATGGTATTGTATTGAAGAAAGCTATATATAGTTGAGTCTCGAGTCTAAGAGGTAGAAAAGGGTAAGTAATTCAAGATAGAGATTTTTTTGGGCAAGTGCTAAGGCGGGAAGGCTCTGCTTCCTGTACTTAGGTGAAAGGGGAAGGCTCCCGTAGTTGAGTGCACATGAGGCCTTGATAAGTCCGCAACTGAGTGCACGGACCCCTGCAGCTGAGTGCACAGGGTGGAAGAGTCTGTAATCTAAATGTTGGAGATGAATAAAGATTGGTTTTGAATAATTATCTTTCATCCTGAGCATTATTGTGATTCTTTTTATCTTATGATCTATTTCTTTATAAGATGTTTCTATGGAATAATCAATAATTTTTTCACGTAACTATTGAATCTATGTTATTTATGGATGACTTAAATAATTAACTATTTCCACGATGATAAGGGTTATTTCTATTATGATTTCTGATGAATTGGATAGATCTGCACGAGGCTATATCTAGAGTTATTAATTAATGCATGAAAGTGGATAATTTTCATGTTTAGAGTTTGCAAATACTGGTCGTAGACCTTTGCGAAGGTCTAGAAGCCATTTTCTTAGAGATACAGTATCAAGCCATAGAAGGATATTAGACTGCGTGATGGCAGATTTGAGCTATAAGATCTAAGCCCACTTATCACACCATCTCTAGATGTAGAAACATGGTTCTAGAATCCCCCAATACTTCTTCGAGTGAGACTGTAGCCTTTGCTATGAAGGTTGTTGCTAAAAAGGCCAATAGTTAGGATTTTGTTGGTTGGTGTGAACAACTAAGAACTTGGGTCAAGCCCCCTTCAGCCAACACTAACACTCGAAAAATTATGCTTTAATCCATCAACATACATAATATTACCAACTTGAACTTTCTATTTTAGAAAAACAGAACCTTTATGCTTAATCAAAATAGGTGACTTGTTTCCAAAAGAGACATTATTTTCTTTTTCTAAAGCATTGTATGAAATAAGTTTATGTTTATCAATTGTCATGTGTTTTGAGCATCTGATATCAGTGTACCATTGATTTTATTGTCCTTCTACAAATAATGCTATACCACAGCTTTCAGACTGTAGCTCCTTCCTTTTCCATACCTTAGAATTTGTTGATATTTTCTCCTTTTGAGATGTTGGCTGTAATTTTCTCCTGCATTCAGATTCTTCATGTCCAAAGTTATTGCAAAATTAGCATTCAATCTCATCTATAAGATGTGAGAATATATTATAAGTGTTCTTCCTGACTCCAGTCTCATTCTTTTGTTTTCTTGCTTCTCTAGTCATGATAGTTTTGTATGCAACACAATAAGCAACCTTATGACGAAAATTATGACATGCGAAACATTGTCAATTAAAGAAGAATTTTGTGTGATCATAGAATCTTTTGGTGTTGTTTACCTTTCGATTGGTGCTTCTTTTTTTTCATCCTTGGATTGGAGTGAACATGATTTACTTGTGGAATGCATTTATTCTTTTGTTGAGGACTGAAGCTTTGCCGACTTGTTTTTGTTGCATTATTAAAGGTTTGTTGAGTCGTATTTGCTACATTTAGAGAGCTTCTAGTGGTGGCTGAAGACATTTTTGTTTGATATGTTTCTCCATTGTATCCAGGACATGTCTTCATAAGAGGAGAGAGTTGTACCTTGATAATTTCATCTAACATTTCATATCCTTTAGAAAATCTAAGATTCAGAGTTTTTATTTTCTCAAGTTCCTTTCTTAGACTTACTATTTCACATTCTAACTTCTCATTATGATTTTCCTTTTCTATGAGTTGATTCTTCAAAGTATCTATGGCTACCTTATTTTCCTCCAAGAAAATTTTGAGTTGATTATTTTCTTCAAAGAAATTGTTTTCCTCTAAAGAATCCACATATTTATCATAAGACTCATTAGTATTTTTCTCAAAAGCCATGAGTAATTTAACATCTTGATCAGATTCATCTTGTTCACTATTTAACAAGCCATCACTCTCTTCATGAGTATAGTAACTTCTTCTACTGGCAAACCATCTCCTATTAACTTTTGCAGTATCCTTCCCATTGTCATGGTTGTTTTTATGAGGAATTTATCAACATAATGACTAACTCTACCACAAGAAAAACATTTGAAGGGAAGCTTACCTTTGAATCTTCCAGTGCCGAGTTGAATTTTGTTTACAAAGTTCGCCTCATGTTCTTCTCATATGTATTCAAATTCTTTGCATTATTTCTTTTATTTTTCTTTTGTAGATGCTTTAAATGAGGTTTCTCCGACTTTCGAGGCACCTCCTTTCCTCATTTCAAAAGCAGTCAGGATCCCATGAAGTTGAACAATAGTAAGAGTCTGCAGATCCTGCTTTTATTCAATGGAAGACACTTTTTTGTCTAATTTCGGAGTTAGATATCTTAATATTTTCTCAACTAAAGTAGTGTCCTTTATATCTTCACCCAAATTTTTCATGCAATTTACAATCTCATCTATATGTAGAAACAAACTGAAAATGCTTTCATTATTATGCATTTTGAGAGTTTCATATTAAATTTTGAGAGTTTGGAGTTTAGAACATTTTAGCTTGGTATCATCTTCATATCTTTGAATGATTCTGTCTCATATCTCTTTTTTTGTGTTTAGCTGCATAACTTTGACAAATTCTAATTCTGACATACTTCCCAATAATGCATTGAAAACATTGGAATTGGTTTCATACCTCTTCTTTTTTGTTGCATATGTGGGAAATGCATATGGATATTGGTAACCTCCTTCCACAATTGCCCAAACATCTTCTCCAATAGACTGTAGATAGGATCTGCTTCTTGTATTTTAATATATAAAATTATTTTTATTGAAGGGTGGTGGTCTAATAGATGTCATTTTGTCTTGATTGCTCATATTGGGAGATCTTCGTTCTAGGAATCAAGCTTATTTTGAAGGAACTTCTCTGATCCAAATTGTTGGGAAAAATACTGGGGGGGGGTGAATTAGTATTTTAAAACTAACAATAATAATTTTCTTTTCTGAAATATATACATGACTTGACTGAACCCAACAAGCATATATACATGACTATTGTAAAATAAACTAGCACATCCTCACTGAATTTGTAAAATAGCTAATTCTTTATCTGTTAAACTTTGAACTAGAATGTAAGATATTTATCAGTCATTTGATAAGCAGTGAGTAGGTGGAGTAAGAACATAATAAAGTAACACAGATGAACACCAATATTTAAGGTGGAAACGCAATGTGGGAAAAAATCGACGCTATTGTCATCTTAGTCCTCAAAACTTATTATTATCAAAAAATTCTTACATTTTTGTTTTGGTTCAAACTCATACCAATATGCAGGCGTCCACCTATTGAATGCTACAACCCTCACTCATTCTTGAACTCCTAATGGAAGGGAGCTCCAACCCCCTGATTTGATCACCACCTACTACTGGTAAGAAGATTGGACTTCATTACTGAAGGCTCCAACCCTCAACAACATCCATGGACCATGTTTCATAAATTTTCACACTGGATCTAATATCAACACCTATGCTCAATCATTCCTGTAATACAATCATCAATATATTACAGACAAAATTAACTAATCACTGAAACCCAATCAACTAACACTTAATGAAAACTCAACCAATCAACTGGAACAGTGAGATCACTATAACCATTACATAGAAATGAACCTAGAATACTACATCAACATACAGAATCAACTGCTAGCCTGATCATTCAAATGCTAAAATTTGTATGCTACTTCACTTAAGTGTGGTCATGTGATAAAGTCCATGGTTATTGTCTCCCATTTCCACTCTGGAATAAGAAGATTTTACAAAATGACCTATTGAATTCTTATGCTCATCGTTGACTTATTAACATTCGAAGCATCTAAAAATATACTCAGGGAAATCTCTCTTCATTATAGGCCAATAATAGTGCTTTCTTAGTTACGCTATTTTATTCTAATATCTTAGGTGCCTAGAAAGTGGTTCCTTATGCAATTCATCCATGATCAACATCTTTAATTTCTTGGGATTTGACACATAAAATATATTGTTACATAATAGCAATCATCTTCTATTAAGTGATACTACACGTAGGTTAAGCCTTCCTTTCTAGATGGAAGACATTCTTGAATTTGTTGATAGTGTTCATCATGCTATAAGACATCATTTATCATAGATTTTAGGGTAGTGTAAGTGGAACTAATTTTTTAGTTTGATTGTCTTGCAAACTTCAACTTAGAGTATCTACCACATGATTTTCCTTGACTTTGATGTTCCTGATTTGGAAGTCGAAATCATTGATCAACACTAATTAGTAAATTAAATATTTCAACCCACTGTGATCTAACATCAAAATAAATCTTCTCCCAGGTAGATAGTATGTCCATGTCTTGAGTGCATTAATAATGGTTTCCAGTTATAAATCACTAGTCACATAATTCCTCTCATGCTCATTCAATTTTTGGGAATCATAACATATCACATACCCATATTGAATGAAAACTCCATCAAGTCCTTGCAAGCATCATTGCTTACTAATAATTATTTGCTTAGGTTCATACTTCTTAACACAGGTGCATTGGTAAGTAAGTATTTGAGTTTCTAAAAACTTTCTTCACATTCCATGGACCAACACAAACATCACCTTCTTTCTCTGTAATAAAGTAATTTGATGGCCAATTTGAGAGGATCGTTTGATAAATATTTGTTATTAACCAAAAATTCCAATGAATGATATCACTTCTTTGACCTTTCTTAAAGCATGTTAGTCTATGATGGCCTTTATCTTATTAGTACCCACAAAAACGCCTTGCGCTAAATTTATATATCCCAAATAATTGATATCTTTTTGGTAGAAATCACACTTTCTAAAATCAAACTATGACTTGTGCCCTCTCATCTCTTGGAACAACATTTGAATATGTCCTCATGATATTCTATTGTATTTAGATAAATAAGGATATCATCAATTAAAACCATAAAAATATTTTCCAAATACTCACTAGGGATGATGTTCATCATACACATCAATGTAACTGGTGCATTAGTGAACATAGAAGGCGCCACTACAAACTCGTAATGCCCATTTCTAGCTTAGAAAGTTGTTTTATGAATTTCTCCATATTTGATTCAAACTTGATCATGTTAGAAACAATGTTGATACTAAGAGGGGGTGAATTAGTATTAAGGCTAATTTTTATCTTTTTATGGAAATTTTCTTTTTTTATTCAATCCTAGAAACCATCCATATAACCAAGAACAACATATCATGTGGCAGCAATATGAAATAAACATACAAGCATGCACTGTGAGCATCATACACATGAGACACAAGGTTTTAGGCAGAAACCCTTTCAGGAAAAAACTACCAAAGATTTTTCTTGTGATTGATGTAAAATAAGAGCACCTACTCTATTACATAAATATTTTTTCTAAGGCACCACTCACAGGAAGAACCAACTCCCTTTGATTGTTTGCTAGCACCCACTAGCACAAAACACCAACTCCCTCCTCTTGTAGACACTTGTACTTCTTACCAAAAGCACCATTTGAAGCATGAACTTTATGGATTTTTTACAAGAAACAAATTGCAGCTCCTTAGATTTATGAAAGAACCAACTTACACAAGGCACCAACCCCCAATAATTCCCAAGCACTCACTAGATATAGAAGCACCAACTTCCTATATGTAGGCTCCAACCCACACTAAAAATGGAACTTAATGTTCACTATAATTAGCAAAATTTTTTCTTTATCTTAGCTCTATTCTCTTTAGCCCTTGCCCCTCGCAACACTTGGTTCTATAAAATATTCTCTCTTCTCAACAATAGTCACTCATCACAGTCTCTCGCTACACTCTGTACTCTGTTCTTCAACAACATGAGCTTCAAATCTCTACCCCTTCTACTCCATAGGCTCACATTGACCTCGTACACTGCAACAAATACTCTCTCGACCTTCTTCACAAAACACATAAACCTTCAACCTTTCTCACAATAGCACTAACTCTCTCAGGTTCTTTCCTCTTCAAACACACTCTTCAGTGTCTCTCTGGAGAACTAGCTCACTCAACCTCACACAAAAACACATAAACACACAAATATCTCCTCACATGTCACAGAAAACAATGTTTCTTCTCCCCCACATTTATCAAATGCATCCTCTATTTTCTTCCTCTGCTGCACACTAGTCGATGTTACCTCTGTTTTTCCTCAATCATTCTTCGATTCAATCTAATAGAGTTTACTCTTGCATGGGTCTCCATTATTTTTTTGCATATATCTTGGCCTCTATCACTGCATTAAACATGAGGAATGGGCTCCTGAGTTATCTCCATGCTGAGAATTAAATCCTAAGTCCACCTCCACACTCCAACTAGGCAGTATTCTCTCTATGAACAAAGATCATGTCCCCGAGGCTCTTGATGATTATTCATGGCTTCAAAGAGCTTGATTGTACTTAGACACAAATTATATATTCTTTATTTAACTTGTGAGACATGCACATGAAGATCAAAGGTATATTTCTCAGCTTAAGGTTGTCCCAACACTCTTCCTTGCAAAATCGTGATCCTTTATATCTTCACCAAACAATCTTTGCACTCTCCATTACTTCTACAAGCAACTCCCTTGCACTCGTTTATTTAGCTTTCGACTCATCCATCAACATAAACTAAGTGATGTATCATATCTCCACTCATCATATCTTTTATTAAAAAAAGTTACGATATCTCACAATTCCACTTCCTTTAGCCCCTTAGAGCTTAACCCTTAGTCCCTTGTTCTTTTATATCATCCCTAGCCATGACCACCGATATAGCCCTTTGGTGTTGTAATATCAGAGCTATCATATCTCCTAAATTTTATTTAAATGATGTTACGAGGTCATGAGGTTACAAGCTCCTTTCACTTGCCTCTTTCCTCTTTATCCTCCATGGGACTAGGCACTATAATAAGTGGCTTAGCTCTTAGGTGCCCAGGCCTTTTGTTCATTGTAGGGGCTAATCTCCCGTTGTGTTTTCTCTTCCACCCTTGGTTATTTTGGGTTTTCTTGAGCAAGCCCCAACACTTAAGAGCTCCTACATATAGGAGAGTTCTCATAATTCAATTAGAGGAGTCACTAAAATTCCAACCCCCGAAATGTACTTTCCATGCATCATCACATTAAACTTAAGTGCTTAGGCCTTCTCTGAATCCTTGATCCTTTATATATCTCACGACAAAGCACCACTTGACATCAGAGCCCCTTCCATAAGGAATTCTACCTATTCCAACTAAAATCGAGTTAGAAAACTCCATCCTCCAAAATTCTGACATACTGGATGACCTCATGCTCTTGTCATCATCTCCACATGGCGCCTCCATAGCGGTTACATCTATCACTTGGACTTGACCCATTAGGGCACCCAAAATATTGAATCAAACTACATCATTTCTTTAATACTTCAACGTCATGTTGACATCATCTGCCATTGTAGCTCCTCATGGACAATCAACTGTCGCCATGTCTCATATCGGAGGAGAGAGAAAGGGTCCTCTTGGTACTTGGTTTTCCATCGAGTTCCCTTGTAATTATCACCTTCAAAAACCTCGACACTTTCAAAGAATTACAATTTTTAAGAATTTACAAGGTTCAGACCTCCAATATTTGTTCCTCTAATGTTCTGATCCTTCCAATATTCCCTCTTCTCTGAGGCTCTAATGTGTCATCTGCTCCATCCTCTGATGTTTTGATTGCCTTATGCTCCAATGTTATGATGGTCCCATCCTTCCAAAATTTGGCTCCGATATTTGGCAACTCTTTTTAGGTTTCTTTCAAACAGATTGTTGAAGTTCTCATATGCCTACCTGCAATATCTACAAGGAGGTTTCAATATGCCTACATTCCAAAACTCCTGAGACTTCGACCCCCGATATTTTTTCCTCCCGAGATCCCGATATTTTGCCATTTGTCTTGATATTTTCGCCTTCTAAGGACTTCAATATATTGAATTTGATAATAAATAATGTTTGATCCAAGAGGCCATTTATTAACATCCACATACCATTGGAGAGGTCTTACAAAGTACTAACTAGTTTTCCTAATTCTAAGGATATATGAGATAATATATTTGGGTAGAATCTCATCCAAAGTTCGAGACAACCAACCACCGTAGTCTTGATTTTATGGCTTCTCTCGTAAGCCTGATACTACGGTGATTCTCTACCATAGATTGCAACAACCATAGGAGTCCCGTTGAGCTTGACACATCAACCACAAGATTATCAATGCTAACCCATTTACCTTCTCAGTTAGGATAGGGGACATCAAAGGCAACATCTACTGCCACAAACTATCATACTTGTCTAGTTGACATTAATGCCAACACTCTTGCAAACTTTCAGATAATACCAACTTCCCAACACGTCTCCCCATCATGACTTTTGACATCAATTCCAAAACATGTGTAGCTACTAGCCATCCAAACAATGCCAAATATCCAACAATCTCCCCCTTTTTCATTGATGGTAACACCTCAACCTCATCTTCACTTTGATGGCCTCTTCACATGATGCTTCCAAACTTCTCCTAGCATAATCCCCCTATGGATTTCTCTCCTCTTCATGGGCCATCAGGCCTAAAATATTATTTTTTCTCCTCCATGTAATCAATGACTATCAAGACCGAGGAACTAGCTATTGTTACTCTAAAAACTGGACTTTTGTGATATGCTCACCATAAACATATACTGCCTCTTCTTTGGCTTTCTCTAGTTATGAATGCCTTAGGAATTTGGATAAGCACTCTCTCCACTAATTCATATTTTGTATCAATTAAAAGGAATTGATTCAAATCAAATTTCTCATGGTATTACTGTTGCTACAAATACCAATCATTAGTGATGCATTTTAGCTTGCTCTTCACTACTGCTGCTATTTCCAAGACTACATTTACTTCTCTTTGAACAACTTCAATCACTTATCTCCTTGAGATCATACCTAAAAAGATAGATCGTTTCTTAAAAAATACTAATTGCACTAATAAATAGATACAAATTGGTTGTTGTACCTAAAAACCTCTTATATCTCTTTCTCAAAAGGAGATCTTCACATAAAGACAAAGGCTTACTACATATGAACCCATACTATCAATTGTGATATAAATACCAATTGAAGACAAAGGTAGATGAAATATTATACCCATTGTGATTTATGAACATAAGAATACTAGGCAAAATCATATTCACAACTTAAATGAGATAAGGGTATTCAACCCAAGGTGAAAACTTTACATTTACCAACAATATGTCTTCTTGAGGCTGAAAATTGTTGCATGCTACTACTATCAAAGAAGCTCCCCCTCAACCAATTATCTCTGATCCCTTACATCTACTTCCTTTCTTCTACGTGGGGACTGATCCCATGGACTTGACTTAACTGCGGGCCCCTTGTCATTCCACACTTCTATTGCAGCTCATCTTCTTCTCTCATAGCATAAGATGTTATTGTGTACTCTTCATGTTGGTTGTGATCCTCCTCTCTCTTTCAATGTTGAGAAATTTTAAATAAGCAAATACATTACCATAACCATCAAGAAGACTCGACCATACCTTCAACAATCGGACGCACTTTTTTGTCTTTTCCTTCTGGCTTCCTACATTTGACTTATTCAACGTCGCTCGAAGCCATTCTCTTCCTTTGCTGAAGAGAAAAACATGATCTACTCCCCCTAAGAAAATCATCCTCCTTATTCCATACCTTCAATGGCCAAGTCTTGATAGAAGCATTTCTTTCCAACCTCTTATTTTGCCATGTTTTGGATTTCCATTAGAGGAAATTTTAGACTAAAAGTGCCCATGAAATTTTCACATAATTTCCATGTTATGATATGTAAACTAGTCAAAATCCTTTAAATTAAAAAAGAGGTACATGTAAAAATTTTGGAGGGAAAAGAATAAAAAATACTTTTTTTAATTGTATTTTTGACTTATCTCCTTATAACTTTAATCAAATTTCAAGTGTAGACACTAGTTAGATGTGGAGTTAAATTTTGTATCCAACAAGTACCCATCATGCATATTTTGAGAAGACCCATACTGATAAAAAATGAAGATACATTAAAAAAGCGTGTTAAACACTCTTTTTTAATGTATCTTCATTTTTTTCGATGTGAGTCCTCTCAAAAGTATGCATGATGTACTCATTGGATGAAAAATTTAATTCGGAATCCAATGAGTGTCTACACTTGAAATTTTAGTAAACCTATAAGGAGATAAGCCAAAAATACAATTAAAAAAAGTATTTTTCTAATTGAGGCTTCTGTGATCCATATCAGATTTTTGAGACAATATTTCGGCGATAATCACATCAAAGTTCATTTGCCGACACGTTTCAAACCAACAAGTGTGGATCATCGTCAGCACAAGATGAAGAACCAGATCCAGGCATAGCTTAAATAGAGAGAGATCATTCAAACGGTTAGAAAAAACAACTATAATTGACTAAGAAACAACTAAATTTGACCACAGGGACAAGGTAATAGCTATATTTGACTAGTCCAAGAGACAGTTAATTCATTAATTAATTTGTTTGATATAATTATTTTTTATATAATTTAAAAATATACTAACCTAGGAACTATAATATAAATATTTATTGGTTTACTAAAAATAATGATATTTAATTCATATGAACCTAAATCAATCCAATTTAAATCAAAATATTTATTATTTTTAATTCATATGAAAATATTTTGATTAGCCTCATTAAAATAACTCACAATATATTATATTATGTTTAATCTAATTAGTTAATTAATTAGTTAATTCTATTACTAAACTTATTTTTATATAACAAAATATGAATATTTTTTATTAAAAATAAATAAAATCATCCAACCTATCAGTTACTATGGTATTAACTAGATTTTTTTATTTTTTCTTTTCGTTATAGAATAAATATAATTTAAATCAAAATAGTTATTAATCATTTTTAATTCATATAAACCTAAATCTATCTAATTAAAAATATTTCGATTACTCATATTATCTTTACTAATAAAACGAATTAAATAACTTATAATATAGTATATCATGTATATTTTTATTACTAATCTTATTTTTATATAACCAAATATGATAAGGAATACACCTAAATGATAATCGGTTAATATATGATTATAATTCTAAACATATTTAATTATATATAAATTACTAAGTAAAACATCTACTAAAATTATAGAACTTTACCTCAATAATACGAGGACTTTTTTATCCATCTAAAAAAAAAAAATCAGGAAATCCACTCGATCAAGAAGATGAGGTAAAAAAAAATGGGTGTAGGGGGGGATAATAGGAAATGGCAAGCATCCAACAACTACTAATCTTCTAGCCATCATCCCTATTGATATTTCTTGACCTCCTTTAGATTTCTATGGCATCCCTAGACTTCGATGATGAAAATGAGCAACCTTAGCAATAACCTTAGCCTCCTCAATACATATATTATGTTTAGTCTTCTCTGCGTGTTCGGCCAAGGCTGAAGTCCAGGTCCTCCCATGCTTGATGTTAGCTGCATGCTCATGAATCCTTTGATTAATAGAGCGCCCAGTTTCACCAACATAGGGGGTCCCACACGAACATGGAATAACATAAATACCTTTCATCTCCTTGGGGTCAACTGGGTCTTTAATAGATCTAAGGGAGCTATGAATGGTGTTGATGGGTATGAAGGTAGAGGGAACATTATACCTTCTGAGGATTCTCGCAATCCTATCTATGGTCCCCTGAATGAAAGGGAGATGCACCCCTGTGACTCGATCTAAGGGGGCTTTTTAGCCTTGGGACATTTGCCATCTTTGGGGAAGGCTTTCAAACCTTGTTGCCTACTATAACCATACAAAAACGTTAAGAAGATGGCCTTTCTCTTTATCAAGGCTCCCTTCATCAGAGATTCTCAGAGCACGAGTAGCAAGCGTGTTGAGAACACCCCATTTTTTAGCATAGAAATGGTGAGAGTTTGCATGAAGATACTGTGTAGTATGAGTTTTCTTACGAAGTACCTTGTGGGAGAAAGAACCATCTTCCTTCTTCTAAATGAGAACATCAAGGAAAGGTAGGAACCCATCAACTTCTAGCTCCATAGTAAAATTTATGAAGGAATATTTATTGTTGAGATGTTGAAAAAATAGATCTAACTCCTCATGGCCATGAGGCCAGATGACATTAGTACCATCCACAAATCTTTTCCATAGCTTCGGTAGGAGACGAGCTGATGCCAAAGCCTTGGATTCAAAGTCCTCCATAAAAAGGTTAGCCACAATAGGGGACAAAGGGGAGCCCATGGCCGCTCCACAAGTCTGCTCATAGAATTCCCCTTCAAACCGGAAAAAAGTAGAGGTAAGAAAAATCTATACTAAATGAGCAATATCAGGGTCAGTGAGGTAATTAATGACCTCAATGGCCTCCTTTATAGGAATGCAAGTGTAAATAGAAACCACATCAAAGCTAACAAGAATTTCCCCAGGATCACACTTTATTTCCTTTAACTCATTGATAAATGAATAAGAGTCTTTGACGAAGGAATCTATAAAACCAACAAGGGGTTTAAGCTTCCAAGCAAGATTTTTTGCTAGGAGGTAGGTGGGCCCTCGTATGGTGTTGACAATAAGTCTTAGGGGGGCCCCATCCTTGTGGATCCTAGGAAGTCCATAGATCCTAGGAGTGACAGGGCTACTCTCAATAAGTTTGTGACTGAAGGAAGCCATAGTGCTGCTAGACTTAATGGCTAAAGAAACGTTCTTGGAGATCCTTTTCAGGGAATTCCTACTAAGATTTTTATAGGTTCCAATATTGCAAAGATGATCCAACATCTTCCTATGATAATCCTCCTTGTCAAGGATAATAGAAGCCCCACCTTTATCAAGTTTTAGAGCGACCATGTCCTTGTTCTAGTTCAAGGATCTAAGGACATCAAAATCACCCTTACTAAGATTGTTCTTAGCGGGCTTGGCCTTCTTGAGGATGACAGCACAACAGTCTTGCCTGATAACATCAAGGACACTATTAGGCAACACTGTGCTATCATTCTCAGGAAGGCCAAGGCCCCTAAGAACAATCTTAGTATGGGAGATTTTGACGCCCTTAGATCCTTGAACTAGAACAAGGACATAGTCGGTCTAAAAGTCGATAAAGGTGGGGCTTCTGTTATCCTCGACAAGGAGGATTATCTTAGGAAGATCTTGGATCATCTTTGCAATAGTGGAACCTATAAAAATCTTAGTAAGAAATCCCTAAAAAGGATCTCCAAAAAAGTTTCTCTAGCCATTAAGTCTAGCAGCACTATGGCTTCCTTCAGTGACAAACTTATTGAGAGTAGCCTTTTCACTGCTAGGATCTATGGATTTCCTAAAATCCACAAGGACAGGGTGCCCTTGAGACCTATTGTCAACACCACAGGAGGGCCCACCTACCTCCTAACAAAATATCTTGCCTGGAATCTTCAACCCCTTGTTGGTGTTACAGAGTCCTTCATCAAAGACTCCTATTCATTTGTCAATGAGTTAAAGGAAATAAAGCGTGATCTCGGGGACATTATTGTTAGCTTTGATGTGGTTTCTCTTTACACTTGCATTCCTATAAAGGAGGCCATTGAGGTCATTAATCACCTAACTAACCCTGATACTGCTCATTTAGTAGAGATTTGTCTTACCTCTACTTTTTTTTGCTTTGAAGGGGAATTCTATGAGCAGACTTGTGGGGTGTCCATGTGCTCCCCCTTGTCCCCTATTGTGGATAATATTTTTATGGAGGACTTTGAATCCATGGCTTTGGCATCAGCTCATCTCCTGCCGAAGCTATGGAAAAGATTTCTGGATGATACTAATGTCATCTAGCCTCATGGCCATGAGGAGTTGTATCTATTTTTTCAACATCTCAACAATCAATCTACCTCCATAAATTTTACTATGGAGCAAGAAGTTGATGGGTTCCTACCTTTCCTTGATGTTCTCATTTCGAAGAAGGAAGATGGTTCTTTCTCCCACAAGGTGTTTCATAAGAAAACTCATATTGAGCAGTATCTTCATGCAAACTCTCACCATTTCCATGCTGAAAAATGGGGTGTTCTCAACACGCTTGCTACTCGTGCACTGAGAATCTCTGATGAAGGGAACCTTGATAAAGAGAAAGACCATCTTCTTAACATTTTTGTAATAATGGTTATTGTATGCAATAAGGTCTGAAAGCCTTCCTTAGAGCTGGTAGAGGTCCGAAGGCTAAAAAGGACCCCTCAGATCGAGTTGCAGGGGTGCATCTCCCTTTCATTCAAGGGACCACAGATAGGGTTACGAGAATCCTTAGAAGGCATAATATTTCGTCTACCTTCATACCCATCAACACCAGTCGTAGCTCCCTTAGATCTATTAAAGACCTATTTGACCCCAAGGAGATGAAAGGTGTTTATGTTATTCCCTGTTCGTGTGTGACCCCTTATGTTGGTGAAACTGGGCGCTTTATTAATCAAAGGATTCATGAGCACGTAGCTGACATCAAGGATGGGAGGACTCGGACTTCGGCCTTGGCTGAACATGGGGATAAAACTAAGCATCATATATGTATTGAGGAGGCTAAGGTTATTGCTAAGGTTGTTCATTTTCATCATCAGAAGTTTAGGGAGGCCATAGAAATCAAAAGGAGGCAGAGAAATCTCAATAGGGATGATGACTAGAAGATTAGTAGCTGTTGGATCCCTGTCATTTCCTCTTAGCCTCCCTGTCTCCCCCCACACCCCTTTTTTTTACATTGTCTTCTTGATCGAGTGGATTTCTTGATTTTTTTTTTTTAGATGGATAAAAAATCCCCCGTATTATTGACGTAACGTTCTATAATTTTAGGAGATGTTTTACTTAGTAATTTGATATCTAATTAAATATGTTTAAAATTATAATCATATATTAATTAATTATCATTTAGGTATATTCCTTATCATATTTGGTTATATAAGAATAACATTAGTAATAAAAATAAACATAATATACTATCTTATAAGTTATTTAATTCATTTTATTAGTAAAGATAATATGGGTAATCGAAATATTTTTAATTAGATATATTTAGGTTTATATGAATTAAAAATGATTAATAAATATTTTGATTTAAATTATATTTATTCTTTAACAAAAAATAGATATCTAGTTAATACCATAGTAACTCATAGGTTGGATGAGTTTATTTATTTTTAATAAAAATTATTCATATTTAGTTATATAAAAATAAGTTTAGTAATAGAATTAATAATTAGATTAAACATATATAATATATTGTGAGTTATTTTAATGAGGGTAATTGAAATATTTTCATATGAATTAAAAATAATAAATATTTTGATTTAAATTAGATTTATTTAGGTTCATATGAATTAAAAATGATTATTTTTGGTAAACTAATAAATATTTAGATTATAGTTCCTAGGTTAGTATATTTTTAAATTAGATTAAAAATAATTATATCAAACAAATTAATTAATGAATTAATTGTCTCTTGGACCATTCAAATATAGCTGTTAACCTGTCGTTGTGGTCAAATTTAGTTGTTTCTTTGTCAATTATAGCTATTTTTTTATCTAACCATTTGAATAATCTCTCTCTATTTAAGCTATGCCTGGATATGGTTGTTCATCTTGTCCTGACGATGAGCCACACTTGTTGATTCGAAATGCTGCGGCAAAAGAATTTTGATGTTATTATCGCCGAAAACCTGTCTAAAAAATTCTTAATTCGTATTTTATTGTTTTAACTATAATTTTATTATTTGTCCTTAGGATGCCACTTTTAGGCTAAAATTTCCTCTAATTTCTTGGTTTCGCATGGATAGAGGAAACTTATCCTTCAATTCCCCCTTCTTAACCCAAACTAACTTGCTACCATTTTTTCTTTGTTTGCAAGAGAATGGTAATTGGCTTATTATTGCTCCCTTTCCTTACTTGAAGCTTGTGCTCATTACAACCGGTATATAGAAAGGGTCTTCTCATAGCAATATCAGAATCATCCTTCATAATTGTTCTCTGATTTTTCTTTAGATACGAGTCAACACCTTGATGATTTGTCCTTCCATTGTTCATTATCCTCTCTTTACGTAGATCACTAAAGACATACTTGACTTCCGTTCATCGCATCACCTGGGATGTATGATTTGACTTCTCATAACTGTAACCTGCTTTCCTGTACCCAAATTTGCCATAATTGTAGCATTTCATTTAGCCTAAGAATGGGGAAAATGAGTTACTCTTCATGATGATTCTTTTGTCAAAAATTCTATCTCGTCCAACAGGCCTTCTCCTATTGTCTTTATTTATCCTTGAGTTGTGGCTAGACAACACATCTTGTTCTCTTGCATGCCATATACAATTCATGACTTTATGTCGCAAGTTATTGCAAGAAAAACAATACCCATAAAAGGTTTTTGATTATAGAGGTTACCTTTCCATTCAAGGATTTGTCCTTGAAGAGGAAAGGACCTTTGTTGGTTCTTCATGTTCCTTCTATGACAATTTTCATTAGTTCATTGCACTCTTTCTTTTAGTTACCTAGCTCTCTTTTGTTTCTTTACTTGTTGTTGCTTCTTTTCCTTCTGTTCTTACCTTTTCTTCTTTCACTACTATTAATTTCCTTACCGATTTTGTGTTCCAGCAACCTATTTTCCTTTGTGGTTGTTGGAACCTAGAACTCCCTTTATGTGGGAAGTTGACTCTTTAGCCTTTTCCTTATTGGAGATAGTGTCTTCCTTAAAAACCAAACCAACCTTGATGAGTGGGGATCTATTCTTAACAAGCATCTCATCAAAGGCATTTATTCTCCCCACAAGATTCTGATATTGAGACAACTCTTTATCGTAATTTTATAAGTCATGTCTCAATAAGACTACTTCAACTTGTAGTCTCTTATAACAAGATTCCTTCTTACTAATTTGATTGGCCTATATGCCACTTAGGGTGGTAGCATATTCTTATTGAGCATTAATATTTACTATTGTTTTTCTCAACTTTTCATTCTCAAGCACATAAATTTTTCAGTTGCTCCTCTCGCTTGATATTTTTCTCTAATAGGTCCTTAGTCTCCTTTATAGTTGAGATCAACTTCTAAAAAAATCCTTTCATCTATACAATTTTATTCACTATCAAAGGTGCTAGTTGAGTCACCACAAAGATCTAAACCCATATTTGTGTCCATGGAGTCTTCTACAGGTCTAAGGGGTATTCCATCTTCATCGATTTTAGTGACACCCCTATTCTCTTCACGGGATATACTCTCATTTTCTCCTATGGAAAAGGACACCGTAAATCTCTCTCCTTCCTTTAAGGATCCATCATTTTCTATTGCAACTAAATTGGGTCTATCTTCATTAATCTATCTCTATATTCAACTGATTCACATGAAAATATAGATAATGAATGACCTATCTCTTTGCATTTATCACACAACAATAGCTCACCTTCTGAGTATGATGATGTTAGGTCCCTATACTACCAGTGTAGCCCCTTACTGTTATTAGTGTAACCCCCTTATTGTATTTCTGTTCCCATGTAGTCCCCATATTGTTATTATTGTGCCCCATAGAAGCCAACTATTGTTATGGTTGTGCCCTTACAATATTATTGTTATGTACATTCTCATTATATTGTGACCCTTTAGACTCCTATATATAGAAAGGAGAGCTTGTCATTTGTAGCATCCAAGAATTATTCATTTATGTAATTTAAAGGATTTTTCCCCTCAAAGAAGATTATTTTGAAGTTGTCTATCTATCTCTTCTTTTATTTTGTGAGCGGGTTGCATAACATTTTGTATCAGAGCTTTTGGATTCTAGGGTTTCGCTGCTTCAAACAGGTCATCATGGAATTTTTTCTATAACTTGTTTCTACAAAGCTTCAAAACCTGAAATAAAAACCCATTTGAGCTGCAATCATGATGAAACTCGTGCCTGTTTCGGAGATATGAGATGAGGATGTTAGGATTTTTGCAGGATCCAAAATTCAATCTCGAACACATGACGTTGGGAAAATCCTCATAACATTCACTCTCAACATTGGATTCAAATTTAGTAAACATTTATAGAAAGAGGATAGACTAGAGTTTTTTAGGTATCATTTTCACGGCTGAAGGTCAAAAATGTCACACGTGGAAATTCGTACAATTTTGCTCTATTGAACATGTTTATAATGAGGTCATCATGGGAGATTGGGAATAACTATTTATTGGAGATCCTAATATCGATCAGAACTTTGGGATTGGAAACATAACTAAGAGGGATACCACAACACTAAATATTAGACCTTGAAGATATGAAATTACAGAACTGCAGTTGCTTGAAGATAGAGGTCCTAAAATCAAGAAAAGGAATGACTCAAATAAAGAAAATAGAAACACCTAGAAAGAAAAATTGGATGGATGATTTGAATAATGTGATCAAAGATAAGGTCAATGGTTTTATCTATGGCCTGGAAGCTAATACTGATGGTATAAAAGAAAAATTGAAAGGAAACATGGAATATTTTAAGAAAGATACGGAAGGTTTGAAGGAAGGCTAGACATAGTTGTTACAAGAAAGGCTTCCTAATGACGAAAAGGTAGTAAAGGAAAATCATGATGAGAACAAAAGAAATGTTAATCATGATTTCATAGAATCTAACTTTTGTTTGAGTACCCACCATATTCCAAAGATAGATATGAGAAATTTTGATGACGAGGATCCAATAACTTGATTACTAGAAATGGAGTAATATTTTGATCTACATGTTGTGCAACCACCAAAAAGGGTACGTATTGCATCTTTAAATTTAGAACCGAATCAGTTTGTATGGTATAGAGGGATTTGTTCTTGTAAACCAGTTGTCACCAAGTCAATTTTCACAGAGGAAATGAAATCACTTTATGAGGATACAAAGATCAACACCTTCTTTAGCCAATTGATAAATCTCAAACAAAATGGTTCAATGGCAGAGCACATTGATGACTTGCAAAAATTGAATATCAGGGTAAATGACATTCTAGAGCACCATAGGATTGATGTCTTAATAGGGACTTTAAATGATAACATCTAACATGAGGTTCATCTTTGGGAACCTAATTCATAGGAGAAGGCATTTAGGGTGGCAAGAAAAGTGGAAACCAAAATTATGGCAATAAGGAATTCTGCAACTCACAACTAAAGATGAAAGTGTTGTTGCTCCTATCCTTCCACAACCTACAAGGTTGACACTACAACAATTAGAGGATAAAAGAGAAAGAGGGCTTTGTTACGGTGATAGAAAATACATTAAAGGTCATAAGTGTGCTGAGAAGAAATTATTTTACATATATTTTGAAGAGGAGGAAGAAAAGGATCAATAAACATGAAAATTAGAGGATATACATGAGGAACCAACCCTAGAGAAAGAAGAAATGAATTTGACCATATCTTGTAACACATTGGAAGGAATTATCACTCCTCAAACTCCAAATATAGAAGGACAAATCAAGAAGAAAATGGTTCAAGCAATTAAAGATCACATCAATCATCACAAAAAATTCTCCAAAATTTAAAGGATAACATCACTTTGGTGCAGAATTGAATGAAGCAACAAGCAGATCAACATCACAATGAAAGAAGTTTTGATGTAGGAGACTGGGTATTTCTAAAACTAAAACCATATAAACCAATGTCTCTCAAGCAAGCTAAGAAGGATAATAAATGATCACCAAAGTACTATGGTCCTTACAAGGTGTTGCAAAATATTGGTACTATGGCATACAAATTGGAGCTTCCTGCATCTTGTCGAGTGCACCCAGTTTTCCATGTTTCATTATTAAAAATGGTCATAGGCGATAAACTCCCAGTTCAAACAATATTGTTGAAACTTGACGAGGAAGGAAAATATTTTTTGAACCTGAAGCAGTCATAGAAACAATATCCCAACAAATACATAATCGATCAATTTCAGAGTATCTCACCAAGTGGAAGAACTTACCTACTAAATATTTCACATGGGAGGATGAAATTTTTTTACAGAAGCATCCAAAACTACTCAAGCATTGAGGAAAACAATTTTTGAAGGATAGGGGCATGTTAAGTCCCTATACTACTAGTGTAGCTGCTTACTTTTATTAGTGTGACCCTCTTATTGTAGTGTTGTTCCCATGTAGTCCCCATACTGTTATTATCGTGCCCATTAGAAGCCCCCTATTGTTATTATTGCGCTGTTACAATATTATTGTGATGTAGGTTCTAATTATATTGTGACCCCTTGGGCCCTTATATATAGAAAGGAGGTGTTGTCATTTGTACCATCCAATAATTATTCATTTTGTAATGTAAAGGAGGTTTCCCCTTTGAAGAGGTTTATTTTGAAGTCGTTGATCTATCTCTTCTTCTATTTCGTGGGTTGCTTGCATAACACATGATCTCCCTTACGAGACTTCTTCATCATCAACACACATGTGATGAGAAGCAAATTCTCCATGTTCGGATTGATTTCTAGAGCAGCAGGGCTTCTAAGCCTCTTCTTGAGCGACATGGATATATCCTCCATATAGACATTGAAGTCTGTCCAAAATTTCCTTTGTTGACTCACAATGCCTCACTTTATCAGCACCTGGATTAGATAACCATTTCATGATGATCTCCTTCGATTCTATATTGAACTCATTCCTTTCTCCATATATCATAGATTTCCAAATCTATTCATTGGCTATCATCAATTAGGCTTCCATGCTCATCATCCAGAGCTCATACTCTAATCCATTTAAAAATGGAACTCCTTTTGCTATTAGCCAAACTTGATTAGCCATTGTTTCCCTTTGATCTACCTTCTAGTGATTAAGTTATTCTTGAAGGAACCATAATCTGATACCAATTGTTGGAAACAATGTTAATACTGAGAGGGGTGTGAATTAGTATTAAGGTTAAGCTTATTTTTTTATGCCAATTTTCTTTTCTTATTCAAACTTAGAAACCATCCATCTAACCAAGAAAAACATATCATATGGCAACAATATGAAATCAACATACAAGAACGCACCATGAGCATCGTACACATGAGACACAAGGTTTTACGTGGAAACCCTTTCGGGAAAAAGCCACCGAAGCTTTCTATAGTTATTGATGTAAAATAAGAGCACATACTCTATTACATCAATATGTTTTGTGAGCCACCACTTACAGTAAGCACCAACTCCCTTTGATTTTTTTTTGTCACTCAATAGTAGGAAGCACCACTTCCCTTCTTTTGTAGAAACTTATGTAGCTTACCAGAAGAACCATGTGAAGCACAAATTGCATGGATTTGTTGCAAGTAACAACTTGTAGCTCCTTGGATTTATGCAAGCACCAACTTGCAAGAGACACCAATCTGCAAGCCTTCTGAAGCACCCACTAGAGATGTAAGCACCAATGTCCTATATGTTGAATCCAACCCACACTAAGAAAGGAACTTAATGTTCACTATAATTGGCAACAAATCTGCCTAATCTCAGCTATGTTTTATTTATCTCTTGTCCCACACAACACTCTGTTCAATGCACTTTATGCTCTTCTCAACAAAAATCACTCATGATAGTCTCTCATTATACTTTTTCCTCTATTCTTCAATAACATGCACTTTATATCTCTACCTCTTCTACTCTAGAGGCTCTCATCGACCTCCTACACCACAAAATAGACTCTCTCAATCTTGTTGACACAACACAGGAACCTTCAACCTTTCTCATAGAAACACTAAATCTCTTGGTCTCTTTCCTTGGCATAGGTGCTCTCCAGCCTTTCCCTGCAAAACTGGCTCACTCGGCCTAACACAACAATGCACCAACACACATATTTCTCCTCATAACTCACACACAACAACACTACTTCCCCCCCACATTTCTCAACTATGTTCCTCTATTTTATTCCTCTGTTGCACACTGGTCGATGTTTCCTGTGTTTTCCTCCATTATTCTTCCATTCACTTTGCTAGAGTGTACTCTTGCATGACTCCCCATTATGTTGTTACATCTGACTAGGCATCTACCATTGCATTATACATGAGGAATGGGCTGCTAAGTGATGTCCATACAGAGAATTAAATCCTTAGTCCACCTACATACTCCAACTAAGCATTGTCCTCTATGTGAATAAAGCTCTTGTCTTAGAGGTTCTCCATGCTTATTCATGGCTTCACAAAGCTTAACTATACTTCTACACGACTTTTCTGTTCTTCATTTAATTTTTGAGACATGCACAAGAAGATCATAGGTAGCTTTCTCAGCTTAAGGAAGTCCCAAAACTCTCCCCTGCAAAATCGTGGTACTTTCTATCTTGAGAAAACGATATCTGTAGTCACCATTATTTCAGTGACAAAGATTCCTCCTTTCATTTATTGAGCTGTTGGATCATCCATCCATATACACTCAGTGTTGTATCAAAGCTCCAATTGTCGTAACTTTTATTAAAACAAAGTTATGATATCTCGCAATGTCGATAGCTTTAGCCCCTTAATTCTTAGCCCTTAGTCCTTTTTTCTTTTATATGACCAATACCTATGACCACTTTTATAGCCCTTGTGTGCTACAATATAAAAGGCATCATATCTCATAACTTTTATTCAAATGATGTTATGAGATCATGAGGATTCAACCTCCTTTCACTTAGCTCTTTCTTGTTTTTCCTCCATGGGATTAGGTGATGTAAACAATGGCTGATATTTTAGGTGCTAAGGCCTTTTGTTCTTGTAAAGGGCCAATATCCCTTTGTATTTTCTCTTATGACATTTGTTCTTTTGAATTTCCTTGACCAAGCCCCAACACATAGGGGCTCCTGCATGTTGTAGCTTTCTCATAATTCAATTAGAGGGGTCCCTGAAATTCAAACCTCCGAAATGTACTTTCCACATGTCATCACATAGCTCTTAGGCCCTATATGCATCCTTGGTCCTATGGATCTCTCATGACCAAGCACCACTTCACATCGGAGCCCCTTCCATTAGAACTTTTACCAATTTCAATTAAAATGTTGTTATGAAAACTTTGACCTCTGAAGTTTCAACCTGCCAAATGACCTTATGCTCTCATCCTCATATCCACATGGCACCTCCATATTGTTGACACATGTAGCTTGTATTTCCCCATTATGCCACTGAAAATACCGAATCTTACTACCACGTGTCCTTCGTACTGCCACATCATCTACCGCTGGAGCTCCTCAGAGCCAATCAACTTTCGCCATGTCTCCTATCAAAGGAGAGAGATAGGGTCCTCTTAGTCCTTAGTTTTCACTGAATTCCTTTGTAATTCTCACCATCGCAAACCTCGATGCTTACAAATAATTAAAACTGTAAAGAAGTTATGATTTTTTCGCCTTCGATATTCCTTCCTCCAATTTTCTGAGCCTTCCAATATTCCCTTTTCTCTGAGGTCCAGATGGGCTATCTGGTTCATCCTCTGATGCTCCGATGGCCCTGTGCTTTGAGGTTCTGATGGCCCATGATTTTGAAAACTGGATTTGTTATTCAACAACTATTTTTGGGTTTCTTTTAAACAGACCGTCAAGGTTATGATATGCCTACCTATTCCATCTTCTCCGAGGTTCCAATTTTCCTACATTCCAAACTCTCCCGACTCTGACCTTTGATATTTTTTCCTCCCTAGTTCCTAATATGGTACTATATGTCTAGATATTTCAGCCTTCTGAGGACTTCAAGACCCTAACATTCGTAGTCAATAAATTTTGATCTAGGAGGCCATTTTTAGGCATCCACATACAGTTGGAAAGAACTTTCGGAGTACTAACCATCCGTCCTAATTCCAAGAGTATCAAAGCTAATATCCTTAGGTAAAATATCCTCCAAATTATGGATTCCCATCCAGCATAGTATTATTTTTATGGTGCTTTTAGTATGCCTACTACTATGGTGATTATCTACCATAGACTATAGTAACCATAGGAATCCCCATGAGCTTGACACATCAAGAATAAGAACATCTATACTATCCCAATTACCATCTCAATTAGGATAGGGGACATCAAATCCAACATTTGTTGCCACAAACTGTCATACTGGTCTAGTTGATATTAATGCCAACACTCTTGCCAACTATCAAACAATGCCAACTACCCAACACATCTCCCCAACATGGTTGTTGAAATCATTACCAACACACTTGGAGCTACTAGCCATCCAGGCAATTCCAATTATGCAATAGTTGATACCGAGACCTTGAGTATATCTTGGAAAACATGGTAGCTCCTCTCAGTGACTGAAACAAATAATCAATCATGGGTAAAGGATGTGTGTTCTTAAGATTTACATTCTTTATTTATCTGTAAGTTGCACATAACATGAGAGTTCCATTCCTCTTCTTGAAAAGTAAATCTCATTCTCCCCAAGGAGATATACCAACTTTCATATACCCCTTTTCCAGCATTTTCTTCAACTAAATATTTAAATCAATCAATTCAAGAGTACTCATCATATAAGGCACTTTGGACACTGGTATTACTTCATGCATAAGAGATGGAAAAATATATATCTCTTTCTGTTGGCACTCTTGGTATTTATTTCAGAGATACATCTTGAAATTCTTGCATGATTAGTGAATTCTTCATGCTTTTCTTTTGTATTACTTACCTTTTCCAGCACATATATGGCATACAACTGACAAACTTTTCTGTAACACTTCTTTAATTTCATTATTGATACTTCTCTTATATTCATAGGTTGGTTATGAATTTGAAATTTATTGGATTCCCATGCTTATCATTAGGGGAATTTGAAGTAAAAAATGGACCTCAAACAAAAAAATGTACTAAAAAAATAATTTTATAAGAACCAATAGGATTCAAGATGATGATGGCATCCCCAGGGGTAAAAATTTTTTAGGTAAAAGAAGAAAACTACATCTTTTAACTATATTTTCAACTTATCTCCTTATATTTTTACCCTAATGTCAAGTGTAGGAATTTATTCGACAAGGAATTCCACATCTAATGAGTACCCACTCTACATACTTTTGAGAAGTATCACATAAAAGAAATTAAAATACATAAAAAAGTGTGTTCAACATTATTTTTTTTTGTATTTTCGACTTGTTTTAATGTGGGTCTACTCAAAAGTATGTAGAATGGGTACTTGCTGGATATGTAATTTAATTCTGCATCCAACAGATGTGTACACTTAATATTTGACTAAACCTATAAGGACATAAGCCATAATCGAAATCAAGAAAGTAATTTTCCTTTCTTTTTTTCTTTAAAAAGTAACAATTCTTATTTTACTGTTTTAAATAATATTTTATATTTTCCTTGTATTTCTAATGGTGAGATCATGCTTCAAATTACCTTTAGGGATATCTATTTTCATACATGGTTCTTTCCATCATTGCCAACATTTGGTCCTTGCTACAATTACTCTTGAATTTTAGGCAAACTTTGCAAGAACATTGCATTCAATTATCCCTATCTTTCATATCATTTTGAAAACATTTCATTTTAATCTTTGCAATCGAAAATTGTTCCTTAAAACTCTTCCTTTTCTAAGTAGGTTTGGGAGATGTTCCCTCTTCTCTTCCCTTTTCATTAGAGGAGATAATTTCAGTACTATGTTGTGCCTTTCTGCTGGACACCATTTCCTTTCTTTCTACTACCAGTATGTTATTCTATGTGATATAATAACACAAATCTATTAGTACCAATAAAATAATAATAATTAAACATGTTCATTATGTTTACGTAATTTATTCCAACCCTATACTATACTGCATGTTTATTTTTTTGCATCAAGCTCATGTAAATGTTCAAGTAATATTAGCATATAGATATATACAACAAAATTATTTCACATAAGTACACATGCATGCATAAATATTAATTTAAAACTTAAATTATTTCGTATACTCGAGCCCATCTAGGTTTAGTGTTGAACCTTAGCTTAGATAGCACTATATCACACACCCTACATCTTGATCCTTAATTTGGACTATGTGGCCTTGTATTTTTATCAAATGTGGTCCCTTAAAGCTTGAATAATGATATGGGTTATCAATTATTTCCTATTTCTTTTGTTATTTGCTAGTATAATAATTACTTTAGATTTTGGTAGCTTTTAGGAGAGTTATATTCCTTAGGGAATATCTCTAAAATTATATCAAACCAATACCTAAAACTTTGAGAATAGGTACGTTCAAAAATATTCTCTATCTCGTCGTAGTTGGAACTATTAAACCTCAAAGAGATAAAGTTATAGTGATAATCCCATGTTCACATGATTGAATCTAGATTCCATGAGAATTTAGCATGCCTAAAATCCTTAGAGTATCTCTGAAGTTGAAGTGAAGAAATAGTTGGAAACTAAATCACATGTTCAGTAACATTTCCCCTCATTATAATCCATGTTTTAGCATTTGAAACCTTTCAAAAGAAAATCTAATGTAAAAATTCCAAGATGACCTATTCGAAGAAGCATTCCTTAGATCATAAATTCAAAAATATAGCAAGCCAAGGGATAAAAATTAAATTAGAGCTTTAGAGATATTTTCACTCACTATGGCTAAAGTTTAAGCCTTTGAAACATCTTACGTGAAAATTTATATTGAAAATTCTAAAATGACATGTTTACCCCAAAAATCACATTTTGGTTTCCACCTTTAAGCTCTGGGAATGACCCAAAAACTCTTCCTCAACTTATTTTCCATAGTGTATCACTTAAAATCAGAGGATTTTTTTCTTTAGACTTATGGCCTATAAAGAAAAATTAAGGTAAATGTAGAATGAAACTAACAAGGAAGCAATGCATGCACACATCTCATCAATGAAACTAGAAATTCATTAATATTATATTTACCAGGAATAAGTTATTGCCCAAATCAATTCAATTTCTTGACTCAAAGGTTCAAAAAATATTTAACAAGTTTGTTAGTAATACATTTCATATCATCTACATGTTTATTTTTTATAAACATATCTCATTCATAAAAGAAAACTTGTTGCGAACAAATAATTTCATCTATTACAATTTCATACATATATTGTTGCAATAAAAATTTTCATTTACTAGGAACATAAGTACATATATAATTTAGAAAACGTGAAAATGGAATAGGATAAAGGTGAGAAACTCACCACCCAATGATATGAGAAAATGTGTTGTAGTCATACTTGTAGCGATCCACCCTCAAGCCAGATTCTTAATGTCTTGAGAGAGAACTAAACTAAAAAATTTAGCACGTAGGTTTTAAGTCATCTTTAACATAAACATGAAGGGCACTCTACTTCACACATAGGAAAAATTCAGTGTTTAGCCTTTCCAACTCCTTCCAGGCTTGTAAACACTTAGAAAATGACCATGCGGTCCTGTACAACATAAGGGAGTCCTTCTCTTATCTCTATAGTCCATCACCTCTTCAACGCTCTATGTGCAACAACAAAAAAAATACAATTTCCAATACTTAAATCCATCTAGTTTGAATGCAAAGTGTTATAGAAGATTCAAATCCTATCACATAATATGTCACTGACAAGTCTTAACGAACCATAAGCTATGAATCTCTCTTAGTTCTACTACCAATTCTCTTGCAAATTTGAATTTCTATGTGAGAGGAAAAGGAATGTATGAGAGAGAAAATGGAATAGGATGAAAATATAATGGATAAAGAACCTATTATTGATCCTCCCTCTCATTTTTATAATCACACCATAATCCTTGATTGTCCCAACCTCTTTCTAGAATCTTCTCAACAATCATAATCTATTGGCTATCCACCATTCCTTTATATATATATATATATATATATATATAGAGAGAGAGAGAGAGAGAGAGAGAGAGAGAGAGAGCGAGAGAGAAGAATTATTCGTCATAATAGGTCCGATAAATTATATTTAAAGATAGGAAATCTACAATATCAGGGATTATTTCTGTTTAGATTTCTACTTATTGTTTATTTATATTTAGATTTATATATATATATATATATATATAGATATATATATATATATATATATATAGAGAGAGAGAGAGAGAGAGAGAGAGAGAAGAATTACATCTCATATGGAAACTACTATATATTCCAATGGATTATTCATCATAATAGGTCTGATAAATTATATTTAAAGATAGGAAATCTACAATATCAGGGTTTATTTCTGTTTAGATTTCTAAACTTATGAATTATTGTTTATTATGTATGCATGCAAATTAAAATATGTTAAAAATATATAACAACAAAGTAAAGGCTCAAAAACCATGATTGACATAAGATATATCTTTGTTGGGAGCTTGATTATAATGAGAGGGGGTTGAATTAGTATGGTGCACAATGGATCTTCAATTACAACATTTTTCCTTTTAGAATTCTTATGAATATATATATATATATGTGACATTCCAAAAGGTAACAAAAATATGTATGTTATTTTATCATGCACAAAAATGGTATACATTGATAAACATTGCTTATTTGCTCCACTTCAATTAAAATTCATTCTTAAATGCTTAGATAAGTAGCAGGATAACATATGAATATCAGAGAAAAATATAAAAATATGAAGCTAAATCACATGAGTAGTAAATAACACATGTACAACTGAACCATGATAGAAATGTATATAACTTGAATAAAACACCAGCAAATAAATGAACACCAGATATAACATGGAAACCATCTTGGGAGAAAAAACACATTAAATTTTGTATTATTCTTCTTTTATTAAGAAATCCTCTTTTAAATCATTCTCTGGACACCAACAGTGTCCAAGCCTTGGTCTTTCATGTATGTAAGAAATCACCTGCTTCAGGCCACTACTTGATAAAGGCCACAAATTCCATAACTATACAGGCCCCAAACTCCAATAGTTTCTTAGGTCACCACCTAAAGAAATCCATTGATAGTTAAATCAGTAAGCCACCACTTTCCATGGAACGCCACAACCTTCAAACCCTTATGGACGAATATTCATATATTTTCATAATGGGCCCGCAAACCTCTCTACAAAACACTATAGACCTTACTTCATGTATTTTCATATTAGACCCACATAAACTCCCTACATTCAGTAACAATACATCAAAACGACTCTACAATCAAACCTTTGTCCAATAACCAAATCAGCTGACTCAATAGTCCTTAGTAACAAAATACTAGCAACATATTAAAAATAATGGAACGCATTAGGCTAGTGTGACCCCAACATGTCATCCTAGGGACAACAATTCTCGATCCAGATAATACGACATGGATGCCCAAAACAAGTAAAAAATCACTAAGGAATAAATGTAGTGGGTGGTCACCCAATAGTAAGGTTCCCACCCTGGAACCATGGTAAGATAGTCTCATTTGCATCAATGTCTCGTGACTTCCTTATATTCCCACTTGTAACACCAGTATGGATCTGCGTCTTTAATATTTACTATTTTTAGACATTTAACTATAACTGAATTGAATGGTTATGGAATCCATGATGGGAATTATATGATGATGTTATTATTTTATTTTATTTGAGAAAGTAAATAAATTTCTTGGAAATATTTAGGAAAGAGAAGTATATTTTAAAAGACTTCTTGCTAGCTTAGGAAAAAGTTGTTAGTGGTCAAGTCCACATGATGGGCGTTCCCTAAAAAGTCTCCTTAAAATCCCTAGGAGAGAATAATTAAAGGAAATTAAATTAACATAATGGGAGAGAAATATTTGGTTAATCACTTAATAGGAGAGAAATACTAACTGGGGTGGAATAAGTGACTCTGGGAGAGAAAGACATGCTTTAAGAAAAAGAAAAGAATATTTTTTGAAAAACCTAAAACAAAAATGCCTATGAAAAAGGTTGGTAGAACATAAAGAAGGACATTGTTAAAAATATGCTACGAAGAAATATATAAACTAAACTGCCTAAGAATAAAAGATGTTGTTGACTAGAGAGGGCAAGAAGGTCTTAGCTCGAGGGGAACTATTAGAGATAGTTCATGGAAGGGTGGAACATGCATTTCTCCCACTTAAGTAAAATACCTTCTAAAAAAGGTTGTAAAAAACATTTTTAGTGTTACAGCATTGGAAAAAATTGTTAAAAAAGCATTTGCTAAAACATTTGTTTATGATAGTGGATGTTTTAGTGAAGATTATAACAGAACTTCATTACCACTGAAAAAATCTAGGTGGTCAAAGGTTTTAGCAGACGTTTTTTTGTGGTTCACTTCATGGAACAAGTAGCACTAGTGTGCTACATATATAAAAGAAATGAACTACATAGGTAACTAAAAACACAAAGGCATTGAATGAAAAGAGCACTGGTGCCTGAAATGTGTACCGGCACAGTGATTATCTATAAAAAAATGTCGCAGGGTATTCTTTTATGGAACGACATAGTGGCACACAAAAACTAATTGCAGTCCAAGTGCTTTTCTTTAAACTTGGAGCATCGATGCGTAATATTTGTATAAATGCACCAATGCATCACTGGTATAAAAGGACTACTACTATTAATTTTAGTAATTCACTAGGGCCAAAAATAATGTTTTGTAGGACTGAGGTGTTACTTTTACAAAACCATTGTTGCGTTACTAATAACAATACACAGGAGCATTGATTGGAAACAATACCGGTGCTTGAAGAACTAAACACCTCGGCACTATCATTTTCCAGAGATCCACTGGTCATGAAGAAAAGATGTCATCACAATGCTTTTATATGACGTAATGCACCAATGCATTTTTATGTTATGGACACATCAATTTTTTGTATGATATTTTCGTTTTTTCGGAAACATCAACCTCTGACAGTGCAATTATTGTAATATTTTAATTTTGTTATTCATCAAAATGTCCACATATATCTTATAAAAATATTCATGTAAATAAAAAGTTGATTAGTGCATTTGTATATGATGTTTGCATTAATTTGTTATATTATTAGATTTCTCATCTCTTCATTATAATATGTAATCATCCATATATTTAGGAAGTGGTGTAATATTTCACAGCGACATTGGATAACATAATAGAATAATTTAAAATTTATCGTATTATATATCAATAAGAGGCTCTTTGTCACACCAAATGGAATTTTTATTAGTAATTGATGTAGGAGAATTCAGCTCAGCAATTTCACTACATTCTAGTTAACTTAGGGGGTCTTGTGTTTTTGAGGAAGTTGGATTCCTATGTATGTAATTATTAATGTTTTGAGTGATTAGAATAGGAATTAATTAGATATTGTGAGGATATTTGTAAATTCTCTTGAACGTAGCAGAACATGAGTGATGATGAGTGATGACGAGAGAGTTGGAAATCAATTGTAAATCTTAGACTAGAAAGTGGTGTCATGATTCATGGAACTAGAGAGGATTCTTAGGGATTACTGGAGTTAAAAGTGGACTTAGAGGATATTCAGGATTTAGTTCAGTAGATTAAGGATCTGAACCAAAATTGGTTAAATAGAACCGTTTGTATAAATTTAAGCCTAAAAGGCATAGTAGGGGGGTAGAGAGTTAACCATTCAGTCAGGAGCTAGAGAGTGAGTCATTTAGGCCTACGAGCAGGAAAGGAAAGGCCACTGATATTGAAAATCAGGCTAAGGAAGAAATTCCTGTGTAAATTGTTATTTATTAATACAGATAACTTGATTCTAAGTTTGTGTTATGTGTATTTGAATTATAAGTTGTGTGTGAATTTTATTATTTCCACGTAACATAGGTTGTAGGTGTGCAGGATTAGAGAAGAAGTAAGAGAAGAGTGTTATGGTTTTACACATAGAAAATATTGGAGAAAGCCTTTAATGTTATAGTGAAGGTGAAGGAAGCATAAAGGTGCAAGTGGAGATCGAGATCAGAACAAGTGAAGATCGTGAGGCGAAGACAAATACATAGGCAAAAAAGTTGAATGGGAAATTACATATTAAGGACCAAAATAATGTAACAGTGGTCAAGAACCGTTGGATCCATCAGATGAACATAAAATATTATGTACGATAGACAAATAAGATTAAGTCGCGTGAAATAGAGTCAAGAAGATAAATGGTGAAGATTAAAAACACGTGTTAGTAGAAGGACAGAGTGGTATTCACAAGGAGTAAGAAGTTTCTCACACGCCCTAAAGGTGGTAAGTGGTCTTTCAAAATTTCATGTGATTACCTTTAGCGGCTGACACATAGCAAACGTTGGAGAGAGAAAACCACTTTTCTCACGTGCTTCCAATCTAATATTGTTTGTGCAAATATTTGTGTGAGATTGCGTGATAACCATTGGATTGAGTGGGATTGATCAACGATGGTGATCAGCCATGTTTGTTGGAAATCGTGTGGTATGACAGCCATTGGATTGGGCAGAGCAGATCAACAGTAGAGATCGTCCGGGTTAGTTGATGATCGGGTGACGTGATAACCGTCGGATCCAGGAACGAGATCGATGGTGGAGATTTAACACACTAAGGAGAGCAGTGATGTAGGTGCAAAGGTTTGTGGAATCATGGAAAGGTAAGGTTTTAGTGTGGTTTATGAGATATTTCTATTAAACAGAAATTATAATAGAAATAAGCGGATTAATGTTTTATGGGTTAAGTTTCAGTTTAACCAAAGTCTAAAAGCTAGGGTATGGTTGATAAGAGCCGGAGGTGAAAAATAACCCAGAGTTAAAACCTGTGGATAGTTAAATTGATGTTTCTACGTAGAGTTTAATTAAGGAGCCTTAAACCTTGAATTGTGAAGGTTTTACTAAGAAAAGGAACATTTGAAATTCCTGGGACATGTACACACATAGTGTGACATGCAATTTATTTGCATACTATGGCTATATGCGGCTTAGGCTATATCATTGGGGAACGTGCAGCCTAGGATGGCATCATTTGGTATCAGAGAAGAACGAGGAAATTTTGTGTGTAAGAATTCTTTAAGAAAACTTAGAATAGAGTTATTTTTTGAAGATGTGTATGCAGGAAAGAGGAGATTAGATTTTAGATCTGAAAAACAATAGGCACATAGAGATATAGTGTAGCAGAATTTGCAGATGCAAAGGAAATAGAGAATAATCCATTCAAAGTGTAGGTGAAGGGTAGAACGAGATCATGTAGAGGTCTTGAAGATAGTAGGTGAGAAGATTGTAGCAACCTAGTGAAAGGAGTGCTCAATTGGTTCCAGAGGAGAGAACCAGAAATATGTCAAAAGACTGAGCTCAGAGGAGAGAAGCTTAGTGATGCATGTGTAGCAAGAAGGAGAATTGTTACTGAAGAGGTTTTTTTGTAGCTCACAAGAAGAGCATAGAGGAAATTCCATAGAGGATGTGGGTAGAATTGCTAAGGGATGAAGAAGCTGGTAAGAATTCTAGGTGAAAGAAGAGTTGGTCAAAACCTAGTATATCATTGTGATTGAAACACAAGAGGATAGTTGTGTTCTGAAAAGGTGCAAATGAGTTGAAGTCGAGAAGGAGCAGAGAGAAGTGCTGAAAGAGGTTCGAGAGAATAGAGAACCAAGTTCTTTCCAAAAGACCAAGTATAGAGGAAATCTTGGTGAGGTAAGTGGTAGCAGGGAGGACTTGTTGTTGCAGAGGCTTTAACACAGCTCATAGTAAGTGAGTGAGGGACTCATGAAGATAGAGAAGAATATGACTACTAATAGTCATAATAGAAATAACATCAGTTCTAAGGAAGACCAGAGTAGAAGAAAAGTGAAGAAGGAGGATGTCAAATCAAATGACAAGAGAATGAGTCAAGAGGAGCATGACAAGGAGATTGTAGAGTTAAAAGAACAACTCAATGTATTAAGGATGCTACTAGAGGAAAACCAAATACAAGGTTGGGTCTTGAGGAAAAATGGAGTGAAGTGGTCTGAGTTACAGAGAAGGCTACAATAGAGGCAAGTGTAGTGGCTGGTGGAAAAACTGAGAGGAGCTGAGTTGAGAATGGATGTTTGCATTTGTGAAGTAAAATAGGGTGAAGTTTTGGTTAAAGATGAAGACTGGAGATTTCTGGAAGATCTTATGAATTATTACGATAAATCAAGACAACAAGGAGATATGATGACTGAAGCATCAAGTGAGACCACAAGGTCTTATGTTTTTCAAACTGATAGTTTGTGTATGGTTGTAGGAGAAAAGAAACTTTGTGAAGATGTCTTCAGGATGGATGAAGATCTTGAAGTAAAAGGTGACAAAGAAAATTTCTCAGAAGAGGAAGAATTTGACTGGTTACAGCAGAAAGAGTCTATGGATGAATTACTTAATGAGAGAAGATAGTCATTTGAAGCTGTCATAGAGATTGAAGATCAAGATCTTATTCTGATGAAGAATGATGGAATATTGTCTCAGAGAGTTTATCTAATGAATTTGAATGTTGTTATTGATGAAGAACAAATGCAGGAGAATATTAATGCAGATGATGGGGCAAGGATAGCTCTTGAAGGAGGTTTATAGAGGGACAACAAGGCAAACTGTATCAAAGAATAAGGACATCTACTAAAAGATGTTAAGAAAGAATAAGTCTATCCAAAAGATTTAGCAAAGGGAGAAAGGAAATATGATGACTGGTCCCTAACAAAAGAAGGTTTTGTAGAGAATGAGTAGTATTCTGAAGCTGTCAAAAGTATGGAAAAGTATCTTTCAGAAGATGAATAATCTGAAGTAAAGAAGAATGGAGAATGTCTCTTAAATTGGAAAAAAAGTGAATTATTGCAGCAGAAAGAATTTAGTAATACATTGATGTTTGAAATTGTTACAACACAGGAACAATTTCTTCTGAAAGAAGGAGATGAGAATCAGTGTGAAGAGCTGATATGTGAAGCAACAATTGAGACTGTTGAACCTTGTAATTTTCAAATGGACAATTTGTTTACAAATGAAAGAATTATAAGTGATGATGAAATACTTATGAGGTGTCACAAAGAACTTAAATTGCTAGAGTATTTGCTAAGAAAATCAAAGTATGATAGTGTGATTGCAAAAGAAGGAGTTCACTACAGTGGACAAGAGTAGAAAGAGATCATTGAAGCAGATGGTGTGGAAGAGAGACTTGCTGATAGTTTCGAGAGTCCTTTGGAGAATTCTTTGAAGAGGTTAAATCAGCATATTGATGTGCTAATAGAGGAGGAAAAATCAGTGTAGGCTACTAAAATGTTGCAAAAGGAAGAAGAGGTAACGAGGCCTTATATTTTTAATTCTGATAATTGTTTTATGAATATAGGATTTGATGAAAATAAGACAGACATGTTTCAAGTTGAAGAATCATTTTTAGAACTGAAGAAGACTGGAAGTTGCCAGGTCAGACATACTGTTGAGGAAGATGAAAAGCATGAAGATACCATGTTTGAAGAAATTAAATTTATTGTCAAAATCAGTCAAGGAAGTGAAGGACAATTACTGAGGGTCGTCAAGGAAGAGGAAGGAAAATATGCTGGTAGTGATGGACATCATAGTGATGTATTTGAGGGAAATCAAGTACAAAAGAAATTGGAGGACAATTTACTTTTTGAAATTAAGTTTACAGATATTGAACAGAGGTTGTTTGGACAACAATAAGAGGATAAGGATGAAAGGGTGGTAGTATGAATCCAACAACTTCAAAGAGAAGACAAAAAACAACAGTTTGAAGATGAGTGGACATAGTACAACAACAAATAGAAAACTAATTATTAGTCAAAAGATAAATTGGACATAGAGATTGAAAGAATGATAAGATTGATGATGAAGGTGCCTCAGAAGAAAACAATAGTAAGAAGGCCAAGGAGCAACAGAAAGATAAAGACAACAACAGACTCTAATAGCATAGCTAGTGGGGTAAAGAAACATAAAGTGTGGAAAACTGGAGAATACCAACAACCAACAACAGCAACCAAAGACAAATTACAAAACAAAGTATGGGATCTAGGGAGACAAAGGTCAGAAGAACATGATCATGAGATCATGATTATTTTAACCTTGGGAGTTTGATCTAGGAGCATTCAACTCAGCAATTTCATTACAGTCTAGTTAACTTAGGGGCTCTTGTGTTTTCAAGGACGTTGGATTCCTATGTATGTAATTAATAATGTTTTGAGTGATTAGAATAGGAATTAATTAGATATTGTGAGGATATTTGTAAATTCTCTCGAATGTATGAGAACATGAGTGATGATGAGTGATGATAAGAGATTTGGAAATCAATTGTAAATCTTAGACTAGAAAGTTCTATCATGATTCGTGGAACTAGAGAGGATTCTTAGGGATTACTGGAGTTAAAAGTGGACTTAGAGGATATTCAGGATTTAGTTTAGCATATTAAGGATCTGAACCAAAATTGGTTAAACAAAACCTTTTATATAAATGTAAGCCTAAAAGGCATAGTAGGGGGGTACAGAGTCATCTAGTCAGTCAAGAGTCAGAGAGTCAGTCATTTAGGCCTACGCGCAGGAAAGGAAAGGCCACTGATATTGAAAATCAAGATGAGGAAGAAATTCATGTGTAAATGGTTGTTTAGTAATATAGATAACTCAATTTTGAGTTTGTGTGATGTGTATTTGAATTATAAGTTGTGTGTGAAATTGAATAATTCTACGTAACGTAGCTTGCAAATGTGCAGAATCAGAGAAGAAGTGTAGAGAGGAGTGTTATGGTTTTACACACAGACACTATTGGATAAAGCCTTTGTTACAGCAAAGGTGAAGGAAGCATAAAGGTGAGAGTGGAGATCAAAATCAGAACAAGTTAAGATCATGAGGTGAAGACAAATACACAGGTAGAAAGCCGAACGGGCGATTACACATTAAGAACCAAAATAATGCAATAGCGTTCAGGAATAGTTGGATCCATTAGATCAACAGATGAGATTGTGTGTGATATACGGATAAGATTAAGTCGCATGAAATAGATTCAAGAAGATGAATGGCAAAGATTAACACCACGTGTTAGTAGAAGGACAAAGTGGTATTCGCAAGGGGTAAGCAATTTCTCGCGTGCCCTAAAGGTGGTAAGCGGTCCTTCAAAATTTTAGGCGATTACCTTTAGCAGCTAACACATAGGAAATCTTGGAGAGATAAAACCACCTTTCTCACGTGCTTCCAATATGACATCAGTCGTGCAAATATATGCGCGGGATTTGACGATAACCATTGGATCGAGCGAGATTGATCAACAGTAGTGATCAGCCAAGTTGGTTGGTGATCAGGTGATGCGATAGCTGTTGAATTGGGCAGAGTAGATAAATGGTAGAGATCATCTGGGTTAGTTGATGATCAGGTGACGCGATAACCTTTGGATCGAGGAAAGAGATCGACGGTGGAGATTTAACCCACTAAGGAGAGCATCGATGTATGTGAAAAGGTTTGTCGAATGGCAGAAAGGTAAGATTTAAGTGTGGTTTATAAGATATTTCTATTATATGGAAATTATAATAGAAATAAGTGGATTAATGTTTTATGGGTTAAGTTTAAGTTTAACAAAATTCTAAAGACTAGGGTATGGTTGATAAGAAATGGAGGTGAAAAGTAACCCAAAGTTATAACCTATGGATAGTTAAATGAATGTTTCCATGTATAGTTTAAATAATTAGCCTCAAACCTTGATTTATGAAGGTTTTACTAAGGAAAGTAACATTTGAAATTCCTGGGACATGTACACACATAGTGTGACATGAAATTTATTTGCATACTATGGGTATATGCAGCTCAGGATGCATCATTGGGGTATATGCAGCTCAGTTTGGCAACAGTAACCCCTTGTCCTTCAATTGGGACACCATATCCATTATATTAAATGCAATTTCTGATTTTTTCAGACAATTATTTAAAAAAATAAAAGATGTTGCATTGATATCCTAATAGATCATCATCCTTTGTTGGAACTACTGTTAATTTTTGGGTCCCTATAATACTAGTGATTACCCCATTACTATTGTAGTTGTATCCCTTATTAATATTGTTGTGCCCCTTTTGTCCCCATATTGTTATTACTGTGTCCCATTGAATTCCTCCATTGTTATTTTTGTGGCTTTATATTATTATTTTTAGGTTAGTTGGGTTATATTGTGACTCCTTAGACTCCTATATATAGAAAGGAGGTTTTGTCATTTGAATCATCCAAGAATTTTTCATTTATGTAATGTAAAGGAGGTTTCCCCCTCAAAGAGGTTGAATTATAAGGCGTTAATCTATCTTTTCTATCTTTTTCTTGAGCTAAGGAAGTTGAATTAAGGGGTATTGTAGGGAAACCGAGAAAGATAATCAGCTCTAATGGTATGACGAAGCTTTAAAAAAGGAACAAAGAGGTGTAATTGCACAATCATGTTTGCTAGATGTTTCCACACTGGAATCATCTTCTTCTCCAGATCTCCAAAAAGTCTTGGACAATCATTCCAAGGTATTTGAGACTCCTAAAGGTACAAATATCCCTATGCCCAAAAGAGTGAAATTGAACGTATGGTTGGAGAAATGCTAGAGGCTGGTATAATTCAACCGAGTCAAAGTTCTTTCTCTGCTCCAGTAGTATTGGTGCACAAGAAGGATGGATCATGGTGTATGTGTCGAAATTATAGGGAGCTCAACAAGCTCACTATTAAAGATAAGTTTCCCATTCGTGTCATTGATGAATTATTGGATGAATTGCATGGATCAATTTACTTCACCAAGTTGGATCTTCGTTCAAGATATCATCAAATCAGAATGAAGACTAAAGACATTCACAAAACAACATTTAGAACTCATAAGGGTCATTATGAATTTTTGGTCATGCCTTTTGGCCTTACCAATGCACCTTCAACATTTCAAGGTTTGATGAATTCCATTTTCAAGCCATTCCTTAGAAAATTTGTGTTAGTATTTTTTGATGATATACTAATCTACAGCAAGTCTTGGAAGGATCATGTTGAACATGTTGACAGGGTGCTACAACTATTGGAGGATAAACAATTATATGCAAAAAGATCCAAAGGTTTCTTTGGAGTACAAGAGGTGGAATATCTGGGTCATATTGTATCTCATGAAGGAGTTAAGGTAGACACTAGAAAAATTAAAGCCATTAAGGAATGGAAAATCCCCACATCCATAAAGCATATACGAGGATTTCTCCGGTTGACAGGGTATTATCACAAGTTTCTTAAGAATTATGGGAGAATAGAAACACCTCTAACAACATTATTGAAGAAAGATGCATTTTCATGGACTCCAGCAGCAACAAAGGCCTTCGAACATCTTAAAGAGGCAATGTGCCAAGCACCAATCTTAGCTACACCGGACTTCACAAAAATCTTTATTGTGGAATGTGATGCTTCAGGAAATGGAATTGGTGCTATTTTAATGCAAGATGAAAGACCAATTGCTTTTGAAAGTCGTCCAATCAAGGGAAAGTTTTTACACAAAGTGTTTATGAGAAGGAAATGTTGGCAATACTCCATGCACATAAGAAATGGCGACTCTACCTAATGGGAAGACACTTCAAGGTAAAAAGAGGATCATGATAGCCTTAAATACTTTTTAGAACAAAGATTATCCTCTGAAGAGCAACAAAAGTGGGTCACAAAGATGTTGGGTTATGACTTTGAAATCATCTACAAAAAAGGGAAGCAAAATGTGGTGGCAGATGCACTCTCAAGAAAGGATGAGGATGTTGGAAATAATACTGAGAGGGGGGGGGTGAATCAGTATTATCACATTAATAAAACTTTTTCATTTCCATAATCAGATTCATATATGCTGCTTCCACAACTCCTTATGATTAAGTTAATTAATCTTCAATGAGTGCATTAGAAATTTATCAACCATATTATCAGTTAACAAATGCAGTAACATAGAATAGATCATCACACATAAGACACACACATGAACACCATGATATAAGGTGGAAACCCAATGCGGGAGAAAACCACCTGCTGCAAGTCATCTCAATCTTCTTCTTAATAAGAAAATCCTTTTACAATATTTGTACTGGTGCAGTCTTATACCAGTACGGGAGCTACAACCCCCTTTGCTCTTGTACTAGCCGATCCATTTACTAGTACGCAGGCTGCTACCTGCTACAATGCTCCAAAGATCTCCCTTAGCTTTTGTACTAGCTTAGATACTAGTACGTAGGCGCTGGCCTACAATCTTCTCTCCTCCAGGTACCACGTTTCATCAATTTTCAGACTGGATACACTGAAGCACAACACATAATCTGAAAGGCCACATTTCATCCAATTTTCATACTGGACCCAACAACAACTTTGAAGCTCATAATCAAACAGCCTTCTGAATCACCCAATCACCAGATCCATACATATACAATGATATTATGAGAGTTATCAACCAGATCTAGTACATCAGATCACATGAAGATAAGTCATTTTAAACCGATCCATTCATCCAACAAAACTGAAGTTAATCATAATCATTCACTCAATCACTGCTGTTATTTGAACATAATACCAGAACCAAACATCACTTCAACAACCGAGATCATAAAAATGATAAACAGAGATTTTAAGACAAGTAAGCAGCTTCACCCATGTATTGCCTGCTTACAGTACGCACTCTGCTCAACTGCTCGCCTGCATATGTACGCACTGTAGTCAACTGCTCACCTGCTTACGTACGGACTGTACTCAACTGCTCACCTGCTTACCTACGCTCTGTGTCCATTGAACTTCCTGCGGACCTCCGCACCTGCAACCCTTCTGTGCCTGCGTACCGACGCACCTGAAACTCTTCGTCCCAGCGTATGTACGCACTTTTCTTTCACTGTACCTGCGTACCTTTGGGCATAGATAATTTCAAGACTTCAAGAATAACTTAGACAGTCAGATCAACAAATCTGATCATGCGCCGAAGAGATCTCAATTCATCAGTAGATTTGCCTTATTTAGATCTAGACATTACTCCCAAGAGATCATAATATTTCAAATCTAGCTCTCATAAGATGTTCAACCCAAAAGCATACTCAAGCCAAATGATCTCCTTTGCTTTATATAGGCAAGCTCTTCCTCAAATCATGGATCAATACCATGGGCCAAAACCATAATAACACAATACCGTCGGCTAAATACCAAGGGTAAAACATAAGAAAACCCCACGTGTGCTTTTTCTTTTCCTTAAAATAAGGAACTGGGGGTACGCACCTCATGAACAGGATAACCGCGTGTATGTACGCACTTTATGTAAGATATACCTGCGTGTACGCACCTTAGGTAAGGTATACCTGCGTACCCCTTATTTTCTTCCAATCCGAGAGACTACTCATTAATCTTTGCGACTGACTGGTTGTACTGTGATCCATTACCTGTATAGGTTGCCATCAAGGACAACACTTTAGCCATAATGCCAACAATCTCCCCCTTTGGACTTGATGGCAAAGCTTACTAAGAACTTGCTATTTGATTCCTTTGAACTGTACAGCATCTATGTAATATGTCACATCTGATATCTCTTCTGTAGATTCATCTGAATGTATATAAGTGAAATGTTCTTCTATGAGTGGGTTGCCATCAAGTACAACACATGCATCATAATGCCAACAATCTCCCCCTTTGGACTTGATGGCAACAACACCAAATCACTCTCCCCCTTTGACATCAAGGGCAAAGGGTTATGCTCCCCCTAAGAACATGCTCCCCCTGAATATGAACCAGATCTGCAAAGAAGAAACATAATCCATCAAATCACTCTCCCTGAGTACCTGCTGAAATCTCTGAATGAGCTCCCCCTTTGTATATGCCAAGGTGTACCAATCTGTTCATGCTACATGCTGAAAGTTCTGCTCTTTCTTAATTGTGTTGTTCATGCTCCCCCTGACTGTAGGAAAGATCTGCAAAAGATGTTCTTCAAGAAGAACCAAGACTTATACATCATGAAATGACCTTCCTATCATACATTTATCACAATGGTGATACATCAAAAGTTTACATATGATATCATTCATCCCAGGCATAGTGGGGAAACAAAGGCCATTACATGACCTGAAGAGATAACTACAAAAGAGACACATTATTACATAAAGAACAATCACCTAAGATAAATATCAGCAATCAACACTGTATGATCTGTCAACATCAACTTGCATTAGTGCATGAATCTCCAAGTTATGAGAAACACCATAGCCATCCAGATCTGCATGAACTAAGAGTCATCAAATGGGAGTATCTGCATCAATCAACGTATGAATGAAACCTATCATCATATAGGTAAGATCTCATCATCATCATGTCTCCAACAATGCAACTTTGAATAATCATCCATGTATCCAGCCAACAATCTTCATCCATATATGTACCAAGAACAATAAAGACTCCATGCAAGCACCATTAGAGAATCAACCACAAATCTGATCCAAGAACCATGTGACCAACTCATAACCATAGCAAGATGTATCATAAGCATCATCACCAAGGACCATAATGCCAACAATGCATTAAGAACATATGCTCCCCCTAAACCTGTGCCATCTGTCAGATCTGATCATGCATATCAATAAGAAGAGTCAGCCAATAAATGCTTTAAGACAGGTACGCAGTTGTTCTTTATCTGTCCTGTGTAGCCACGCACTTCATCTTCTGCTCCCCTGCGTACAGTCACAGAGATCCTTCTGCTTCACTGCGTACATACGCATCTGTTCCATCAGTTGCGCCGCATGCTCCACGCACCTTTTCTTCTATCGCGCCGCGTACTTCTATGAACCTACGCAGGTTATCCTTCTATCGCGTCGTGTACCTCCGATCTTACTACGCACCTCTTCTTCTATCTCGCCGCGTCCTTCCGCATGTGCTCTTCTGATAAGCCACGTACCTCCGCACAGGGACTGTGCCTTAACTTGCGTACATCCGCACCCGGTCTTATGCTCTGCTGCGTACGCCCGCACTTTCACAGTGAATGATCTGTGTACCTTAGATTAGGACCCAATTCAGATTTCCAGATCTGATCTTGTGCTCGAGAGATCATACTTCATAGATCAATTTCACTTTTCTTACTGCCTTTCTTCAATCATATACGCGATTGTGCAGTATCCAACTCGCGTATATATGCGACTTCCCTTTATGGAGTTTGCATATGAGATTCAGGACACTGAAGTTTTGTACTTTCAGCTCCCTTTGATTCTGGTATGTCTGTACATTGTGCCGTACCACCTTTTTCTGACTGTACTTCCTTTTTCCTCCATATCTTCAAGCGTGATGATGACATTTTCTCCTTTTGATATGGTGCCCACACTTTGTTCCTACATTCCTTAGCTATATGTCCAAGCTTGTTACATGCATAACATCTTACATGTTTCATATTCCTCCTGTAACAATCAGCAGCTTTGTGACCAAACATATTGCAAGCAAAGCAATATCCATAAAAGTACCTTGAATGTGATGATCTTTCTGCATAATGGTCTTGAACCCTTCTTCTTCTACATCTAGCTGCAACATGTCCAAGATTATGACATACATAACATTCAACATTATTCATAGGAGGAGTAAAGGATTTTCTTTGAGATTGATCTTTCATTTCTTTGTTGATCATTTTAGATTTCTCTTTAGAGTTCCTTGCCTCACCTTGTGAACTAGATTCACCTTCGACAGATTCATAGAAACCAAGACCAGTCTTTATAGCAGGAGACCTTTGACTACTAAGAATATCATCCAAGACTTTAGAGCTATCTTGAAATCGTAAAAGCTTATCCTTTTCTTCTATTTTATCTTTCAAGATATTTACCTCAACCTGAAGCTGTTCTTTCTTTTCAAGAGATTGCCTTTTCAAATCTTCTTCAGCTTTTCTTATTTTTTCCCTTAGTTTGAGAATCTCCTTTTCTTGTTCTTCATTCAGATCCTGCTGCATTTGACGAACTTGGAAGGCACATTCCAGCTGGGATTTTAAGCTGATGACTTCGTTGTCTTGTTTTTCAATTGCTTGATGTAGATATTCATTCTGCTTCTTTGATTCTTCAAGATCTCCCTTTAGTGAGGGGATTGTAGCTTCAAGAGTTTCATAGTAGTTGGATCTATCTTTGAGTTTCTTGATGGTTGTGCTTCTTTCGTTGACTTCTTTTCTTAATGATGTCACTTCATGCTGCAATTTTTGACATTGGTCTTCCTTGTCCTTGAGTAGTTTTCTTATGTTGTTTCCTTCTTCTAGTTGGGCCTTCAGTTTGGTAGCTTCTTCTTTGAAGTCACATTCCTTTTTGTTGAATAGATCTTGTTGATCTCTAATTTTGTCTGTCAGCCTTTTAAATTCTACCTCTATTTGATATCTTTCTTGTTCACCCATAAGAGCAAGTTCAGTAGTTTCACTATCACTTCCATCTCTTTCACAAGGAAATATAGCTGGAACATCAGAGGATAACACATTCATACCTGATAATGATTCTGAATCTGATTCTGAATCTGTGGAGCTTCTTATGCCTAATCCCCAATCGATTCTCCCACTGTCATAGTTCTTCTGAGATGCCTTCTTTTTCCTAGGTGCTTTCTTCTTAAGCTTCTTTCCCATTGTTCCACGGATCTCCTTCAAGCGATCAAGCTTCTATAAAAGGACCTGCTCTGATACCAATTGTTGGAAATAATACTGAGAGGGGGGGGTGAATCAGTATTATCACATTAATAAAACTTTTTCATTTCCATAATCAGATTCATATATGCTACTTCCACAACTCCTTATGATTAATTTAATTAATCTTCAATGAGTGCATTAGAACTTTATCAACCATATTATCAGTTAACAAATGCAGTAACATAGAATAGATCATCACACATAAGGCACATACATGAACACCATGATATAAGGTGGAAACCCAATGCGGGAGAAAACCACCTGCTGCAAGTCATCTCAATCTTCTTCTTAATAAGAAAATCCTTTTACAATATTTGTACTGGTGCAGTCTTATACCAGTACGGGAGCTACAACCCCCCTTGCTCTTGTACTAGCCGATCCATTTACTAGTACGCAGGCTGCTACCTGCTACAATGCTCCAAAGATCTCCCTTAGCTTTTGTACTAGCTTAGATAATAGTACGTAGGCGCTGGCCTACAATCTTCTCTCCTCCAGGTACCACGTTTCATCAATTTTCAGACTGGATACACTGAAGCACAACACATAATCTGAAAGGCCACATTTCATCCAATTTTCATACTGGACCCAACAACAACTTTGAAGCTCATAATCAAACAGCCTTCTGAATCACCCAATCACCAGATCCATACATATACAATGATATTATGAGAGTTATCAACCAGATCTAGTACATCAGATCACATGAAGATAAGTCATTTTAAACCGATCCATTCATCCAACAAAACTGAAGTTAATCATAATCATTCACTCAATCACTGTTGTTATCTGAACATAATACCAGAACCAAACATCACTTCAACAACCCAGATCATAAAAATGATAAACAGAGATTTTAAGAGAAGTAAGCAGCTTCACCCATGTACTGCCTGCTTACAGTACGCACTCTGCTCAACTGCTCGCCTGCTTACGTACGCACTGTAGTCAACTGCTCACCTGCTTACGTACGCACTGTACTCAACTGCTCACCTGCTTACCTACGCTCTGTGTCCATTGAACTTCCTGCGGACCTCCGCACTTGCAACCCTTCTGTGCCTGCGTACCGACACACCTGAAACTCTTCGTCCCAGCGTATGTACGCACTTTTCTTTCACTGTACCTGCGTACCTTCGGGCATAGATAATTTCAAGACTTCAAGAATAACTCAGACAGTCAGATCTACAGATCTGATCATGCACCAAAGAGATCTCAATTCATCAGTAGATTCGCCTTATTTAGATCTAGACATTACTCCCAAGAGATCATAATATTTCAGATCTAGCTCTCTTAAGATGTTCAACCCAAAAGCATACTCAAGCCAAATGATCTCCTTTGCTTTATATAGGCAAGCTCTTCCTCAAATCATGGATCAATACCATGGGCCAAAACCATAATAACACAATACCGTCGGTTAAATACCAAGGGTAAAACATAATAAAACCCCACGTGTGGTTTTTCTTTTCCTTAAAATAAGGAACTGGGGGTACGCACCTCATGAATAGGATAACCGCGTGTATGTACGCACTTTATGTAAGATATAACTGCGTGTACGCACCTTAGGTAAGGTATACCTGCGTACCCCTTATTTTCTTCCAATCCGAGAGACTACTGATTAATCTTTGCGACTGACTGGTTGTACTGTGATCGATTACCTGTATAGGTTGCCATCAAGGACAACACTTTGGCCATAATGCCAACAGAGGATCTGGAAGCATTGTTGTGCGCCATTTATGTTATCCAACCAGATTGAATAAACGAAGCAAGGGAGGAATGGAAGAATGACGAAGAAGTGTGGGCACTTATTCGAAAGTTACAACAAGATTCCAGTATGTCTGATACATTTAGCTGGCAAAATGATTCGTTATGGTACAAACATCGCTTATACCTTTGTAAGAATTCCTAGCTAAAACAAAATATTCTTATGGAATTGCACACTTCTCCCTTAGGAGGGCACTTAGGATTTTTAAAAACTTACCACAAGGTTCAAAGGAATTTTTTTGGGATGGCCTTAAATCAGATATTCAAAAGTTTATGGCAGAATGTTTGGTTTGCCAACAAAATAAGGTTGAAACAATCAAGACACCGGGTCTGTTACAACCTTTATCCATTCCAAGCCAATGTTGGGAGGAGGTTTCAATGGATTTTATCACAAGTTTACCCAAGTTTGAGGGAAAGAGTGTCATTATGGTGGTAGTCAACAAACTTGCCAAGTATGCACACTTTTGTGCATTATCACATCCATTTAAAGCCAGTAATGTTTCTTCTGCATTTATGGAAACAATTCAAAAGCTACATGGAAACCCAAAGATTATTGTAAGTGACAGAGATCCCATTTTCACTGGAAATTTTTGGACAAAATTATTTTCTTGTCTTGGTACTCAGTTAGCTCATAGCTCATCTTATCATCCTCAATCTGATGGGCAAACTGAGATAGTAAACAAATGTTTGGAAGGATATCTTCGTTGCTTTGTATCTGATAAACAGACACAATGGGTCAAATGGTTGCCTCTAGTTGAATGGTGGTATAACACTTCCTTCCATACCTCAACAAAAATGATCCCATTTATGGCACTTTATGGATATCAACCACCATCCATCACATCATATTTAAGAGAAAATTCTAAGGTTCAAGCAGTGGAATATCACATCAAACATCAACAACAAGTCCTCCAACTCTTAAAGGATAACCTCGTGTTGGCATAGAATAGAATGAAACAACAGGCAAATCAACATTGTAGCGAAAGAAGTTTTGATGTAGGTGATTGGGTATTCCTACGGCGACAACCATATAAGCAAATCTCCCTCAAGAAATGTAAGAAGGATAATAAATTATCACCAAAGTATTATGGTCTGTACAAGGTGTTGCAAAAAATTGGTACTATGGCATACAAATTGGAGCTTCCTGCAGCTTCTCGATTGCACCGAGTTTTCCATTTTTCATGTTTAAAGAAGGTTATAGGCGACAAGCTCCCAGTTTAAACACTATTGCCAGAACTTGACGAGGAAGGAAAAATTATATTGGTACCAGAAGCAGTCACAGAAACAAGAACTCGACAACTACAAAATCGATCAATTTCAGAGTATTTTATCAAGTGGAAGAACTTATCTGCTAAAGATTCCACATGGGAGGATGAGAATTTTATACAAAAGCATCCAGAACTACTCAAGCATTGAGGACAACACTTTTTTGAAGGAGAGTGGCATGTTGGGTCCCTATAATACTAGTGATTACCCCATTACTATTATAGTTGTATCCCTTATTAATAATGTTGTGCCCCTTTTGTCCCCATATTGTTATTACTGTGCCCCATTGAATTCCTCCATTGTTATTTTTGTGGCTTTATATTATTATTGTTAGGTCGGCTGGGTTATATTGTGACTCCTTAGACTCCTCTATATAGAAAGGAGGTTTTCTCATTTGAATCATCCAAGAATTGTTCATTTATGTAATGTAAAGGAGGTTTCCCCCTCGAAGAGGTTGAATTCTAAGGCGTTAATCTTTCTTTTCTATCTTTTTCTTGAGCTGGTTTCACAACATTAATGCTCAAGCTACTTCCATGTGTTGGGTTATTTGGAGGAATGTTCTATTCATTGCATTGATTTTTTTCGTCTTCTTGATCTTGTTCCATCTACAAACATAAAAATAAATTGTAATGACTGTATCTACATTGGCGAGAGTATTGAAAATTGAAATAAATAAAATACATTAATGTAAATAGGATATAAATTTACCATAACAATAAGTGACTCATAAAATGATGACATGGTTTCAAAACCAAGTATCATGCCTTGTTGCAATAAGTCTTCTATTGGCGTAGTTCCATACTTTGTTTCCTGCATGTTTCAAATCCCATTATAAATCATAGATTTATTATAAAGGATTTTCTTGTTCAGTTAATTATAAACTCAAAGAAGTAAAAAAACATAGATACTTACAAATTTCACAATTAATTTGTGATATGTCAACACATATTCACAACGCGTATTTAACCCAATGTCAATCGGTTCTTTTGGTGGCTCTTCTTTGTATGTTAACAACTATTTGAAGGAATTCAAGGATGGTTTTTGTAAAACAATTTAGAATGTACAAAAATGAAACCCTGAGTTGTTATAAGGAAATATTAACAATTACTCACAAGCTTTGATATCAACCCTTTTCTTCCTTGTCATCCTATTTTATGTGTTGAACGAGTTCCATTTTGTTTTCCTTTCGGCAAGAAAATAATTGCAAACTAATATTTAATTCTAAATTAATTTTTTATTTGTACAAAGTCACTCATGATTACATACATTTGAAACACATTGTTCAGAAGTAGAAAATGATGAAATTAGTGACTAGGTGACTAAAAATGTTAGTCACCACAATCTTTGTGAGTTAAATACTATAAAAAATGAGCAATGTTAAGTGACCCAACTAAAACCGACTAACATAAATGACTAAGTTAGTCTCGGGTTAAAATATATGACTGGATAACAAGTAATTCGACTAAAAAAGACTAACATGAATGCATAATTGGGTTTAGGAACAAAAATATGATTACTTAAAAGGTAGTACAATGATACAAATTAGTCATTTATTTTAGTTATTTTAACTATGCACTGTGTTTTTTGGATTGTGATTCCTTTCTCTTACATGTTGTGATAGCTCGTTATGTTATAAATATATATGATATTGATGTAACCTTTGACTCAATTGGAGGGTTAGAATAGGTTAAATAGGAACTTTATGAGCTTACATTAAATATGAATAGGACTATATTTGTCTATATATTTTGTTAAAGGTTCATATTACCATGTAAAACGTTTATCCTCTTGGATATATGTGGAAACCCATCTAATTCCTAGTTTTTTTCTGCCAAACTTGTAAGAGAGCACTAATAGATTTAGAAAACCACTATTGGTGCTATATTAAGTTAGTCAGGTAGCCATTGCAGCCACTTCAATACTTCATCAATCCACTATCCCTTTTGTATGTACTTCATTAGCAAGTGAAATAGTGAGATGTCAGAATATGGATGGTTACAAGTTGGAATTTTTGTCACTACTTTGTTATGAATAAGCATGTGTATTTGCCAATCAAAATCATCTTATATTACGCCAAATGTCGACATGAAATGATACAAGATTTTTTGATCCACCCTTGCATTGGGATATGTTCATCAAACCACAAAATATTTCCCTTCTTTGCTTCCAACTCTAGCTTGAGGATTTATCTAGTATACTAATAATTTATCCCAAGTAGATATGCAACTATGTTGTCATATAAGTGTTGGCCCTCAATTTTGGTCATTTTTTCCTTTCCTAAACCCATCCATTTACCACTATATTTCATCATATGTCACTTACATATGCTTCATTTCACTCTTATTTTGGATATTCAGGGAACTAAAGAATTCTTTTCAATTTTTAGAAAATTTTGTAAAAATAGGGTTTTAAGAGTAAATTTGGACCGCAATAGAAATTCCTGTAATATCTCTATTAATGTCATATGTGCAGAAGACCTAGGCGAGAGATGAGTGCATATTTGAAAATATTGGGAACCATAGATGGATGAACACCTATTGGTTCAGTCAAACTGAGAAAATACAACCCCGGTCAACTCTGGTCAAGCTTGACCTATCATTTAGAAATCCCTATTAAAATGGGGCAGAATATTATTTTTTAGGATTTTGCCTAATTTTGTGAACCAAACTTAATGAGTTCGACTTGGATGGATGGATTAGGATATATGAATATGGTTAGAGCTATTTTCGCTAATTTTGTTGATAATTTTCTTATTTAAATTGAGTTTATGAACCATTCATATATGTAATTTGTATTCAAACTATTGGAGAACTTTTGATAATTTGGAGAATACTTTCTACTATTCTAAGTTAGTGTTCATGTTGTAGATATTTTCATAAGTTAGTTATATCTGATATTTCCTTAAGTGTATAAGGCAAGGTTGGAGAGTCGCCATACCAAGCCAGGTACACTTTGATTACATTAGCATAATTTTTATTTCAGTATTTCTTGTTTCATATTTATGCTTTAGCTATTCAGATGTGTGATGATTTTTGTGTGATTTTGGAATGATGATAGTTTAAAATCAATTTTTCATGTGAGAGGACAAGCAAAAACTTAAGTTAAATTCTCTTTTTATTAAGTTATGAATCATAGCTAAAATCATAACTTTTGCATTTTTTGTATTATTTCTTGAATTCCAGTTTTTATTTGATGTAATGGTAATGATATTGGAGTAGATCTATGAGGAAGGACAACTAGGTTCTCCTAAGTTAGGAGCCTCTTATTTTGCTATCCACGTATTACAAACCACTGCTCTTTAGTTTCTCTTCTTGGGGACAATACTGTGAGGAATGCCAACCAGGATCTCCTCAGTTAGGAGCCTCTTCTCTTGATTGCTACATATTGAACAAGAAACTTGTTTGTCTTTTAAAAATTAGATTATATTTGTAATATGCACTTCATTTAACTTTATATTATTTCCTTCCTAATTTGATTTCACCTAAAATCCATATATTTTGGACATGCTTCCAAGTCTACAAACCTGGATTGACATGTAAAACAGATGTGTTAGTTTACTTGGTAAATTGAGCTTATGTCTTTGGTGTCATTTCCAGGGAAGTGAATTCAAAGTTAATCAAAATGGGAAGCTTTAAAAAATAAAAAAAAAAACATAAAAAAAAAAAACAAAAACATAAAAAATAGATAGGATTTTTCATTATGGTCATTTATGCCTAGACAAAGAGATGAAAAAGGTAGATACATAAAACAAGACTCTATAATTACTAAACCACTCATAGAAGTAGGACTACTTCCATTTGAATTAACTACAAGAATTGCTAGAAAACCAACCTTGGAAGAATTAGAGGAAAAAAAATGTTCAGGACAAAGGTTAACTGTTGTTGAAAGACAAGCTTTGTTAGGTTATGAAGTGAAGAAAAAATAGAAGCATATATGAACGTCTTCCACATGGAAACAAAGAGACAAGAAAACCAATTTATTAGCCTATTTTTGAACAAATATATCAGCCTATCTTTGAACAAATAAAACAAGTTGAATCTAAAGTTGTTACTGAAACATTTGAAACTACTAAAAAAGATATGGAAGAAGGAGGGCAAGGATCTACCATCCTCACTCTAGAACAAAGATTGAACAAAGATTACAATATGAAAAACAACAAAAGGAATGGCAAAGAAGAAGAGAAGAAGAGGCAAGAAAAGAAGTACAAAGGAAAAGATAAGAATATGCCAAAAGAGAATATGACCATAATAGAAGATAAGATGTATAAATAGAAAATGATGAAGAAGCTAGTTTTGGATTTCCAATTGTAGACACTAGAGAAATTTCAGGAGAAGAGGTAAAAATGAAGAATATTCCACTTTCCGTTTTACCAAATTTCTATGGAATGTCTTCTAAAGATCTTGATTCATTCATGTTTGAATTTGATATCTTATGTCAAACTTATGGTTATACTAATGATATACATAAGATTCGTCCTTTTCGTCCTACTCTTAAATAAGCTGCCTTAAAATGGTTTATGGTATTACGAGAACAATCTATTACTTCTTGGGAAGAAATGAAGAAATTTTTTATTAAAAACTATCAAGCCTATTGCAGGCCTACAGATTCAAAAGAAGATATTTTTAGAATGTCTCAACAAGAAGATGAGAATTTGGAAGAATACTTGGAACGATTCATTTACAACCGGCAAAAATCCAAACAACATTCTCTAAATCCCAATACCATTAGAACATTTTTTATTAAAGGAATAAGAGATAAGTATCTTGATATTCTCAATGTAATGGGTAAAGGAGATATTTCATACATACCATTTGATGAAATAGTTGAACTATGTCAAAAGTACTATAGAGGTAGATCCAAAATAGGAAAAAGAGATGTAACTTCTAAAGCTTCTAAATCAACAACAATAGGAGTGACAAGAGAAGAAATAGGAAGTTTCTTAGAAGAATTTAAAATAGATCTTAATACCACCTTAGGAACACAAGTGGATGTGTTAAAAACAAATAAGCAACAAGAATAAGAAGAACAAGTAATGTTAATATTTTGTCCTAAGTGTAGGAAGAAGCATCTTTTACGAGAATGTCATTTGGATAATATACATGTTATTGGAATTTGTACAAAAAATCATGTTAGAGACAATTGTCCAACATTAAAAGAGTTACAAAAGGGTCAATTAGAAGAAACTCAAGGATTTTACTATATGACACCAAGAAGAGCTTGGCAACCACATTTTGCAGGGACATCTCAATAGTTTCCTCAATAATTTCCCCAGAATTCTCAATATCAAAATTCATGGAATACTCTTATGCCATTGCAGGTTTGGCCTCCTCAGGAGAACCAAAAATGACATTCAGAAATTTGGCAAGGATATGCTTATGGATCTCAACCTCCCTAACAATTTTACCCTCAACAATATCAATCTTATCAATCATATAGACAACTATATCCTCAACAATCATTCCCATATCAACAATTCCAGTAATCCCCTTAATCAAATCCATTCACACAACAACCAATGCCTACAATAACTCAACTTCAGTAGCTTCAACTACCTTCTAACCAACCACCACCTAGACCAACTCAATTACCAACTTAGCCAATAGCAAATTTGAGTAGAAGATTGGAGAGGCCAGCTTATAATGTGGAAGAAACAACATTATTTCGTACATATTATATTCTTCCTATTCAAGGAATCCACTTGAGGTCAGGAAAATTTCTCCAAAAATATTCTCCACCAATCATAGCAGAAAAAATTGAAGAAAGAGAACAATCTGAAAACTCTAATCCAAGGAATCAAATTCAGAAACACAAAACTATTATGACTCAGACACCACCTTTCCTAGAAAGGTTAGTTCATTAGAAAGCTTCAATTTCTCTTCCTGAATTTGATATCATAGATGAATTAAAGATTTATTATGTCAAAATTCCTTTCTTTCAAGCTATCATAAATATTCCAATAAATACAAAAACAATAAAGGAATTATGTAGTAAGAAAACTGGCAGAAAGAAAAGAGATCCACCTACATTCCACGTCATTGGAAAACTAGCTAGTCTCATGTCTACAAAAACAACAATTGAAAAATATATTGATCCAAGGATACCCATGGTACCATTTAAATCAATAATTTTTCAGTTCCTAAAACATTAATTGATCTAAGAGCTGCTATAAATGTCATAACAATAGAAACTATGAAGTATTTAAAACTACCAAATATCCGACCTACTACTACAATTTTAGAACTAGAAGATAGATCTAAAGTAGTATTGGAAGGAATTCTCGAAGACGTCATTGTTTCTTTGGATTCATGGGAATATCGAGTAGACTTTCTAATCTTGCAACCAAAAACTAATCTAGGAGGCCATCCTTTAATTCTTGGCAGACCATGGTTAGCCACAGCAGATGCCTCCATTGGATATAGATCAGGAAGCATGATCATAGCACATCAAGATGAAAGGAAACATATCACACTCTATCCTCCTACTCAATCACCTTCTTTACTATCATGGCCTAGTGATCAACAAGAAGATACCCTACCTATTTTTAGTATTAATCAAGCCTTTAATTTTAGAGAAGAAGAAAATGAGGATCTAATATACCTTTTTATCTTAGAACCTGATATTTCTGAGTAGCTAAGAATAACACAATATGAAGTTGCAAATAATCTTTTAAATCAATGTTTTCAGGAAAATTGTACTATTTAATCATTAAAAAATTCATTTGAAATAATGTTTCCTGTAAACTCAATTACCAATTGTCAAAGAAAAATCATTGAAATCAGTCCTGGAAAGAATTTATATATTTGTAATAATTTACAATCATCACAAGAAGAATAGGTAATTGCATTATTATAGAAACATTCAAAAGATTTTTCTTGGGACTATACAAACATGCAAGGAATTCATCCAAAAACATGTATCCATCACTCTTACACAGATGAAACAATCAAACCAATAAAATAACTACAAAGATTAATGAATCCAATGATGAAAAAGATAGTGAAAGCAGAATTGCAGAAACTATTACAGGTAGGATTTATCTACCCTATCTGTGATAGTCAATGAGTTTCTCCTTTATTTGTGGTACCAAAGAAAAATGGAAAATGGACAATATGTGTATACTATAGGGAAATAAACAAAGCAACATTGAAATATCATTTCCCACTACCATTCATTGAGCAAGTACTAGACTCATTAGTAGGGAAAACATTATTTTCCTTTCTTGATGGATTTAGTGGATACAATCAAATCAAGACAACATTAGAAGATCATGATAAAACTACATTTACTTGTCCATGGGGAACATATGCTTATAATGTCTTACCTTTTGGAATATGTAATGCACCTGCTACATTTCAAAGAGAAGTCTTAGCTATCTTTGCAGATCTTATACATGAATGTGTTGAAGTCTACATGCATGATTTTGCTATTTTTGGAAGTACATTTGATCATTTTTTAAACTATATTGAAAAAGGTCTAAAAAGATGCATAGAGACAAACTTGTCCCTCTACAATGAAAAACATTTTATGATGTTAACAGAAGGGATAGTGTTGAGACACCACATTTATTCTTATGGAATTAAGGTAGACCCAACGAAGATAGAAGTCATTGTAAACTTAATTCCACCAAAAACACAAAAAGAAGTAATAAGTTTCTTGGGAAATGTAGGTTACTACGAAGATTCATTGAAAACTTCAGCAAAATAGCTTTACCTATGTTCAAACTACTTGCGAAAGACATCGAGTTTCAATGGAATACAAATTGTCAAAATCCATTTGAAAAACTAAAAGAAAAATTGTCTGTAGAACCCATTCTCCGAGGACCAAACTGGTTATTTCCATTCCACATATCCACTGATGCATTTGACATACCTATTGGAGCATCTCTATGAAAAAAATTAAATCATTTTAACTATGACATCTATTTTATAAGAAAAAATTTAACCTCGGCAGAATTAAACTACACAGTAACTGAAAAGGAAATGCTAGTTGTTTTCCATGCAGTCAATAAATTTAGGAAGTACATAACATGCTATCAAGTATTTATTCATACATATCATTCAACCATTAAATATATAATAAACAGACAATAACATCTGGTAGAATTACAAGGATGGTTGTTGCTAATGCAAGGATTCAATATCAATGTTCTAGATCGACTAGGAAAAGATAATCAAGTGGTAGATTTTTTGTCAAGATATAATTCTCCTAATGATCTTATCCATGTTTCAGACAAATTTCCTAATGAGAATCTATTTGTTGTAATAGCTAAAACCCCATGGTTTGTAAATATAGCAAATTATTTTTTATCTAGAATATTATCATCACATTTCACTAGCAAGAAGAAAAGGAAAATAATTAAACAAAGTGTTAGATATACTTGGGTAAATGGTGATCTATTTTATACTAGTCCTAATCTTTTTATAAGAAAGTTTGTAAGAGAAGATGAAATCCTTGACACATTAAAAGCATGTCATGATGAACCATGTGGTGGCCATTTTGTAGATAAACAGACGTCATACAAGGTGTTCAAACTTGGCTATTACTGGCAAGTAATTTTCAAAGACTCGAATACCTAGTATAGAAGATGTGATAGTTGTCAAAGAACTGAAAGACTTGTAGTATCATATGAGATGCCATTAAAACCAAAAAGAATTATAGAACCATTAGAACAATGGGCTCCAGACTTTGTGGGATCAATTAACCAACCTTCAAATGGAAATAAGTACATCCTCGTATGTACAAACTATGTTACAAGATGGGTTGAAGGAAAAGTAGTGGCAAGAGAAATAGAAGCAACAATGGTTTCTTTCCTTCTTGAAGAAATCTTTGTAAGATTTGGAGTTCCAAGACAAATCATTATAGAGCAGGGAACATAGTTCACTTCTAAACTTGTCTGAGATCGTACAGAAAGATACAAAATCAAGCATAGAAAGTCTACTCCATATCATCCACAAGAAAATGAAGAAGTAGAATCTACTAATAAGGTTGTCAAAAACATCATGAAAAAGATGATACAAATGAACATAAAAGATTGGTCAGAAAAATTGAAAGATGCATTATTGGCATACAAAATTACATGGAAAAACATTACTGGGTTTAGTCCATATCAACTAGTATATGGTAAGGAAGTTTTTTTACCAATTGAATTTCAAATTCATACAGTCAAGCTTGCAACAAAATTACAATTGGATCTGTTAGAAGCTCAACCACATAGGCTTATGCAACTAAATGAAATAGATCAGATTAGATAATAGGAAGTTGAACATACCTCACTATTAGAACAACAGAGAATCAAATGGCATGACAAATTTATCAAAAACATTTTTTTCATAAGGGAGATTGGGCACTTCTTTCTGACTCCAAGTGCAAAGATTTCAAAGATATGTTTATTACTCATTGGCTTGAGCCATATGAAATAGAATAAATCTTTGAAAATGGAGTAGTTAAGATGAAAACAATCGATGAAGCAACAATTTCATTTATAGTTAATGGTCACAGACTCAAATTTTATAACAAACCTATCAATAAAGAAGACTTTTTGAATAGAGTCATAACGGAAGACAATATGGAAGTATTTGAAAAGCATAGTAATATTCCTCCACTATTTCCAGAAGAATAAAAATAAAAAAGGTTTAAAAATAATAAAGGAGTTTGGTTGTGAAAATCCAAGATATTAGCAAAATACAAATTGGAATTGATATCGGAAAACGAAATTGTTTGGCCAATATGAATTCTCTATTTTATGTTTTTCATTTTTGCAGGATCATCCTCCAAAATCTTACATACTTGAGGGAAGGTCTTAATATCATTAAGGGGGAAGATTCATAATAAAATCAACAAACCATGCAATGGTTTAATATCAAGCCAGTGTGCTATAAAAGGGACCTATTTCAAATGAAATCAACATTCATTAGTAAGGGACCTGTTTCAAATAAGATCAATATCATATACAAAAGGGACGTATTTCAAAACAATATCAAAAGGGACCTGAGAAGCAGCTACAAGTATCTTTTTACAGTATAGTTTTGACAATAATTCATTTTGAAAAGGTCAAGCATTGGCGAAAGAATCAAGAATTGACAAGGAAATATCAAGTAAAAGGGAAAAGTATTGTAAGGTTAAAAGCATTCTTAAAACCTTTGATTTTGAAATTTTTTCTAAAAGATTGATAACTTAGTTTAAAATTTGAATATGCAATACTTCATGTACATTGTAAATTATCCTATATCACCCTACATATTCATTCATTTCATCATTTAACCACATATTCACATCTCATTTCATCACCAAACCATACATTCACATCTCATTAATCAATCATATCATTTGCAATTTTTGACCAATATTGTTGGCCACATCTCCTTGTGAATTTTTTTTATGCATCATGGAGAAATTGTGTATACAACCTAAAGGATTATTTTATGCATCTACAAAAAAAGCACAAGAAGTTAGTATCATTGTAAAAAATATGAAGAAAAATTGATTTGAAATGACCTAAAACTATGGTCATTTCAAAATCAAATATATGATCAAAGAGGAAAAAAGTTACAATGATAAAAATATTCATATGCAACATGTATATAAGTATAATGGATAAGAAAATGATGATGAGCTAAGGTTGCATGCAATACGAAATCATAAGCTAAGGTTGCACATAAAATGAAATCATAAACTAGGGTCCCCATGGTTATGAGAATTCAAAACTCTAATTATGCAAACTATTATGTGACCTTAGTAATATAAAACAAGTGTTGAAGGGAGTACAAAAGGTATCACGGTCATAACTTAATGAACTGTGATGTATTGTGATGCGTTGACACAAGTGGCAGCCCAAATACAAAATGAACAAGATAACTAAAACAACGAAATGGTCAAAAGATTTTCAAAGATACAGAGACTCTGCATATTCTCCTTCATCTTCATAGCCAACCTCACCTCAGAGATATAGAGAAGTATTATGCATTCACCCACAGTGTAATGAAGCTCTAACCAAAAAAGAAATGTAGAGTAAATTTGTAAATGCATAGAGAGTAACCTTGTGTTGCGGAGAGACTATGTGAGAGAACAGTGTAAAAAATTGAAGAACAAATAGTGAAATAAGGAGAAGAAGAGTCCTAAGTAGCATGGAGAAATAAGGAAAGGAAAACCCAGTGTTGCATAGGAGAATTTAAAGGAACGCAGTTGTTTAGGGAAGGAGAAAAGTGATTGGGATTCCCTCTACACCGAGCTCCAACAAATCCACAAAATATTCAGAGAACTCCTCAATCAACGCAGTAACTCAGTGGTAAGCTAAGCAGCAAATAGTCCTTAAACAACTAGAATGATTACAAAGAAGTTAAAATCCAGATTTGTTTAATATGTGTCACAATGGGAGAAAATACAACTTCAGTTCAAGATTTTTAGTGATTTTTCATTGTCAAAATCCTCTACCACTTGTAGAATCCACAATTTCTCGTGATATTAGAAATGAGTTTGATCAAAACTACATGTTTACACAAGGAAAACAAATCATTAACAAAAGGTGTATACAGGTTTTTCTACAAACTCTTCTTGCAGTTTAGGTATCAAAACCACGATTTCCTCATGCAAATTTTTGTCAAAAACTTTGCAAAGTGAATGTGATTTCAAAAACACGGTATGCAATTTCTAAAATAGTGGAGGATTTTTCATGAATTTATGAGGAAATATGATTTGCAAAAATAGTGAGAGGTCTTCTTACAGTCGATATTTTATTTTTTCTTTAGGCCTTTTTACACAGTCAAAATATTTCTTAAATTAAGATTTATAAACAGAGAACCTTGTGTTGATACTATTTATAGTAGCAGTCAAGAAAATCAAAGATTTAAGAGCAAAGAGAGTATTCTCATTTGTTTTCAAAAGCTAAGGATAGTTCGTAAGGGCATTTATGAAGATTGTTATTGCATGAATAAAATAAATTTGTTTATTATCTTCATAATGATATTATTTACTGGGTAAGGTTATATAAATTAGTATACAGAACATATGCAAATGGCAACAAAATTGGAACCCAAAGAATTCAAAGTAGAAAAATGGAGTAAGGAAGCAGCGGAAAAACTATTTCAAGAAGGACTGCTCGAGTTCCTTAGGAACTCTAATGGCCACAATGACAAAATTACACAAGAATTCATAGCAAATTTTGAAAATGGGAAAAATAAAGTGGGCAAACTTCTTACACCAGTAAATCCAACTTTCATATCTCAAGCATTAGAACTTCCTCTAATAGGAGAATAATATCATAAATGTTTACATTTTAAGGAGAAATGATGGACATTTTTCCTAGATAAACAAAGGAAATGGACCTTTAACATGAAAAATTAATTTCAAGGGAATGGTTCAGAGAGCCTTCGTCAAAATCAGTTGTGATCATTCAAAAATATTTTACTTGTGATAATAGGCACAATATAGTATACCTTTACCATATAAAATTTCTGCAACATATCAAAGAAGACTATAAAATCAATATTCCTTACTTCTTCTCAAAGAGCTTGACTAAAATGATAGAAATTGTTAAAAATAAATCCGAAGCTAAAGAGGCTAAGGTATACCATTGTGGGTTGATTAAGATCCTTGTGGAGTATCAAGCAAGAAACAAAGGGATAATTTGGAATGATTTTTTGGCCAAAAATCACTTTGAAGATCAATTAATAGGGAATGAGGAAAGGCTTGAACAATTACATGTCACAAAAAGCATCGTGAATTCTCCTTTCTATCCAGGGACAAGATTGAAAAGGGAGCAGGATGGTGTTATGATTGAGAAAGAAAATTCATTATTGACCATTCCTAGGAGATCAAGAAGAAAGTCACAAGAAGAGCCAAACAACCAAGGGAAATACCCAGAAATTGAGATTGTTGAAACCAAACCTCCACAAACATCAAAACAAATTAATGAGATCATTCAGAGATTGGAGGAGAAATGTCGGGAAAAGCCCATAGAAAAATGCTCTTATTTCGGGGATTCTTGGGTTGGAGTTATATCATCACATTCATATGCTAAAGAGGCAAGGGAGGAATCCAAAGAATTCCACATAGAGTAATATTTGAAGAAAATAGCAGAGTTGACTAGTGAGCTAGAGGATAGTAAAATCATGGAAAGGAACTTGAAGAGAGAGAAAAAAATGTATAAGGAAAACAATAACAACATAGTCCAAGAAAACAAGAAATTGAGTAAGCAAATCAAAAATCTTGGGACACAGAACATGCTCATTTCTAAACAAGCTTATACATGGCTAAAAGAGAACAAGTTGTGGCAATATAAATATGTAAAACAAAAAGTAAAAGTTGTTATCTATAAAATAGAGGAACATGAGGGCATAGATGTTTTACTTCAAGCTTCACAAGAGGAAGCTTCAGGTTCAGGTACAATAGTGGAAACATCACTTAGAAGGTATAAATGGAGGAAGCAAGCATGAGGACATGCTTGAGGATCAGCAAGTGGGAGATGCTGGCCCTCAATTTTGGTCATTTTTCCCTATCCTAAATCCATTCATTTACCACCATATTTCATCATTTTTCACTTACATATGCTTCATTTCTCTCATATTTTTCATATTCGAGTAACTAAATTAAGCTTTTCAATTTTTAGAGATTTTTGTAAAAATTGGGTTTTAAGAGTAAATTTGGACTGCACTAAAAATTCTCGTAATAGCTCCGTTAAAGTCATATATTTAGGACACCTGGGTGAGATATGAGTGCATATTTGGGAATCTTGGGAGACATGGATCGATGAACACCTATTGGTTCGGTCAAACTAAGCAAATATAACCCCGACCAGTGCTAGTCACACTTGACCTATAATTGTGAAATCCCTATTAAAAAGGGGCAGAATATTAGTTTTTGGGATTTTTCATAATTTTGTGAACCAGACTTAATGAGTTCGACCTAGATGGATGGATTAGGATAGAATAATATTTTTAGAGCTATTGTAGTTAAGTTTTTTGATAATTTTCCTTTTTAAACTAAGTTTATGAACCATTCATATATCTAATTTGTATTCTGACTATTGTAGACCTTTTGATAATTTGAAGAATACTTTCTACTGTTCTAAGTTGTTGTTCATGTTGTGGATATTCTTATAACTTAGCTATAGATGATAGTTCCTTAGGTATATAAGGCAAGATTAGAGGGCCCCCATACCAATCTAGGAACACTTTGATCACATCAGCATTATTTTTATTTCACTATTACTCGTTTCAGATTTATGCTCCAGTTATTCATAGATGTGTGATGACTTTTATTTGATTTTGGGATGATGATATTTTAAAATCAAATTTTCATGCGAAATGACAAACAAGAATTTAAGTTAAATTCTCTTTCTATCAAGTTATGAATCATAGCTAAAATCATCCTTTTTGCATTTCTTGTATTATTTCTTGAATTCTAGTTTTTATTTGATGCATTGGTAATGATATTGGAGTGGATCTGTGGGGAAGGAAAACCAGATTCTCCTAAGTTAGGAGCCTCTTCTTTTTCTATGTACACATTACAAACCATTGCTCTTTAGTTTCTCTTCTTTGGGACAATACTGTGAGGAAGGACAACCAAGATATCCTATGTTATGAGCCTCTTCTCTTTCTTGCTCCATCTTGAACAAGAAACTTGTTAGTATTTTAAAACTTAGATTATATTTGTAATATGCACTTCCTTTAACTTTATAGTATTGCCCTCCTAATTTGATTTCCCCTAAAATCAATATATTTTGGACATGCTTCCAAGTCTACAAACCTGGATTGACAAGTAAAACGTATGTGTTAGTTTACTTAGTAAACTGACCTGGAAATAAGTATATATAATTTTGTGCCAAACTCAAAAAATAAGTGTGTTTAAGACTAAAATTGAAACCAACGATACCATACTGCCCTACGTATCCTCAATTTTTTTCATAGGTTTCCATCAAGATATGGAAAACAAATGATCCTTTATTATCTCAACATTCTTTCTCGAATTTATGTGAAATGTATTCCATATAAATCTTTCTTCACATATTTGAACTATTTCCCTAGGGAAAGATTGGTCTGAAGAAACAATGTCATCAATTACAGGTTTCAATGACTGTTTCTATCCAATATCTAAATTGTCAACATCATTTTGGGCTTGATGTATGAAGGCACTTGTATTTGACTTAGATATAGATAACACCTCATTTTCACCTCTATGTGACTAATCATAAACATGAGGGCCACTAGTATGGGTGGTTGTGTTTACCTCCACAAGAATTTCCATTAGATGCATATGCCACCAACCAACCAATGTTGATTTATTAATGTGATACTACATGATGACCTGTTCAAATTATATATGAACCAAGAAAAAATACAAGAGAAATCCCTTTCTCTCATCATTGTTTTTTCTACATATAGGCACATGTGGTCAGGAAAACTAAAGCAAACATCATCCCCTCTCACTACTCTAGAAGCAAGGGCCATTGGTTTCTCATGGAAGTGATTCATCATGGAATTATATTATTTTATATGCACCAAATTAGTCATAATGTTATCACCCTCATCGCAGATATTAGAAGTCACAAATCAATGGCAAGGATTTTCTAGGTTTGAAAGCTAGAAAGTTTCATTGGTAAAATAAGAGGAGACCTTTGTTTCAATATGCCTACTAGTTGAGGCTGTTACCTGGTCGATCTCTCCATCTTTTATATCCCAGAGATCTTTGTCAACAACATTCCCCCACAACATTATGCATTGGATGCTTATGCCACCAACCAATCAATGTTTCTTTATTAATGTGATAATACATGATGAACTAATCCAATATATGCACCTTGGTGAAAATAAAAGAGCACACCCTTTCTCTCACCATTGTTTTTTCTACATCCAGGCACATGTGGTCAGGAAAATTATTGCAAACATCATCCCCTCTGATTCCTCTCAAACCAAGGGGAATTTGTTTCTCAGGGTACTGATTCATCATGGAATTATATCGTTTCATATACATCAAATTAGTCATAATGTTATCACCCAGATTGCAGAGATTAGAAGTCATAGATCAAGGGCATGGAATTTTTAGGTTTGAAATCTAGAGAGTGTCATTGGTGAAATAAGAGGATACCTCTATTTCAATATGCCTATTGATTGAAGTTGTTACATGATCGATCTCTCCATATTCCATATCTCAAAGATCTCATTCAATTGTCACCAAGTGAAAGTGTATGGTAGTTGTGTTGGCTTGTGGGTCCATATGCATTTGATTTACATGCCCTTCCAGATCCAATTTTGACATCATCATCCTTGTTAATATATTCTTGAGAGCCTTCACACTAGATGCCCTCATCTTTGCTAGAAGTCATCCTCTCTCTCTTATGTGGACCAAGTGTAGGGACACTTATGGTAGATCATGTCTTCAAAAGGTATGCCATCAGGGAAGAATTCTTCTAATTGTTCCTTGTCAATAAATTTCATCAAACATAATTTTTATTTGTCATCATTCTCTTCTTCATTCACCAAGCCAACATATTCATCGATTGCCTCAAAGAGACCCATTTCATTCTCAAGATGAATATCTACCACAATTTTTTTTGTCAAAATTTCACTTATATCCTAGAACATGACTATAATGAAATTAATGTATTGTTCACTATGAAAATCAGTGTCAAACATTGACATATCATCAAAGAAAAAGGAATTGGATAATTCATGTGTGATAAATTGTTGATTTCATGATTTGCAAAATCTCGGCAATAAGAAAATGTTTTTTCCACCTTATGGCATGCGTCAGATTTTACCCCCACTTAAGAAATATTAAAATAATCAATATGTTTTCATATACATGACTAGGGATGAGTTGCTTGTTGTGTTAATGTATAATGCATCTTCAATAGGCTCAAGTCTACTCGTGGAGGTTTCACCTTGCATTCTTTACAATTTTTGGACCAAAACTGATTTTCAGGGGGGGCAAAACCATCACGTGACAAATTCTTATCGGAAATTCCCAAATCTGTACCAAACCATCATGTGACAAAATGTTATCATAAATTCTCAAATATGTACCAACATTACTCAATTCCTTTATGAAAATTGAAGCTTGGGTCTACTCGTTGAACAAAATAGGGCTTGGATTAGGGTTGGACATCCACATAGCTTCTGCAACATCTACCTTTCCCAAGAATATTTCAAGATCTGTACCTAGAACCAGAATTGACCTTGCATTGAATTTGGAAAAAATTCCTTCAATTTCTTCTTCATCAATTTCAAATAGAGGATCAAAAATGCTTTCCTATTCACCTTCCATATTTATTGAACTTTTATTATTACAAACCTATTTAACTTACCGAAAATTAAAGATTGCAAACCTATTTAACTTACCCAACATTCAAAGGATTGGGGTTTTTGTGATAGTTATTGGAATATGGCATAGGCGATGTTTTGTGTGTGCTTTGCAAAACCAATTATTTTGTAGCAAAATGGGACCATGATTACTAAAAGAACCATCACAATAATAAGGATGTAAAGAGTCTTCAATATTTACTAATAAATAAGAACATAAGAAAAACTATTTTATTAGCTCCCCAAGACAATATTGGAACAAACATTTTTTTTTACATTTTGTAACTATCATAATCTCTATTTTCAAATTTCTTCTCCACTTTTTACCTTCTCTATGTCGAAGAAATAATTTATTAGTTTAGTTTTGAAATTTGGAGGTTCTCAACCAACTACATTAGGTTTTCAATCCAAAAAGTTTTTTTTTTACATGATGTAACTATCATAATTTCTATTTTCAATTGTCTTCTCCACTTTTTAACTACTATGTGTTCAAGAAATACTTTATTAGTTTGGTTTTGAAATTTGGAGGTTCTCAACCAACTACATTTAGGTTTTAAATCAAATATTTTATAGTTTTGGTAAAGCATTTTTTAAATTATCACACCTCCATTCACCTTAATCAAAGCTTTCTCAACCATTTTTATTAATATTTATCCTTAACAAAAACCTTTCCCATCGTAAATTTGTTGTAGCTATGTTGATGGTTATCTTCCTTGATAGAAGCCCTTCCTCTACCACCAACGGAATCATATGGCTGGGATGAATAATTTGGTATTCTACCCATATTTTTACATAATATTTGTCCATATTTTTACGCAAATCCACATTTTTTTTACAAGGTTATTTGTGTGAAGAGCTCATTTTGTAGACTTTTAATAGTTGGATTTTTCAAAACAAGTGAGAAAAAGTAATAAAGCGTCACTAAAGTGATTACACACCTTTTCACTATTGAAGAGTTGCTTGAGAAGGAGCGTTTTTCCTGATCCACCCTTGCCCAACATGCTAATGTCGCTAACATCATCCTCTATTACCATTTTCTCCGTATTTACAAAAAAAAATTCTTGTCTCATGATAAGGTGTTCGTCAATCCAATTAACCCTTAACCGCATTGGAGCATGAGTTGTTTGGGAAATGGTTGCAAATATGCTTGAAGATGCAACCAAAGCTTCTATATTCTTATTAATCATTGTTTGTCCCCTGTAACACCCCTCCCTTGTGTACTATATTATTGTAAACCTAAGCTAAGTTAAAGCTAGGTGTGATATCCTCCCTTGTGTGTTAAATGTTGTAAACCTAAGCTAACGAAATCTAGGTTTGATACCCTCCTTAGTGGGTTAAACTATGCAAAACCTAAGCTGAGGGAATCTAGGTGATATGTAATATGAAAAGCAAATGTATTTTTAAATAAATTAATAAAAGTAAATCAATTGGAGGGTGGAGAAACAAGAGAGAGGAGATGCTTCCCAAATCCCGTGAGGAATGGGATAGAGATTAATCTTTCATGATAAGCTTCTAGATGTGATTCTATATAAGCTTGGATGGATTGGAAATCCATCAGATGGATGGGAGATAAAGATCTATCAAACATAAAAGCTTTGCGGGAGATAAACACAAGATTTTATGTGGAAATGCGTCGTGGGAGATAAAGATGAGTGTTTCGAGATAAGACCTAGGAAAATGGAAAAATCCATAAAGTGGGACACCGCTAATGGTAACAAAATCATGAAAGAGGGTATTAAATACCAAGCACATCGATCAACAGAGGATAGTTGATCCTTGGCAAGATCCTCAGCTCGGGGGGGATCAAAGGTGATTCATGGTTGGGTGGTGGTGCTCCTCCCTCCAAGTGAGATTTAGTTGGTGTCATTTTCATGGAATGGTTATATGTTTAATCTTAATCCCTCTGTCGATTATAGTTTCCAGTTTTTTTATGAGAATATTTTCATAAGTTTTAGTTATTGTTCCAGTTTTTCTATGAGATGATTTCCAAAGTTTCCTCGCCATGAGAAGGTCATGTGAATTACATAGGTTTATGTATTAATAGACTTAATGGTGTTTTCCTCTACTCTGATGAGATTCACTTGCATGGTATGGGTTATATATTAATCCTTACTTATTATGAAGTTAAAACATTTAGCTCAGATATGCTGATGGTTGATTCTTATCTCTATATTTATGGTTAACCCATGTAGCTCAGTTGTATAGATAAGGTATTATCTGTGTCTTATGTATGTGACCTTTAAGGTGTATGAGAAATTGTGGTATTAGGGTAATTAGTTGTTGATACTAGTGTCACCGCTTTAGATTTCTCATGATCGACTTGCATGTGGGACACTTTAAGGATCATTCTTCTAATTGCATAAGTAGAGGGATGACTTCAGATAAGAATAGTTTAATTAGTTAGTTATGCATGTTGAACCAAGGGTTGGTTAGATTACCTTGATGATGCTTAATTATATTAGTAATGCATGGTCAATGTCGGCCATAGTAAACGTAAGATAATACTCCATTAATGCTGGTGTGTATTAAACATAAGATTATATAGGTTTCATGCCATGCATTTTCCTTCATACTCAATGATGATTTTGCTATATATAAGTTGTTTATATGAATCTAAGGGTTCCCATTACGGATCCGATAAAGCATAAAAGAATAATGCGATATTATGAGGTTGTTTAGACTATTAAGAAATGAGTATAGTAACAAGAATAATATTGGTTCCTCTCACGATAAATATGTTACATAAGACAATAGTTAGATCTTAGTTGTAAAAACAAGAAATTTTTTGAATTGGGAGCCTAATATGCTATTATTCTGGGATAGGCCAAAGAGGTACGTTACAAATGGTATCAGAGCCAATTTTCAAACACTGAGGCCTATGGACTCATCCGCCACTGTAGTAATTCGTTGACGGGTTTTGATTATAAAAAATTACAAGGAAAGAAAATAACTGAGGATCCATAAGGGGAAATAAAATACAACATGTATATTGACTTCTTGTCATCAACAGAAGTTGGGATTCCAATATTAAAATGCCTATTGAGGGATCCATAATATATACATTCACCACATAATATCATTTTAGTAAACATAGTGGGCATTTTTAAGTATACAATCCCTATAAATAAGCGTTTCAATTGATTCATGTTTGACATATATATGCGCGGAGATAAAAATCAAGCAGTGAAAGCTTCATTATTGCTGATGGTATAAAAAAGGGTCTCACTAAGAAAACAACCACTGAAGACAAAACAAGGAAAATAGAGTAGGTAATGGGCATCTCTGTTATGGCATGCCTATCGAGAGAATTGTGAGAGCGTGAGTTTTTCCTTAAAACAAAGTGAACCAAGACTTTTTGTTGATAACCCGCTCGCAAAGGGATCACAAAAATATCCTATCCATTGTGGTTCCCTCACGTCATTGTCTAGTATGACCATGACGCCAGCTTTGTCTAGAGCCTTGACCACGTGGTGATAGGCTTTGATGAGAGAGAGCCCAAGGATCCTCGGGTTGTACTTGGCCACTCCAGCTTCTCATGGCTCAGGGTGAGAGAGGTGAAAGTTTGAATAATGGTAAGATTTAAAGGAGCCCGATCTATGACCATGAAAATAGCCCACGTAAGGAGAACACAATTGAATCCCAGAGAGGTGATAGTGTTGGCAATGTGTGGCAGAGGCGGGGTTTAATCATGCAAACTTCACTTGCATGTTGGTGGTTTCATCCATGATCCATCTTGAATGGAATTGCATAGGAATCGAGACCGTGACCTCACACAACAAAAATGCAACTAGCAGGATTACCTATGGCCTCATCGCACCATAATTAGGTTGAGATGATGGCCATCCACTAACTTCTGATAAGAATTCAGGATAGGTTCGAGCACATCCACATCATGGGAAACATTGAGGAAATTTCGAACTCATCCAATGACTTGGAGAGGTTAGATTCCAAAAGCAAACTTTCTGTGTTATAGAGATAAGGATGTTATTCACTCACACACTGGTAAAAGTAGCAACGTTCCACTAGGTGGAAGATAAGGATAAGACAAGGATCTAGAAGATTAGCCTTGCCAAAGTAGAGCCGGTTCCTTCTATTTTGATTGCTTTATGAGGACGCAATGACAAAAGTCGTAGCTTTCCTAGTCCTGCCAACAAGAAAAGGCTACTATAAAAGAAACAATGTTACTATAATATATAAATTAAAAAAGGAAGAAAAATCCTCCTAAGATCTCGCCTTTCGTAGTGAACTATTGGTAAAAAAGAATAGCCAATATGGGTGGAAAAAAAATCGAACCAAGTCTTAGGTAATGTAAGGAAACTCTTCCCAAGTCCATAGGAAATTAGAAGGAAATAGAAGGATTTTTGAATAAATACGGAGCTCCTTCGGATATCACAGTTATCTACATGAGGGTTGGGGTCTTACGAGTTCACTTTTGCCTCTATCCTGCTTTCGATCTCACATGAAGGCGATGACCTTTACCATACATGAAATAATAGTGATCTCGGCACTGAATGTTAGGTCTGTTATTCTGAATAATGCCATTTCATGATGTTTACGATAGCTGGGATGGTAAGTTGTTAAACTGTCTATACGTTCTTAGAAAGTATAGGAAGATGATGTATATAAAAAAATAAAAAGAAAGAAGTCATTGATGCATGCAATGGAGGAGACGCACCAGGGGTCTACGTTCTCAAGTTTCAGGTATAGATTTATGTTTTCCGACCATAGAAAGAATGAATGACTAATGTGTATTAAATTATGCAACTATTGGATTTGAAATTGTCATAGTAGGTATGCTCGCAGGGCTTTAAAGCGATGGAAAAATCAAAGTGGCACATTCTCAATGGATCGATTTCAGCCGATGGCATTGATTGCAGATTGGCGTGCAGATCTGTGAAATATTGTGTTTATTAGTCCTTCATTGTTTTAGCTTTCAAGGGACTTTGTCTTTGTAGGTTAGCCTCTTCAATTCCGCTTTGGATATTTATCAATGTGAATGGAAAACTCGGTAAGTATCTTTTTTGAACTAATAGTTATAGAGAAAAACTAGAACCATCCATTACATATGGATTATTAGATTTAAGATTGAATGCAGAACAATGGAACTCATTGCTGGAAGTAATAATTAGAGGTGTTTATATAAGTTCATTAGTGTTCCTGATTAATGATATCCACCAGAGATTCTGCATGGGTCTGGACAAGTAAGTAGCACCGTAGCACCACATGCTAAAACAAATCCCTATGCATTGCACTGTGACCACATAATTGTCCAGCCAATCCTTTGGCGTGTCTATCTTGAGCGTTTGCTATTTTATTAAGAAGAAAATTGCTATTTTATTAGGAAGAAAATTCCAATGGGAGAGTGATATCGCGGTGTACGATCCATCGGTGCCTCCTGTGCAACAAAAAGCTATCAATGCCTTCAACTGCACTTTTATATCTGTTAATGAATATGGGAAATGGAGAGTAGAGAGGCTCACCATATTTTTCATGCCTCACTACGCAACTGGTCTCATTGACAATGTGTTATTAGCAAACTGGATGCCTGCAATTTGAATAAGAATATCATGACCACAGATTATCACGTACACATTAGACGTATAACGACTTACCATGAGTTATAAAATCCACTTTATAAGAAAAGGATGATGCTTAACATGAGATTATGCCGATTTTAATAAGTTTATATGAAAAAAAAATATATTCCTCATTCTCTTTGTTATTTTTAGTAAATAAAAATGAGAAAATGTTTGCTTGTGGGTAGGGGAAAATTATGCCTAAGGCACGATGAATGAATATTGCAAATTGTTGAGATAAGTGCAACATAGAGTTGAAAACTCTTTTGGAAAAACATGGAAATTCTGCATGGAAAAAGTAGTTTGCATGGGTTAATAACTGATCATTTGAAATTGTGAAGAAGTATTCAATAAGTATGGATAATGATTTTTGGGGAAATTTTCCAGCCGTAAAATTTGATTATTTTTGTACATATGTTTACATTTTATTTATAGTTATGAAATTGAGGCAATAGAAATATGTATGATGAGCGATTTCATTGTTATGCTTGTGACTCTCATTACTTAAAGGGTAGTTGCATAGTAAGTAGTTGCTATGACCTGGGGCTATGGAGCCATCTTACTTATTATGAAAATTGCATGGGACCAATGGAACATATTACAATAACCTTGTTGTGGAATGTACATATATGGTTGTATGAGAAATATAGTAAATCTAGATGTAATCATCATTATGAAAAAAATGACACCTATGGTTAACTGGAAAAACATTCATGCATAAGACGAGGGTACATGAAAAATCACTATGGTATAATATACAATTCTAGTTATCTATGTTATACATTGATACTAGTTAACTAATACTGCATATCACAACAAGGGACCTGGAATAAATTTGTGGGGCGCATACCATGATGCATGAATTTCTCCAAGTTGGGAGTTTGTGCTCAAGTAAAGAATCATTGTACTTACATGCTTGTGATAACCACAAAGAAATCTTAATATTTAAGAATACTTGGAGCTAGTATGCTAGTTGCCTCCGGAATGGATAAGAATATAAAATTATATCATCGACTAAAGGTCAGATGATATGACAATTAAAAAGCAATGTGAATGTAAGGCACGGTTCAATTCCTCATTAGGAAATGCTCCTACTTGTTAAATTTTCATTAAGGATATGGTTGTGCTTATGTGCATGTTTATCTTTATTAATATTCACAATAATGGTTAGGACTACATGCAAATCCATTATAATCTCATTGAAGTCAACTGAAATATTCTTGTCCTTGCGGAGAATTAAAGCCAGGTATGAGATAAATTATTCTAAGAGGTGGATAGCATGGATGAATTCACAACTATAATGCAAGCAAATTGATACCTCTACAAGTGCTATAAAGGGAATTAACTAAAAAGATAATTGTATAAAAGAAGAAGTGTCAAACCCTAGTAAGGTGTTATGCAATGAAAGAGGTTTTCATGAACAATGTTAAGAATATAAAGAGCATGTGTCTCTAATGCATCAAATAGTAGAGTTAGTGGTAAGTGGCATAGTGGGTAATTGTTATCACACTCATTAGAGCTATCCTACTTATGATAGCATCTGCATGGACGATGATGTGTAAGCAGAAATACTTATATTTTGAACGTATATGGATGGGTGAGACCTCTTTTAAATCAGAACTTGATCATTACTATGTTTAGTATGGAACATAGTATGCTTCTAACAGATAACTAGATAAATATTATGCATTAAATCCTTATGTATATTGATAAGAAAAGTCAAATCTAGTTTATCTTAATAGGATGACTTTTAATGTAAATCTCAAAATTAGTCATATTTTCACATGTGGAGATTGTAGTTTTGGAAGTGGAGGTTAAATACATATATGCATGATAGCAACTAGAGGGAAACATGGGAAAAATTGGTATCATGAATGATGAAGAGGAATTAGAAAGCTTTTTAACCTCTAACACAAACCATAACATGTACCAGTTTAGGAACCATGTGGAAAACTATATTAGGTAAGAGATTTACATGAAAGGAGGACTAAGTAACGGAGGTAGTCCATAGTTGTATCTGGACCTAATTGTTATATATTATACCTATACCTTATCATGGATAGTAGTTACATGTTGTTACCATAGTGTGAAGCAACATGCTTAATATACATGCATGTTAATGAGTTATATGAATTTACAATGCAAGCACATGTGTGTGTAGTATTATAGACTTGTAAGAATATTGTACTATCAAATGGTATAGTATAGTTGCATAGTAATGAGTCATATGAATCTTCCATGTAAGCACTTTCTCATGAATTATGGTATTGATAGTCTCTTACATGTTGAAAGAAAGTAAAAGTCATTTCTCAACAATCATAAAGATATTGGTTACCCCAATGCCTATTAAAGGGGAGTATGTTATGTAGAAGGAAAAAGCGTGATTAACCTAATGATTATATTGGTAAAATATGGTGGATTTCTTATTGTGTTGTGATAGATTGTATGTTTTGTTAGATATTGCACATAGTGGTTTTGAGGAAGGATTGGTGGTTTGTGATTTGTTATGCTGCTATCAATGCTTACAAATATGCATAGCATGTAGAAATTTGGTTTTTCCTACATGCAGGGGATTTGAACTATATTGAAGTTATATATTGATAGCATACATGCTTGGGCTGATATATGCCAATAGTAATTAAAAAATGTATGCATGACTATGTTAAGAGTCATATTAGACAAACAAATTGAAGGTTATTAATCTTACTGATAGGAAAAAATCTTATAACAAAAAATGTTATAGCATGAAATAGGGATAAAATGCCTTAAAAGTAATGCTGATCAATTTGGCAATGCATATGGGTGGAAAATATCATTACTTGAGTGGCATACTTACATATGATTCCTTCATGAATGCAAGAATCACAATTCTCATAAAATTAGATTATGATTCTGATCAGAGATTAACTATGCTCATCATGGTATAAAAACAACTTATAAATGGTATAATTGCTATGAAATTGTTATACAAAAGGATGGTGAGAGCATGTTATAGTATAAGATTATATAAATGTACAAATTTTGGTCAATTTAACCCTTTTATTAATGCATCTTCTTCCAATGTGACTTGTTCTTCGGTTGGAAGAAAGTATGATTAAAGGGAAATTTAACTTAAACTAATTTCTAGGACATATGCATCTTTTGAAGGATATGTATAATAGAACCTATAAGTATCCTTAGTACAAACCATAGTAATTGGTGAAGTAGCACAAATGGTATGGACCCTTGAGTCAATTAAATGATAATATCATAATTTGTACCAAGAAATTTTGAGAGGATCTCTTATCAGATGGTATTGATATGGCATCTAGACAACATAATGAAATGTTGCATGGCTTAAACAAGAATTCATAAATAGATAACTCAACTTTTGGTAAAGGGTGATTTAATGTTAAGAATGAGCTAACATGTAAATACCTTGAGATCATAAACACTTACAACTATAAGGAGTGTAGGATTATAAGTAGTAAAAAATCTTTCATGTATAACTACAAAACATTATGAATGGTAAACAGGTTGTTGAAGCATATAGGGCAACCGTAAAACATACGAGGTCAATTAATGATCTCATGAATATTAAAATTCAACAGCTATGAGTTAATAATCTGCTTTAGGACATTAAGTAGAACGTATGATTAAGAGGAAAATATGCATGAATCTAACAATAGGTGATTGATATTGTAACCACATGACATCTGGAATTGATTTACACATGACATAAAAAATTTATTAATTACGTAGATGAACCATCAAAAATGAATGTTGGTATGATACTAACATGGCAGAAAAAAAATATGTGGATAAAGTTTATGTGATGCAGGTGATACCATGAGGGTGGTATTATAGGTTGTACCACAACTGAACTATGTACAGGAGTACATATGGTATGTATAACATACCTTGTGTGCATGTATGCAATAGTCATTCGATGAATGTCTAGCCGGGTAAACAAACCTAGAGGTTACCTAGAAGAAGGAAAAGAGACTGCAAGAATCAGGTGTTCGACAAGAACACAAAAGCTTGAAAGAATGCAAGAAGAGGAAATACACTCTTGAGGCAAAATAAATGATAAGCAATAGCTGCTTTAATAGCAACAAATTATGATATTTATCATAGTTAAATTTTACATCGATAAATTCTCACAAATGGTTTGAAAAAAATGTGTGACAAGTAGCTATGGAAGGAGAGATGTTGGGAGCACTCATTGAGACCAATGTAGCTATGGAAAGAGATATGATAGGAGCACTCCTTGTGGTAGCTGTACTTTGGAAAAAAATTGCATCAGATAGCAGAGCAATGAGAGTTGCTGATTAGAAACTAGCTACCTATGAATGAGAACATGATGCAGTGATACATCGAGGACGATGTATAATTTAAGGGGGGAGTATGTAACACCCATCCCTTGTGTACTATATTATTGTAAACCTAAGCTAAGTTAAATATAGGTGTGATATTCTCCATTGTGTGTTAAATGTTGTAAACCTAAGCTGAGAAATGCTAGGTTTGATACCCTCCTTTGTGGGTTAAACTACGCAAAACCTAAGATGAGGAAAGCTAGGTGATATGTAATATGAAAATCAAATATATTTTTAAATAAATTAATAAAAATAAATCACTTGGAGGGTGGAGAATCACGACAGCCAAATCCCATGAGGAATGGGATAGAGATGAATATTTCAAGATAAGCTTCTACATGTGATTCTAGATAAGATTGGAAGGATTGAATATCCATCGGATGGATGGGAAATAAAGATCCATCGAACATAAAAGCTTTGCGGGAGATAAAGGCAAGCTTTTATGTGAAAAAGTGTCATGGGAAACGAAGACAAGATTTTCTGGATAAGACCTAGGGAAATGGAAAAATCCATAAAGTAGGACATTGCTAAGGGTAACTAAATCATGAAAGAAGGTATTAAATACCTAGTGCATTGATCAACAGAGGACAATTGATCCTTGGCAAGATCCTCGCCTTAAGGGGAATCATAGGTGATTCATGGCTGGGTGGTGGTGCTCCTACCTCCAAGTGAGATTTAGTTGGTGTCATTTGCATGGAATGGTTGTATGTTGACTCTTACTCTCTTGCTCAATTATAGTTTCCAGTTTTTTTATGAGAATATTTTGATAAGTTTCTATTATTGTTCCAGTTTTCTATGAGATGATTCCTAAAGTGTCCTCGCATTGAGAAGGTTGCATGAATTACATAGGTTTATGTATTAATAAACTTAAAGGTGTTTTCCTCTACTCTGGTGAGATTCACTTGCATGGTATGGATATATATTAATCCTTACTTATTATGAAGTTAAAAAATTTAACTCAGATATGTTTATGGTTGATTCTTATTTCTATATTTATGGTTAACCCATGTAGCTTAGTTATGTAGATAAGGTATTATTTGTGTCTTATGTATGTGACCTTTAAGGTGTATGAGAAATGGAGGTATCAGGATAATTAGTTGTTGATACTAGTGTCATCGCTTTAGATTTCTCATGATTGACTTACATGAGGGACACTTTAAGGATCATGCTTCGAATTGCATAAGTAGAGGAACAACTTCAGATAAGAATAGTTTAATTAGTTAGTGATGCATGTTGAACCAAGGGTTGGTCAGATTATCTTGATCAAGGTTAATTATATAGTAATGCATGGTCAATGTCGGCCATAGTAAATGTAATGTAATACTCCATTAATGTCATTGTGTATTAAACATAATACACAATGACATTAATTTCCTTCATACTCAATAGCAATTCCGCTATATATAAGTTGTTTATATGAATCTAACGGTTCCCATTATGGATATGATAAATCATAAAAGAATAATGTGATATTATGAGGGTTTTTAGACTATTAAGAAATGGGTATAGTAACAAGAATAATACTAGTTCCTGCCACGATAAATATGTTACTTAAGACAATATTTAGATCATTGCTATAAAAACAAGAAATTTTTTGAATTGGGAGCCTAATACGTTATTATTCTAGGATAGGCCAAAGAGGTACGTTACATCCCCCCATAATATTCCAAATTTTCCTTTGATTCTGAACCTTGTGAGTCAAAAGGAGAAATTGTTAAGTCTTTTTTGATATTTGTAACCAAATCAATGACCTTCTTGCTGGTTTGACATCGAGAAACAACATCCCATATTGGTACCGTAGATGGATGCACAATTTTTTATGCTTGATTGAGAAGAGCCTCTAGATGTTCAAGCCATTTGTTCACACCTGAAGCCTCATATCTGGGTTGGTTCAATGCGAGTCGAAAATGCAGGATCTCCTAAAATGCTTTCTTCTTTACTCATTTTATCAACTTTAAGGTCCAGGACCTTCTTCAACATGGGGAGACATCACATGCTTCGTAGCCTTCCCTTGCCAAGGTTCTTGAGCTAGTACTTTGTTATATCAAACTAAAATAAGGAGCATAACAACTACAATAAGGAGCTCGAGTTATTTGCGGTTTATCAGGGTAGGTTTTCCAGGGTCATGGGTACACAGTGCTTTGTTCAGTTGAATGATTTTTAAGGGAAAAGGGGATTGTTCCATATTTAACATATTGCAAGAAGGAGGGTGGTTAATGCAAAAGAATCCATTAAGATATATCAGGAGGTTTGGGTCAAGGTAATTTTTGTATTAGGATAGAAAAGGAGCCTTTTCTTGAGGGATGTTGATCAGAAAACTGATGAGGACCTATTGCCAATGAAGAAAAGCACCGATGATGATGCTTTGAGGGCCAATCCTCTTAGTTTCAATCAACCTCCCACAAACATGATCAAACTTTCAGGTATCACCATTGTGGATGGGGATGAAAATATTCCTTCCTGAATGACCCTAAAGAAAATGAGCTCTTCCAAGAAGTGGGAAGTAAAGAAGTTGATTGCATCTGGGGCCTTGGATGTGATGGAATATCCTATGTATGACTAAGATTGCGATGGAATGCTTTACCAAGACAAGGGTACTATTGAGGAGGAGATCAAGATCAAGTTTAGTGAGGATGAGCTTGCTTTCATACAAGGGTAGACTAATTACTCGATTGATGTTTCACCTGTGCATATTTTGAATAATATCAATGGTTCACTATAGAGAGAAGTGATGAATAATTCAACACATTGTGAAGGAGTGAAGGGAGATTCGAGAATAGTAGTAGAGGACCATGCTGAATTCCATTCCCAAGGATTTGAATCGACTATGGGAGGATCCAATGCCAGAGATGGGTAAGAGGCATCTTGCATAGGGGTTCAAAGAGGTGTGACTCAATGGCATCCTCTCCTTTGATTTTATGGATCCCCCTCCTCCTCAAGAACTCATACCGATAATGGAACAACTGTACAATTTAGGAGCATTGGATGAGGAGGGCCTTCTAACTAAATTGTGGAGGAAAATGGTTGAATTTCCACTGGAACCTCCTTTGTCAAAGATGTTCCTTTCCAGTGTTAACCTTGGATGTAGGGATGAGATCTTGACCATAATAGAAATGCTTCAGACATAGAACATTTTCTACAAACCTTGAGAGAATCAAGCTTAGGTTCACCAAAAAAGGGCAAAGCTTTTCCAAACAAAAGAGGACCACTTAACATTATTAGCCATGTATGAGGCTTGGAAAGAAAAAACTTCTTTGGTCCCTGGTGTTTTGAAAATTTTGTGTAATCCTTCTCTTCAAGCAGAGCCCAGGATGTGAGAAAGCAATTTCTGACCATTATGAATAGATGTGTTTACAATATTCTTGGTATTCATTTTTATTCATTTCCTATTGAAATTTTGATTCAATCCTTAGGTTCTTTTTCTTTCAACTCTTGCAAAATATCCAAATATTTCTTCCCAATATGCTAGAAGGGTACCTCCCTGCATACAAATATCAGTTGCTCACTTATGCGAAAGTTTGATTGTGCTTTGAGATATTTATTTTAGAGGTGTCTAGGGTATGCATTTCCATGCAAGTTACCATTGGATTTTGTCTGATGTTCACCTCCACATATTCCTTGAAGTTTTTTTTCTTTCTAAACACCTTCAATTTAGCCCCGAAGGAAGATTCCTCGATACGTGCATGTATCCAATTTTTTTGTCCCCATAGAATTAATCCATGGTGCCATTTTGATAAATGTATATGAGATAATAAATTGAAATAGAATCACTGAATAAATATTCTTTTTTTTTAACCAACCACCAAATAAAAAACCAAAAGGTGCCCCCAAACAAGTATACACATACTTTTTCATCATTAAACTACACAAGTTATCCTCAAGGAATTGGCATAAAGACATCATTTTGTTGGAAATGACTGCTCAAAGTGCTCAAGGGAAAAAATTAAGTGTATTCATGTTATGCAACCAACTCGCAAAATAGAAGAAAATATAGATGAACATCTTTTAAATCAGCGTCTTAGAGGGGGAAACCTCCTTTACATTACACAAATGAACAATTCCAGGATGATAAAAATATAGAGACCTCCTTTATATATATAGGAGTCTAAGGTGTCACAATATAATCAGAGCCGAAATAACAATAATAATGTCAAGGCACACTAATAACAATAGTGGGCTTCTATGGGGCACAATAATAACAATGTGGGGACAACATGGGCACAACAATAACAATAAGGGGCTACAATGACAATAATAATAAGGGAATACACTAGTAGTATAGGATCCTAACATGCCCTTCTCCTTGAAAAAAGTGTTGTTCTCAATGCTTGAGTAATTCTGGATGCTTATGTATAAAATTCTCATCCTCCCATGTGGAATCTTCAGTAGGTAAGGTCTTCCACTTTCACTCTTTTGGGCATAGGGATATCGATAAGGCCTGATGTTTGGATGAACACTTCCTGGAATAAAATCAATAGCATGATCACGATCATGCATAGGTGGGAGGCCTTTGGGAGTCTCAAATACCTTAGAATGATTGTCGAAGAATTTTTGGAGATTTGGAGAAAGAGATGATTTTTATGTGGGAACCTCTAGCAAGCATAAATGTGCAACTATGCGATGTTGTTATTTCGTTAGAATATTTGTCATTCCGTTAGAGATGATTATCTTTCATGGTCTCCCTACGATACCCCTTAATTCAACTTCCTTTCCTTCTGAAAAAATTTCAAGAAAAGTTCTTTGAAAATTAAAAGCTATCGTACCCAAAGGTTGTAGTTTTTGGACACCAAGCACAACATCAACACCACCCATTGGCATGGAAATCATTGGAATATTCAACACATGTCCTCCCATGGGGAGCCTGATATTATGGCACTTTCCAGAGAAATTTATGGTTCCTCCATTTGCAACCATCACTTGACACTCTTGTGTTGGATATAGGAAGCAATTCAATTCCTTCGCTATGTTCCAATGAATATAATTATGAGTACTGCCTGAATCAATAAACACTATTACCTTTTTCTTCTTGATATGTCCTTCTATGTTGATAGTTTGATGAGTGGTAATTTTGGCCAATGCATTACATGACATGGTCAGATTCATTTTTTATTTCTCTAGGGTTTGTTCCTATTGTGTATCCTCTCCTTTTGATGCTTCTTATTCCTTTTCTTCTTCCTCTTCATAATCTATGTAAAATAATTTCTTCTCAGCACACTTATTACCTTTAGTGTATTTTCTATCACAACTATAACAAAGCCCTTTTTCTCTTTTTTCTTCCAATTTTTGTGGTGCCAACCTTGTAGGTTGTGCAAGACTAGGGGTAACAACACTTCCATGTATATAGTTGTGATTGGTAGGCTTCCTTGTTGCCATAATTTTTCTTTCAATTTTTCTTGCCAACCTAAATGCCTTCTCCAATGAATCAGGTTCCCAAAGGCAAAACTCATGTTGGATTCTATCTTTTAAAGTCCCTATGAACCCATCAATTCTATAGTCCTCTAGAATATCATTTACCCTTATATTCAATTTTTGGAAGTCCTCAATGTGCTCCACCATTGAACCCTTTTGTTTGAGATTTATCAATTGGCTAAAAAAGGTGTTGTTTTTTGTATCATCATAATGTGCCATCATTTCTTCCATAAAAATTGACCAAGTGACAATTTGTTTATGATAGAAAAGCCATTGATACCATAAACATTGATTGGGTTCCAAATATAAAGTCGCAATGCGTACCTTTTGAGTGTTTTTCACATTATGGAGATCAAAATATTTCTCCATCTGTAGTATCCATGTTACAATATACTTTCCATCAAACTTCCTCATATCAATCTTTTGAACATGGTGGTTCTTAAATCCAATGTTAAAGTCTATGAAATAATGACTAACATTTCTTTTATTCTGATTATGAGTTTCCTCTACTACCTTTTCACCACTAGGAAGCATTTATTGAAGCAACTTTTCCAAACCTCCTTTCAAACCTTCAATGTCTTTCTTTAAATCTTCAATATTTATTTCTAAACCATCCATCTTAGCTTCCACATCATCCATCTTAGCTTCCATGCCATTCATATTATCTTCCATGCCATTAATCTTAGCTTCCATGCCTTTCTTTAAACCATCCGTCTTAGCTTCTGTTAATTTTTGTGAGAGTGAAATTTGTTGCACTTCATCTCATAATTTTGATATATCATGTTGCATTTCTTCCTTTTCTTCATGAGTAATGTTAGAGATTTCAGGTTTCTTACTAGGTGTTTCCATTTTCTTTATTCGGGGAATCAATTAATGATAATTATGATTCACTATTCCCTTTGAATTCCTTTAAACTAGTTTTTCAAACCAAACTTATGCAAAATTTTAAAAAGACAATAAACCTTTTTGCGCTTTGTAGGAGATCAATATTGAATCTATTGTATCTCTGTAATTTCATATCTCTAAGGTCTGAAATTGTATCCTACGGTATCCCTTTGAGTCCTCTTTCTAATCTCGCAAGTTTGATCAATATTGTATTCTCCATGAAAAAGTTATTCCAAATATCCCACGATGACTTGATTATAGGCTTGTTCAGTAGAGTGAAGTTGTATGAAGTGCCATGTGTCACTGTTTTGACCTTCAGACCTGGAAACGATACAAAAAAATCTAAATTTTGTCTTATTTCCTTAACTTTTTAATAAATTTAAATATGATGCTCAAAGAGAAAGTTATGATGATTTTCCCCAGGTCACCTATTTGACACATAATTTGGGAGCCTGCAAAAACCCTAATTTCCATGGATCATATCTCTGAAAATATAGTGAAACAAGATATGAAATTCCTACCCAAGGATCATCAAAATTTCAGATCAAATGGGGTTTAATTTTAGCTTTTGTAAATTCCTAGAAGATAATTGATAGTAAAACAGCCATGATGGCTTGTTTGAAGCAATGAAAGCCTAGAATCCCAAGCTCTGATTCCAAATTTTATGCAAATAGCTAACAAAATAGAAGAAAAGATAGATCAACGACTTCAAAATCAACCTCTTCTAGTATGAAACCTACTTTACATTACACAAATGAACAATTATTGGATGATACAAATGAAGAGACCTCCTTTCTATATATAGGAGTCTAAGGGGTCAAAATATAATTAGAGCCAACATAACAATAATAATTTAAGGGCACACTAATAACAATATGGGGAAAAAATGGCCACAAAAATAACAATAAGGGGCTACAATGAAAATAATAATAAGGCAATATGCTAGTATTATAGGGGCCTAACACTTCCTTACTGAGAAGAAGTCAGAAACTTGACCTCGTTAACACTTTTAGCCCATTCAGACATGAAAACAATTATGGAGAAAGTCAGAGCTAGCAATAAGAATAACAACATTATTCCTAGAATGAGAAATTGATTTAGTTTTATCCCAATGGACTATATCCCCACTATATTGTGGCTTGATGTCCCTGGTTGTATATGTCTGGAAAGTCTTGATAATACTGCTACCACTACAAGAAAAGAGGTCATTGGTGAGGGTCATGCCTGTGATGAACCTTTAAGGTCTGTCACTAATGTCACATATGGTGACAGTCTTTAAAAAAACGTTGTTGTAAGTGTATATAGTGATGGTCTTTTAAGGTTTATCACTAAATCCATTTTCAATGACACTTTTTGTGAGGGTCGTTAATGGCCCGTCACTAATTTTCTCTTTGGTGATAGTTTTGATGAGGGTTGTTAAAGGCGCATCACTAATTCTCTCTTTAGTCACACTTCTAGTGGCGATATTGTTGGGTCCCTATAATACTAGTGATTACCCCATTACTATTGTAGTTATACCCCTAATTTATATTGTTGTGACGCTATTATCCCCATATTGTTATTTCTGTGCCCCATAGAATCCCTCTATTGTTATTTTTGTGGCTTTATATTATTATTGTTAGGTCGGCTGGATTATATTCTGACTCCTTAGACTCCTATATATAGAAAGGAGGTTTTGTCATTTGAATCATCCAAGAATTGTTCATTTATGTAATGTAAAGGAGGTTGCCCCCTCGAAGAGGCTGAATTCTAAGGCGTTTATCTATCTTTTCTATCTTTTCTTGAGCTGGTTTCATAACATTTGGTATCAAAGCTTTGGATTCTAGGGTTTCGCTGCTCCAAACAGGTCATCGTGGCATTTTCGCTATAACTTTTTTTCTGTGACGTTTCAGAAGTTGCAAAAAAAACCCATTTGAGAAGCAATTGCGTTGAACCTTGGGTCTGAAGTTCAGAGCTCTTTGCATGATATTTGCGGAGATATGATCTGAGGAAGTTGGTCTTTTTGCAAACTCCTGAATTACATTCAAAACAGGTGACCTGGGGAAAATCGTCATAACTTTCCCTCTGAGGATCGGATTGAAATTTTGTAAGAAGGTACAGAAAGAGGACGGACTGTAGTTTCTTGTATGCATTTTTTAGATCGAAAGATTGAAACAGTGACTCATGGCACGTCGTACAAGTTAGCTCTACTGAACTAGTCTATAATCAAGTCACTGTGGGAGATTTCGCATAACTCTTCCTTGGAGAATCCAATTTGGGTCAGACTTGTGGCATTGGAAAGAGGACACAGAGGGCTACTACAAATCACAAATTCAGAACTAGATGATCGAAAAGTACAGAGATACATCAGAGGCAATATCGAGCTCCTACAAAGTGAAAAAAAGTCCGTAGATTTTCTTAAATTTTTGCTTAAGCTTGGTTTGAAAATTTATTTTGAAGGAATTCAAAGGGAATAATAGAGCATTATTATCGGTAATTGATGCCCCGAGGAAAGAAAATGCAAACACCTAGTAAGGAACCTGAAAGCTCTAGCATGACTCATGACGAAGAAGAAGAAATGCTATATGATATATCAAAATTACAAGAACAAGTGCAACGAGTGTCACTTGCACAAAAAGCAACAGAATCTAAAATGGATGGTTTAATGAAAGATGTAGAAGCTAAGATGGATGGTTTAAAGAAAGGTGTAGAAGCTAAGATGGATGGCATGGAAGCTAAGGTGAATGGCATGGATGCTAAAATTGATGGCATGGATGATAAGATGGAAGAATTGAAGATAAATATGAATAAGTTGCTACAAGAAATGGTCACTAAGGGTGAAAAGGTACTAAAGGAAACTCATGATGAGAACAAAAGAAATGTTAATCATGATTCCATAGACTCTAATGTTGGATCAAAGACTCACCATGTTCCAAAAATCGATATGCGGAAGTTTGATGGCAAGGATCCCGCCACATGGATATTACAGATGGAGAAATTCTTTGATCTCAATAATGTGCAAAACGAACAAAAGGTACGTATGGAAACTGTATATTTGGAACCAAATAAGTTTGTATGGTATCAATGGCTTTGTTCTCGTAAAAAATTTATCACTTGGGCAATTTTTACGAAAGAATTGATAGCACATTATGAGGATACAAAAAGCAACACTTTTTTTAGCCAATTGATAAGTCTCAAACAAAAGGGTTCAATAATGGAGCACATTGAGGAGTTCCAAAAATTGAACATAAGGGTAAAAGATATTCCAGAGGAGAATAGGATTGATGTGTTCATAGGGTCTTTGAAGGATAATATCCAACATGATGTTCGCCTTTGGGAACCTGATTCATTAGAGAAGGCATTCAGGTTAGCAAGAAAAATGGAAAGCAAAATTATGGCAACTAGGAAGCATACCACTCACAACTATAAAGACGGAAGTGTTGTTGCCCCTAGTCTTCCACAACCTACAAGGTTGACACCACAACAATTGGAAGAAAAAAGAGCAAAAGGGCTTTGTTACAGTTGTGATAGAAAATACAGAAAAGGTCATAAGTGTGCTGAGAAGAAATTATTCTACATAGATTGTGAAGAGGAAGAAGAAAAGGAGCAAGAAAGGTAAAAAGAAGAGGATATACTCCAGGAACAAAGCCTAGATGAAGAACAAATAAATCCGACCATATCTTGTAATGCATTGGCGGGAATTACCACTCCTCAAACCATCAAGATAGAAGGACAAATCAAGAAGAAAAAGGTAATAGTGTTGATTGATTCAGGAAGCACCCACAATTTTATTCATTGTAGGGTAGCAAAAGAATTGAATTGCTTCCTATATCTAGCACCAGAGTGTCAAGTGATGATTGCAAATGGAGGAACAATAAATTGCTCTGGAAAGTGCCATAATATCAAGCTATCCATGGGAGAATATGTATTGACTAGCCCAATGCTTTCCATTCCAATGGGAGGTGCTGATGTTGTACTAGGAGTCCAATGGCTACAATCCTTGGGTACAATAGCTTTTAATTTTCAAGAACTTTTCATCAAATTTTCTACGGAAGGAAAGGAAGTTGAATTAAGGGGTATTGCAGGGAAACCAGGAAAGATAATCAGCTCTAATGGCATGACTAAGCTTCTAAAAAAGGAGCAAAGAGGTGTAATTGCACAATTATGTTCGCTAGATGTTTCCACATTGGAATCATCTATTTCTCCAGATCTCCAAAAAGTCCTCGACAATCATTCCAAGGTATTTGAGACTCCCAATGGTCTCCCACCTATGCGTGATCATGATCATGCTATTCATCTGATTCCAGGAAGTGTTCCTCCAAACATCAGGCCGTACAGATATCCCTATGTCCAAAAAAGTGAAATTGAACGTATGGTTGCAGAAATGCTAGAGGCTGGTATAATTCAACCGAGTCAAAGTTCTTTCTTAGCTCTAGTAGTATTGGTGCACAAGAAGGATGGATCATGGCGCATGTGTCCGGATTATAGGGAGCTCAACAAGCTCACTATTAAAGATAAGTTCCCCATTCCTGTCATTGATGAATTACTGGATGAATTGCATGGATCAATTTACTTCACCAAGTTGGATCTTCGTTCGAGATATCATCAAATCAGAATGAAGATTGAAGACATTCCGAAAACGACATTTAGAACTCATGAGGGTCATTATGAATTTTTGGTCATGCCTTTTGGCCTTACCAATGCACCTTCAACATTTCAAGGTTTGATGAATTCAATTTTCAAACCATTCCTTAGAAAATTTGTGTTAGTATTTTTTGATGATATACTAATCTACAGCAAGTCTTGGAAGGATCATGTTGAACATGTTGACAGGGTGCTACAACTATTGGAGGAGAAACAATTATATGCAAAAAGATCCAAATGTTTCTTTGGAGTCCAGGAGGTGGAATATTTGGGTCATATTGTATCTCATGAAGGAGTTAAGGTAGACACTAGCAAAATTAAAGCCATTAAGGAATGGAAAATCCCCACATCCATAAAGCATCTGCGAGGATTTCTTGGGTTGACAAGGTATTATCACAAGTTTGTTAAGAATTATGGGAGAATAGCAGCACCTCTAACAACATTATTGAAGAAAGATTCATTTTCATGGACTCCGGAAGCAACAAAGGCCTTTGAACATCTTAAAGAGGCAATGTGCCAAGCACCGGTCTTAGCTACACCGGACTTCACAAAAACCTTTATTGTGGAATGTGATGCTTCAGGAAATGGAATTGGTGCTATTCTAATGCAAGATGAAAGACCCATTGCTTTTGAAAGTCGTCCAATCAAGGGAAAGTTTTTAAGCAAAGCTATTTATGAGAAGGAAATGTTGGCAATACTCCATGCACTTAAGAAATGGAGACCCTACCTAATGGGAGGACACTTCAAGGTAAAAACGGATCATGATAGCCTTAAATAATTTTTAGAACAAAGATTATCCTCTGAAGAGCAACAAAAGTGGGTCACAAAGATGTTGGGTTATGACTTTGAAATCATCTACAAAAAAGGGAAGCAAAATGTGGTGGCAGATGCACTCTCAAGAAAGGATGAGGATGTGGAAGCATTGTTGTGTGCCATTTCTATTATCCAACCAGATTGGATAAACGAATCAAGGGAGGAATGGAAGAATGACAAAGAAGTTTGGGCACTTATTCAAAAGCTACAACAAGATTCCAGTACTTCTGATACATTTAAATGGAAAAATGATTTGTTATGGTACAAAGATCGCTTATACCTCTGTAAGAATTCCCAGCTAAAACAAAAGATTCTTATGGAATTGCACACTTCTCCCTTAGGAGGGCACTCAGGATTTTTAAAAACTTACAACAGGGTTAAGAAGGAATTTTTTTGGGATGGCCTTAAATCAGATATTCAAAAGCTTGTGGTCGAATGTTTGGTTTTCCAACAAAATAAAGTTGAAACAATTAAGACACCGGGTCTGTTACAACCTTTATCCATTCCAAGCCAACGTTGGGAGGAGGTTTCAATGGATTTTATCACTGGTTTACCCAAGTCTAAGGGAAAGCGTGTCATCATGGTGGTAGTTGACAGACTTACCAAGTATGCACACTTTTGTGCATTATCACATCCATTTAAAGCCAGTACAGTTTCTACTGCATTTATGTAAACAATTCAAAAACTACATGGAAACCCAAAGATTATTGTAAGTGACAAAGATCCCATTTTCACTGGAAATTTTTTGACAGAATTATTTTCTTGTCTTGGTACTCAGTTAGCTCATAGCTCATCTTATCATCCTCATTCTGATGGGAAAACTGAGATAGTAAACAAATGTTTGGAAGGATATCTTCGTTGCTTTGTATCTGATAAACAGACATAATGGGTCAAATGGTTGCCTCTGGCTGAATGGTGGTATAACACTTCCTTCCATACAGCAACAAAAATGACCCCATTTATGGCACTTTATGGGTATCAACCACCATCCATCACATCATATTTAAGAGAAAATTCTAAGGTTCAGGTAGTGGAACATCACATCGAGCATCAACAACAAGTCCTCCAACTCTTAAAGGATAACCTCGTGTTGGCACAAAATAGAATGAAACAACAGGCAAATCAATATCGCAGTGAAAGAAGTTTTGATGTAGGTGATTGGGTATTCCTACGACTACAGCCATATAAGCAAATGTCCCTAAAGCAAGCTAAGAAGGATAATAAATTATCACCAAAGTATTATGGTCCATACAAGGTGTTGCGAAAGATTGGTACTATGGCATACAAATTGGAGCTTCCTGCAGCTTCTCGATTGCACCCAGTTTTCCATGTTTCATGTTTAAAGAAGGTTATAGGTGACAAGCTCCCAATTCAAACAATATTTCCAGAACTTGACGAGGAAGGAAAAATTATATTGGAACCGGAAGCAGTCACAGAAACGAGAACTCGACAGCTACGAAATCGATCAATTTTAGAGTATCTTATCAAGTGGAAGAACTTATCCGTTGAAGATTCCACATGGGAGGATGAGAATTTTATACAGAAGTATCCAGAACTACTCAAGCGTTGAGGACAACACTTTTTTGAAGCAGAGGGGCATGTTGGGTCCCTATAATACTAGTGATTACCCCATTACTATTGTAGTTATACCCCTTATTTATATTGTTGTGCCCCTATTACCCCCATATTGTTATTTCTATGCCCCATAGAATCCCTCTATTGTTATTTTTGTGGCTTTATATTATTATTGTTAGGTCGGCTGGATTATATTGTGACTCCTTAGACTCCTATATATAGAAAGGAAGTTTTTTCATTTGAATCATCCAAGAATTGTTCATTTATGTAATGTAAAGGAGGTTGCCCCCTCGAAGAGGCTGCATTCTAAGGCGTTGATCTATCTTTTCTATCTTTTCTTGAGCTGGTTTCATAATATATCTTTTCTTGAATGTAACCAATGATAGTTTTGGTCACTTTTGGTGATGGTCAATAAATGTTCATCATCATTGATCATTACAATGAGTTTTTTATGATGCTTCATGCCTGTGATAGACCTTTAAGGTCTGTCACCAAAGTTGCATATGGTGACGGCCTTTAAAAAATCATTGTTGTAAGTGTATGTAGTGATGGCTCTTTAAGGTTTGTCACCAAAGCCATATTCAATGGCACTTTTGGTGAGGGTCGTTAAAGGCCCATCACTAATTCTGTCTTTGGTGACACTTTTGGTGAGGGTCGTTAAAGGCCCATCACTAATTCTCTCTTTGGCAACACTTCTAGTGATGATATTTTATTCACCCTCACCAATGGTCCTTTTGGTTACTTTTGGTGACAGTCAAAAACTTTTCATCATCATTGATCATTCCATGAGTTTTTGATGATGTTATGTACCTGTTACTACATTTTTTGTCAAAAGGTAACGATTTAAGACCATTGTTGTCCAGTCTTTTTTCATTATGTGTCGAAGGTCATAGTGGTTATAATAGTCAGTCAAATTTTTAAGAAGTAATTAGTCTGTATCATTTCCCTCAAGTCATAAGAATATAGTTTTGCTATGAGTCAACACATGATTCATCTCTATTATGTTTATTATCTAGCAAATTTCCTCTAAATAAAGTCCCACTAATGTGTGTAGGAACTATATTATTTAAGACATAATCAAGCTCTATCAATTCTATTAATGAGAGAGACCTAACACTCTTCAACACTCATGGCACATCTTAACATTCTTTGGAATAGTACACTAACATTCCTTGGCACCTCGCATGTCTTGGAACATCTTTGTACCTAAAACATCTTTGTACGTGGAACATATTTGTACCTAGAACATCTTGCCATGAGTAGGATGCCCAAGAACATGTTGGCATCCTCTAGAATAGCATGGCACTCCCCTATCATGTGTTGGCATGCCTTGTAGTCCCTAGCATGCCCTGGAACACCTTGGCATAGTATTGCATTGACAAACATTAGCACTTGGCACACATTGGCACTTGGCATGTATTAGAACATATTATTAGTGTGCCTAGCATGCCCGTTTTGAAAAGGATAAAGTCCCGACTTATTAACCCTATTATGTGCTCATTTCCATGCATTTTAGCTTGGTTATTCCTTTTGTTTCTTTGAAACTCATTGACACATATTGGAATACTTTGGAACCCTACACATCCTAGCATGTCTTAGCACCTCATGCCTTGGCACTATTTGGCACATGTTAGCACACCCTCAAATTACCTAGCACACTCTAGCACTTATTAACATTCCCTAATATTTCCTAGCATGCCTTACCCATGCTTAAAATACCTTGTCACTCCCTCCTTGACATGAAACATAGCACTCATTGACACTCCCCAACACGGCCGCATATTCATTCACTTCCATGCATTTTGACCTAGTTCTCCCTTGCTTTGTCCTAGTACTCCCTAACACTCCTCAACATGCATTGGCACTCTCTAGTACACCTTAGCACTCTTCAATATGCTCTGCCACTTCATATCATGCATCAAAGTCCCTGATGCACATTGGCACTTAGCATGTGTTGGAACTTGGCAAGTCTTAGCATGTTTGGCATGCATTAAGATGACTTGGTATGCTTTGGCATGGTTTAATATTAAATTTATTTGAGATCAATTATTGGAAACTAGATGAGAAGAAACAGAGGAAGATTTGGCACTTAGAATGCATTAACACTTGGCACTTGACACCTATTGGTACCTAGTGTTGGTGTGCCTAGCATGCCCCTCATGGAAAAGGTAAATTGACAACTTATTAACCTGATTATGTGCTCATTTCGTTGTAGTTTGACTTTTTCCTCCGTTTTGTTGCCTTGAAAGTCCATGGAATGCACTGTCACACCCTTGTACAACTTGGCATGCCTTAGCACTTGGCACATCTTAGCTTGTTTGACATGTCCTGGTACTATCTGGCACATGTTAGCATGACCTAGCATTCCCTAACACACCTTGGAAGTCATGCCCTCACAACTAAAATTACATGTTTCCATGACTTTGAAACCTTACATTCAGTAGAACACCTTCGCACTCCCCAGTTGTCATGCCCTCTATTATCATCCACAATGTCTGAGGCTGATGAGGAGATCGACAGAGTTAACCACAAACCAAGGTTTTAGTTTGGTAGCTAGCCCTACCAAACTAGATAGGGCTCTCTCTATGAAATGACAACCAAGAGATGACTGTAATGTAAAGGATTTTAGGCTGGATAGCTAGGCTCAGGTGGGTTTTCGAAAATTTAAGCTCATCATGTTTGCTTGATGACCCCACCTCTATGGGTTATACTGACATGTTTTGGTGCTAGCATGGTGAATTGGTTATATGCATTTTGAAGGATGCCTCAATGAAGCTTTCCCATGTCATGTTCTTGTCTTTCAACTGATGGATTACTGTAACCTTTATCAGGCTATTGTGAAAGAAGCTGGGATAATGCACTTTTCCTTTCAGTTCCACCCTTTTAGAAATTTTGGTTAGGCTCCTATACAAGTAGCTAGAAAAATTTAGAGACTTGATAGCTGTAAAGTGCATGAGCCATCTTATGTGGTATTGATATAGCCTAGAAAATCTGCTCTCACATGTGAAGAACTTCATGACAACCTTCATCAATGGTGCATATCTCTCCAACAAGTATCTGAATGGAAAAACATGTGAGTGAGCTCCTTTGTATTGTGATTTCAAGTAGGGTGTGTACTCTTCTAGGTCTAGGTTCATGGCTTTCAACCAGTTTTCACCATGGTTTTTTATGCCTGTAGCTTGAGAGATGACATCCATTAAAAACATGAAATCAGTCCCTGCAATGGTGATCTTGTCTTCCTTCAAGGTGAAGGAAAATATACCTATGAGATGCTCATGGTAACCTACTTCCTGCGCTCTTTGACAAAACCCTAAATAATTGACATCTTCATATCATTTCATGACAAATGGGGAGGAGGTGATTTCATTGCAATTAGAGGGCTCAAACCTCAGTATCTTCCCCCCCTCAGTATCTTTAGACCAAAATAATTGATGTTATTATAGCTAGGTGCCTTTGGGCTAGGCCTAAATCCACAAGTAAGATACTTTTGGTCTATTTAGAGGTGCTTGCGAGACATGAGAAGGATTGAGTGTGGGTTATAAAGGACACATAATGTTTTAGTAAGGCTTTAATTGTCAAGAAATTATGGAAAAATTTCTAGGGAAAAGGTATTTAGTAATAGGTTATTAAAGAGAAATATCTAAAAAATAGACAACTTAATGAATGGATTAAAGCGGCAGCTCCAAAGAAGAAGGTGGAACCTTATATATGGAGAAGCATGATGAGAAACAAATATTGGCTACTATGAAATCTGAGATGGGAGGTTGGAAGGGGGGATAGGATAGAAATAGAACTCGGTGATATCAATGGAGTGGAGGGAATACATACTCTTTATATTCACATCCTTGAGCATTTACATAAGAAAATGCTTTACTTTATAAACTAAATCTCTTGTGATTGAGGATCTTCTTCTATTACAAGTTATTGGCTTAATGCATTTGAACTTGGATTTCCAGTGGATCTATTTGTGCAATGGGCATGTTGCACAACACAATTAAGTCTAACATGTTTAAAACTTGTTGAGATGAAAGAAAAGCTAAAATAGGAAGGTGTTATGTATAATGAGCCGATCTCAGTTAAAGAGATTTATAAAAATATTTCTCATGGACATGACTTGAATGCTAATTCTTTTTGGTTTCATAAAATGTGGAGGTCGGATATAACTCTCAAATTAAAATGTTTTATGTGGTTTCTGGTCAACAACAATATTTTAACTTGGGATAATATCCATAAAAGGGGCTTTCAGGATCTTCGAAGATGCTCTTTATGCAAAGAAGATTTAGAAGACATGGAACATCTATTTATAACATGTCCTTTTGCGATCTCGGTATGGAGGGGGGTTATTCAAACACTTGAAATAGATGTAATCTGGAACATGGTTTCCATTTAGAGATGTCTCACTAAATGGTTTGAAGGTTTCAAGACATATCATTCCTTTCCTTTCTCTATTTTGTGGGACATATGGAGAAGCAGGAATAAGATTTTTTGAGCAAACAAAACCAGATACCAGAGACACCTATTTAAAGATCTTTGCATATTTTATGGAGATATGGCTAATGAAGAAGTAACAACCTAGAAGAAATTTTCAACTCATGGAGCTATGGTCATAATTTATCTTTTATTTTTTATTTTTTTATTTTTATTTCTTATGGAGCATCCACCAACAGGGTTTGTGTAAGTGGGACTCATTTGGTTTTGAAGCCAGAGAACACCTTCCATTTCAGCTGGTATAGTGACACAGGGTCAAATAATAGAGTTGAGATAAAAAATACTCTTGGGCACTCTTCTATGTGATAACTAGTTTGCAATTGAAGATTTACCTCTGTTTGGAGATTCCAAGATTGGACACAATTGAGAACAAAATTTGGACCACCTTCCCTTACTTTTTGGATGCAATGCATAAGATCATTGATGAATTCCTTTCAAAGAATGGCCTTTAGTAATGTATATAGAGAGTAGAATCAAGTGGTAGATCTCCTATAAAATAAGGGATGCAACTATGTGCCAAGGAGGATTTTATACTCAATTTTTGACAAAGGAATCCTTTTGCAACTCGGGGAGTTTTAACTTATAAAGGGATTCCCTTGAAAAAATTTCCTTCATCTCATTTATTTGTCATCCGTCCACGAAAAGTTTCATAACTCATGATATGTTTTTGTCATGTTTGAATCATATATCTTATATTTGTCATCATAAAAAACTTTAAGCATTTTTTGTGAAAATTGATATAGTAGACAATTTTTAGAAATAAAAGAACTATAATTTAGAGAAATAAGATAGTTAGAAATTTAACCATTTTATTTTAAAATCTAATATATGGCATTCAAAAAAATTAACAACGAAATACCAAAGTATATATCTACTTTTTATTAACGAATATCGATAATTTTTTCCTTATTAAAAATAAAAACAAATTAAACCTATCAAAATTCTTGAATACTTGATTAATCCAAATCTAAAGTAAATCTAATAACTATGTTGAATTCCAATCCCAAGTCCACTTGACTAGTGCATAGTACCTCATTCAATAGAATTGTGAACCATTACATGTAGTTACATAAAAGAGTTCCACCCAATTTTAAAATTAGCTTCATAAAAAAACACTACTTCAATCCAGACCAAAATAGGGATCTAGTCGAACTTTTCGTAGCTTCGTTAATTGAGACACCAGGTTGGGTGTGGAGCCTGACTATCTTCTTTATTTAGAGGTATCACTGCATTGGACCTCAGTTCGAAATGTGGTGACAATGCCCCCCATAAAATGTTAGCTACCAGGGGGGTTAATGGGGGGGCGACGACGATTATTTGGAGCCCCCCTAGCAGGGGTTTCAGGGGCAGTGCCTCCGAAGCTAAAAACAAATGTAAAATTACCTTGTAAAAGTATAGTAATTTCTAGTCAATCTAGGCCATTCATTAGGCAGATGATCTGACGGTGGAATTTATGTTTAGTTTAAGGTTTTTTTCCCTAGAAGGCAACCCCTCTCTTTGTATGAGAGTATTGTATTGAGGCTATTGAATATATGTGTATTCTCAAAGTGAGAAATAGAGAGGTGAGACTGTGGGAGAAAATAAAGGATATTATAGCAGATCTACTGTAGGTTGTGTATCTTCATTTTACTAGATAATACAAAGGAAGGACTGGCTGTTCAGGGTGGACGTAGCGTAAACTAGGTGAACCACGTATATCTGTGTCTCTCTAGCTTTATGTGTTTGTGTTTCTCCACATATTATATGTCTTTCATTTTTGTGTGATATATAATATTTTTCTAACAACTGGTATTAGAGCCAAAGGTCTATTTGGCTGATAAACTTGCAGGAAATAATGGTTTCTCATTGGAGTGGGAGTAATGGCGGAAGATGGTAAGTTTAGGGTCAAGAAATTTAATGGCCAAAAATTCCCGCTGTGGAAGATGCAGATGGAATATTATCTGTATCAGAAAGATATGTACCTACCATTCAGCGAAAAAACAGAGAAGCCAATGGCCATGACAGATGAAGAATGGAACATTCTTGATAGAAAGGCACTCGGAAGAGTACGATTGTGCCTCACAGTGTCGGCTGCCTTCAACATTTCGAAGGAAACAATGACAAAGGGTTTGATTTAGGTGTTGGCGAAACTATATGAAAAACCCTCGGCCTCAAACAAGGTATTTCTTATGAAACGATTATTTAATATGAAGATGTCAGAAGGTGGATCTGTTGCAGACCATTTAAACGGTTTTAATACAGTTACAAGTCAGTTAAGTTCTATAGGGGTAAACTTTGATGATGAAGTTAGAGCTTTATTATTCTTGTGCTCATTGCCAGAAAGTTGGAATGGTTTAGTAATGGCCATTAGTAACTCTATTTCTGGATCTAGTACTTTAAAGTTTTATGATGTTTTCAGTGCTATCCTTAGTGAGGAAATGCGATGGAAAAGCTTTGGTGAGACATCGGGTAATGCTTTAAGTGAAAAGTCCAGGGGAAGAACAATGGAAAGAGGAAAGAGCTCAAGATATTGCAGTAAATCAAGGAAAGGCAGATCCAAGTCCAGATCGGGGATAGTGTGCTAGAAATGTGGAAAGAAAGGACACGTAAAGAAAGATTGTAGATCTCGAAAGGGAAAAGAAGGAGATGCACAACAAGAAAACAATAATGAAGCAAATGTGACAGGTGAGGTGTCATAAGATGCTTTGATTCTTTCTTTCAAAAATATTACTGATTCCTGGGTGGTAGATTCAGGGGCCTCATTTCGTGCCACCTGATAAGAAATATTTTCATGACTATGTTCAAGGAGATTTTGGACTAGTCCGTTTGGGTGATGATAAACCCTATAAAATTGTTGGAATATGTAAGGTTCTTGTAACATAGCAGAATGGAAACGAATGGCTACTAAAGGAGGTAAGGCATGTTCCAGAGCTAAAGAAAAATCTGATTTCAACAGGGCAGTTAGGCGGTGAAGGTTGTGTGACAACTTTCATAGATAAAGCTTGGAGGGTCACCAAAGGAGCCCTGGTAATAGCAAAAGGTGAAAAGGTTGGTACATTGTATTTATGCAATGGTATTTCTAACTCTGTTAATTCTTTAACTTCCAAAGGAGCAGATGCAACATTACGGCATCATAGGCTCAGACACATGAGTAAGAAGTGGATGAATATTATTCACTCAAGGAATTTGTTGCCGGGTTTGAAGAATGTTGATTTGGACTTCTGTGAGAATTGCATTTATGGAAAACAGAAGAGAGTCAGATATCTCAGAGTTGGGAAAGAAAAGAAGAGCGAAAAATTAGAGCTTGTGCATACGGATGTAGGGGGACCTGCTCATGTATCATCTCTCGGTGGCTCTCATTATTATGTTACTTTTATTGATGATGCAACTAGAAAAACTTAGATTTGTTATATTCAGAATAAATTTGATGTATTTGATACTTTCAAGAAATGGAAAGCTTTGGTTGAGATTGAGACAAGAAAGAAATTGAAGTGTCTCAGATTAGACAATGGTGGTGAATATTGCAGCAAAGAGTTTGATAGGTACTATTCAGAGCATGGAATTCGCAGAGAGAATATAGTTCCAAGAACACCACAAGAAAATGGTGTGTCAGAAAGGATGAATAGAAAAATCATGGAGTGCGCAAGGTGCATGACATTGCATGTAGGATTTCCTTTACAATTTTGGGCAGATGTTGTAGATATTGTTGTTTATCTAATAAATAGAGGACGTTCAAGTTCCTTAGATGGTGGTATTCCAGAGAAAGCATGGATAGGTTAAAAGGTAAACTACTCCTTTTTAAATCCTTTTGGTTGTGAGGCCTTTGTCCATATTAATAAAGAAAATAGAACAAAGATTAAGGCAAAGTGAAAGAAATTTACCTTTATTGGATATGGTGTTAATGATTTTAGTTATCACTTATGTGATTATGAAAATCAAAAAATCATTAGGAGCAGAGATATAATATTCAATGAAAAGGTCTTGTATAATAATCAGTTGCAAGAAAAGAAACATGAAACAAAAAACAAGGAATACACAGTTGTTGATGAGATCAATAAAAAAAAAAGGTGCCTGAAAATAATAATAATCAAAAACCACCACAACAGCAACAGGCACCCCAAAGACTTGAAAGTGGTGTTAGAAGATCTACCAGGATAAGTATACCCCATGAACGATACTCTCCTTCATTATATTATTTATTGTTGATTGATTCTAGTGAACCTGAATGTTACGAAGAAGTAGTGCAGGTTAAAAGCAAGAAGTGGGAGCTGGCCATGGAAGAAGAGATGGACTCCCTAATGCATAAATAGACTTGGGACTTAGTCAGGTTGCTTGTAGGTAAAACTACATTGCAGAATAAATGGGTTTATAGGCTGAAGGAAGAAGATGGAGGAAAATAGAGGTACAAAGCTAGACTTGTGGTGAAGGGGTTTGCACAGAAGAAAGGTATTGATTTTGATGAAATATTTTCTCCTATTATTAAAATGACTTCAATCAGAACCATTTTAAGTCTAGTAGCAGTTGAAGGTTTACATCTTGAGCAGTTAGATGTAAAGACAACCTTTCTCCATGGGGATTTGGGGGAGGAGATATATATGTAGCAGCCACAAGGATATGAGGTAAAAGGAAAGGAGAAACTAGTGTGCAGGTGGAAGAAGAGCTTGTATGGCTTGAAACAAGCTCCAAGGTAGTGATATCTAAAATTTGACAAGTTTATGTTTGAACAAGGTTATACTAGATGTCACTTTGATCATTGTGTTTATCTGAATAAGGAAAATGATGGAAACTATATTATATTTTTATTTTATGTAGATGACATGCTTGTTGCAGGGTCTAACATGTAGGAAATAAATGTGCTCAAAATAAAATTGGCAAATTCATTTTCAATGAAGGATTTGGGAGTTGCAAAACAAATCCTTGGTATGATTATAATTAGCAACAGAAAAAATCGCAAATTAACATTGTCTCAGAATGAGTACATACAAAAGGTGTTGAAAATATTTAATATGCACAATGCAAAACCAGTTAGTACACATTTTTCTAGCCATTTCAAACTTAGGAAGGAGATCAACAGTTGGAAGCTTAATGTATGCAATGGCCTGCACAAGGCCTGATATTGCACATGCAGTGAGAGTTGTAAGTCTAAACTACATGAACAATCCAGGAATAGGAAATTGGATGGCAGTGAAATGGATTCTCAGATATTTGAGAGGTACCAAAAATCAAGCATTATGCTTTGGTGGTTCAAACATTTCTCTACAGGGCTATGTTGATGCAGTTATGGTAGGTGACAGAGATAACAGGAGGAGAACTATAGGATATGTATTTATTGTAGGTGGATCAACTATCAGTTGGGTTTCAAAAATCCAAAGTGTTGTTGCACTTTCAACAACAGAAGCAAAGAATGATGTTGCTACAGAGGCTAGTAAAGAAATGATTTGGTTACAAAGGTTTATGGATGAATTGGGTAAGAAGCATGATATGGGCATGTTATACAGTAATAGCCAAAGTGCCATTCATCTTGCAGAGAACTCAGCGTTTCATTCTAGGACTAAACACATACAGCTCAAGTACCATTTCATACAATCAATGTTGGAAGATGGAGAGTGGAAGCTGGAAAAGATACACACTAGCACAAATCCTACAGATATGCTAACAAAACTTGTAACGAGGGAGAAAATGAGAATATGCTCAGTTTCAATTGGTCTTCAAGGATGACGATGAAGATGAGAAAGAGTCAGGTCCAAAGAGGAGTCATTGTCCAGAAAATGAAGGAGCGGTGGAGTTGCTACAATCATTCTCCAAGTGGGTGATTGTTGGGTGTGGAGCATGATTATCATCCTAATTTAGAGGTCTTTGTTTTAGCCGGATGTATATGCTAGGAAGTTTGTACACCCCTCCATGCAGGGGGATGCAGGGGGGACTTGTGCCCCTCCACAGGGGTTCGAGGGGGCGGGCATCCCCCCCAACTGGGGGGTTCGGGGGCCAGTAGTCCCTTGGCAGGGTTTTGGGTGGCAGAGCCCCCGAAGCTAAAAATAGATGTAAGATTGCCTTGTAAAAGTATAGTAATTTCTAGTCAATCTGGGTTGTTCATTAGGCAGATGTTCTGATGGTAGAATTAATGTTTAGTTTAGGGTTTTTTTCCCTAGAATGCAACCCCTCTATTTTTATGAGGGTATTGTATTGAGGTTGTTGAATATATGTGTATTCTCAAAGTGAGAAACAGAGAGGTGAGACTGTGAGAGAAAATTGAGGATATTACAGCGAATCTACTGTAGGTTGTGTATCTTCATTTTGATGGATAATACAAAGGAAGGACTAGCTATTCGGGGTGGACGTAGCCCAAACTGGGTGAACCACGTATATCTGTGTCTGTCTGGTTTTATGTGCTTGTGTTTTTCCACTTATTATATGTCTTACATTTCTCTATGATATATAATATTTTTCTAACAATTAGGTGGAGATCTAATGGTAGAATTTATGTTTAATTTAGGGTTTTTTTCCATAGAAGGCAACCCCTAGCTATATATGAGGGAACTGTATTGCCTCTATGTAGGTCTCTATTCTGAGAAAAAAGGAGAGAGGAGATTGTGTGAGAGCAAAGAGGGAACTAAACGGATCTGCTGTAGGTTGTATCTCTTCATTTTGTTGGATAATATAAAAGGAAGGACTCGTTATTTCCCTTTAGATGTAGCCCAAATTGGGTGAAGCACATATATCTCTGTCTCTCTTGTTTTATGTGTGTTCTGTGTTTATATTTTTGCAATATATTTTATGTGTTCCATTTCTCTATAACATATGATTTTCTAACAACAGGTATTAAAGCCGAAGGTCTATTTGGCTGATAAACTCATAGGAGAGAAGGGTTCCTGGTTCGAGTGGGAGAAATGGTGGAAGATGGTAGGTTTAGGGTAAAAAAATTTAACGACCAAAAATACCAGTTGTGGAAGATGCAGATGGAAGGTTATCTATATCAGAAAGATTTGTACCTACCATTGAGTGGAAGGACAAAGAAGCCGATAGTATGACAAACAAAAAATGGGATATTCTTGACAGAAAGGCACTTGGAACAATATCGCTATGCCTAGCGGTGTCAATAACATTTAATATTTCAAAGGAAATGACAACAGAGGGATTAATATCAGCATTGGCCAAACTATCTGGAAAACCCTCGGCCTCAAAAAAGGTATTCCTTATGAAGCATTTATTTGATATGAAGATGTTATAAGGTGGATCTATTGCTAATCATTTAAATGAATTTATTACAGTGACGAGTCAATTAAGTTCAATAGGGGTAACTTTGGATGATGAAGGTAGGGCTCTATTATTTTTGTGCCCATTGCGAGAAAGTTAAAATGGTTTATTTATGGTCATTAGTAACTTTGTCTCTGGATCTAGTACTTTAAAGTTTGATGATGTTGTTGGTGCAATCCTTAGCGAGGAAATGTGAAAGAAAAGCTTTGGTTAGACATCAGGTAATGCTTTGACTGCAGAGACTAGGGGAAGAAAAATGGAAAGAGTAAAGAGTTCAGGATATCACACTAAGTTAAGGAAAGAATATCCAAGTCCAGATAGAGGATAGTGTGCTCGAAATGCTGGAAGAAATGACACCTGAAGAAAGACTGCAAGTCTCGGAAGGGAAAAGAATGATACGCGCAACAAGAAAACAATCGTGAGGTGAATGTGATAGGTGATGTGTTGCAATATGCTTTGGATTGTTTCATTAGAAAATATTATTTATGACTGGATGGTAGATTCAGGGGCCTCATTCCATGCCACACATGATAGGAAACATCTTCATGATTATTTTCAAGGAGATTTTGGACAGGTTTGATTGGGTGATGATAAATGCTATAAAATCATTGGAATGGGTACAGTTTTCATAAAACAGTAAAATGGAGATCAATGGCTATTGAAGGAGGTAAGGCATGTTCCAGATCTAAAGAAAAATCTGATTTCAACAGGGTAGTTGGGAAGTGAAGGCTGTGAGACTACTTTTATAGATAAAACTTGGAATGTCACTAAAGGAACCGTGGTAATAGCAAAAGGAGAGAAGGTTGGTGCATTGTATTTATGAAATGATATTTCTAATTATGTTAATGCTTTAACCTCTACAGGAGAAGATACGACATTGTGGCATCATAGGCTTGGGAACATGAGTGAAAAGCGGATGCAGATTCTTCACTCAAGAAATTTGTTGGCAAGTTTCAAACATGTTGATTTAAAATTCTGTGAGAATTGTGTTTATGGAAAACAGAAGAGAGTCAGATTCCTTAGAGTTGGGAAAGAAAAGAAAAGAGAAAAATTAGAGCTTGTGCATACAGATGTATGGGGACCTGTTCAGGAATCATCTCTCGGTGGCTCTTGTTATTATGTTACTTTTATTGATGATGCAACCAGAAAAACCTGGATTTATTGTATTTGAAATAAATCTCATGTATTTGATACTATCAAGACATGGAAATCTTTGGTTGAAAATGAGACAGGAAAAAAGTTGAAGTGTCTTAGATCAGACAATGGAGGTGAATATTGCAGTAAAGAGTTTGATAGGTAATGTTCAGAGAATGGAACTCATAGAGAGAAGATAGTTCTAGGAACACCACAAGGAAATGGCATGTCCGAAAGGATGAACATGACAATCATGGAGTGTGCATGGTGCATGAGATTACATGCAGGATTGTCTTTACAATTTTAATCAGATGTTGTAGATATTATTGTTTATATAATAAACAAAGGGCCTTCAAGTTCCTTGGATGGTGGTATTCCAGAGGAGGCATGGACAGGTAAGAAGGTAAACTATTCATTTTTAAAGACTTTTGGTTGTGAAGCCTGTGTCCACATTAATAAAGAAAATAGAACAAAGCTTGAGGCAAAATAAAAAAATGTACCTTTGTTGGATATGGTGTTAATGATTTTGTTATCACTTTTATGATTAAGAAAAACTAAAAATAATTAGAAGGGATGTCATATTCAATGAAAAGGTTTTGTATAAGGATCATACGTAGGAAGAGAAACGCGAAAAAGAAAACAAAGAATACACAGTGCTTGATGAGACCATTGAAAAGGTGAAGGTGCCTAAAAATCATAATGATCAATAGCCAGAACAACAACCGCAACCAAAACAACAACAAGCACCTCAAACACCTGAAAGTGGTGTTAGAATATCTACCAAGATAAGTAGACCCCTTGAACGATACTCTCCTTCATTATATTATGTATTGTTGATTAATTCTGGTGAGACAGAATGTTATGAAGAAGCAATGTACGTAGAAACTAGGAAGAAGTGGGAGAAATCCATGAAAGAAGAGGTGGACTTCTTAGCACATAAATTGACTTGGGACTTAGTAAGGCTACCTACAAGTAAAACAACATTGCAGAATAAATGGCTTTACAGGTTGAAGGAAGAATATGGAGGTAGAAAAAGGTATAAAACTAGACTTGTGTTGAAGGGGTTTGCATAGAAAAATGGTATAGACTTTGATAAGATATTTTCTCCTGTTGTTAAAATGACTTCAACCAGAACTATTTCAAGTCTAGTAGCAACTGAAAAATTGCATCTTGAGCATTTAGATGTAGAGACAACCTTTCTCCATGGGGATTTGGAGGAAGAGAGATATATGCAGTAGCCACAAGGATATGAGGTAAAAGGGAAGGAGAAAGTAGTGTATAGGTTGAAGAAGAGCTTGTATGGCTTAAAGTAGGATCCAAAGAAGTGGTATCTAAAATTTGACATGTTTATGTCTGAACAATGTTATACTAGATGTGACACTAATCATTGTGCTTATCTCAAGAGGAAAAATGATGGAATCTATATTATATTGTTATTATATGTATATGACATGCTTGTTGCAGGTTCTAACATGCAAGAAATAAACATGCTCAAAGGAAAGTTGGAAAATGTATTTGCAATGAAGGATTTGGGTGATGCAAAACAAATCCTTGGTATGAGAATAGCTAGAGACAGGAAGAATAAAAAATTAACATTGTCTCAGAGTGAGTACATAGAAAAATTGTTGAAAAGATTTAATATGCACAATGGAAAACCAGTTAGTATACCTTTGGCTAGCCATTTCAAACTAAGTAAGTAGGTGTGTCCCAAGACTCAGGAATAAATGGCCTATATGTCTAATGTTTCATATGAATTAGTAGTTTGAAGCTTAGTGTATGCAATGGTCTGCACAAGGCCTGATATTGCACATGCAGTGGGAGTTGTAAGCAATTACATGAACAATCTAGGAAAAGAACATTGGATGGTGGGGAAGTGGATTCTCAGGTATTTGAGAGGTACCACAAATAAAGCATTATGCTTTGGTGGTTCAAACATTGCTCTACAAGGATATGTTGATGCAAATATGGCAGTTGATAGAGATAAAAAGAGGAGCACAACAGGGTATGTGTTTACTGTTGGTGGATTAGTTGTCAATTGGGTTTCAAAACTACAAAGTGTTCTTGCAATCTCAACAACAGAAACATAATATGTTGTTGCTAGAGAGGCTAGTAAGGAAATGAATTAGTTACAAAGGTTTCTGGATCAATTGGATGAGAATCAGAAGTTGGGCAGGTTATACAGTGACATCCATAGTGCCATACATCTTGCGAAGAACTCTGCATTTCATTCCAAGACTAAACATATACAACTCAAGTACCATTTCATATGGTTAGTGTTGGAAGATGGATAGCTGAAGCTAGAAAAGAAACACACTAGCTAGAATCATACAGATATGTTAACAAAAGTTGTAATCAGGGAGAAACTGAGATTCTACTCAGTTTCAATTGGTCTTTAGGTATGATGAAGAATATTAGAAACATTAAGGTCCAAAGTGGAATCATTTTCTAGCAAATGAAGCAGTGGTGGAGTTGCTATAATTAGTCTCCAAGTAGGAGATTGTTGGGTGTGGAGTCTAATTAACTTCTTTATTCAGAGGTATCACCACATTGCACCCCAGTTCAAAATGTGGTAGCAATGCCACTCGTAAAATGTTCTTTGCCAACAGGGGGCAACGATGATTATTTGGAGCCCCCCTGGTGGGGAATCGGGGGCAGTGTCCTCCAAGCTAAAAATAGATGTAAAATTGCCTTGTAAAATGCTGTAATTTTGTAGCCAATCTGGGTCGTTCACTATGCATAGATCTGACGGTAGAAGTTATGTTTAATTTAGGTTTTTTCCCTAGAAGGCAACCCCTTTCTATATATGAGGGAACTGTATTGCGTCTATGTATATCTGTATTCTGAGTGAAAAAGGGAGAGGAGATTGTGTGAAAGCGAAGAGTGAATTACAACGGATCTACTGTAGGTTGTATCTCTTCATTTTGTTGGATATTATAAAAGGAAGGACTGGTTGTTTCTCCATGGACGTAGCCCAAATTGGGTGAACCACGTATATCTGTGTCACATTTATATTTCTGCAATATATTTTATGTGTTCCATTTCTTTGTAATATATAATTTTCAAACACACTAAACATCCAATGCTACCCTGTACCACACCGTCAAAATCACCAACAACGACTACAATCTGAACTTCATCATAACTAATAGCTGGGTAAGTCAAGAGACGGCATCATCACTTGCAACAAACTCCCATATATTGGATTAGTTAAACACGCTGATTTTTCTTTGTTCTAATTCCTCAGGGAATTTTTTTGTTTCGATTTGAAATCTTAGTTGCGAGCAACCCAACTTCTTGTTATTGAACTTCCAACACCAATCATCAATTCTCTATATTCTCACTTTGGGTTCTAAATACCTGATTTTATACCCCCACAGTAGTAGACATATATATATATATATATATATATATATATATATATATATATATATATATATATATATATATATATAGTAGACTAGAGATCTTATTTCGTGGAATTTATATGCAATGGGAGTTGATTTTGAATCTTCGACAAACACAACCTCAGGATCCATAACAGGGCTCATCAGCACTACCATATTGTACCACTTAGGTACATGGAAGACCAAGTACTAAGCGGAGTTTTATGCTGAGGGTCGACATAAATATAGTATTTTAGCTCCAACGGATTTTTTCCTTAGAATTAAACTAGGTTGTTTAATTTTTGTTGGAATGGGTTTTGCTTAGTTCAGTATCTAACACATGCATTTCCTTAGAAATCATCTAGGTTGAGTATTTTGAAATGTGTTTTGTATCTGGTTGCAATTTGGGTCACTAGATCCTTGGGTTAGTGTGCTTAAATTTGGTGGGGTTGATACTCCTTAACACTCCCTAACACACACTCTTATTCATTCATTTCCATGCAATTGAAATTAGTGCTCTCTTATGTTTCCCTAGAAATCCCTAACATGTGTTGGTTCCACACCCTAGAACCTGGCACATCTTGGCATGTCTTGGCATGCCTAACATGTCCTAGATCTATATCACATGTGTTAGCACTTCTTTTCGTTCCCTAGAACACCTTGGCAAATCCTAGTTATCATGCCCTTCTACATAGCCTTACTTTTTTTGTGATTTGGGAACCCAAGTCATTGAAAAAATAGTGTCTTGCCTAGCCCAAAGTCCCCTTTTATCTGAAACTAGTTTTTCCCAACCCCTTATTGCAATCATAGTCTTTCCTCTTGCAAGTACTATTTTTTCCCAACCTCTTTGAAAGGTCTTTCATTTTTCTTTTTCTTTTCCCCTTTCAATATTTTATCATTTTTTTTGTTGTGCATTAAGAAGTTGACATTTTCAACCTACTCCATTTGAGATTTGTGGTTCTGATGCTAATCCTCCTTTCAATAAAAATGCTTCCATTAGTCTAACCTCTTTAGGGAGGCTTGACAATTCAAGGTCAAAGCGAGGGAGATAAGATTAGGAATAGAATGGGAAAGGACAATAGAGGGAAGATGGAGAGGAGAATGCAAAATAATAGGGAAATCCATCAAGGTAAAAGAATTTATATGAAGAGATAAAACCAAAGAAGAATATGAATGGGAATTAATCTTAGCAAAAGGAGGCATAATGTTTACTTGAAATTATCGCTAGACCTTAAGGATAGGTTCCAACATAAGATGAATTTTTTTATTATTTGAAAATGTAGGTTTTGGTTCAAAATTGCTTCTAACTTTCTTCCAAATTCTCTTTTTCCTCAAAATGGAAGCCTTCAACTCTAACCATTGGGTCTAAACATGACCAAATTTGTAATGATTGAAACAATGAAATGAGATTTTCCAATAATCAATCTTATGGTTCTAGAATTTTTCCTTGTAAACTAATTCAATGGCCTTGAATAAGCGATCTTTGATATCTACTTTGACTAGAATCTAGAACCAATGCCTATTAATCGAAACATACCAATTAGGGTCCACAGAAATAAATCTACCAAGCTTATTTCCAATAGTGTGCAGGGCCTCCTCTATCTAGAAGACAAGGGGAGTGCTCAACAATATACCCCAAAGTTGTTGCTTCGAGATATGTTTATAAGCAAGCTCAAAATCCACCAACCATGTTTTCAGGACTAGGCTCGATGGCTCCCAATTCCATTATGTCTCCTTCATCTTATTATAGTCTACCCTTAGGAAAAATTGAAAGCCTATCCAACCATGAACAAAACCATGGAAAACTAACAGATAGCCCAGGGTTGGCATCTAATTGTCCAAAACCCACGCCACTAGAGATGCCTTTTGCACTGTCTTACCATAAAATCTTCCTACCAAAGTAGTTTCTAACAAGTTTGGGATATCCTTGAACTTGATATCCTTACCAATGACCATTGAAAACTTATCTTGTTTCTCTCTAACATAGAGCCTTTTCTTACAAAAAACTATGGAGCCATGGGGGATGAAAAGAGGCTTAAAATGCTTAAATGAAAGGGAGTTTGGCTGAGACTTAGGGATAACTACTACCTAAAAGCTAGAATGAGAGCATAGCTCTATTTCATTACTATTTTTTCTGAAAATGAAAACAACCTTGGACAACTCATGCTCAAATTAAATATCTACATTAGAACACCATCCATCTTGGAAACACCTCATGATTTGGTTGGAGATGATTTTTTAAGACAATGAAGTATCACATGTAAATTTATACTAGGATTTGAACGCCTGCTGTGGACATGATTGGGCTCATAACTAACAATAAGAACATCCATTCGAAACTATCCCGGTGCATAATTAATTGTTGACAGGGCCCAATATTTGACAACCAAGACAGTGAAAACCCTTGGGAGAAAGAAAGAGAGTACATGACAAACTTTACTTGTTGTTGTAGAAAAGTTCCTTCAACTCTAATCACTAGGTTTGACCAAGTCCAACTTTGTTACAATTGAAATAATGAAATGAGATTTTCCAGTAATCAATGTTATAGGTCTAGACGTTTTCTTCATAAACCAATTCAATGGTCTTCAATAAAATATCTTTGACATCTACTTTGACTAAAATCCAGGCCCATTTCTTATTAATTGAAACATACCAATTAGGGTCCAGAGAAATAAATCTACCAAACTTCTTCCCAATAATGTGAAGGGCCTCCTTTGTCTAAAAGACAAGGGGAGGGCTTGACAATACAACCCAAAGTTGTTGCACTAAGAGATTTTTGCGAGCAAGATCACCATCCACCAGCCATGTTTCCAGGACTAGGCCTGATGGCCCCTAATCCCATTTTGCCTCCTTTATCTTATTACACTCCCCACTCAACCAAAATTGAAATAATATCCAATTGTGAACAAGTGCATGGAAAATCGACATATAACCCATTGATGACATCCAATTATCCAAAACCCATGCCATCAGAGATGCCTTTTGCATTGTCTTACCATAAAATATTCCTGCCAAAGTAGTTTCTAACAAGTTTGGGATGTCTTTGAACTTGATACCTGTTATAAAACCAGCTCAAGAAAAGATAGAAAAGATAGATCAACGCCTTAGAATTCAGCCTCTTCGAGGGGGCAACCTCCTTTACATTACATAAATGAACAATTCTTGGATGATTCAAATGACAAAACCTCCTTTCTATATATAGGAGTCTAAGGAGTCACAATATAATCCAGCCAACCTAACAATAATAATATAAAGCCACAAAAATAACAATAGAGGGATTCTGTGGGGCACAGTAATAACAATATGGGGGCAATAGGGGCACAACAATATTAATAAGGGGTATAACTACAATAGTAATGGGGTAATCACTAGTATTATAGGGACCCAACATGCCCCTCTCCTTCAAGAAAGTGTTGTCCTCAACGCTTGAGTAGTTTTGGATACTTCTGCATAAAATTCTCATCCTCCCATGTGGAATCTTCCGCGGATAAGTTCTTCCACTTGATAAGATACTCTAAAATTGATCGATTTCGTAGCTGTCGAGTTCTTGTTTTTGTGACTACTTCCGGTTCCAATATAATTTTTCCTTCCTCGTCAAGTTCTGGCAATATTGTTTGAACTGGGAGCTTGTATCCTATAACCCTCTTTAAACATGAAACATGGAAAACTGGGTGCAATCGAGAAGCTGCAGGAAGCTCCAATTTGTATGCCATAGTACCAATGTTTTGCAACACCTTGTACGGACCATAATAATTTGGTGATAATTTATTATCCTTCTTATCTTGCTTGAGGGACATTTGCTTATATGGTTGTAGCCGTAGGAATACCCAATCACCTACATCAAAACTTCTTTCACTGCGATGTTGATCTGCCTGTTGTTTCATTCTATTCTGTGCCAACACGAGGTTATCCTTTAAGAGTTGGAGGACTTGTTGTTGATGTTCGATGTGATGTTCCACTGCATGAACCTTAGAATTTTTTCTTAAATATGATGTGATGGATGGTGGTTGATACCCATAAAGTGCCATAAATGGGGTCAATTTTGTTGTTGTATGGAAGGAAGTGTTATACCATCATTCAGCCAGAGGTAACCATTTGACCCATTGTGTCTGTTTATCAGATACAAAGCAACGAAGATATCCTTCCAAACATTTGTTTACTATCTCAGTTTGCCCATCAAATTGAGGATGATAAGATGAGCTATGAGCTAACTGAGTACCAAGACAAGAAAATAATTCTGTCCAAAAATTTCCAGTGAAAATGGGATCTCTGTCACTTACAATAATCTTTGGGTTTCCATGTAGCTTTTGAATTGTTTCCATAAATGCAGTAGAAACTGTACTGGCTTTAAATGGATGTGATAATGCACAAAAGTGTGCATACTTGGTAATTTAGTCAACTACCACCATGATGACACTCTTTCCCTCTGACTTCGGTAAACCTGTGATAAAATCCATTGAAACCTCCTCCCAACGTTGGCTTGGAATGGATAAAGGTTGTAATAGACCCGGTGTCTTAATTGTTTCAACTTTATTTTGTTGGCAAACCCAACATTCCGCCACAAACTTTTGAATATCTGATTTAAGGCCATCCCATAAAAATTCCTTCTTAACCCTGTGGTAAGTTTTTAAAAATCCTGAGTGCCCTCCTAAGGGAGAAGTGTGCAATTCCATAAGAATCTTTTGTTTTAGATGGGAGTTCTTACAGAGGTATAAGAAATCTTTGTACCATAACGAATCATTTTTCCAGCTAAATGTATCAGACATACTGGAATCTTGTTGTAACTTTCGAATAAGTGCCCACACTTCTTTTTCATTCTTCCATTCCTCCCTTGCTTCGTTTATCCAATCTGCTTGGATAATAGAAATGGCGCACAACAATGCTTCCACATCCTCATCCTTTCTTGAGAGTGCATCTACCACCACATTTTGCTTCCCTTTTTTGTAGATGATTTCAAAGTAATAACCCAACATCTTTGTGACCCACTTTTGTTGCTTTTCAGAGGATAATCTTTGTTCTAAGAAGTATTTAAGGCTATCATGGTCTGTTTTTACCTTGAAGTGTCTTCCCATTAGGTAGGGTCGCCATTTCTTAAGTGCATGGAGTATTGCCAACATTTCCTTCTCATAAATAGCTTTGCTTAAAAACTTTCCCTTGATTGGACGACTTTCAAAAGCAATGGGTCTTTCATCTTGCATTAGAACAACACCAATTCCATTTCCTGAAGCATCACATTCCACAATAAAGGTTTTTGTGAAGTCGGTATAGCTAAGACCGGTGCTTGGCACATTTCCTCTTTAAGATGTTCAAAGGTCTTTGCTGCTTCCGGAGTCCATGAAAATGCATCTTTCTTCAATAATGTTGTTAGAGGTGCTGCTATTCTCCCATAATTCTTAACAAACTTGCGATAATACCCTGTCAACCCGAGAAATCCTCGCAGATGCTTTATGGATGTGGGGATTTTCCATTCCTTAATGGCTCTAATTTTGCTAGGGTCTACCTTAACTCCTTCATGAGATACAATATGACCCAAATATTCCACCTCCTGGACTCCAAAGAAACATTTGGATCTTTTTGCATATAATTGTTTCTTCTCCAATAGTTGTAGCACCCTGTCAACATGTTCAACATGATCCTTCCAAGACTTGCTGTAGATTAGTATATCATCAAAAAATACTAACACAAATTTTCTAAGGAATGGTTTGAAAATTGAATTCATCAAACCTTGAAATGTTGAAGGTGAATTGGTAAGGCCAAAAGTCATGACCAAAAATTCATAATGACCCTCATGAGTTTTAAATGCTGTTTTCGGAATGCCTTCAGTCTTAATTCTGATTTGATGATATCCTGAACGAAGATCCAACTTGGTGAAGTAAATTGATCCATGCAATTCATCCAGTAATTCATCAATGACAGGAATGGGGAACTTATCTTTAATAGTGAGCTTGTTGAGATCCCTATAATCCGGACACATGTGCCATGATCCATCCTTCTTGTGCACCAATACTATTGGAGTAGAGAAAGAACTTTGACTCGGTTGAATTATACCAGCCTCTAGCATTTCTGTAGCCATACGTTCAATTTCACTCTTTTGGACATAGGGATATCTGTACGGCCTGATGTTTGGAGGAACATTTCCTGGAATCAGATGAATAACATGATCATGCATAGGTGGGAGAACTTTGGGAGTCTCAAATACCTTGGAATGATTGTCCAGGACTTTTTGGAGATCTGGAGAAATAGATGATTCCGATGTGGAAACATATAGCAAACATAATTGTGCAATTACACCTCTTTGCTCCTTTTTTAGAAGATTTTTCATACCATTAGAGTTGATTATCTTTCCTGGTTTCCTTGCAATACCCCTTAATTCAACTTCCTTTCCTTCCGTAGAAAATTTGATGAAAAGTTCTTGAAAATTAAAAGCTATTGTACCCAAGGATTTTAGCCATTGGACTCCTAGTACAACATCAACACCTCCCATTGGAATGGAAAGCATTGGGCTACTCAATACATATTCTCCCATGGATAGCTTGATATTATGGCACTTTCCAGAGCAATTTATTGTTCCTCCATTTGCAATCATCACTTGACACTCTGGTGCTAGATATAGGAAGCAATTCAATTCTTTTGCTACCTTACAATGAATAAAATTATGGGTGCTCTTGGCATTATGATAGATATGTTGTACTTGATGGCAACCCACTCATCTCAGAGAAAAGTTTATTTCATGTAGAGAAAAGTTCACGCACTTTCATGCAAGGAAAAGCCCGTATATGCTGGAGAACTTACCGTTGGTCCATGGTAGTTAGTCCTTGGTATTTGAACCTATGAGGAAAAGCGCGTATATGTTGGAGAACTTACCTTTGGTCCATGGTAGTTAGTCCTTGGTATTTGAACCTATGAGGAAAAGTGTGTATATGTTGGAGAACTTACCTTTGGTCCATGGTAGTTAGTCCTTGGTATTTGAACCTATGAGGAAAAGCGCGTATATGTTGGAGAACTTACCTTTGGTCCATGGTAGTTAGTCCTTGGTATTTGAACCTATGGTTTTGGACCATGGTACTTCGTCAAAAGTGTTGATTTCACATACTTTCATGGTTGGTTCATGGTATTAGTCCAGCCGTTTTTTGATCCTATGGTTTTGGCCCGTGGTATTGTGAAAGGCCTAAGCCTATATAAAGCAAATGAGATCACTTGGCTAATTCATTCTTGCAAATCGAATATCTTAAGATCTGAAATATTGGGTTATTGTTTTAAAAGTTTGATCTATGAAAGGGAAGTTGAAAGCGAATCTGTGAAGGGTGATCTCTCGAGCGCTGCAGCTGCGGAAGTGTGGAGGCGCCACAGAAGGCGCAGTGCGGAGGCGCCACAGAAGGCGCAGTACGGAGACGCCACAGAAGGCGCAGTGTGGAGACGCCACAGAAGGCGCAGTGCAGAGGTGCCACAGAAGGCGCAGTGCGGAGACGCCATAGAGGCGCCATAGAAGGCGCAGTGCAGAGACGCCACAGAGGCACAGTGCGGAGGGGCCACAGAAGGCGCAGTGCGGAGACGCCATAGAGGCACCACAGAAGGCGCAGTGCGGAGACGCCACAGAAGCGCCACAGAAGGCGCAGTGCGGAGGCGCCACAGAAGGCGCAGTGCGGAGGCGCCACGGAAGGCGCAGTGCGCAGGCGCGACAGAAGGCACAGTGCAGAGGCGCAACAGAAGACGCAGTGCAGAGGCGCCACAGAAGGCGTAGGTGCGGTGGTCACAGCGCCACAGAAGGCGCAGTTTGAAAATTTATGAAAAGTGGTCCTTGAAAGAAAAGAAGTAGGGGGTTGTAGCTCCCTTCCAGAAGAGACTGGAAAATGAGAGAGAGTTGTAGCTCGCTGCAGGTTGCAACCTGCGTACTGGTAAAGGACTGTACCAGTACAAAACCATTGTAAAAGGAGTTTCTAATTTGAAAGAAGATAGAGACATATTGCAGCAGGTGGTTTTCACCCACATTGGGTTTCCACCTTACATCTTGTGTTCTTTGGTGTGACTATCTGTTTTCTTTGTTCATGCTCATTATTTTATGGTACTGACATGCAAAAATAATTCAAAGAATAAATAAGGAAGATTTATTAAAAGAACTTGATAATACTGATTCACCCCCCCTCTCAGTATTATTTCCAACAGGTGCTTCCTGAATCAATCAACACTATTACCTTTTTCTTCTTGATTTGTCCTTCGGTCTTGATGGTTTGAGGAGTGGTAATTCCCGCCAATGCATTACAAGATATGGTTGGATTTATTTGTTCTTCATCTAGGCTTTGTTCCTGGAGTATATCCTCTTCTTTTGACCTTTCTTGCTCCTTTTCTTCTTCCTCTTCACAATCTATGTAGAATAATTTCTTCTCAGCACACTTATGACCTTTAGTGTATTTGCTATCACAACTGTAACAAAGCCCTTTTGCTCTTTTTTCTTCCAATTTTTGTGGTGTCAACCTTATAGGTTGTAGAAGACTAGGGCAACAACACTTCCATATTTATAGTTGTGAGTGGTATGCTTCCTGGTTGCCATAATTTTGCTTTCCATTTTTCTTGCTAACTTGAATGCCTTCTCTAATGAATCAGGTTCCCAAAGGCGAACATCATGTTGGATATTATCCTTTAAATACCCTATGAACACGTCAGTCCTATGCTCCTCTGGAATATCTTTTACCCTTATGTTCAATTTTTGGAACTCCTCAATGTGCTCCATTATTGAACCCTTTTGTTTGAGACTTATCAATTGGCTAAAAAAAGTGTTTCTTTTTGTATCCTCATAATGTGCTATCAATTCTTCTGTAAAAATTTCCCAAGTGATAAATTGTTTACGAGAGCAAAGCCATTGATACCATACAAACTGATTTGGTTCCAAATATAAAGTTTCCATACGTACCTTTTGTGTGTTTTGCACATTATTGAGATCGAAGAATTGCTCCATCTGTAATATCCATGTGGCAGGATCCTTGCCATCAAACTTCCTCATATTGATTTTTGGAATATGGCGAGTCTTCGATCCAACATTAGAGTCTATGGAATCATGATTAACATTTCTTTTTTTCTCATCATGAGTTTCCTTTACTACCCTTTCACCATTAGTGACCCTTTCTTGTAGCAACTTCTTCAATTCTTCGATGTCTGTCTTCAAATCTATCTTCAAATCGTCCATCTTAGCTTCTACATATTTCTTTAAACCATCCATCTTCGATTCTGTTCCTTTTTGTGCAAGTGACACTTGTTGCACTTGGTCTCGTAATTTTGCTATATCATATTGCATTTCTTCCTCTTCTTCATAAGTCATGCTAGAGCTTTCAGGTTGCTTACTAGGTGTTTGCATTTTCTTTCCTAGGGGCATCAATTACCGATAATAATGCTTTACTATGCCCTTTGAATTCCTTCAAACCAAGCTTACGCAAAAAATAAAAAAAAAACTACACACCTTTCTTTTCACGTTGTAGAAGCCTGATATTGAATCTGATGTATCTCTATAATTTCTGATCATCCAGTTCTAAAATTGCAAGCTATAGTAGCCTTCTGTGTTCTCTTTCTAATGCCACTAGTCTGATCTAAATTGGATTCTCCAAGAAAGAGTTATGCACAATCTCCCTCAGTGACCTTATTATAGACTAGTTCAGTAGAACGAACTTGTACGACGTGCCACGAGTCCCTGTTTCGACATTTGGATCTGAAAAATGCATACAAGAAACTATAGTCCGTCTTCTTTCTATACCTTCTTACAAAATTTCAATCCGATCCCCAGAGAGAATGTTATGACAATTTTCCCCAGGTCACCTGTTTGGAATGTAATTTAGGAGTCTGCAAAAAGACCAACTTCCTCAGATCATATCTCGCCAAATATAGCGCGAAAATCTTTGAAATTCGAACCCGAGGTTCAGTGTGATTTCTTCTCAAACGGTTTTCTTTTTGAAACTTCTGAAACGTCGCAGAAAAAAAAATTATAGCGAAAATGCGACGATGACCTGTTTGGAGCAGCGAAACCCTAGAATCCAAAGCTCTGATACCAAATGTTATGAAACCAGCTCAAGAAAAGATAGAAAAGATAGATCAACACCTTAGAATTCAGCCTCTTTGAGGGGGCAACCTCCTTTACATTACATAAATGAACAACTCTTGGATGATTCAAATGAAAAAACCTCCTTTCTATATATAGGAGTCTAAGGAGTAAGAATATAATCCAGTAGACCTAACAATAATAATATAAAGCCACAAAAATAACAATAGAGGGATTCTATGGGGCACAGTAATAACAATATGGGGGAAATAGGGGCACAACAATATTAATAAGGGGTATAACTACAAGAGTAATGGGGTAATCACTAGTATTATAGGGACCCAACAATACCCTTACCAATGACCATTGAAAACTTGTCTTGTTTCACTCTAAGATAGAACTTTGTCTTAGGCAAATCTCTCGAACAATGGGGGGCCAAAAGAGGCTTAAAAGGCTTAAATGAAAGGGAGTTTGGTTGAGACTTAGGGATAACTAGTACCTCAAAGCTAGAATTAGAGCTTAGCTCTTTTGCACTACTATCTTTGCTCGAAAATAGAACAACCTTGGCCAAATCATGCTAAGATTAAATATCTACCTTGGAACACCATCCATATCGGAAACACATAGTGATTTGCTTGGAGATGATATATCAAGACAATGAAGTGTAATGTGTAAATTCATCCTGGGATTTAATGCATCCTATTGACATGATTGAGCTCATAATCAACAATATCAACTTCCATTCGAACTATGGTGGGATAGGATTAATTGAAATTCCATTCAAAATTGTGGCAGGATAGAATTAATTGTTGACAAGACCCACTATCTGACAGGTAAGACAGTGAAAGCCCTTGGGAAAAAGAAAGAGAATATACAAACTTTACTTGTTGCCAGAGAAAACTGAGAAAGCAACAAAGCTCCATCTTTTCTCAAAACACATTGGAACCATTATTTTATAATATCCTTTAAGAGTATAATAAAGAAAATATAAATTCCATATGAATATAGTGTTCTCTTTATAATAATCTTTTTTTCTATATAGATGTATAGAAAATTCACGAGAAAATTTTCATCATTCCTAAAATAATATCTAAACTATGAGGATGATATCCAAGGGACTTAATACCACAACCTCCTACTTCTAATCTACAACACTCAACCACTCAAATTAACTCATTACATGTCCTTGAACTAGAAAATCTTCTTTAAAAAGGAATGATTAAAGAAACACCGTAAATCACATAATATTATTGTTTGAATAATACGATAAATATATCCACTCTAAATAAATTTTATAACTAATAATACAAATCAATAATGCTATTGGATATATAAAGAAAATAAATTATAACCTATCTTTAATGGAGTCCACATTTCTCAAATTATCATTAATCTTACTTTTATTTAAGTGCTCAAGGATGAGAATGAGATTTAAGTCAATTAATTAATGTCACTATTACTAAATATAAAAAATTTCATATAATTGAATAAATGTGTCACATCCCAAAAGGAAAAGTTAAACACTTAGCTAGTGGATGACATTGTGACCAGGCAAGAAGACTGATTCTCTATTTCAATGTAGTTGGACACCATACCGCCCATCACATATAAATAAAAGTTCAAAATAAGATTGTTATTTTACTTGGGTTTCTATATGTTTGGAGGCAGGATGGGAGAGTTTGAGAAAAAATAAGTGTAAAAAAAGTAAAAGAAGAGTTTAAGATTACAATTGATCATCTGCTTTCCCACAATTTTTCGCAAAAGAAGGCCAACAAAGCAGAGAATGTGGGAGAGTTTGAGAACAATAAGTGTAAAAAAAAGTAAAAGAAGAGTTTAATATTACAATTGATAATTTTCTTTCCTGCCATTTTTCGCAAAAGGAGGCCAACATAGCAGAGCACATCGCTATATTACTTTCCAAGGAGATTTCTCAAGTACACCTGGGGAGATCAGTGAATTCATTTGATTGATTTTCCTTATTGATCCATAATTTGTTTTGGATTTGTTGTTTGAATAGGTGGGGAGAATGAGTGAAGTATTTGAAGGATATGAGCGACAGTATTGCAAGCTCTCTGCAAATATTTCACTGAAATGTACCTCAGCAGCTCTTCACAATGGAGGTAAGAAGATCGATCATATGGTCCTTGCACACTTTTACATATATTATTAATTTTTTCTTTCAATTGATACAAAAACCAAATGTAATAAAGATTGAACCTTTCAACTCTCCTGATCATTTGAATTCTTCATCAATGTACCATAGGAATATATCCATATTGCCATTGCCCTTGTATCTTCAACCTCTTTTCTTTGTTTTTTGGCTAGTTTGAAAAAATATTCAAAATTGATGCTTGCGATGTGATAACCATGTATGGGAAGACAACCGAAATCTCTCGGACTAAGACCTAGGGTTTGATTGCATTAAAATATATGCTCTGTTTTGGTGGGGTTGGTAGATTTGTTGGGTACTTGAAATCATAAACACCCGGTTTGTGAATAATCACCTGTTAGTTTATTGAATTTCGATTGTGAAGGCTTTTTGTAGTAAAATGGATGCTATGTCAAAGGATGCTTGGATAAGTTTCCTATAGATTACTTAAATGTTGTATTTATGGGAATTTATATATCAAAAAATGTTTGATTGCCTGTCTGTTTGTCTGTATATTATATTTCTTATGGTTTGATTTATGTGGATAACCCATTGGACAAATCTATTCGTAATAGTTTATGGTATTGATACCCCATGACTAGAATTCCCCATCTTCTCTCTTACAATGCATGATCTTATCAAAAGTGTTATTGTAGAAATTTTAGGAAATTTTTTTATTTAACTCACTTTTTAAAGGTATTACTTTTCTCATTGGAAATTTTATGCAATTTGCTTACCTTTATTTCTAATATTTCTATTATTGAAGTAAACAATGGTGAAGTAGTCTATCTTAGTCATGGGTTCACATCGATCTCTAGCATGAAATGTGACATAAGATCCTTAATTGGGCCATAGGCCAATACCATTATGACAACTTACCTTTAGCTTATCTTATTAGCAACATTCCATTTTTTTTTACTATAAGAACCTTGGCCAAGATACTAAAACCTTTGTTAACATGTTTTCATTACATGGATGGGTATAGCTCCACATAACCATCTATATGTCCTTTTGCATGCCCTCCAACCAAACATTGATCATCATTCCCTGTTCTCTCATGCCACTTCCCTTTATAGTTTACATGGACAGCCCACAGTGCATACCCTGTCTGCTCCCCCATCTTGTTATTTATTTTCCCCTAGACTCATTAAGAGAGCGATCAGGATCATGAGCACTAGAAAAGTTGTATATGAGAAAGGTTTTTAGGCAGAGTTCCTCAAATATGGTATTGATTCTTTAGACTCATACATTGCAAATTTGTTTAATCACATTGCTTGTTTTGGTTTTTCTTCTTCAATGTCCCATCATATCATACACAGTTTCAATTGCGAAATAATTCATAGTCTAGACAAACATAATGAGAGAACCATTATGATTAGGCACACTTTTATCATGATTTATGATATAGTGTTTAACATGTAGATTTTAGACTAACTTGAGAGGAAGAACCTCAGAGCTATAGGACAGGTAGGTTTGTGATGGGAATACCTGGCATGACCATATCTTCACTCTTTGGGGTATCATCAAGGGGGCTTGGCATAATTGTTTGAATTTTATTTTTCTTTGTTAATTTTCAGAAGGAATTTGAATCCCCTTTCAAAATGAGAATTATCTTTAGAACCCAAATAGAAAGCTGAATTTTATGACTAGAATCTTATAGGAATGCAACTGTTGTGAGCCAAACCTCTTAATTGCCCATAATCTGACTAGAAAATACTATTGTGATAACTCATAAGTGAAGAATGAAACTTGTAACCAATGTTATTAGACTCAGAATAGAACATAAATCAGTGAGGAAAGGGAGTGAAGAGTTTTAATCGGATTGGGGAAAAATCGGCAAAAAATCGGGAAAAATTTGGTGAATTCAATAAATAAAAATATACACATATCCTCAATTAAAAAAAAAAAAATCATTGATATTCAGTAAAGCCATGTCCTAACAATGCATAATATCAATATATGTCCAAAATATCATGAATGAATAACTATCTCATATATTTTATGAGTCCAAACATGATCCAAAGTACTGAGTCATGACTCCTAACCAGTGACTACATAGAACTAGAAGTAATTGCTTCTAAAAGTTTACAAAATGCATACTAATTAGAAAAAAAACAGTAACTAAGAGTCTAAGACTCTTAAGAGTGATAAATAGAAGTGATTCTTCCCACTCCTTTGCTTTCTTGGCTCTCGAAGCTCTTCAAGTCATGTAGGATTAAAAGAGGAGCCTCCTCTAATTAGACCCAATCTGTTGCATTTGTAGTTTTCAAATCTATCTCTTCAGGGTCTATTGGTGACTGATCCAAACCTGTCATTATCATGAGACATTGAACCGTGAATTAAATTTTGACTTTGAACTTTAAAGTTTAAACTTTAAATTCCAAATTAGATTATGAAGCCTTCAAATTCAAGCTCTCATCTAGTATTTTCTTGTTGCGAAGTCGTAGATTGTAACGGGAAAATACAAGGTCATTTAAGCACTTTTGTGTCAATCAGTTGCACTTCTTAGAATGTGTTTTCTCAAAAATGCTCCAGTTGCACTCACAACTTGAAGCATTGCATGCTTGGTTTAAGATTCAAATGGTGAATCTCTTAAAAGTTGGTGTATCACTACTAATCTTTTTCCACTAAGGACCTAGCAAGTGGCAAGGGTTCATGAGTAGAAGTACTAAATGCTAAATAGTAAAAACTTAAAAATAAATGAAATTTAATAAAAAATTTAACATAAAAAAAAAAATTAAAACAAATTTAATGAATTGATGAAGCCTTCAAGCCTGAAAGGGTACCTGGAAACATCTTAGAACTTTCTCGTATAGCACTGGTATATAAAAATAATTTAGCTGCCGCTCTATAATCCTGTAGTTGGGAAAATACACGACTTTGAAATTCTGGATCAGGGAAGAACATTTCCATGCATGTCGTAAGTCCTCTGCGAACCTCCCCATCCTCATTAAATTTGCTCTTATCATAAAGATACTATGGCTTTAAGAAGTACCCAGCAACATGTAAGGTGGAATGCAATTGCGTATCACAACATTCATCAATAATGTCCCAAAGACACATATACTTTTCCTCCTCATCTCCATATCTTCTTTTCATGGCCTCCTTTGCGAGATCCATCCCCTCATAAATGTAACCCATAGTGGGTTTGTCACCATCAACCATCATGAAATTTCAAGACTTCAAATTTAAATAAATATGAAACATTGAAAATAAAAAGAACCTTGAAATGAAATTTAAAACATGAAAAAGTTAGAAGACTTGAAGCTCCTAATAATTCTAACAAGGGACTCCATCATAACAATAATCTCTTCGGCATGTTTCCAGAAGCCGTCATTAAACAAAAGTGCAACAATTTCAATGCCTTCAAGGGTATTCGAATGTTTAGATGCCATCCACTCCGGTCCCAAGAACATCCTCTTCAGGTTTATCTTTTTCTCAACTAGATATTGCAAAGATATGAAATTTGTTGCAAATATAGTCACTACACGTCGAACAATTTCTTTACGTTCAGTGTATTTTCTCATGGTGTTTAGTACAATAGTGTGGTTGTATAGGTATTTGGTTGTGTATTTTTCCTTCTCCACAACCTCATGTGTCCATTGAAGCTTACCAATGTCCTCAAGCATTAAATCTATGCAATGGGAAACACAAGAGGTCCAAAAATAGTGGGGTGCCTAATCTCAAAATGTCTACTAGTAGCCATATAATTAGCTACATGGTTAGTCAAAATTTGTACAACATGTTCTTCTCCCACTTCTTGAATGACTTCTTCCATAATTTCACAAATATGTTGTGCAGTCTTAACCTTCTTTGAGGCATCCACTGATTTGAGAATCATTGCACTTATTGGACAATATATAAGGAAATTTATTAAAGTTCTATTCCTCTGATTTTTCCATCCTGTTAGTATTGGTATCTTCATCCCTCCATCAGTGATGAAAATTCTCTTGTTGCAAGCATTTTTAGGTGTCTCATCTGATCAGCTGCATTCCATTAGGTCATGGATCATCTAATGGTAGTGGCTCATTCTCAAATTTTCCCTCATGATCTTTACCTGCCGGCCTATTTTCACAAATTCAGGTCATTTACAGTCATTTTCTGTCTTTACATTTGCAAGAGTCATTTTTAGGGTTTTGGGTCTCATTCGGTCTAGGGTTTGTCATCATAGTTATGTAAAAGTCCTAATAATGGTCAACAGGCACATGAGGAGGTCAGATAAATTCTCAGTATCAAAAATTTCAATAATCACATGCTTAGTGATTGATTTTTCCTCAAAACCCTGTTTTGAGGAAAAACAGAGTTTTAATGTTTTATGTATAATTTTTCATGTAATTTTATTCTTCCTATATGTAATTAGTCTAGAAATGCAGCCTTGGTCACCTTGCCAAGCTCTTGCACTCCATCTCTTGCAAAAGAGACAAAAAAAAAAGTTCAAAACATTAGTCCACCAAAGTCAAAAGGCAAGTCCAACTGCAAAACAGAGTTTTAAATGATAAAGTGAAAGGAAAAACATTAGAAAGTGGGTTTTTTGCAAATGAAAAATCAAATTCACTTGTATATAAAGTTTCCCTTGTGCTATAAACTTCATTTGTGTGCCAAAGAGAGAGTGAACAAGCCAAGTCGCATTTCTAAGGTGAAGGAGAGAAATCGTAGCAAAAATAATGAAAGACTGCTTGGTGCGGTGTATCTGGGTTGAGGTGTAGTGAACCTGGTCGGTCCGGCACATAGAGCATAGATTTTACTCTAGAAATAGCAAAGGTGCGACACACCAGTTGGGCATGGTGCACCTGTGTCTGGGCGTGGCGCATCGGCCCTCCAAGCCCAAATTTTGTCCAATCAATCTTGCCAAGATCCAAAACTTTTCTCATACCATTCTACAAGTAAGTAAATATCCCTAAGTGCCCTTGCAAGATATTTGATCATCTTTCATGGTGTTTCAATAGGTGAAAATTCAAACCCTAGTTTACTGCACATTGCATTGAGAAAACTGTCTAGGGTTTGCAATTTTTTCATTGTTGCTATTTGCTCCCCTGTATCATTTTCACATTCTCCTCCACTACATTTCATTAATTTCATTTCCCTTACTCCTCTCTCATTCACACTCATCCTACCCCTCTATCCCCAAAACCCTAAAACCCTAATACAAATTCCCATTATCCCCCACAACCCTAATTTGCATTTCTAAACCCTATCACTCCCTTATAACCCTACAGTCAACACAAAATCCCTCATTCATAGTACCACTCATAATTCCCATTCATCAAATAGTAGTCACCTAAAGAAACACGATTTGCAAAGTGAGAATAAGGAGCCTAAAGACCAAGTTGAGGAAAACTTTAAGGAGCAAGAAAGAGAAATATAAGCTCAAGATCTTGGCTGAAGCTTCCTTGGCCCAACATAGTACTTGATGCAGGTCACTCGTGCCAAATTTCAAGAAATTTGGCACACTTTTTGGCAATTTTGAAATTTTGAAGGAAAAAACATGTTTTTCGTGCGTAGTGCCACCTGGTGCTCACTTTTCCTAGGGACCTCCTCTAGAGGAACACTCTACATTTTTGGATTCCTTGTGAAAAATCAAATCATGCATACCCAAAAATTATTAGAATTTTTTGTCAAGTTTTGGGCCTCCAAAAGGGTCAAAAACACCTCAAAAATTCCCTATCTACCCCTTTTTGGCCACACAGGAAATAGTATTTGGAGAACTGATTTTTGGAGGGAGAAATGGACACCAAACTCAAAAATTTCACTTGTTATGGAAAGTAGACAGATAGAAATTTCCAAAAATCCCACTTGGAGCAAATTTGGTGCATGGAAAGGCTTTCAAAATAAGTTGCAAAAAAACGCTATGCACTGGGAAAGTGGCGTGGCGCACAAGATGGAAAATTGCCATTTTTGACAAAAAAAATTATGTTTTTCACCTAGTTTTTTCTCAGTTTGAATTTTTTGTCTCTCATGGTAAAAATCATGATGCAAATTGATGTAACTTTATGGAATTTGATGTAAAAATGATCAAAATTCACTCATGGAGGTAGATACATCATGTATAGGTGGTTTTGAACTGAATGAATCAGTTTCCTAGCTTTTAGAGGCAAGTTGTTCCACTGCTTACTTTTCAGTTCTTAGTTTAGATCTTATTGAAACAGCTCCTAAAATCATGAATTCAACCCCTAAAGGCTAGCATGAGTTTTTTGTTGCTTATATCTAGTACTTTTTCAGTCATTTGAAAAGGTTGGACTCTTGTGAATGCTTTGAGCACTATTGTACATTATCTCTACAGTTTTGCAGGGAAATAGACCAGAGTTTGCAGCATTTTGTGGGATTCTTGTGGCAAGGTGACCTAGTATTGTTTCTCCTTCTGTAATTCAAGTTATCATGTGTTTATGTGTGCCATTATCTCTCTCCTTTTTAGCTTAACTAAATGAATCAAGTATAAAGGTGGAAATCATTGATGTCGCAATGCTCTACCATAGGGTTTACATGTTTTCTACTGTTTGAAGAGGACTCATGACAATTTCATTCCCTCTCCAACTTCTCACTAGTCTCAAGACTCATCATTACACCTAATCTAAAGTACTAAAGCACTTGCTTACCTCGCCCCATAGAAACCTCTGCAAGACTGGGTTCATTTCCCGGACCCAAAACGACGTTTCACATCTGATCCAACAAACCACCATAAAACTCAATCAAACTCCTCTGAGCACATACCTAGCCTAAAATTAGTCTTTATATCAGTCATCTCAAGCTTTATTTGTCATATTTTCCTGAAATTGACAAGGAGAGAACCCTCTCCCGACCTGGTAGGGCTAGCTACCAGGGTAAACATGGTTTGATGTTACCCAAGACCTGCCTTCCTTTAGCCTGAGGTATATTTAGGCCCTAACACATCCATGACTCATGATGGTGCCCCTTGTTTCTACCCATGATGAACGAAACTCATATAGTACAAACATGACGCCTTCAACACTTTCTAATAGAAAATTTGTCCTAATGCTATCTGATGAAGGGGCTTTGAAACCTGGACCTGCAACAACAACTCCATCACTCATAGATTGACAATAAGGACTTATGGCAGACTGGAAGGTATGCTAGAATAGTACCAAAAGTTAGAAATAATATTCCATTCCTGACTATCGATATTTTTTTTCCAACCAGTGGTATCCAAGGTAGGTTGGGAACCAGTTTTTTTGCAGGGAGAAAAAAAGGTGTTTATGTTTCCACCTCCACAGTTGAATGCAGGAGGATTCATTTGGCCTTGAGTTTGACTTGGACTTGGAGGCATGTGTGGGAAACTTGGGAACTGCATTGAGGATTCAATAGAGGGAGATGACAATGGGGTAGTGAAAGAAAAATTGTCAACTCCACAAGTTCCTATTTATTTTTTTTATTTTCTTTCTTGGCACTATGTTGACTCAACATATCAATGACCAAGGTTGCTTAGTGTTTGACATTTTCATCAACATTTTTACAAAGACCTATATCATGGTCAGGTGTTTGTGCAAGGTGGTACTTGAATCTATAAGTGCCTCCACTACATTTCACTTTGAAAACTTTACAAAGGAGCTTAGGGTCTCCAAGAATCTGGTCACAATAGGCCCAAGAAAATTCCTTCTCCATCGGCATTGTTGTTGTTTTGGACTTGTGTTTAAATTGTGGCTTCTATTTAGATTTGGAGTTGTGCCTTCTATTTCATTTATCTCTTGTAAAAGACAAAAATAAAATAAAATTAAAAATTCCATATATAACTTCACAAAAAAGATGGTTGGCTTCAAAGGATATGAGGTTTTGTTAAGGATCAAAGAGGAGTTTGTCCTACAACACAAGAACATTTCAACCAAATATATCATTATGACCTTGAAACACAATTTGGTATACATGAGGAAATGCTACATAAAGGAAATACTATCAACGTATATTTCATTGTAACATTGAAGTTACAAGTCTATTTAGCATAAGACAACTGAACCAATACATCAATAACAGATTCACGAAGAACAAAAATACCCAAAGTTGTGAATGCATGGTTAAATCCTTTGGTGTTAGCAAGACATCGACCAAGGAAGGAATGCTTGATGACTTGGCTGGTGGTTGGTATGAAACCATTTCTTAGTGGATTTTAAAAATCTATTTAAGCCCCATTTATAGAGTTTAAAATTCGTAACCAAAGGAATATACTAAACATTTGATTGTTGGATAGTGAAACTTGAAACTTGCCATTAAAAACGACATTAAAACTTCAATATAGTAATATACCTATTATTTAAGACAAGTGCCAACGTACTCGATTGTTAAACAATGAAGCGGCTAAGCCTGAAGGTAACACACAATGAAGGTGAAGCGTGACTACCCTAGGGTCGATATGGAGTCTGCATAGAGCACATGATAGTGACTACTTGATATGAAGTCTGGGCTTAGGCTCACACTGGCAGTTGCCCGATATGGAGTCTAGACTGTGTAATAGTGAGTAGAGATTGATTACTGAAGGTCTTGACGTATTAGTTACTGGCCCGAGTAATGAGAAATAAATTTTCGAACAACCGATGTTTACTTTTTAGCAATGCGGCATACCTATACTTGAAAAACTTGTGCTCATCGAATCAAGGCCGAAAATCGAATAAATTAGAATCAATCACAGGAATCTACTTTAATCAGAAAGTTGCAAGTCAAACATGTGTTGACCACGAGTCAAACTCAATCAACGTGAGTTTGAATAAAAAAGGGTCAGATTATTTGGAAAGCAAGAATATTCTGACTCGTGATTAATCGTGATTGATTGACGAGTCTTGTTTCACTGCTCTTAACTAAAATCTGAACTTAAAATAGGAGATCTTATAATTGAAACTATTTGCGAATTTTCTAAACTAAAATTGGCCCATTGTCATTGTTTTTGTTTCTGGCTAGGTGCATCAAGGGAAGAGATTCATTTTAAATCAAGTTCATGGAGAAAATATTTTATGGAAGATGTTTGTTTTATGTCGAGGAATACATAGTAATATTTTTTTTATTAAATTTGAATAACAATAGTATCTACTCTATATCTCCTGTATCTCATTCTTTTTATCTCCTATAACTCATACAGAAAGTGGGGTAATAGTGGACCTGTAGCATCAAGCTCCACTCATTTTAATCCAAAGTTCTTCATGCAAACCTTTGTGTCACTTGCACTGTAAAGACTTAGTTGTAGAGTGTGGAGTTAACACCTTCCTCTGCATGAAAAAAGATACACATACCTTTTGATTTAGTTCTTTCACCTTTTGTCCATTCTTTTTGTGGAGTCTGGGACAACAAACTCCACATACTTTTTTTCCATACCCCTATGTGAGTGTAACTTTGCACTTTTTATTTCCTTCAACCAATATCAAAATAATTTGTGAGCTTCTTTCAAGGCATGAATACATGTTTCAACCATGGAAATTAGCAAAGTTTCTAAATCAGAAAATAACCATGGAGTTAACCTTTTCCATTTCAAATATTTTAGGATTCTATTGAGGTTTTTAGAGATAATTATTAATTGGCTCTCTGCCTTTCCCTTTTTATTAATATAAACTACATCTCTTATTACATTTCTAATCAAGAGATTTACATTAGATACTGGATCAAAGGGAAAAGAGCATTGCATAAATGCTTCATTGTCTAGTAGAAGAATAAATGTTCAACATAACAGCTTGGCTCCAGTTTCTTGGGAATTAATAATTATTCTGAAAAATGACTACTCTTGTTTGAATATAGAACTTTTTTTAAGCTTTGAAAATGGATTTTCCTCCAAATTGATCTTGGAAAGGTCCTCATTAAAGGCTTCTCTATATCTCCTCCACTAGAATGAATGGCTTATGTGTTGAAAAGTATAGTAGAGCCCCCTTCTGAAAATCCTGATCATCATCATCACATTATCACCAAGAGCTCCCCCTTTTTCCCAAATTGGACCCAAAACAACATTGAGTACTTAATTATGATCCAACCTGAGAAATTTTGAGTGACACTGCAACTCAAGGGCTATTAAATTTAAAGTGAACTAATAGGATTCATCATGCTTTCATTGAATAAGTATATTGTTTTTGAATTTGTCATTTGTGCTTGTAGTATGTGGTACCGACCTTGTTTCACGTGAAAGGGTTTTTATTCTTGGATTGTGAGAATGCTACTAAGATTTAGGCCTTTTGTAGTATTTGTACCCCATGATCATTTTTGCAAGATGTATGTCCTGTGTGGAAAGAAATAAGAATTTAGTTATTACCTCCTAAACTAAAGCATTGTGTCTTTTATTAGCTGCCATGTAACATCCTCTAAAAATTGACGACGAATGGGACGTAATATCCTGTCCATCCCCGTAGACTATAGTCCTCCATAAAGGGGAAAAAACCCCAAAATACCCATTGTTGGGCAAGTTTTGGGGAAACTAGGCTTAAAAAACTCGAAGTTGGGTTTTGGAGCAAGGCTTACTCAATCACTTAAGAATTAGAAACCCCTTTAGAAAATCTATAAATAAATAAGGATTGAATTCATTTTGGATCACCAAGTGTGGATTAATTCATTTGTTCTTGTGCATTAGGTCTGATGTTTTTTGACCCCTTCTATCTCTTGTTAATTTTGGTGGTGAAATATTCCACCCTAGTTGGCATTCCCTTATTATCTCTCTGTTTTGGCACAAAGGTCTCTGGCTAGTCATCGAATTTTGTTGGATATTGGTCTCTTGTCTTTTTCTGGGTAGTAGATTTATTTTAAAGGAAAATGAATTCAGATGATAGTGCAAGATATCATAGTTCTATTTGGCATACACCTATCTTGAAGGAAGAAACAAAGTTTCTGAGTCCTTAATATCTTGTTATGGGAAAAGCAGTTACCTTAGGCAGTGGATTTGATTCTAGCACCAGGAGTAGCGAAAATCTTTTCTTTATTTAGTTTTTGCATGCACAGTTAAAAGGAGAACTTTCCTAGTTATTAATTCTCAGCCTTAGCTAAGGAAGCATGTTTGCATATCTCATATCATATTTAGTAGAGGCAAACTTTAATTGTCTTGTCTATCAATGCAATGAAGGTACATTTGGATTAGGAGTTAAGAAACTTGAGGCATTGTTGGAGATGTTTCCAGATTCGTTGTACCTTCTAGACTAAAGGAAAGTGAATAGTAGTGTTTGAAATTTTAGTTATTTCGTATTTCAAAGAGTAATAAACAATGATGTGATTTGGGTCTCAAATATGTGTACTTGTTGTTACTTTCTTTAGTGGCATGTGCTTCCTTGTTCATAACAAGGGTTTTTTCTGCAGCATCTAGCCTCCAAAGCTTCTTCAACGCAAACTAAATATTAAATCATGCCCTCGTACTCCAAAGCATATATGGAATCACCCTAGAGAAGCCCCATAGTAGACCAATGAGCTTTGGGAGGCCAAGTACAATCCCATGTCACCATACTAGTCTTGACATCATTTCTACAAAAATTATACTAAAGTGCTGCATCCTACACCAAGTCCTAAGATGGATGCCTGAAGGGGTTCTAGAATGAGGCTCAACCTTTATTTCCCCATCTAAGGCTTTTCAAAGGGGTCGGTCCCTCTAAACCATACCAATTTTTATAGTTTCACAATTTGGCCTTTTTCCTATGAATTTGTATTTTGTATTGAAAAGTCAATCCTATTTTACCTATTTATTAACCTCAGGAACACTTATAGGTCAGCTCCAGCAAAATGTCAAAACATTTGTGGGTTAGGTTGGCATTTCTCAAATACTATCACACATGTATATATAATCACACATTTTCCTTTTTAGATATTGATTGGTTGAAATAAAAGGTTCGCTTCCTATGTGATTTTGTCCCATACCTCCACATCAGTAGTCATAGATTATAATATTCTTAATTATTCATCTGTGTGCATAGTAAGGTCCCTTTTGGTTGCTATTTTTTCTGGAACAACCTCTGACATTACACGTTTTACCACAAAGATGTTGTTGCTGGATAGAAATCTCCAGAGGAGTCTTACACCAGACATATAAATGGCTATTGTATATCACAATAATAAGCATTAACATATGAAGATGTGGTAGACCCTAAACTCTGTGTATTCAATGCATTGCTTTTTCTTTCATGGCAGATTAAACCAAGGGTCAAACATGAACACATCAAAAGTAGCAATTAGATTAATCCTAACTCCTGTAGCTTCAAAACATTCCAAGAGGAAAATCGGGCTATTTGGCTTTGACATGAATGTTGTAGTGGATGCAGCTCACTTCTTTGGAGGCATAGACCCATCGTCTACACTTCCTCGATTGATCCAAACTAAGCTTGTATGCTGCAACTTCTAATAGTCTTTTAAATCCTTGCATGGAGCTTCACATTTGGGCCAACAATGCCGTAATTTTAAGAGTAATGCTAAGACTGACACCTCCATAACTGAATGCTACACGTGGTGTGGAATCTTATAGCTCCTAGCACACCTCCTTTTTTTTTGTACAATAACTTTTGTGAGCTTCTTTCTATTGTTATGTTCTGAGGAGATATATGGAGGAAAATTAGAGCCTAAACTATGCCTAGTGTAACCCTCACACATGAGTTCTAGGTCAATCTCTTACCACTACCATTTGCAAAGTGTAACATATCATGGAAAGTTCCATTTTTGAGATATTCATAAACAAGAAGGTATTTCCCACTCCCTACACAGTCACTATATTGCCCATACTACATCTATGTTATATGACTCAATAAGAACATTGTGTCCTCAACTTTTGAGTTAAATAGCCTGAAAGGTGTCCAATTCTAAATCGCTCCATTGTTCCACTATTCTATTACTGTCTATTTTCATCCATCTTGACCAATCAAGATTACAACCGCTTGTTGGCATGTTGCATTGGCATGCTTTTCCTTGGAAAAATTGAGCTATTCTACTTTATTATTTGTGGATGGATAATATCTCAATAGATAGTTATTCTCATCTAGATCAATGCCTTGTATAACGATCCATATATATATATGAACAGTTTGAACTTGTTCATCAATCATATCTCCATGAATTTGGAAATTTTGATCTCTTAATAATTCCCACAACCAGATCTCAGATGTTCCACTCATCTGTAAATTGTAATTGCAAACAGGGAAATTGTTCATTTCATTAGTTGGCTAGGATCTATAGGGAAAGAAAAAGGGGAATCATCTGGTTCTAGGTCACCTAAGTGGTCACTTCCTTCTTATCCCAATGATTCAATTTGGGAGAGAATTTCTGAATTTCAGGGGACTACTCATCAACATATGTTTTAGTCAATTCATGTATTCTATTGTAGTATTTTAATCCTCTGGAGTTGGAATTCTGAGTAACTGAGCACTTACTTTTGAGTCTATAGATATGCCAATTATTGTTATGTTTTGTTTTTTTTGGCTCTATTTCCAAATTCATGAATGACATTCTGAAAAATTTCTCTTTTGTTTGCATGTTCACATACATTTGTTTGTATAAAACTTTTTTTGTCCTAGCCATATTATATCCAAGTTTTTCTTAAAGATTTCCATATCTGTATGAGATATCATAGCTATATCCATACCTGTATCTGTATACTTGAAACTTAGCAATTTGCTTATGGTTTCCTACCACTTATGCATTTGTAGTTGAGATGTTTCTCACATCCTTGGAAATGAAGTAAACCTTGCTCTACAAAGTACATCATCAATATTCAATTACACCATGAAGAAACATCAACTCATTGCAAAACAAGGTAGATTATATGTTAAAGCAATGCATGAAAAACCATAGGTCATCCCTTCATCATCACCGCAAATGAACTTAATGCTAAATGAAATTTATGACGACATAATTTAGAGTTAAGCTAGACCATTTCACAATCCTTATAATGATGATTTAGTTCAAGCATCAAATAATGTTCAACATTGTTACTAGGAGCATAAATTCCATCACAGAGCAGAAGTGTAATAGAACCAACAGTGATCAACCAATATAACCATGAGTTTGATTCTATCGAGGAAATGCAAATTTGCCAACAGTTCTTAGAAAACACAATGCTGAAGAGTATATTACAACAAAGATGACAATAACATTTATAGCATTCTGGAGATATTTCTTATGCATCAATGAAAGCCCAAGATAGTAGTATCAAAACATTTATTATTAAGATGTTTAAGTGCCAATTACCATGGTTTTATCCCATTTGTGTATCAAGTGTAAAGTCCACAAAACCAAACTCAAATTGTTAGTGTCTAAAAGAACAATAGAGTGTTATCAAATAAAGTGAAAATGTAACATCTAGTGCGTTATCTAGATCATGAACTTAGGCATTTTCAATTCTCATAGATGTCATGAAAATACCGCAGTTAACATATATATCATGCAGATGTCATTCAAGTTAAGTTTCACAGATGATCCAAGCTTATGTTAAACTAATGTCGACAAAATTCTAGCCAAGCATAGATCTGAAGCTACATGTGAATCAAATATCCAAAGAGTTGGCACAAATTCAGACTTTACACATCATAGAATATAATGTTTTCTTAGTTATGATTGTGTTATGTCCAAAACATTTGTATATATATAGTCATGTATTGATGATGATGCATTCAGATCAGGAAATAGATCATTAATTCTACAATTTTACCAAATTTATACCCTCGAGATAGACTTATAACCAAATGTAACATGTCACCATGATATCACAATGTTCAAAGAGTCATCACATTGTTTCATTGAAGGAAATATTTAAGTTTTATTCAGTGCAGAAACGTTTCCCAGAAATTGTTCAGTCAAGACATATACAGAATCACTAACCATTGTAGAGAATAATACCTTATTAACAATGCTAATAAATTTATAGAATAAGGTATTATGTGAGGATATGCATTGCTTTTAGAGCAAAGATATCATCAGACATGGTGCAATGTATTGATAAGCAGAATTCCAACAGTGAACACAATGCCAACTTTTAAATCTGAGAATTAAATGAGGCATTGAGCATAATGTCACATAGAATTATCTTTAGATGACTTCAATGACATAAAGAGACCAAATAATAGCGAGCAGAGTAGTTCTTTGTGTGCCAATTTCAGATCACGTTCATTATTTACACTAGAAGATATTCAAAGAAATAGGATTATCACCGAGCCATCATCAATCATAATCATCTTCCAAGACTACCTTTATCAAAAAACATCAAATCATTGGGTCATACAGTCAGGGATTTTATGGCTCCCTTTGAAGCCTTGTTTCATGAGCTCTTTATGTGAAAGACTTTTCACAGGGAACCATGATTTTGTCCCTAAAAAAGTTACATTATCTTCCTTTTCTAGATGATTGTGACCAATGCATTAAGTTATCCCTTCCATGACTAGGAGGGATCTTCTAGATTCAGGAATTCATATTGATGAGATAGTCTTTAGGCTCAATGCTTTAAAGAGCCCAATGACCTAATCAGGATCCTCACAATTTCCTTTGCTCATTGTTCTTACCGATGCATAGGATCTAGTATGCATTTTCTACAATTCACCTCTAATTTCATGCTTATAAGGGTTGCTACAAGAAACTGCTCCAAAGTGCCATGCACAGATATCTAAGGGTATCCAATGGTGTCAATCATAAGGTGCACATAGACTTTCACTATTCTAGCTGCTAGATGTAGATATAAATGGATGTTTCTATACATGATTACTACTCCTGTAATTACTGCTACAATTCACTACAGTAGATGCTACCACATTGACCATAGTTGATGCTTTTCCACTGCTCTTGCACACTCTTACTAGAGCATCTAGACAGAAAACCATTCATTTAAGATAATGATAATATCATGCTAGCTAATGTTGTGGTGAATGATCCTTTGAGGTTCCTCACTGCACATATATATTGAATAGGTTCACAGGAGGATTAATCATTAGGAAATTTTTACAGGATGTATAGTGGTAGATCTGAGCAACTACTGAGGGGTAATAGTGATGAAACCCTGAAGCTTGTTATTGTGTGACAATAAAGCTATTGTATAGAGAGACTAATCTATAATAAGGTTACTGTTAAAATGAAGATCTTAATTCTCATTCCTTTTAGATTCTTCAACTTAAATAGGTCATGTGAAAGAAACACATGACTGTAGATATAACCAGTCATTCAAGGTAGAATATCAAAGCACTAAACATGCCACTGTAGGTAGATCAAACTTTAGGTGAGAATGAAGAGATTTAATGAATTTTGTAAATTTCATTCCTTTAATGCAAATGACAGAAGGACTCAGAGGAATGCTTGACATTGACATGATTTAAAATATTCTTCAAAAGAAGGGAACAATGCACATCTCTGTCATGCTTCTATTTCAAATTATTGGATCATATATAGGTAGAGATATATTGGATTACTGATGACATATATGTGATTGATATACACATGAATAGTGCTACCGAATTAATGTTTGTCATGGTCAACCAAGATTTATCATGATCCAAGTATCGAAGTGCCCAACTATCATTGAATTTTTAGCTGCATCTTTTTTTTCCGGAATGAATCCTCCATATGCAGCTCCAAGACTTGATTCCTTGCGAAACTAACTTAGCCTATTTGGGCTATTGAATCAGCCCCTCAGTAGATCAACAGAGAGATACAAATGGAACCATACTAGCCATGGTCATCACTTATTCACAAGTTTGATTGTGAACAAGGTATTATTGTCAATAATTTGCCCAAAATGTCACACCTACCTTGAACTAGAGGAGTTTCATTTCAATATTTCTTCTTATACTATCTGTATGTATAAATGATGATGTCAATTTTGATATTCCTGCAAATATGTTGCCACACCAAATTGGCATAAATATTCAACCCTCTGACTAGGGCTTCCCATTTTCACTGGAGGACTGATATTTCTTTAGGTTTAACCTGTGAGAGAAAGTATTGTTGGCAATCGTTGCAAGTAACTTTTATTAGAAAAGGATACAATACTTTGTGGACATACCTGTGAGCTACTCCATTTGAGGAGATGGAGTATACTCATTGCAGGCTTAGGTGTGTTTCATGGAAATCCAAATAACGCTCAACTAAATTGATGTGATCTCCTTTGTTTGAGTGGATGTGATATAACTTTGATTGAAGTAGTGTAGCATACAAGCCTCAAATGGGTTCAATTATCCTTTACTCTTGTAGCTATGATTGATGTGATCCAATGTCAATCCAATTGTTTTGTTAAGTTCAAAATAAGTCTATATATACTCGAAGGATCCCATACTCTGGCACCCAATTGGATGGTGTATATCTCTGTAAGTGATGCACTTATAACTTCTTGCAGATCAATTCAGTAACAATATATCTCTTTCAAAACCATAAAAATATGTTATCATCACTAATAATGAAAAATCAATCTTTTCGCATGTTGTATTTGGAAGAAAGATCGAAATGATTAGGGAATTATGTTCGAGATTATCATAATGAATCAAAACATTTTTCCACCAATATCTAGGCCATATAATTTATATTTTGAAGTGATGATTCCAAGACCAACTACAGGCACTAAGAATAATCAACCAATTATAATGGCTATAGTTGTCTGCAGCACAAGATTTGAATTACATGAAACTCCAGTGAGGTTTCCACCTAGAGCTAACATTATGTATGGAACCATAGCACCATTGAGGATGTTGCAGTTGTCAATAACAAATAAAATAAGATCATCATTTATCAAGATTAATTTCTTTAAAAATTGAATAATTTCAATGACCAATGCAAACACTAAAGCTATTATTACTGATTGAAGTAGTTGTTTTATTTTCAAGCATTTCCAAAGAAAATATACTTGAGAAATGGCCTACATTTCCCTCGAGAATCAATACAATGGTTTGAGATTATTATTGATAATTCATTATTTAACAGTCAACAAGGGGATCCTCGTAGATTCAATGGTGTCTATATCTATTTTATCCATGTCAACCTCAAATTCAAGTCTTCCCATCACGCTAGTTGTTGGAGGAGGTGCAAGAAGATGGAATAAATAGGTGTACATAATAACCAAATGATATATACACATTTCCAATTTTATTTCATATCACAAAATCACCAAAAGGATTGTTTTTATCTCCACCTGCTACACCAATCAATATGAGAGAAAAATTCCCATTGTTCCCGAAAGTACTCCAATTTTCTTTACCACCCCCTAGGGTAAGTGGGTATATACGATATAATCTTGGGAAACATTAAAAGAGGATAATATAATTCAAGTAATTATTCACATTCAAGATAGATGAGGCCATCCTACTTCAGGTGTATATCTAGGTAATGACTCAAGGAAGAGAGAAGACAACAATAACATCTATTTTGAAGAATGTAAAAATGTATCACTTTGTAATTTGTAAAGGATCTATCACAAGCTCTCCTCTTACTATAAATTAATTTTTCTCTTCATGCCTATGTACTTGGCATATTTATCATTCATTGGAGCTTAATTATCTCTAATAAATACATCATGGTCACATATTTCTCAACCAAACTCATTTTTCAATGGCTCTTGAGTTTCATGTGACTGCACATGTCTCAAATTGACATGGATGAAATGCTTACTTATATGGTAAACTCATGCTTAGGTTCTCTTCGTAATGAGTTTGATTGTAGAATTTCTCTTTGCCCAAATGTAGAATTCAGATTTTTGCATAATACATCCAATGTTCAAGCCAACTTTTAACATTTTTCATCTTTTTAATCAATGGTGATGTATAGATAGCTCGACACTGGATGTGAAATTTGAGAAAATTGTGTAACCCTCACTTTCTAGCTAGAGAGTAGTGAGAAAAGGCATTTCACTCATAAATGCATTGAATATAGAAGGAAAGGCGAAATCGGCTAGGAGTTTTCATATGAATTCAGGGAACTTTGATGCACGGCAGAACATTTCTACCCACTACTAAGGCTTACTACTAGAGGTCTTAAGGAAGAATCTAAGATCACTTGATGATGCACATACTAAAAAAAGGTACAAGGAGGTACAATAACATTCTGATATTTATGAAGCAAGGATAATAATATTGTGGTGCTTTCATTCTATTTTGGAATTATGTGATTTTCCTTAACAAAGTAGAGATGAATTATAAGTGTGACCTATGATCTAAGAAATCAAATTGGTGGGGAAACTAGCTATGGATTAGTATAGTCCTAAATAGATAGAACTTTGACCAGCAAGGGGAGTTTTATTATTTATATGTGCATGATCAATGTGAACCCAAGATAATTCATTGTGATGTCAAAGTAACAAACATTTTACTGCATGAATATTTTCACGCCATCATGGGAGACTTTGGATTGGAAAATATTTTAGACCAAAGGGATTCAGGTGTCACTACTATTGTTTTTGTTATTGTGGAGAAAACAGCCCTAGAATACCTTTCAATAGGAAAGTCATTAGGAAAAAATAATGTATTTGGTTCAAAGGATATATTACAATTGTTAGACAAAATTATTCAATTATTCAACAAATTTGTTTTGTGTAGAGAGAACTTAGAGATTGAATTTGGCCACAATTGTTGCCAATTACATTAGGGTTTTTTTTTACCATGTCACATGTGGTTTCAAGACTTCATTGCAACACGAGAGATAATCATGAAACAACTTTATTGTTTTAGGGAAATTATGAAATAGATCTCCCTTTCCCAATAGATTGAAGCATAGTATAACTAGTCTAGGCACATTTTCCAGTGGTATTTTCAACTACAGCATTATAGGCTTATTTCTTCCAGCATATAGAAACTTGTAGCAAGAAATACTTGTACCAAAGAATATTATGTCATATCATCTCATCACTATTAAACAAGTATGTCTTCACTATGCATATGGGTGAAGGTATATTTGTTGGCCTTGATGACTCCTAGTAATATTGATTTTGTACTGGAGTTTCTAAAATAGATAAGAATCATATATGTTGTATTGGAATTTGAATAATACATAGGATGTCACAAGTAATCCTAATAATAAACTTCCCTAATGACTAGGAGGCCTTAAAACTCCACTAGTAGTTTTTGCACTAAATGTGGGTTTCTATTATTGATAAAAGTGGGATCTCAGGGATACTTGTGTGTAAGTTGTCTGTAAAGAGCAACCAAATTTAGAATTAAAAATATGGCACAAGTGCACTATAACAAAATTAAACAAGTTTCTCTTTACGCTTTCAGGGTATCCCATGACACCCCTATAGATTGGTAATTACTGATTATACATTCTAGTCTCATTGGCATATTTTTTTTGTCATTTGTTAGACAACAGTAAAATTACCTTTCTTTGCTTACTGCAAATTAAAAATGTTAAACAACTATAGTTTGATATGAATTCTTTGAAGGAAGGTCTTCATGTTTTGGAACCTAGTATGCCTTTCTCTTAAATAAGATAAATCACCACTAATGAATTCCTTCTCTAGAACTTAGTTCTCCTACAACTGTAGTCCTTCCTTTGAGAGAGTATATGTTGTCCTATTAAGTTCTCTTAACACATGAGAGGTTCTGATCATCTGGAACTACTTAGAGAGATCTTTCATCTGTGTAGCTATGGGAGATAAGGAAGTATCCTAAATCTTACCTTGTGCATTCATCTAATTAGCATCCAGTGTTGAGTGCCCAAATACCTATGGATGACCAATATCCTTGTCAAAAGAAGATGTTAATAAGGAAAATAGAGCCCTCAACTTCACCAAGTTATTTTTATTTGTGTCCATGTTTTCCTTGGTTTGGAAATAGTGATTGTCACAACAATAAAGCACAAATGCATGAATACAAATTTGATGAGAGTCTTGGAAAGAAATTATACATGTAGTAAATTTTTTGTTTGTTTTTCAGCTATATTGCTTTTAAGTTATCAAAATGTAGTGTTATCAAAGGACAATACATACATGTGTTGACGATAATTATCTCAATTGTAAGATATTCAACAATAAATGTTTAAAACTATTTTTATGTGGACTTTGTTCATTTAATCTCATTTTTGTTATTGTCTTCCATTTGAGAGAGTCATATTGGTCTTGCTGGTATAGTTTACCTCTGTCAAAATCTTGACAAATATTACTTATTTAAACTTTCATGTTCACATATATCTAAAGTTAATAGCTAATCAACTTGTGAGTTGTAGGATGGTATAATGAATCAGTTCTCTCTCAAGGAGGCCACAGATTTATGTTAATAACAAGGTTATCATGCTTCAGTCAACGAGGAAGTTCGATATGCCACAAGGTTTAGATATGAACCTTCCAAATAATAATAACCAAGTCTACATAGTTACTGCAGCTTTCACCAACAAGAATATAGTATAATTTCGCTACAACAATGACCTTCAAGGAGGCCAAGAGATTATGTAAAATGGCCATCAAGTGCCCAGTGTTGGATCGAACCTTCCTGTGCTCAGATTATCAATAACCTTGTTTTATGGATACCTCCAACATAACCATAATATGTCTCTTGAGATCAATGTGATCCTTCTTTAACTTTTCTCTTACTCAATCCCTCGACCTTATTCCTGCAACAAGTTAGCTGATTTGATCCTTCAAGAAAGGCATCATAGTGACTTGACCCTATCGCAAAAAATTTCTATTTTCAAAGTGAAATATCCTTCCTAAACTAAAGACACTGGTAGAGAGAATACGTGTTGAACAATTGATACTAATCAATGATCATGGTGATCGTGCTCATAATTTGATGGAGGAATTTGAGATTACACAACCCTTCTGAAATATGTTTTGGTCTAGGATTTGGTACTCTTGAACGATGTCCAGGACTGTAAATTCTTATGAAAGAATCTCAATTTCAAAATTAATGATAGAATGAATGCAAGCCTATACTTGTTATCTGAAGTATTCGATATATGTTAGATAGATATCTCCTGCACTTGATGAGTCCTCTAGTGATGAGAATAATATTTCAAACAAAGATCTGTGGAGGATTAACCTTACCTCCAGGGATCATAGAAAATATCTATCCATAAGCCTACGATGATGATACAGTCTTAAGCTTGATGAGTAGGACTACTATAAATTACAAGAATATATCTTGTTGTCTTCTAAATTTTTCCCATGATAGTTGAATATATTTAGGATTGGTGCCCATGTTTACTAGTTAGGGCTTGAAGAAGGCCTTGAGAAATAACATAGATTTGAAATCTAACTTGATTTACCATAGAAATCCGGAGGTATCAATGAAATTCCTTAGTGATTGCAATCTCTTTAAGGTTGGGCTTGTCCTCACCAAAGCTCCGATACCATGTTAATTTTTAGTTAACATGTTCTTTTCTTAGGTTAGATACTTCATTCAACCATACACCCATTAATCCATTTACCAATCACAATAGAAGTTTTATAATAGTAACTGACTAAATAACATAAATGATAGATGCAAAAGATAAGCCAAGACAAAAATAGATGAGAATATGGCTCAAGAAAGGGAAAAACCCAAATATTGGGAAAACCCTTGATCAAATCTTCTTATTATTATCGTCAAATGTTCGGTAGAGAAAGAGAGAGAGTAAAATGATATAAAATAACTTACCAATATAAAGATCAAGCATCACTTCTCTTAGATCCATCCAATCCTGTAATCTAGGTGGTTTGTTCATAGAGGAAAAATCATATTGTTGTATAAGATCGGTGTGGCTAGGGCAACAACATTCCATTGCTTTCTACGTTGATTGATACAAAAATCCCCCTTCCTACTGGGACCTTCCTTATTTCACATGATGCTCCCTCTTGATGGCTTAAGGAGCTGGCTTATGACCACATTAAGGTTGTTATGAAACCAACTCATAAAAAGATAGAAAAGATAGATCAACGCCTTATAAATAATCCTCTTCAAGGGGGCAACCTCCTTTACATTACACAAATGAACAATTCTTCGATGATTCAAATGACAAAACCTCCTTTATATATATAGGAGTCTACGAGGTCATAATATAACCAAGCCGACCTAACAATAATAATCTAAAGGCATAAAAATAACAATAGACAGATTCTATGGGGCACACTAATAACAATATGGGGACAATAGGGGCACAATAATAACAATAAGGGATACAACGACAATAGTAATGGGGGGATCACTAATATTATAGGGACCTAACATGCCCCTCTCGTTCAAAAAAGTGTTCTCCTCAACGCTTGAGTAGTTATGGATGCTTCTGTATAAAATTCTTATCCTCCCATGTGGAACCTTCAATGGGTAAGTTCTTCCACTTGATGAGATACTCTCAAATTGATCTATTTTTTAGCTATCGAGTTATTGTTTCTTTGACTGCTTCAGGTTCCAATATGATTTTTCCTTCCTCATCAAGTTCTGGAAATATTGTTTGAACTAGAAGCTTGTCACCTATAACCTTCTTTAAGCATGAAGCATGGAAAACTGGATGCACTTGAGAAGCTGCAGGAAGCTCCAATTTCTATGTCATAGTACCTATCTTTTGCAACACCTTGTACGAACCATAATACTTTGGTGATAATTTGTTATCCTTCTTAGCTTGCTTGAGGGACATTTGTTTATATGGTTGTATCCATAGGAATACCCAATCATCCACATCAAAACTTCTTTCACTATGATGTTGATCTGCCTACTGTTTCATTCCATTCTGTGCCAAGGTGAGGTTATCATTTAAGAGTTGGAGAACCTATAACTGATGCTCGATGTGATCTTCCACTGCTTGAACCTTATAATTTTCTCTTAAACATGATGTGATGGATGGTGGACGATATCCATAAAGTGCCACAAATGGGGTCGTTTTTGTTGCAGTATGGAAGGAAGTGTTATACCACCATTCAGGCAGAGGCAACCATTTGAACCATTGTGTTTGTTTATCATATACAAAGCAACGAAGATATCCTTCCAAACATTTGTTTACTCTCTCAGTTTGCCTATCAGATTGAGGATGATAAGATAAGCTATGAGCTAACTGAGTACCAAGACAAGAAAATAATTATGTCCAAAAATTTCCAGTGAAAATGGGTTCTCTATCACTTACAGTAATCTTTGGGTTTCCATGTAGCTTTTGAATTGTTTCCATAAATACAGTAGAAACTGTACTCGCTTTCAATGGATGAGATAATGCACAAAAGTGTGCATACTTGGTAAGTCTATCCATTACCACCATGATAACACTCTTTCCTTTGTACTTGGGTAAACCTATGATAAAATCCATTGAGACCTCCTCCCAACGTTGGCTTGGGATGGACAAAGGTTGTAATAGTCTTGGATTCTTAATTGTTTCAACTTTATTTTGTTGGAAAACCAAACATTCCGCCACAAACTTTTGAATATCTGATTTAAGGCCATCACAAAAAAATCCTTCTTAACCCTGTGGTAGGTTTTTAGAAATCTTGAATGCCCTCCTAAGGGATAGGTGTGCAATTCCGTAAGAATATTTTGTTTGAGTTGGGAATTCTTACATAGGTATACCCAATCCTTATACTATAACAAATCATTTTTCCAAATAAATGTGTCATATGTACTAGGATCTTGTTGTATCTTTTGAATGAGTTCCCACAGTTCCTCATCATTCTTCCATTCATTCCTTGCTTCGTTTATCCAATCTGGTTGGATAATAGAAATGGCGCAAAGAAATGTTTCCACATCCTCATCCTTTCTTGAGAGTGCATCTGCCAGTTAGGGTCGCCATTTCTTAAGTGCATGCAGTATTGCCAACATTTCCTTCTCATAAATAGCTTTGTGTAAATACTTTCCTTTGATTGGACGACTTTCAAAAACAATGGGCCTTTCTTCTTGCATTAAAACAACACTGATTCCATTTCCTAAGGCATCAAATTCCACAATAAAGGTTTTTGTGAAGTCCGGTGTAGCTAAGACTAGTGCTTGGCACATTGCCTCTTTAATATGTTCAAAGGCCTTCGTTGCTTTTGGATTCCATGAAAATGCATCTTTCTTCAATAATGTTGTTAGAGGTGCTTCTAGTCTACCATAATTCTTAAGAAACTTGCGATAATACCTTGTCAACCCAAGAAATCCTTGTAGACGCTTTATGGATGCAGGGATTTTCCATTCGTTAATGGTTTTAATTTTGCTAGGGTATACCTTAGCACCTTCATGAGATACAATGTGACCCAGATATTCCACCTCTTGTACTCCAAAGAAACATTTGGAGATTTTTGCATATAATTGTTTCTCCTGCAATAGTTTGAGCACCATGTCAACATGTTGGACATGATCCTTCCAAGACTTGTTGTAGATTATTATATCATCAAAAAATACTAACACAAATTTTCTAAGGGAGGGTTTGAAAATGGAATTTATCAAACCTTGAAATGTAGAAGGTGCATTAGTAAGGCCAAAAGGCATGACCAAAAATTCATAATGACCCTCATGAGTTCTAAATGCAATTTTTGGAATGTCTTCAGTTTCATTCTGATTTGATGATATCCTGAACAAAGATCCAACTTGGTGAAGTAAATTGATCCATGCAATTCATCCAATAAGTCATCAATGACAGGAATTGGAAATTTATCTTTAATATTGAGCTTGTTGAGCTCCCTATAATCTAGACACATGCATCATGATATGTCCTTCTTGTGAACTAATACTACTGGAGTAGATAAAGGACTTTGACTAGGTCAAATTATACCAGCCTCTAGAATTTCTGCAACCATATGTTCAATTTCACTCTTTTGGGCGTAGGGATTATTGTACGGCCTGATGTTTGGAGGAGCACTTCCTAGAATCAAATTAATAGCATGATCGTGATCATGAATAGGTGGAAGACCTTTGGGAGTCTCAAATACCTTGGAATGATTATCCAAGACTTTTTGGACATCTAGAGAAATAGATGATTTTGATGTGGGAACCTCTAGCGAACATAATTGTGCAATTACACCTTGTTGTTCCTTCTTTAGAAGATTTGTAATACTGTTAGAGATGATTATCCTTCCCGATTTCCCTGCAATACCCCTTAATTCAACTTCCTTTCCTTCTGCAGAAAATTTCATGAAAAGTTCTTGAAAATTAAAAGCTATTGTACCCAAGGATTGTAGCCATTGGACTCCTAGTACAACATTAGCATCACCAATTGGAATGTAAATCATTTGGCTATTCAATACATATTCTCCCATGTATAACTTGATATTATGGCACTTTCCAGAGCAATTTATGGTTCCTCTAGTGGCAACCATCACTTGAAAATCTAGTGCTTATTATAGGAATCAATTCAATTCCTTTTCTATATTACAATGAATAAAATTATGGGTTCTTCCTGAATCCATCAACACTATTACCCTTTTCTTCTTGATATTTCCTTCTATATGGAGAGTTTGAGGAGTGGTAATTCCAGCTAATGCATTACAAGATATGGTTGAATTCATTTCTTCTTTATCTAGGGTTTGCTCCTGGAGTATATCCTATTCTTTTGACATTTCTTGTTCCTTTTCTCTCTCACCTTCAAAATCTATGTAGAATAATTTCTTCTCAGCACACTTATGACCTTTAGTGTATTTTCTATCACAATTGTAACAAAGCCCTTTTGTTTTTTTTTTTTTTAATTGTTATGGTGGCAACCTTGTAGGTTGTGGAAGGCTAGGGGTAGCAACATTTCCGTCTTTATAGTTGTGAGTGGTAGGCTTCCTAGTTTCCATTTTTATTGCCAACCTGATGCCTTCTCCAATGAATCAAGTTCCCAAAGGCGAACCTCATGTTGGATATTATCCTTTAAAGTCCCTATGAACACATCAATCCTATGCTACTCTGGAATATTTTTTACCCTTATGTTCAATTTCTAGAAGTCCTCAATGTGCTCCATCGTTGAACCCTTTTGTTTGAGATTTATCAATTGGCTAAAAAAGGTGTTGCTTTTTGTATCCTCATAATGTGCTATCATTTCTTCTATAAAAATTACCCAAGTGACAATTTGTTTATGAGAGCAAAGCCATCGATATCATATAAACTATTTGGTTCCAAATATAAAGTTACAATACGTACCTTTTGTGTGTTTTTCACATTATGGAGATCGAAAAATTGCTCCATCTGTAGTATCCATGTTCCAGGATCCTTGCCATCAAACATCCTCATATCGAATTTTGGAACATTGTGGGTGTTTAATCCAACATTAGACTCTATGAAATCATGATTAATATTTATTTTGTTCTCATCATGAGTTTCCTTTACTACCCTTTCACCATTAGTGACCATTTCTTGTAGCAAATTATTCAAATTTATCTTCAATTCTTCCATCTTATCGTCCATGCCATTCATCTTAGCATCCATGCCATTCATCTTAGCTTCCATCTTAGCATCCATGCCATCCACCTTAGCTTCCACTTCGTCCATCTTAGTTTCCACGTCATCCATCTTAGTTTCCACACCATCCATCTCAGCTTCCAAGTCATTCATATTAACTTCTACACCTTTCTTTAAACCATCCATCTTAGCTTTGTTGGAAAATTATATATTACAGAGCAATGGAACACATAAAATATTGCAGAAAATATAAACACAGAAAGCGCATAAAACAAGAGAGACACAGATATACGTGGTTCACCCAGTTTGGGCTACGTCCACGGTGAAACAACTAGTCCTTCCTTTTATATTATCGAGCAAACTGAAGAGATACAACCTACAGTAGATCTGCTGTAACACCCTCTTCACTCTCAATCTCCTCTCTCTTTCTCACTCAGGATACAGATCCACATAGACGCAATACAATTCCCTCATATATAGTGAGGGGTTGCCTTCTACGGTAAAAAACCCTAAATTAAACATAACTTCTACTGTCAGATCTCTGCCTAATGAACGACCCAGATTGACTAGAAATTACTATACTTTTACAAGGCAATTTTACATCTATTCTTAGCTTCAGGGGCGCTACCCCCCCTGGACCCCCCTGCAGCGAATATTTTATGGGCGGCATTGCTACCCCTATTTCGAACTGGGGTCCAATGTGGCAATACCTTTGAATATAGAATATAATCAGGCTCCACACCCAACAGGCTTCTACGTCTTTCTTTAAACCATCCATCTTATTTTTTGTTACCTTTTGTGCAAGTGAAATTTCTTGCACTTGGTTTCGTAATATTGATATATCATGTTGCGTTTCTTCCTCTTCTTCATGATTCATTCTAGAGCTTTTAGGTTGCTTACTAGGTTTTTCGATTTTCTTTCTTTGGGGCATCAATTACCGATAATAATGTTTCACTATTCCCTTTGAATTCCTTCAAACTAATTTTTCAAACCAATCTTATGCAAAATTTAAAAAATACACACCTTTTTTCATTTGTAGGATCTCGATATTGAATCTGATGTGCCTTTGTAATTTTGGATTTCCCAAATCTAAAATTGTGACCTACAATAGCCCTCTATGTCCTCTTTCCAATGCCACCAGTCTGATCAAAATTGGATTCTCCAAGGAAGAGTTATGCCAAATCGCCCATGGTGACCTGATTATAGACTAGTTCAGTAGAGTGAACTTGTACGACATGCCACGTGCCACTGATTCGACCTTCAAATCTCAAAACTATTCACAGAAAACTATAGTCTGTCCTACTTTTGTGCCTTCTTACGGAATTTTAATTTGTTGCTCAGAGAGAATGTTATGACGATTTTCCCAAGGTCACTAGTTTAGGATGTAATTTGCGAGTCTGCAAAAAACCTAACTTACTCAGATCATATATCCGAAAATATTGCGAGAGAAGATCTGAAATTTGGACCTGATATTTAGGATGATTTCTTCTCAAACGGGTTTTTTCTTTAGCTTCTGAAACTTTGTAGTGAAAAGGTTATAGTGAAAATACCACAATGACCTGTTTTATATGGAATTTTGGAGCTTGCAAAAACCCTAACTTCCTCATATCATATCTCCGAAAATATAGTGAGATAAGATCTGAAATTCGGACTTGCAGTTCAACAAGATTTCTTTTCAAATGGGTTTGTTTTTTAACTTCTGAAATGTTGCAGAAACAAAGTTATAGTGAAAACACCACGATGACCTATTTGGAGCAGCAAAACCCTAGAATCCAAAGCTCTGATACCAAATGTTATGAAACCAGCTCACAAAAACATAAAAAAGATAGATCAACGCCTTAGAAATAAGTATCTGTGAGGTGGAAACCTCCTTTACATTACACAAATGAACAATTCTTCGATGGCTCAAATGACAAAACATCCTTTCTATATATAGGAGTCTAGGGGTCACAATATAACCAAGCCAACCTAACAATGATATTCTAAAGGCACAAAAATAACAATAGAGGGATTCTATGGGGCACAATAATAACAATCAAGGATACAACGACAATAGTAATGGGGGAATCACTAATATTATAGGGACTTAACAAATGTCGCCTTTGTTATTATCTATGTGGTTTTGGATTAGGGCTTCTGAAGCATGTTGATGTAGCCCTGGAATCTGTAAACAGTGTGGTCTTTTTCTTCTCACAAGGGCTCTATTATTTGTAGTAGTCCTAGGCTATTTTTAAGTTTCCATTTCATCCTCAGCAAGCACCTGAATACTATCATATAAGATCAGTGACTTTTTGTTGTGTTTCAGCTTCCTGGGCAAGTGAGTCAAGGCCTGCGGTCAAGCTATGAGAATATCTTTTAGCTGCAGGAAAACTACAGGAAGAATTGTTACAAGTATATTTGGGCACATCACTCCCAACATTTAGATCAATACTTTTAGGTCTCGTAAAATTCTAATTTAATTGTTACATGCCCTAGATAGGTCAACTCCTTGAATGCTTCCTTCTATGAAAGTTTCGTAGCCTAAAACCTTCTTGAAATGCCTCCTTGGGACACCAGCATAGCCCAAGAGATGAGACAATGCACTGCAGAGCAAGTAGGCCCACTGTAGCATGCAGTGGGCAAGAATGAGAAAAATTTGCATAGGGTTCTAGTAATATTCCTTCATTCTAGATGATTCTAGAAGGGTCCCATCCCCCATCCCCTCCTATGAGCTCAAAATTGGATTGGCTAATGATCCATTAACCTCCTATACTCTCATCCCTTGCTACATGGAAACTAACTCCAAGTTTGGAAGGCCATTTAACACCCTCATTTATGACAAAACCACCTCCATTTCCTATAATTTGAGCAATCATCATAGTGATCAAGGGGCTAGAATCTAAACTTTGTAATGAAATTCTACTGGTTTGAGGATTGAATTTATATTAAACAATGTTATGTTGCTGGAGTGTTGAGCTTTTGATGTGGCGAGGGTTGAACTGAAGCTGGAGGAGTGGCACAGGATCGAACTGTATTGGGTGATACTCTTCCTTCTACATTAATAAAGAGCTTATTCCTTTTCTCATATGATTGTTCATATCTGTGATCATTGTGTATTTCCATGTATTCATTTCCATTGTTTTATAGTTGATAGTTCATGTATGCTTTGATCATTTCTTGTTTTTGTTTCTCTTGATGCAGGTACCTTTTGAGCGGATTTAGTTCAAGTGGCCATGACAGAAGCGATTCTTAATAGATTTAGGAAGTGAAAGGAAACAAGTAAGTTCCTATATTTCATCTATCCTCTATAAGAAAAGGTTAAACTACTTTCATTCTGTTGTTCTAAGTGTAGTCACCCACCCAGGGAAGATGTGTTTATATGTAGATGCAAATTCCATGTAACAAGAATTCCCAAATGAAACAAGTCACAACCCATATATAATATTGTCGTTAACCATAGTGAAGCACCACTTCCAAACTTGGAACTGTTATGATAAACCCGTAACCAAAACAATGTCAACAATAACCAGAATTTATCCTCCTTAATCATCGCTGCCACAGAGATATATTTTTCTTTTAATTGATGTGTCGCAAATGAGAGAGGATTCTCCTCTTTATATACAATTCTGTGGATTTGAGGGGACGTGACTTTTGATCTTCTTAATCTGACATATAGTTGAGGTTGACCTAAATAATTTACATGAGATAAACTTAAATTCAAAATTCCACTTCTACTTATCCAAATTTGACGATATTTAGGTCGATTTTGGTCCTCTCTAAAAGAGGAATTAAATGCCAAAATTATATTCCCCAAAAGATCTATTCAAAGTGGAATTTGTCCATATTTTCCATTTTTAGAAATAATAACCATCAATATTTGTTTCTAGCCTTTTGGGCTGAATTCACAATTGTATGCTAAAAAGTGTCATTTCAATGTCTGGAAATTAGGATATATAAATGTGAGATATATACTCTACATCGTTGGGTTATCTCCTTTTCAAATATGATTTTTTTTAGGCTACATGCTAATTGTTTGAACTTTGAACTTTGCAGAAATTCTTGAATGGACTTCGTAAATACTTGAATGAATGAACTTTGTAAGGAAGTCGTACCATAAATTGTGTTATATTAAAGATTTGACTTCCATATTTTCATAAAATACAATGTCCTCAATAAATATGTATATGTATAGATACTTATGTTTAGGATTATATGTGTTGGAGTGGTTCCTTTATGTTTTACTATAATCTTGATGTTGACAAGCTTTAGTTGACTTTTTTCATAAATTGCTCATAGAATATGAAAAGGAAACGATTGTCAAAATGTGGAAAGAATTAAATTTCTCTTGATTTCCTTTTTTATTGTTCATGACAGGATAATCATGTTGTAGAAATGAGTTATCGTACAGTCTGTTTCAATTTGTGGATCTTTTTTCCTCCCATTTTTTAACAAGGATGTAGATTTCATTTTCATGTTGATGGTTTTTGCATGTATCTTATCTAGCCCCAAATGCTGGTAATGTAGTGAATCTTGAGAAGTATTTGTGGACAAAGACTCTACCAGAGGTTAATGTTACAATACCACTTGCACTTGGTACCAGAAAAAGTTTAATGGTCTGTGACATAAAGACGAGTTATTTAATGACAGGGTTGAAAGGGAAATCTCATGTCTTAGTTGTAAGTCATTATTTGTGTTTCTTAGCTGTAAGTCATCTGTTTGATTTTGAGCTTTAGCACATCAATTATTTCGCTAATCCAATATGCATGAATTGTATTTCTGACCTGATGTTAGATACTTGACATGGTTGATATAACATTCAATTCTAGGTCACTTTTATTTTAAGTCGTAGATGTTATTGATTAAAATGATGTTCATATTTTGATTGGTTTACTGGGAGCTTGATTTAAAAAAAAAATTGTAAATTCCACGTGGATGTTATTTTTTCAGGGTGAGCTCTTTGCATCAATAAGGTCATATGATTCCTAGAACATAGGTATACAACAAGTGCATCTTTTTCCTTTGTTGTGTATATGTTATTCTTTATATCATTGGTGGATGGTTGTTGATTGATGTAAAATAGAGGATGGTTAGGTACTACCAATTCTCTTGACAAAACAAAATCAAATGGAGTGGTAGAATTGTGTTTTAAAGGGTGAGCCAGAAATCAACACTTGAAAGGTAGAACTTGAGAATAACAATCTATTTGGTCTGGATCTAGAGACACAATAACTATGGAAAAAAATGATGGTATTTACGATTCTTCCCTACAAATAAGTTCTAACTATTAGACTACTGGCCAAATTTCAATTATCTGCAATGACAATAGTGACTTTAGCTTTATTTGTATGAAAGTGACTTTCGTCATTGTCCTGTTCATTTCCTATGAATTATTTTTATTTTCAAACTCCAACTAGTTTGTTGTTAAACTAACTAAAGATTTGATTACAAACATATAATTTTCGAAGCTCTTTTCTAAATCTATTTTCTTGAGCAAATTTGTCTTTTTACTTTAGGTACTGTAGATTGCTACCATGTGAAATATTCTATGATAATATTTCTTGGATAAATAGACAGAAGCGTTGTACAACATAGTCTTTTTTGAATCTAAAGAAACAAAATTTCCAAATACAAAGTTTATTAATTAAGAACATATTTTAGACTTCTTAGCTAAGTTATGATTATATTTCGGTAGGGGATTTTCTATACGCTGATATTGTGTTGTCTCTTTGGTTTTTGTCAGCTAACAATGGTTAATAAGGAATGTGTTCTTGAGCTGCAAACGCACATCTTATTCTACTATTGACATGGATCTCCCTGATTTTCAGGCATAGCAACAAAAACAAAGATATCAGTGGTATTTCCAAAATCTGTGTTGGATGAATTTAATACGATTGATGATTTTGATTCCTTGTTAGATAAAGAATGTCACAAGTCAAATTCAAATAAATAGAAGAAACTCAAGAATGAAGGTGAATCTATTGCATCCTGTCCAATTCAATTTCTTTTATTTGTTGGTTGTGGTCATGTTTTGAGTGCGGACTTGTGAAATTCCAAATTGCATGTTGGTTTATGTAACGGGGGATATATATATATATATATATATATATATATATATATATATATATATATATATATAATTTTATCATATGACGTTCATGGTTTCCAAAGATCTGTGTTACACTTGCACAAAAGTTTAGATATTATTCAGATATCTAAACACCAGACATCAACAAAATTGAGATTTTTCTTTCACTCAACCTATAACATATTGCATCTGTCTTCATCAATGTTCTTCTTCGATATGCTATCCATTTATGATATTTCCTTTGTAATATTTGGTGAATTTGCTAGTTATAGGTCATTTATAGATTATAAATGTCTTCAGAGTTTCACTTATAATGTAGTATTCAACTGAACGTATTGATTCTCTTATACATAATTATTTTTCCCTCCATCCACTTTTCATAACTTCCATAACCATTAGATAAGGACCTACAACTTTGATGTTGCTTTTCTTATTTAGTAAAATATTGCCGAGACTTTAATTTATTTAAAGTTGTAGAATTTACAGTTTATGAAGTTTCAAGGTCTAATTTTTAAAAGTCTAATTCTTTAAAAGGTGAGAGCTCAATCAAAGAGCACCTTCTTTACAAATAGGAAGTTGTTGGTTTGTTTCCATCGTGCCCTAACATCCATATGGGACGACGACGATCAATTTTTGGTAACAGAGGCTCTTTCGACCATCACTAATGAGCTTTGGTGACATTTTCCGATCGTCACCAAAATATGAAATGGTGATGGTCAAAGAATGCCACCATATATATATGCATCAATAGTGACGACCCTCAAAGGTCTGTAACCATAAATCATTGTTTTTCATATGAAATGGTGATGATCGTTGTCCGTCATTATAGTCATTATTCATGATAGACCCTGAATGTCACCACAACACATATACTTCTGGCAATGTGACTGTTGGTGACGGTCAATGAATGTCACCATATATATGCACCAATAGTGATGGCCATGAAAGATCCATGACAATAAATCGTTGTTGTTCATATTAAATGGTGAAGGTCCCTATCTGTCATTATAATCAATGTTCGTGACACGCCTTAAATGTCACCATAACACCTATACTTTTGGTGATGCCACATTTGGTGGCGTTCACTTTTTGATGACAGAGGCTATGGTCCGTCACCATTTCTCATATGAAATGATGATGGTCGCTATGCCTCATTATAAACCATTATTGGTGAAAGACTCTGAATGTCACTACAACACCTATACTTTTGGTGATTCCACCTTTGGTGACATTCAATTTTTTGTTACGGAGGCTATGGTCTATCACCATTGCTCATATGAAATGGTGACGATCATTATCCTTCATTATAAATCATTATTGGTGATAGAATTTGAATGTCACTACAACACCTATACTTTTGGCAATGCCACCTTTGGTGACATTCAATTTTTGGTGACAAAGGCTCTTTTGACCATCACCAATAAGCCTATGGTGACATTTTTCGCCCCTCACAGATGACCATTTTTCTTGTAGTGTCTCAACCCTTCCTTCAATATATCTAAATAAGGAAAGTGATTTTAGTTCTCCTTCATGACCCCTGTTAGATTCAATTCTATCTTTGGATGAGGGAAAAAAAGGGACTATTAAGCCCCCTCTGAGTGTACACCCTTCCTACAAAAAATGAACTCTCTTGGAAAAAAACTCAACATGTATATAAAAGAATGTTGCTTCGAGTTCTAAATATAACTACTATAAATGTCCATCACACTATTCTGCAAAGTGCCTCAGATTGCCATGCATTTTGAGGGGTAACAATTGCTTAGATCATAAATATCTGGATGCATCCACTAGCATGATTATTCCATTAACACACTTTAAAACATGTACCAAGGCACTGATAGTTTAAATATCTATGGGTGATCAATATTATTTACTCATTTTGTCCAAAATAAAGCAGTGTAAGAAAGTTAAGCAGTTGTAAAATGCTAAGATATCATGAGCATGTGCACATAGAGGGATGGGAACAAGACTTGCCTCCAATCACAGTGCTCCCAAATTGAAAGTGACCTAAGTGGCCACTTTATTGAAGTCGGGGAGAGGATGAACTAAAATTTTAATACCAAATGAACCCAAGCAGAACTTGAGGTTATTTAAAATCTTAAGAAATACATGAAATACTCTAGTCTCTAATGCAAAATCCATCCATACAACATTTCTAGGGTTGAATGTAATGTACCCAAACAAATTAATTTTCCTACAATGGTCAATCAATAAGAGTATGTTTTGACAAATCATGAATATCGCTTGGGAAATATGCCTTCAATATGTATAATTGTTTCACTCGTTTCTAAAAGGCCACACAAAGTGCTGATTATTGGAATGTTGTAAAAATGTGTAACTAGGTTCACTCTTCATAAGTATGAAATGCATTCTTGTAAATTATATTAGAAATTTCCCCAAAAGGTGCAAGGAGATGCCGCTAGGTTATTTAAATTGAATAAGTTCTACTTAGTTTCCATAACCAAGCAAAATAAATTGATATATAAAATTTAAGTAACCAAATGCTATTAAAATCTAAAAATCCAACATAAGCAACATCATGAGTGCCCTATCAGCATTTTCCCATCCGAACACTCTTCAACAAGGAAAATGGATCCATGATTACATCATTCAAAGTAATTTTGAAACATATATCTTTGTAGAAAATTCCTTTGTAGCCATGTATGTGAGGTGTGGGGAAATAGAATCTCCAATCCAATTGTTTGAGATGATGACTACAATAAACATGGTCTCATTGAATATAATGATTGTTGGTTATGTGCAAAGTGGAAATGGCCACGAGGCCTTCACAATCTTGAATCAAATGCAACATGATGAATTACCTGACTTTTTGAATCTGGTGAGTGTGCTTCTGCATGTGCCCATTTAGCAGCTTTACAACAAGTCTATTTATTATTATATACTAAGAAATGGATTTGAGTTCAATGTTATTCTTGGGACCTCCCTTATCGCCATGTATGCCAAATGTGGGAAGATACATATTTCACAACAAATTTTTAACAGTATGTTAGAAAGGAATGTGGCCTCATGGAATACAATTATAGCTTGATATGGCATGCAAAGGCTTAGAAAGAGTCAAAGAAAACACTCTCTTTAATTCAAACATTTTCTTGGCAGAATTTAACAACTGACTCAAACTTCTCCCCATTATGTTGTGCTTTATGGAAGCCAAACTCAGAAATCTGAAAATTATCCATCTGCAAACATGAGTTTTTAAGACTATCTTGGTTTGAAAATTTTAATTTTTTTAATGCATATTCATGGTAATCACTTTCTTTTTTATGAAGGCATCATAGGCTACTAGTTTTTTATCTTTTGGAGTCATTGGGAACTCAAACCTACAATGTCTTAAACCCAGTTAAAATTTTATTTTTTTTTATAATTTATTTGTGATTCATACTTTGAGTCACACCATTCTTAGTGTTTCAAAGTTTGTCACCTATTTCTATTGTGCTTTGCAAAATTCTAACATTGGAAGCTGAAGCATTACAATATTATATCAACTTCCTATAAACAATTTATTTTAATATGTATATTGTTCTCTTCTGAAGCATCTACAATTATATTGAAATGGTTACAACAATTGGCAATGTTCTATCCATTATTGTAAGTGAAAAGAACTCAGCCCTACAATGTATTCAACCTAGTTAAAATATTATTCGTTTTTATAATTGATTTGTGATTCACACATAAGTCTAAGATGCACCATTCTTAGGGTTCCCAAGTTTGTGACTTATTTCGATTTAGCTTTGTAGCATTCTAGCTTTAAAAGCTGAAACATTGCAATATTGCATCAATTTCCTGTAAAGATATTATTTTAATATGTATATTATTTTCTTATGATGCATCTACGATGACATTCAATTGGTTACAAGAGTTTGTAATGTTCCGTGCATCAGTGTAGGTGCAAATACATTGGTTTGACATTGAAATTCTTATATGTTGTGGCATAATTAGATGGTTGATTTGCCAACATATGTGCAACATTGCTTGTGTTCATGTAGGCTTCCTATTTTGTCGATTACCGTTTCACCTCAAATCATTTTGCAATTGCTAGTGTGTAGCATTTTTCTGGAATTATGATTTGAGTCATATTGTCTATGGTTTTTCCAAATATTTCTTTTTGTCTTGGTTTTCCTCATTCCTTTTTGGGCTCATGTGACAATAAGGCTTGTGATTTATACAAGAACTACTGGTCAATACCAACATGTACTATTTCTTATGTCTGTTTGAGACCAAAGATTCTTTTTCCTGTTGGTATCATTGAAGAAAAATTCAAGATATGAAATTCACAAGTGTGAAACTAATGTTGGAAGGTAGATTTTTTTTGCAGCTATTATGTATGTAATGCTTCCAATACCATTGTTATGTTTTGGACCTAGAGATTCTTTAGTTATTAGTTATATAGATGGCAGAGGGTATGCTTTACAACATCCACTCTATTCAGCATTCTTGCAAATTCCGAAGTAGTGTGCAATTGATATTTTCTATCATTTTCAACATTTGTAATAACGAATGGGTGGATGCAACAAAATTCTTGACTGGACGTTCTATAATTAGGAGCACTGCAATACCTTCTATCCTAAAGAATGTTGATGTTATTGGGTTGGGAGCCATGTTTTTGGTATTTTCATCCCTTTTTGTGTTTGGTTGTACAACATTTTGTTATTTTCATATTGGAGTTGAACACAAAGATAACTAGTTTTGAAGAATGTAGATTTTGTTATCTGAGTGAGGTGTAAGTTTTTTCAAATTATTAATTCTCTGAAGGAAATGAGAAACAACATTTATGTACTCATCAACATTTATTTGTAATTCATCTAAGGTGCTTTCCGAGTTTCTCATTGTTTTTTATGCAAGTATTGATGGAAGTGAAGATTTCCATAGTTGATGTGGTGGTTATAATTGAAGTAAAGATTTCTAGAAAAGTGACCTTTGATGTTAGAAGCAGCCTAGCCTTGAATGCTATCTATGGGCCTTAAATTTTGTGGTTTTAATAAGAAATCCTTTGTTTTATTTTAGCATTTGTTCTATTACTTATGATGGAATTTCTTTGAGTTCTAACTCCACCATAATATAGGGGATTCTAAATGGATATGTTTACCAAACTGACAATGATGATCTGACGAAGCTATTAGTATGCATTAATCTCATTTTCCAACACTATATATGACCCTCGACAAGTGGGTTTGGTAGCATTGTCAGTGGCCCTCGCAAAACTTATCTACTGATTTGTAAAATTTAAGAGGTTCCAATCTTGAAACACTTGACTGGAGAGACAATATTCTTCATGAAGATTATTTTTCATTCAAATGTTGAAATATTGGACAAACCGTACAAATAAATGCCTAGAAATTGTAAAATTTGATCTAAGGCAATGGTTATCCCATCATATTTTGCATTTGATTGAGGATCGGAATGTAAATGTTTTGTTCAATGTCAAAAGTAATTGTTATAGTATTTATATGAATTTAGTTGTTTCTTAATACTAAAAAAATTCTTCATATAGAATTCCAGTTATTTAGGCAAACTTATCTGGCGATTCCTAAATCATAAGAGGTTCCAAGCTCAAAATACTTGCCTCGTTAGACAATATTCGTCATGAAGATTATTTTTCATTTGGATATTGTAAGATTGGACAAGCTAGTTGCAAATAGCAGTGCAGATAAATTCATAAATCAAAAAATTTGATGCATGACAATGGTTATCCCATAAGATTTTGCATTCTATTGAGTGAGGATTGGAATGTAAATTTTCTATTCAAGTTTAAAAGAAATAGTTGTAGGATTTATATGAATTTAATTTATGCTTGATACTGGAAAATTTTCTTCAAACACAATTCCAGTTATTCCAGAGTGCAGGTTAATTCATGCTTGGAATGTAGGAGTGGAGTGAATTTAATTTATGTTTGATATAGGAAAAATTTCTTCAAACATAATTCTAGTTATTCTCGAGTGTAGGTTAATTGATTCTACACATGTGCAAGTTGAGCGATCCATTATTTAATGATAGTTAAACCTTTTTGATGGATATAATCCGACTCCTAATTACACACATGGCAACAACAGTACGATTGAGCCACTGAGAGGATCATGGCATTGACAGGAAGCATAAGTTCCTAACAATTTCATCTTCTATGCACGCTCTGATCTGACAGACCCTCTTGGAACTCCAAGCACATAGATGTCAAATGGAGCATAATGGTGGGCATAAAAATTTGTGAAAAAATGTTAGATGGAAACCAGAAGTACTGATGAAAACAAGAGATGCATTGGTTCAAAAGAAGGCCTACCGGCCTAAAAATGAAGAAAAATTGCTCAAGTTCTTTTATCTTATAGGTCAAGCACCCATTGAGTGCTTCTAGGATTTTTCCTAGGTTTAATGGTGTTAAAATTGGCAACTAGGGCCAATCTCCATGAGGATCACCTTATTCATGGCTGACAATATTTTATCTAGATTCCTCTTGTTGAGAGGTGTAGGATTGATCTAAATATCATCTGATTCCAATAATTGTTTATGGAGATATGAATTTATTTTGATTATGGACAAATTGTCAAAGTTAGCCAACAACTTGCTGAGAAGCCCAATAGACACATCTATTCATCATCAACATTTGCATATAAATACAGGATGTATCCTCCTCATTTCGACACACACTTCTCATCCATCTCTCTCTCTCTTCTACACAGAAAAGAGTCTCTCTCTCTCCTACATAGATAGGTCTCTCTCTCACACGTGGGAAGGAAGGACGCAATTTTCTAAGGGCCTACAAACTGCAGATTGGAACTTTGACCAGTGTTGACCAGCATTCTCTCTCTTGATTGCGTAGTAGGTGAAGCTGACTCTCCTTGGAAATCCACAATTTTTGGCACATGAATCAAGGTGATCTAACCTCCGGTTTGGAATATATTTACTGCCTTAGTTTTGATGCTGATGCCGCTGATCTAGGGTTTGTTGATGCTAATATAAATCAATTTTTTTTACTATTTCTCTCTGTTGAATTATTTAAGATAACAGAAGATTTGATCAAAGAGTTTCCCCATATTGGGGTTTGTCCTTGGCTAGCCGCCACATCTTGTGTCTCTTTTGTTGTCTTGTTTTTTATTGATCATTTAATGTTCTATCTGCACTTTACTTATGTACATGTGATTGCTAATATATGGATAATAGTAAGAAAGATAAGTAAACTACTCTAAGCATAGAACATAGCATAATTTAACATGGTATCAGAGCTGAGGTGAAGACAAAGCCCGAGCAAGAGCAAGAGCAATCATCGAATAGAAGATTGGCAAGGTTATCCAAAAGAAACCATGGGGTCCTCAACACACTTCCCTACTCAAGACAAACTCCAAGAGAAGTCTGACTACCATTAATGGAAGATGTATCCCAATCCAACACTAGAAGAAGAAGAAGTGTTGGACCATGTGAGAGGCGGAATCGTTGAACCTTCATCAAATACATCTGCTCTTGCTAGGAACAAATGAACCAAGGGGGAAGTATAAGCTAAGAAGATCATCTGGGACTCTATCGACAAAAATTTGGTGGCCTACACCTCCGACCTGAACACCTCCAAGGAAATCTACGATAGACAAGTGACTTTATTTAAATTTAATGATGCAAATCAGGTTTTGTTTCCTAGAAATAAGCTGAAGGAAATTAAGAAGGGCAAAGATAAGAGTATTGGTGGGCTCCAGTATTGTAGCAATAATGCTACAACTCCTGGAGCTTCCTTCTCTAATTTTATTAAACCGGTAGCTCGTAACAAACTTGGAAGCGACGGTGCTGTATGCACAAGTACTAGCTCTTGTCGCAACTGTCACTTGGTCAGCTGGCACAAGTCCGCTAGGGCTCAAGCCAACTTCTATGTGTTCTCAGAAGAAGCTTTTTAAGTGATGAACGAAAGCTATCTCAAAGGAAATTAACCTACTTTGCAAGAATGAACTGAAAGCCAACGAAACATGGAAACCCTAATAAACCCTAATCTAACCAGCTTAATCCTTACGATGCAATAGTGGGAATGCAACTTCTAAAAATGATGCCATTACTTCTAGTGAGATGAGATGCATGAGTTTAAACTACTTTCAGCTGAAGAGAACATGTTTTTGTATTTTCGCTCAAGTGGTTGGAGTTATTATGACTGTGATTCTTATTGGGTCTTGACTGTGCAGGGGTAGTTCAAGGGGAGGAAGGTTTGGGAAAGGTCAGGAGGACTCTGAGAGGTTCCAGGGGATCCCTAACATCATTCCACAGAAGTTCACAACGTTCAGGTTCCTGGCAACCATGTTTGCAAGCTTCTACAGGATGTCTGCAAGGGATCCTACAGGAAGCTCGGGATTTCTACAGGAAGTCTGCTAACTTCTACAGGATGTTCTACAGTCAGAGTTTTGGGTGATGGAGGAATAAATGAGCTGTATGGGTGGATAGGTAGGATGGGAGGGGAGCTTGTGATAGCTTATGGACAGAGAGATGAGATGGAGAGAGGGTGTGTAAAGCTGGTTGGTCGATAGAAGGGTAGAGGCAAGGGAAGGCCGAAAAGATAAAACAACGTGGATAATAGAAGAGTTGGTGGGCAAAGGATCTAGCTGGGAGGTAAGGAGATGTCTTAGGCATGGCTGAGAAGGATAAGGAAGTGATAAAGTGGTGCTGCGCAGTGTAAATGAAACAAATCACCTCTGTCTTGCACAAAACCGAGAATTCATCAACCTATTCTAACTATTTGATTAAAAACCAAAGAACAGCGATGGAAGTTAAGAGAGAAATCGTGCATGGCACTGAAACAAGGAGTTATTGCTCAAGATCTAAATGCATGGACACTTCTACCAATGGAAATATGACTTTAAAGCTTGCATGAACATGTAAAACTGCGTTTTTGGTGGTTGGCACGGTCTACACTCCCAATCTCTAAACAGAGGTGGAAGTGAGTGTACGATCAACTTTTTCTTGGAACTCAGATGAATTCTAATCCTCCTACTCTAATCTAAGCTGCTGAAAGCACTTTATCCATAAAACTAACCTACTTAATCACATCAAGAAATTTGAATCAGCAGACTGTGTTTTTCAAATGCATGTCAAGGCAAAGAAATGAAATGCTGAAAGGAAAGACAAGTAACAATACAAAGAAAGGAGGCCTATTGCTCTCAGGTTGGGCCCAAACCTGAGAGCTATAGCTCCTCTAAGAACTCAGGATTGAACTCAAATCTACCTGCCTTTTATTAATAGATCATAATCATAAGTCTAACAACATGCCAAAAATGGCTTACCAAGAGCAAAACAGAGCTATAGCTCGTGATTCAAAATCTACAACAAAGGTTCAAAAGTCCCCATCGAAGGCTACAGCCTCAATATTTATACATTATGAGGGCCAAGCTGGCCTGCTAAATTAGTGGGGCTTGGCTGTCCAACTAAAAGTAAACTGTTGTTCCTGTAGAATCCGTTGGCTGCCTTCTAGCTCGGTGGTGATAGTTGTTGGAGCTCGGAGTTGGGGTGGAGATCACGAGAAAGGTCATTCAAGGCTGTGGACAACCTTCCTACAAACCCGCAATGCCACCTTGGTTGTCTCCTTGCCTCCATCTGCGTGGTCTTTGCTCCATTTAATGTCAAAAAACCTGAAATAAACATGTATTAGCCACATAGGCATAATGACTGCCCTCCTTCCTACAAATAACATGAATATACTAAGAAATGATGCATAAGTGATAAAAAATGAAGGGTTGAGCAAGGTAAGTAGGCCAAATGAGCCCAAAATGTTACCAAAATTTCGGGCTCATTATCACCCCCCAGCTAAAATATTTGCTCATCCTTGAGCAACTAGTCCAACTCTTCATCCTTCATTGCCTTTACTGCTACCCTTACATCCCAAGCCTCTGTAGTAGTGTCCTCCTTGCTGATATGAAACCCAGCCCTTCTGTTTACCTCTTCCCACCGTTCATTATCATCTTTCTCTGTGCTGCCTTCCATCAATCCTAGCAGCAGTGGTGGGCTTAGCTTAAGGCCAATCCAGCTAGCCTGGAGGTTTTGCATGGATTTCTTATAGAGGGCCACCCATACCAGAGCTTCCCTCATCTGAGTTGGGGTATGGTACTCTCGGATTTTCAGACTGTGGGCCAATGTATTCCATCTGCGGGTGCATGCTTGGACAACGTTGTCTCCTAACAGTCTCTCCATGTCCTCGAAATGAGCTATGGCTTGGGCCTGTTGATCCATATATCTTAATGAAGCTTGAGGGTCAGTGGAAAAATGTTGGTGTGCCGAGATTAGTGCAACTGGATCCCCTGGTTCTGGTCTGATGAGCAATGGCTCGTTCAGCTCTCGGTTCATAACTGCTTTGGCTTCTACTGCTCTTTTGTCCTCATGGTTCAGCCATGAGGCAAATGCCGTTAATTGCATATCTCCCAAGGCCATATTGGGATCCCATGAAAGTACATTAGGCAGGGCCAGATTATGGAGGTAGAACTCCGATAATTTGGCCCTATCCTCTGATGAACTAGTACTGCATACTTCAGTGAATTGTTGCGGGTCTTGGAGCTAAGAGATACCTCTTTGCGCCAAGGTATTGATTTGAAATTGCAGCCATTGGTCTTTCAAGTACAGGCCATAGGATTTGGCCGGCTGTCTGCATTGGATAGCATCCATGGCCCAGCTGGCCATGCAGGCCAATTGTGCCTCTTTCTGCTGCAGCTGTTCTTTGAGAGCTTGCACCTCAATTTGTGCTTGTTGTTCTGCTTCCTGTAGATGTGTAGTTGGCTCCCCAAGACCGGTGTTCAGTTCCTCTTTGCCTTGCTATTCTGCTGTGGTGTCCTTGGAGGATGTACCTGTCCCTGCCCTCAGCTCCTGTAGCTGCAATCTCAGCTTTTGGTTTTCTTCCTGTAGGAACACTCGTTGGCAATTTGCCACGTGTTTAGCCATGGACAATTCACTTCTGGCTTCCTTGAGCTGCTCCTGCAAGGGACCTATGTCCGCAACACCCTTTGACTTGGCTATTTTCATTCACGTGTGTGTACGGACTCTCTCTTCCTGCAATGCAAAAAACAGTGGCACAGTAAATTTCTGAGGTATAATTTTGCCAGCCTCTAAAAAGTTGTAATATGAACTCAGACTTGGCTGAGGGCTGGGCTCTGGTATATGCTCTGTCTCCACTTCTTTTGGTGGCTCTACTTCGCCCTCTCTCAGTGGTGATAAGGGTGCTTCTCCCTCCATTCTCTCAGTTTCTTTAAGCCTGGCTAAGGTTTCCTGTAGAGCATCTTCAGCATCCTTTAGCCGAGCTTTTGTAGTCAATTGGTCTAACCTTTCTTGCCACGTAGTTTTCTTCGGGCTCCCCCTCTCATAGGTGACTGATATCCTTGAGGGGGACCTTTCCTTGGGCGAAGTAGGGGCATCTTCAATAATGATTGGGCTGCTGGACGGAGGATGTGGCTTGCCCGTCTTTATTCTCACACTTCTTCTAGCTTTAAAATATAGAGGGGTCTCCCTCTTTCTCTTCTCCTTTGGCTTAGGAGGTGTGCTAAGGGCGGCCAGCACAGCTGCTGCCTCCCTTGCAAGAATGTCAGCTTTCTTCTCCTTGGGTTTCACTTTTTCAGGGCTTCCTGTAGAAGACCCTGTTTTAGTTAATTTCGGGCTTCCTGTAGAAGACCCTTTTTCTGCTAATTTCGGGCTTCCTGTAGAAGCCGGTTTCGGTTTTCCTGTAGAAACAGGTGTCACCGCTTTGGTTTGTTTTGCTGCATGAGTTTTACTTTTTGACTTGGTTGCGGTTGTTGTCGAGGCACTTTTTCTGATGTGGACCTTCTCAGCCTTGTCCACTCTGCTTTGCAATCTTTTCTCTCTTTCCATCAAAATGGGTGTGTCATCTTTCTCTTTGGCACCCTTTTTCTCTTGTTTCTTCTCTTGCTTTTTCTTCTGCTCCGTGGTCGGGGTCTTCTAGCCTTTTTCTTTCTTCGCTGCGGGCACTGACTCTTTCTTCTCACTGCTAGATGAACCGAGCTCTTCGGTCACCATCTTTATATCACCATCCTTGGTCAAATTTCTGAAGGCTTCCCATGAGAGAGGAACCTTGTATGTGTGGAGCGCATCCTCCACGAGGAGTTTGATGAGTCCATGGTGGGCTACCTGGTCTGGTGTGCCTTCTTTCAACTTGGTGGCACACTGAATCAGAGACTGTAGTAGAAAGTAGGGGAGACTGAGTTTGTTTTCTACAGGTAGATCCATCTGGTGCCTTAATTCAGTGAGTAATCGAAAATGGTACCCATATACAATGCTAAGACAGCCTTCGCAGGTGATGTACTTCATAATCTGCAGGCTAACTTCATTCCACGGTGGCAGTAAACTGGTTCTACGAACCCCATTGTTATCTTCTGAGAATTCCTCCTCTGGTGGAAAGAATTCTTTCTTAGCCTGTTGGCCCAATTTCCTTTCTTCTTTATCCCATGGTAATCCCATTGGGAGCTCAGTAACTCGGCTGATGAATTGTGGGGTGAGTCTGAGACTCAAACCCCTAAAGTTAACGGTGGCCAATGTCTTGGATTTCGGCCTCAGAGCTTGCAAAAACTCCTCTGCCACCTCGTCGTCATAGCCCTGCAATTTGTCACTGAAGGATATCCATTGCGCTCGCGTGAAGAGCTCCAACACCTCAGGGTTTTCTCTCAACTTCGTTGAATCAGTTGGTTCCCTTCTGATGAACCCACCCGGCATGGTGAAAAACTGCTGCGTTAGCTGGAGGTGGCAAATGCGGAAGAAATTTGGTCTACTAGGACAGAGCGTAAAATTACACCTCTGTCATGCATATAATTCACGAAGATTATCTCCGGAGGACCTTAACACAGCTTAATTACACTGACATCCTGTAGGACGACAATTCATGCAACGACAGATAATATTTGCAAAAATTTTCTACGACCAGACTGTAGACGTCGATTCTGCCACCCTCAAAACCAATTGCATGGAGAGTTCAGGCTTACCTTTTTAATCCATCACCTTTTGATGTGAGGAACCTGATTTCCTGTAGAAACAGCTTTCCTGTAGGAGCAGCACCCGAATTCTGGAGGATACTGCAGTGGGTCTGCGCTCTTGGTGTTGCTTCACAGGCGTTCAAATGGCTAAAGACTTGGAGTGTCGAGCTGCAGAGTGATCCGGATGATCACTCGAGTCTCAAACGGTGAATGATAAATGCATGGGGTGGCAATCTAGCAGATTAGATTTGAATTCGACGGAATCCGTGGCACGGGGGTGAGCTGTCCCTGCCGGACCATTGGACGACATCACTCCATCATTCGTCTGCGAGTTCCCTTACTGCCGCATCATTCCCCGCAGATCCGCCGCTGTCACTTCTGTTAAAACTCGTTTTTCCTGACGGGATTGCTCTCACGTGTGTGTTTATTTTGCCACGACCACCGCCCAAACGTCCGACTAGACCACTAACTGGTCGACGTGGCCAGTCGAATGGCCATACAACCGCTCAACCCATTCACTTCACACTTGCAAACATTTTCAAAGTAAAATTCATGCAATTCGATGGAAGAAAAGGTCGAGGCACTTACCTGTGCGGCCGCAACACGATTTTTCGGTTCTTGGACGACGATGAGTGGATTTATTTGCTGCTGGTGGATTTGCACAGGCCCGGAGGTTCATATTCACAGGCCGCTGACGATGAATTTGATGCTTCGGCTACATGCGCCCGCATTTTCATTGCATGTGGCAAGCGCTGTGAATGGTGTACACTCTAGTGGGCTTAACTGTTACGGGACTCCTGCAGGATGTCCTGTAACAGTTTTTTCCTCCTCGGGTGCATGCTGCACGACGAAGGCAGTGGCCTCACGATCACGCTCACAGATCTCATGGATGGCTGGGATGGATATGGTATGACATCTTAGCGTTTTTTTCATCTTAAAAATTGCTTCCTCTTGATAACTCAATGATCTGCTTTGATGGTGCAGGTAACTTCATTGCATGTCGACAGGGGTGGTAGAAAGAGGTGACAGCAGTGTGTAAGGGTGACAACAGTAGCTTGCATGCGTCCAAACCGATCCTTGGTCATTAGATATCCTCATACAATGAATTCTGGGCCGTCTCGAACTTCTACAGGAAGTTTCCTGTAGAAATACAGAACTTCCTGTAGAAAGTTTGCACCTTCCTGTAGAAAGTCTGCACCTTCCTGTAGAAGACTTAAGCTGTGATGAAATCATGCCCATACCTTGGAGAAGATGAGTACTCTTGGAGGAGGTGCTGGTGAGGTCTCCTGGCAGCATGATAAGGATCCTTGGCTTTGAGTTGAGAGGCCTCCTCTCCTCCATAGAACACCTGCAACCTGCATGCATTTTCACATTATAAACTTGTTGTCCCTGTCTTTTTTTTTTTTTTTTTTTGCTTATTGTTTTCTCTTTTTTATTCTCTTTTTTTTTTTTTTTTTTGAAAGATAGCAGGGGCGCCTCAATGAGGTTTTCACCCTTGCCATCTGCCTTAAGCGCCTCAGAGAGGTTTTCACTCAAGGATCTTTTGTCAAATCCCTTTTTTTTTTTTGAATGATAATAGGGGTGCCTCAATGAGGTTTTCACCCCTACCACCTGCCTTGGGAGCCTCAGAAAGGTTTTCACCCAAGGATCTTTTTTTTTTTTTTTTTTTTTTTTTTAGATCTTTCAGGGTATGCCCAAAGCAGAGGCAGAACCCTTCTCTATGACCAACACTGATTTCTCCATAATTTTGATGAACTCTTGTCTTGAGAGAGGTTTCCTGTAGATCTTCAATCGATGCCCATTGACAAGCATGGGGATGGCTTCCTCATCAATGGTCCGAATAAGAACAGATCCATTGTCATGGCATTTTCCCACTGCATATGGTCCCAGCCATCTGGTTCTCAGCTTCCCCTTGAAATCTTTGTACCTGGAGTCATACAACAATGCCCAATCTCCTGGCTGGAATTGCTTGTCATTGAGGTGTTGGTCATGCCACACCTTTCTCTGAACTTGAACCACTTCTAAGTGAAGGAGGGCCTGCATCCGGTGCTCGTCCAGTCCATTCAGCTGCAATAACCTTTCTTGTTGTGCATGGCTAACATCTAGGTCTAGCTGAGCTGCCATCCTCAAAGTGTTGTATTCAAATTCAATGGACAGCAAAGCTTTCTTCCCATAGACCAGCTCATAAGGTGTGAAGCCGGTGGTGGTCTTCCAGGTGGTGTTGTAAGCCCATGTGGCCTCAACCAGGCAATCTGCCCAATCTTTCCTACTGCTGCTCACCACCTTAGTCAAAATCCCTTCCAATGCTCTGTTGGTGACTTCCACTTGCCCATTTGCCTGTGGATGATAGGGTGTGGAAGTCCTATGCTTGATTTTGTGATGAGCTAGTAGGTCTTCAATTAAGTTGGATGTGAACTGGCTCCCTTGATCGGTGACCAACTCTCTTGGGTAGCCAAATTTGTAGAAGATGTTCTCCCTTAAGAACTCAGCCACCTTTTCTTCTGTTGCTGCCTTGATTGCTTTAGTCTCTGCCCACTTTGTTAGGTAGTCAGTGCACACAATGATGTAAGACCTTTGCCTCGAAGGAGGGTTGATTGGACACACAAAATCCATACCCCACTTCTCAAATGGCTCAAGAGTCACTTGAGGTTGGAGAGGCATCTCATCCCTTTGATTCGGTTTCCCCATTCTTTGGCATCGGTCACATTGGCTGATATACCTTCTGACATCTTGGTGAAGTGTGGGCCAATAGTAGCCTGCCTGCAGGATTTTGAAGGCAGTCCTCTTTGCTACAAAATGTCCTCCACAAGGCCCATCATGACAGGTGAGGAGGATATCAAAGACTTCCTCCTCCTTTACACAATGCCTTAAGATCTGATTAGGGCCAAGCTTGAACAGATTGCCCCCGATCCAAGTAAATGAGGCACTTTTTCTGATGATTCTGCTCTTCTCTCTTGAAGATAGGTGCGGAGGGAACTGTGCTGAAACAAGGTAGTTTGCTATATCAGCAAACCATGGAGAGAGTACTGAGATAGCAAACAGATGTTCATTGGGCATCTGGTCATCCACTGTTCCATCCTCATCTGCAGGCAAATCCAATCTAGATAAAAAGTCAGCAACAACATTTTCCTTACCTGGTTTGTCAACAATGGTCAAATCAAACTGCTGCAACAAAAGTAACCATCTAATAATACGAGCATTCACATCTGGTTTATTCATTAAATATCTAATTGCAGCGTGATCTGTATGTACAAAGGTTTGATAGCCGGTAATATAATGTCGGAACTTGTTCAGTGCATGGACCACAGCCAAGAATTCTTTTTCGGTTACAGTGTAATTCAGTTAAGCTTTGGACAAGTTTTTGCTAACAAAGTAAATGGCATATGGAAGTTTTTGTTCAACTTGTCCTAAAGCTGCCCCTATGGCTTTGTTCGAGGCATCAGTGTGGATGTGGAATGGTAGGGCCCAGTTTGGACCTCTCAAGATTGGGGCTGACACCAAGTTGTCCTTTAATTCATTCAAAGCCCTCTGACAATCGTCAGTCCATTTAAACTCCACATCTTTTGCCAACAGGCCAAACAATGGCGAGGCTAGCTTGTTGAAGTCTTTAATGAATCTCCTGTAATACCCTGCTAATCCTAAGAAACTCCGAACATCCCTTACCTTTTGGGGGGGTGGAACTTTCTTGATGATAGAAATTTTGTTAGGATCCACTTGTAACCCTTGGCAAGAAATGGTATGGCCTAGCACGGTCCCTTCAGTCATCAGGAATTCACATTTTTCAGGACTAAGGGACAGGTTCATCTCAATGCATTTAGTTAGGACCTTTCCCAGATTGGACAATGCTTCCTGGAAGTTGGACCCATAAGGAGTGAAGTCATCCATATAGATTTCCACCGCATCATGGACCAGCTCCGAGAAGATGCTCAAGACAGCTCTCTGGAAGGTAGCAGGAGCATTGCATAGCCCAAAGGGAAGAACTCGGTAGGCAAAGGTACCCCAAGGACAAGTGAAGGTGGTTTTATCTTGGTCTTCAGGGCTGATTTGGATTTGGTTGTACCCGCTAAACCCATCCAGGAAAGAGAAGAACTTCTTTCCTGCCAGTCCATCCAACACTTGATCTATTAAAGGTAGAGGGAAATGGTCTTTCTTGGTAGCTTTGTTCAGTTCTCGGTAATCCACACAGATTCTCCACTTCCCATTTTTCTTGGGAACCAACACCAGAGGGGACACCCATTCACTATCTGAGATGGGGTAAATGAATCCGGAATCCAACAGTTTTTGCAATTCTTCCTTGACAATGTCCTTAAGGGCTGGATTCATTCTCCTCTGAGGTTGCCTAACCAGTTTACAATCCTCTTTGATGTATATGTGATGGGTACAGACCGAAGGATGGACTCCTTTCATCTCCTTATAGCTCCAAGCAAAAGCATCTAGATGACTGGCCAACAGGCTACACAGCTCCTTTTCATGGGAAGGAGATAGGGAGGAGCTGATCTTTAACGTTCTCTCAGGGCCGAACTCCACATTCTTGACTCTGGGAGTGACAGGGTTGGTGGCACAAAGGTCCACTAAGGTGCTGGCTTGGGCATCGTCCACCAATTTCTCTAAGGATAGTGCACTGGAAGGTGGATTCTGGATCAAGGTCTCAATCAAGTCATCCTCGGTTGGGGGGTCTCTTCTAGTGGTGTCTAGGGTGCACAAAGGTGCTGAGTACACCTCATCCTCTTCTCCTTCCTCCAACCACAGTGGTAAGTCATGCTCTAAGGAGGGTTGGGCAGGAGGGTATAGGACTAGCTGCTTGGACATAGGACCATTTTTGATGGTCATGTTTCCTGCATGGCAACTTATGTAAGCATCTGCAGTGGCTAACCAAGGCCTTCCCAAAATAAGAGGATATCCAGTAAGCTTTGCCTTGGGTTGCAGAACCAAGAAATCTGCAGGGTATTCCCAAGAGTCGACAGAGACCAAGACATCCTCCACAATCCCTTCGGGAGTCACGGTGGAGCGATCTGCTAGTTGCAGGACTGTCGAGGTCTTCCTCAAGGAACCCTGAAGATTGAGTTTGAGCATGGTATCCCTGGTCATCACATTAATGACAGCCCCCAGATCAATCAAGGTGTGAGGTATGATGGTGCCATTGATGTGGACATCTACTACAGGACTTCCAGGATCTAGGTACTTTGGGCAGATGACTTGTCCTAACATAAGGTCAGACAGTTGTCCTAAGACATTGATGGTTGAAGCATCTCTCTTTCGCCTGCCTGGGTGTTTGAAACACTTTTCCTTAACCAGTTTGTTGTATATTGGCACATCCTTGATGGCTTGGAGAAGTGGTATTTTCACACACAACTGCTTGAGCTCTCCCAGAAGCTCATCCTCCTCTGGGTTGGGTTGTGTGGTGGCTGTTAATCTCTCAGGAAAGGGTGGAATAGCCTTTGGTTCACTTTCCTGTTTGTCCTCCTCGTCCTCTGGGGGAGGAGGTTGGCGATCCGGAAGAGTCTTTCCAGATCGAAGATTGATCTCCTGGATCTCCACAGCATAGGTAGGGCATGATGTTTCCCCAGTGTATACCTGCTGGGCCTGTCTATTGTTGGGGTTCGGGTTCGGTTGAGCAGGCATTTGAGGTTGCCTTTGAGGATAAGGAGGTAACGGTTGAGGTTGAACTGGTGGTGGAGGCAAAATGGCGGGAGGAGTGTTGTACTGGGGCCTCCACCCCGACTGAGGTGCATTCCACTGAGGCTGTGGCTGGGCATGTGAGTGATATGAATGAGTAGTGGGCTGAGTAGGGTACTGAGGTGGATAAGACCATGGAGGAGGCATAGACCAGGAAGGATGAGCAGGGGGACCCCAGGAAGGCATGGGAGTCGATTGGTTGGGGCTGTAATAAGCTTGGGGTGCCCCTTGCATCCCCTGCTGGTAAGGTCTTGGTCCTTGTGGCCTCCTTTGGTTGAGGAAATAGAGAGGTTCAGTGGGGGGTTCTGTCCCTTGGTACATGGCTTTAAGCCCAGGTAAGGTTGGACATTGATTTGTGGGATGGTCCTCCTCACAAACGAAGCACACTTCAACCGAATGCAATGGGCATTCGTTCTTAGGGTGTCTCCTTGTACATCTAGGGCAGAAGATAGCCAAGGCCCTCTCAGCTTCTTCCTTTTCCTGCTGGATACTGAATGTGTCAAGTTGCATGGCAATGGTCTGTCTCACCTCACTCTTAAGATCTTCTAATTGATTTGCAAACTCATGCTTGGAGAAAGGAATACCAGCTGAGAGGAGGTTTCCTCTACCTCGTTTTCGGGCTGCCCTAGAGTGGTTTCTAAACACAGTCTTGATGTCCTCATAAGGCAGTTGGCAAATATCTGCCCCAGCCAACATGTGAAGGGTATCTAAGAGGTCTTCAGGGACTCCTCGGAGCAGGACCAACTTGAGGGATTCAGGGTCAAGTGTGCACCTGGCCCATTTATAGCTAAGTTGGAACCTCTCCTCATAATCCTCTAAGGACTCATCATTTCCCATGGTCATCCGAAAGATTTCTCCCTTGGTTTCCTTGGACCTACAGTAGTCCCGGTACATGGTATTGAAAGCTTGCAGCATCTGAGCCCAAGTGGTGATACTATTCCCAGGTAAGCCCATGAACCAGCGTAATGCTGCATCCTTAAGAGTTGAAGGGAAGAGTTTCAGCTTCTGCTCATCTTCAGTATAGTCATAGGTTCGACAAAGGACATCAAACTCAAACAGGAAGGTATCAGGATCTTCAGTAGTCAGTCCATGGAAGTGAGGTAGAGCGGAGGGACTAATGTTTTTCATTTTCATGTCTCCATTGGTTTCTCGGATGGGGAAGGCACCTTCTATTCTCTCATCTTCTCCTCTATTGTCAGCCATAGCTTCAGATGGGATGGTCTCTAATTCTTCTTCTACTATAGGATCTTCGTATATCTCAGGAGGTTCACCTATAGGTTCTTCTGGATCACTGTCACCGAAGAAGAGAGAAGGGTGACTCAGTGATGTGGTGGGGGTGTTGGGTAAGAATTTGCCTGTTTTATCTCGATTCCTACGAGGCATGAAATGGAAAGACTTTTTTGATTGCTTTTGTTTTTTTCTTTGGTACCTGAAAAACTGGAACAGATTGATCTACAACTGACTATCTTGCTGAAATAAAAATGCCGAATTGAAATGAAAGAAGGAAAGAACTAATCTACTTTGCTCAAATGGAATTGCAGGAATGGAAATGCTAGTCTACGCTTGCAGAATTGAAATGCTAATCTTTGCTTGCAAAATTGAAATTGCGGAATTGAAATGCTAATCTATGAAAGCAGGAAATGTCTATGCTACTTTTGCAGAATGGAAATGAAATAAACTACTTGGCAGAAGGCGAGAGTAGGAAAATAGAAGAAAAGCAACAATTACTAATACTCTGACGCTTCCCCGGCAACGGCGCCAAAATGATGGTGGGCTCCAGTATTGTAGCAATAATGCTACAACTCCTGGAGCTTCCTTCTCTAATTTTATCAACCCGGTAGCTCGTAACAAACTTGGAAGCGATGGTGCTCTATGCACAAGTACTAGCTCTTGTCGCAGCTGTCACTTGGTTAGCTGGCACAAGTCTGCTAGGGCTCAAGCCAACTTCTATATGTTCTTAGAAGAAGCTTTTTAAGTGATGAACGAAAGATATCTCAAAGGAAATTAACCTACTTTGCAAGAATGAACTGAAAGCCAACCAAACATGGAAACCCTAGTAAACCCTAATCTGACCAGCTTAATCCTTACGATGCAATAGTGGGAATGCAACTTCTAAAAATGATGCCATTACTTCTAGTGAGATGAGATGCATGAGTTTAAACTACTTTCAGCTGAAGAGAACATGTTTTTGTATTTTCGCTCAAGTGGTTGGAGTTATTATGACTGTGCTTCTTACTGGGTCTTGACTGTGCAGGGGTAGTTCAAGGGGAGGAAGGCTTGGAAAAGGTCAGGAGGACTCTGAGAGGTTCCAGGGGATCCCTAACATCATTCCATAGAAGTTCACAACATTCAGGTGCCTAGCAACCGTGTTTGCAAGCTTCTACAGGATGTTTGCAGGGGATCCTACAAGAAGCTCGGGATTTCTACAGGAAGTCTGCTAACTTCTACAGGATGTTCTGCAGTCGGAGTTTTGGGTGATGGAGGAGTAAATGAGCTGTATGGGTGGATAGGTAGGATGGGAGGGGAGCTTGTGATGGCTTATGGACAGAGAGATGAGATGGAGAGAGGGTGTGTAAAGCTGGTTGGTCGATAGAAGGGTAGAGGCAAGGGAAGGCCGAAAAGATAAAACAACGTCGATAATAGAAGAGTTGGTGGGCAAAGGATCTAGCTGGGAGGTAAGGAGATGGCTTAGGCATGGCTGAGAAGGATAAGGAAGTGATAAAGTGGTGCTGCGCAGTGTAAATGAAACAAATCACCTCTGTCTTGCACAAAACCGAGAATTCATCAACCTATTCTAACTGTTTGATTAAAAACCAAAGAACAACGATGGAAGTTAAGAGAGAAATCGTGCATGGCGCTGAAACAAGGAGTTATTGCTCAAGATCTAAATGCATGGACACTTCTACCAATGGAAATATGACTTTAAAGCTTGCATGAACATGTAAAACTGCGTTTTTGGTGGTTGGCACGGTCTACACTCCCAATCTCTAAACAGAGGTGGAAGTGAGTGTACGATCAACCTTTTCTTGGAACTCAGATGAATTCTAATCCTCCTACTCTAATCTAAGCTGCTGAAAGCACTTTATCCATAAAACTAACCTACTTAATCACATCAAGAAATTTGAATCAGCAGACTGTGTTCTTCAAATGCATGTCAAGGCAAAGAAATGAAATGTTGAAAGGAAAGACAAGTAACAATACAAAGAAAGGAGGCCTATTGCTCTCAGGTTGGGCCCAAACCTGAGAGCTATAGCTCCTCTAAGAACTCAGGATTGAACTCAAATCTGCCTGCCTTTTATTAAAATATCATAATCAGAAGTCTAACAACATGCCAAAAATGGCTTACCAAGAGCAAAACAGAGCTATAGCTCGTGATTCAAAATCTGCAACAAAGGTTCAAAAGTCCCCATCGAAGGCTATAACCTCAATATTTATACATTATGAGGGCCAAGCTGGCCTCCTAAATTAGTGGGGCTTGGCTGTCCAACTAAAAGTAAACTATTGTTCCTGTAGAATCCGTTGGCTGCCTTCTAGCTCGGTGGTGATAGCTATTGGAGCTCGGAGTTGGGGTGGAGATCACGAGGAAGGTCATTCAAGGCTGTGGACAACCTTCCTACAAACCTGCAATGCCACCTTGGCTGTCTCCTTGCCTCCATCTGCGTGGTCTTTGCTCCATTTAATGTTAAAAAACCTGAAATAAACATGTATTAGCCACATAGGCATAATGACTGCCCTCCTTCCTACAAATAACATGAATATACTAATAAATGATGCATAAGTGATTAAAAATGAAGGGTTGAGCAAGGTAAGTAGGCCAAATGAGCCCAAAATGTTACCAAAATTTGGGGCTCATCAAGTATGCAAGCATATTTCTTAAGGATCACTGAGATCAATAATGGTCTCCTATCTACTGGAGAAATAATCCCTGATAGTGAAATGGCACTCACAACTCTTTGAGGATTACCATCTGAAAGGTACGTGTTTAGGACTACTCTTCTCAACAATAATGTAATTCCTAGATTCTAGGAATTAATGGGAAGATGCATTTAAGAAGAAACAAGGATGGAAGAGCAAGAAATTCCCTTACCTAAAGGTCCTCCCACTACCTTTTCTTCCCATGCTAAGAAAAGAAATAATTCTGGGGCTAAATTCAAAGGAAAGGCCAGACCTAAGGGTGGAAAGAAAGAACGATGTTATATTTCCAATAAAGCATGTCACTACACAAGAGAGTGCCCTAATAGAAGGGACTCACACCGGGATGATGATCAAAATCCCTCTCATGGAAATCAAAGGAATGGTAGGTCTAATAGCAAAGGCAAGAGAAGTGTCGGAAATCAAGGAAGAGGGCAACCATTCAAAAGGGAAAGAAATTCTAGGTATGAATCTAACATCGTTAACAATAAGCAAGATGGATATTATCTACCAGCTGCTCTATCTACCTCTGCTCCTCTGGACTCAGTGGGAAATTGGCTTTTTGATAGTGGTGCCTCAAGGAACTTCATTGGTTACAAAGAAGTTCTCCATAATCTGATAGAGAAAGAAGCCAACCTGGAAATTGTCCTTGGAGACAATATGAAATATCCCATGAAAGGTGTAGGAAATGTCTCTCTTAAATTGAATCAAGGTAATACAATCCACCTATAGGATGTATTATATGTACCTGATCTTAAAAAGAACTTGGTGTCCATTTCGGCTATGGAAGACAAAGGCTACAAGGTGACCTTTAGCAATGGCAAGGTATGTGTATTGAAAAAAATATTGAAGATGCGTTCACTCTTGGGTTTCAAGTTGATTCATTATATCAGGTCGGAGGAATTCCCTTAGCTGTCATGTCTTGTGACACATCTCTTCAGTCCAAACTATGTCATCAGAGGTTTGCTCATCTTAATTATAAAGCTCTAGCTGATGTAAGAAAAATGGTGACAAGGATGCCCAAATTTCGAGTAGAGCAAGAAGGTGTATGTCTAGTATGTGCTGAAGGAAAGCTCAAAAGGGGACCATTCCCCTCTAGCCAAAGCAATACCTCCGATATATTACAGTTGGTTCACTCAGACATATCTGGTATGATGCCTCTCAACTCCTTGGGTGGATATTCATATTACCTCACTTTTATAGATGACTATTCTCACAAGACTTGGATATACTTCTTGAAAAAGAAGGATGAAGTGTTCTCCTAGTTTTGACACTTCAAAGCCTTGATCGAGAATCAAACCGAAAAGAAGATCAAGATCTTAAGGACTAATAATGGGAATGGATATGAATCTAATGAGTTTCATGATTTTTGTAAAGTGGATGGCATTAAGAGGGAGACTACTACACCATATACTCATGAGCAAAATGGTGTGGCGGAAAGGGAGAATTGTACGATCATGGAAGTTGTTCGTGCTATGCTTCATGATCAAAGACTTCAGAAGTTTCTATGGTCCGAAGCTGCAAACACCATCGTTTATGTACAAAACTGATGCCCTCATCAAGCATTGGGTTCCAAGACTCATGAAGAAATGTTCACTGGTAAGAAACCTGATGTCTCTCATTTTAGAATTTTTGGAAGCCTTGTATATTTTAATGTGCCAAAAGAGAAGAGGAATAAATTGGCTGCATCTGGAAAGAAAGGAATCTTCGTGGGTTATAGTGAAAATACTAAGGGCTATAGAATCTATGTAGCTAGTCAAAGGGAAGTCGTGATTAGTCATGATGTCACCTTTGATGAAGATATGGCCCTTAGCAAGGTGGACAATCTTCCTACGTTGAGGAGCTCTCAAGAAACTGACACCAGGGAACCGAAAGAAAAAGAAGATGAGACAATGCCCGATGTGGAAGAACCCATGGATCCTATTGATCCTACTCTGCCTGAGCCTTCCTCTTGTAGGAAGAGGCCTTCATGGCTTAACCGGACACTTGATGATGCTAAAGGACACACCACACCCCGAGGAACGTTCCGTGAAAGTAAGAAGCCAAACAGATATCAGGGATACCTGACCATCATGAGCACGATCATCCAAAATGAGCCTTCATCATTCATAGATGCCATCAAGCATCAAGTATGGAAGGATGTTATGACTGAAGAATATGAATCTATAATGAAGATAAATGTATGGGATGTGGTCCCCAGACCCCAGGACAAAAAAATTGTCACTTCTAAATGGATTTATAGGATAAAGCATGCAGTTGATGGAAGCACGAAAAAGTATCAGGCTCGTTTTGACACTCATGGCTTCTCCCAGAAGGAAGGTATAAAATATGATGGGATATTTGCACCTGTTTCCTGATATACCACCATCTGCTCAATCATAGCCCTTGCTGCTACACAAGGATAGAACCTACATCAGATGGATGTTAAGACCACATTCTTGCATGGTTCAATTAAAGAAGAGGTCTACATGGAGCAACTCAAAGGATTTGAGATTTATGATCGAAAATCTCAAGTGTGCAGGTTGAAGAAATCCTTCTATGGGCTGAAGCAAGGACCCCGAGCATGGTATGAAAGGATCGATAGCTATTTGATGAAGTTGGGATTCACTAGGAGTGAAGCCAACCCTAACCTTTACATTAATGTCGCAGATGACAAAGCTCTCATACTAGTGTTGTATGTTGACGACCTCTTTCTAATAGGTGCAGACCCTCTCATTCACAAATGTAAGAGGGAGTTGGCTTCCGAGTTTGAAATGAAGGACCTAGGACCGATGCACCATTTCCTAGGACTTGAATTCTAGCAGAAGCCAGGGGAGATTTTCCTATCTCAAGGAAAATATGTGGTGAAGATATTGGAAATATGTGGTATGGTGGAAAGCAAGCCCATAACTACCCCAATGGAGCTTGAATTCAAGAAGTTAAGTGGTAGTGCTACTGGACCTGTCTTATGAAATGCCACTGAGTATCATCAACTTGTCAAAGCATTGAAGTTCTTAGTGAACTCCCATCCAAATATATGCTTTGTAGTCAACACGTTAAGTCAACATATGGTTGAACCTCACCACACACATTGGATTGGTGCCAAGAATCTGTTGATATACCTTCGTGGCACAATCACTCATGGATTAAGATACACTGCCAGAGATGTGAGACTACTTGGATATGTTGATGTTGATTAGGGAGGCAGTGTGGTGGACTGTAAGAGCACTTCTAGGTGTTGTTTCTCCTTGGGATCTACTTTGATATCCTGGATGAGGAGGAAGCAAAATTTGGTGGCTTTGAACACTGTCGAGGCAGAGTACATTGCTGCTAGCATGGCCACTTGTGAGGCAATCTGGTTACGAAAGCTCTTTAGTGAGCTGTTTGGATTTACATTGGGTACCACTATGATTCTATGTGACAACCAGAGTAGGATACATTTATTAGAGAATCCCATATTTCATGATCACTCCAAGCATATCGATATCAAGTACGACTATATTCGAGATATGGTGCAGTGGGGAGCTATAAGGATCCAACATATCGGTACAGATGAATAGGTCGCCAACATTTTGACAAAGCCTTTAGGAAAGGTCAAATTCCTGGCTTTCTGAGAACGACTTGGTGTCATTCAGAGACCCGCTGATGAGGGTCAAGTATGATGTACTCAGCTCTGGGAACTCCAGGGGGTGCGGGGTACTTCTTGGAGCGACATATGACCACAGGGTGACTCACCATCCCCTATTGGTGCACCTTGTACAGGGTAAATGGTTCAACCTTACCCTGTGACACCCTATGGAAACTATGGAACAATATGATTAGTTCTCCTATGGGCCAGGATGATTCATTCTCCGTGGTGTCTATGGAACAGGATGATTAGTTCTCCTATGAGCTTAGATGATGTGTTCTCCATGGCAGTTGTGGAACAGGATGATTCATTCTCCTGTGGGCCAAGATTATTAGCTCTTCATGGCATCCACTAGATAGGATGATTCACACTCCTATGGATAGGATGATTAGTTCTCCTATCAAGTCATCCTACCCATTTAGTCTAGGACTCATGGGAAGTACCTCTCATCTGATCAATGAGCAGGGAAATGAGGATAGGGAGCATAGTAGTGCCGATGGATGCATCGTTGTATCTATCGTACTCCTTATGCTAGGATGACATTCATTGATCTAGAATCAATGATACTGGTCTGGGACCAGTGGGAGTGGTACCCACTATGACACTGACTTCGGGTCAGTAGAGGACTGGTCTCGGACCAGTGGTACACACTCTGAGACTGACTTTGGGTTAGAGGAGGATGGTATGATACATCCTCGATCACTTCTTCTTCTTCTTCTTCATAGTTCGAGCAGAGCATAACAGAGAAGAGAAGAGCATAGCAAGGCAAAGTAGGGTAGAGAAGAGAAGGGGTCAAGATGTACAAAATAGTGCATCTAATGGATGAATAATACCAACAGCCAGATGAATTGTAGATGCAGTTCTCCCTATTTGAGAGGGAGTGTTAAAATTGGAAACTAGGGCCAAACTACATGAGGATCACCTTATTAATGGCTGATAATATTTTATCTAGATTCCTCTCGTTGAGAGGTGTAGGATTGATCTAAAGATCATCTGATTTCGATAAGAATTTATGGAGATATGAATTTATTTTGACTATGGACAAATTGTCAATGTCGGCCAGTAACTTGCTTAGAAGCCCAACAGACACATCTATTCATCATCAATGTTTGCATATAAATATAGGATGTCTCCTCCTCATTTGGACACAAACTTCTCATACATCTCTCTCTCTCTTGCACAGATAGGTCTCTCTCTCACATGTGGGAAGGAAGGATACAGTTTTCTAAGGGTTTACAAATTGAGAATTGGAACTTTGACCAGCATTGACTAGCATTCTCTCTCTTGACTACGCAGTAGGTGAAGCTGACTCTCTTCGGAAATCCACAATTTTTGGCACAAGAATCAAGGTGATTTGACCTTCGGTTTGGAAGATATTTATTGCCCTAGTTTTGATGTTGATGCTGCTGATGCTGATGCAACTGATCTAGGGTTTGCTGCTGCTGATATAAATTAGATTTTTGTACTATTTCTCTCTGCTGAATTATTGAAGATAAAAGAAGATTTGATCAAAGGGTTTCCCCATATTAGGGTTTGTCCCTGGCTAGCCACCACATCTTGTGTGTCTTGTCTTGGCTTGTTTTCTGTTGATCGTTTAATGTTCTATCTACACTTTACTTATGTACATGTGATTGCTAATCTATCGATAATCATAAGAAAGATAAGTAAACTGCTCTAAGCATAGAACATACCATAATTTAACAAAGGGCCATTGTCATATATTGAATACCTTATGGGAACATTGTATCTTGTAAAGAAAAAAATATTTTTTCTTTAAAGTGTCGAAATACCTCCAAGATCAGGTCAACCTAGAAGTTGTCAAGTCGGCCTACATGAAGAGCCATGTATACCATTGAAGAAGCCTATATATAAACAGAAAGTTTTCCTCCATTAACCTCACTCACTCACATCTCATTCTATGCAATGAAGAGGGCTAAGAAATGTCGAAGAAGAAGGACAAAGAAAAGGTCGAAGAAGGTCGAATAATTTGGGCTACTTCTCTCTCTCCCACATGCAATTCAAAGTTAGGGTTTCCATGCTGGGGCTATCTTTGGTTCAATCATGGAGGAAATAGAGAAAGGAAGTCAAGAAAAGGTCACTTAGGGCACCTTTCTAGCCCTAATTCTCAAGGAAAGTCAAGCAAAAGGAAGGCTTATTGTATCCGAGTCGTTTAGACCAAACTAACCTCTTTTGTGAAGGGTTCTTCACCAAATTTAGAGTGGATGGAGAGCCTCTAGGAGTGTAGTTTGATATATTCTTGAGGCTTGTAATGGAGTTCTATTTAATAGCTAGTAAGGAGGATAAGGTATCCCCTTTTAAAGACCCTAGGAGTTACATATGTTGTGAAATAAGTGATGTTGAAAGAATTAAAAAATAAAGACTCTTTGGGGCATTACAATGAACTGTGAAAATAAGGCAGCTTTTGCACTAATTATATACTCTCAATTTGTGGTCTAACAGTAACCGTCCTTTACTCCCTTTTTAACCACTTTTAATTCATTCGTGTGAGGATTCATTTCACTTTTGAAAACTAGTTGATGAACTCGGTGTGCGCGGTGTAGACCACATGATTGATACTATAAACATAAATTTGAGAGCAAGTGTATCTACTCCACAGATGCTGACCAACTATTTAATGAGATCGATCCTTGGCTAACAATCACCTCCACTACGTTGGCGAACAATTTGACATACAAATTGAAGTGCCCACCTTATGAGGGTTTCTCCTCAATTATTTTTAATGAAGTTACCTTCATCATGTGCAACATTCATTTTCATTTTTGTTGGTTGTGTGACCTAATATAAATGCATGTATTTTCATTAAAACTATTTTTTGTATTTTTTATATTCATAAAAATCGAATGACATACAAATTGAAGGGCCCACCTTATGAGGGTTTCTCCTCAATTATTTTTAACAAAGTTACCTTCATCATGTGCAACATTCATTTTATTTTTTCTTGATTGTGTGACCTAATATAAATGTATGTACTTTCATTTAAAAAACTCTTCTTTTTTTTGTATTCATAAAAATCGAATGCTCAGTTTGTAAATATAAAATTTTTAATAATTGATTTTTTTTTTAAATTAAGTTAAGAAGTAGTTTTTAAATGTTAAGTTTATATCTACATATATATTTGTATTTAGGGAAATAGGAAATTAAGTTGGGTTGGTACTTTTCAATTGAGCTACACTGGGAACTTATTGATATTTTATTACTATTAAAATATAAATCAAAATAATGATTTTGTTTTTTGTTTTTTTTTTAATGTTTTTGTCTATAATTATTTTGATAATAAATTCTTATATATATATATATATATATATATATATATATATATATATATATATATATATATATATATATGTGTGTGTGTGTGTGTGTGTGTGTGTGTGTGTACTACCCAACTAAAATATATTCTAAGTATTTATAGTGATGTCATTTAGAGCTTTAAAAGATAAAAAATCCCTCTCACTAAATCCTTCATGACCAATAGTTAATCCATCCTTCAAATTGATAGCCTTTCACTTATCACTCTATTTGAAATCAAGAACATTTCCTTCCACTATGTCACTCCTAGCACTAATTTCCCTTCTGTATATCCATGGTATACTCATTATCATATTTAGAATATTACAATTTTTTTTTCAAACCTTGCGAAATATTTAAGTATATAACTTTTGTGAAAAATCATACATTGAAAAAAATGGAAAGCCAATCAAAATAAATTTCAAAGATTGTATCACTAAGTCAACTAAAAAACACTCAAGTTCATCACAAGCTATCTACAATTTGATCCTTTTAGCATGTAACTTAATTGGCGTGATTGTGCCTAAGATTTTCATGAAGGTTGAATACTATGTTTGTAATGTATTCTTTTCTATGATGACATTTTATTTTCTTTGTTTATACAGGTCATCTGGCCACATAGGGGCCACTATCGCCCAACTAAAGAAAACATGTTCGAGTTTCTTATTTTTCTGGGGAAAAATGACATTGGCATTGTTGATGTTGAGGAATATGACATCATATAAATCTTTTATAGTCTAATTTCATTTATATTCCAGTTTTCATCATCTCTCATGTCTTATACTTTAAATTTTATCTTCTTTCATTTTTAGAAGAGAAACTTAGTATTGATGGTAAGAAGCAGGAGTTGAAGAAAGAGGAGAACGATAACAGTGTAGTGACAAATGCAGAAAGAGAGAGAAGATAACTAGTCTAGAGATGCCTTTAAAACTGATATCATGCATACTGATAGTGAAGTCTTTAGAGTTGGTGACTTCACCTACAATTTCTTGACAACACAATGATAATGGTTGGGAGTGACAAAACAATATTTCATGTGTAAACTGTAGCCCAACCAATATTATGCTGGAAACTCATATTGTAATACTAGTTATTTCATATAATATAATTTATGTGGTCCCAGCTATTTATAGTTGTACTTCATATTATTTAGTATTGTAGTTAACATATGTAACTTTGCATTGTCATACTAGGTGAAAATGCACATTTTATGACATTTTCTTTATTTAGTCGCAAAATCATATTAATTAATTTATGTTCATTAATAATGAATACATAAAATCAATCTAAAACTAAAACTACTAAATTGATAATTTATATTGATTAATGTTGAACACAAATAAAATGAGTATACAACAACTAAATTAGTTGTTTTTAATTGTTACCAATGAAACTAAATGAAATGAATATAAACTGCTAAATCAATCATTTATATAATGAATATGAAACTACCAAAAAACGATAAATGACTACTATAAATGATAAATTTGTGATTGCAAATGATGACTAAATTTTCCATATATTCGACTATTAGTAGCCAATTTATAGTTTTTTATAACACGACCAAAATTTAGTCACATTTCTCTATTCATTAATTGGTTTCAAACAATGACTAAAATTTACATATATATGACTATTAGTTACTAATTTATAATATCTTAAAAAGGAACCAACATTTTGGTCATATTTCTTTGGTCATTAATTGGTTTTCTCGAGAGATCATGTAGTAGTATATTTTTTTGTGTATTTGGTCATTAATTGGGGAAATTAACAACTAAATTAATGAGAAAATTTACAACTAAATATATTACTAGATAATAAAATTGAGACAACGAATTAATGACAACTAAATATGACTAAAATTCAGTCGCATTATAAGATAATGTAAATTAGCCACTATTGGTCACTGACTAAAAAATGGTCATTTATATGCAAATTTTAGTCATTTTTTTAGTACCTAATTAGCCATTTTGTACTAGTAGTTGTTGGTATGACTCCTCATCTGATGCAATTATGTCCATTTATTTAACCATCTCCTTGTACAATTTTTTGGACAATCCTACTCGCATGTTTCACATATCAGATCATTGTTCATTTGGGATTTTCATAATCTTCATGAAAAAAGTAATAAACTATTTTTATATTGATATATGAAACCTAAATATAACAAAATTGATATTAATAAATAAATAGTTTGTAGTAATATATATAATTCTAGAAAATAATTTTAATTAGGAATATTATCTTTTCAATGATTTTTTTTGTTGTTGTATGTTTTTTCTATCACAAGTTTGACATGTCTTATTGACCATTTCTTTGGAAACACTTCTTGGAGTTTAGATACAATTTATTTCTTAGAATCATTCGATTTATTTTTGTATTATAAGTGAAAAGTATGTCTATACATTCATTTCACTAGACCTTAATAGTTTTTTAAAAACTTCTCCCCCTTTCATTAACCTCCAATGCCACTATAGATGAGCTAAGGACCAATTCATCGTCCTTTACATTTTCTATACTTTTTCTTTTCTAAGAACAACATTGACATTTTCCTTCATATCTGCTTCATTTAGAAAATTCAACATATATGAATTAATAGATTGTTTGAAACATGTTATCTAATATTCTTAAATATATTATTAATGAAAATTCAAAAAAAAAAAAAAAAAACTCATATTCAATAATATTTTTTCATTCACCTGATTCATCCTTCTGCAATTTCTCTATTAGGATTTTACGCTCTTTTGTTATTAGATTAGAAATAATCTTATCAACCTTTTGTATCTTGTGCCTTTACATAGTGTAAACTAACCAATACATATTAGTTAAACTTATATATAGTTCAAACATATTAATTTTGTAAAGGATTTAAAAAGAACTTCCCTTATCTGTTTTTTTGGATGTGTTACCATTATGTAGATCAATATTTTTGTTACTTGGCACCTTCTCAGAAATTAGTTATCAATATAAAACCTGTACCATTCAATACAAAATCCATTAAGTAAATTTTATACATAAATCAAATAATTTTTAGCCAAAAATAACTCAAGTTATGGGTGCATTTATTTGAATGTACTAGGTGTTTAATTGCTTGACACAATCAGCAAAAATTAATCTTACAGAATAATTTTAAATTATGATAGTGCAATTTATAAAGATAAATGCACTGTAATGAATTACCAGTGCTATTTGGGAAAGGTGTGCCAATGTGTTATATTGCACCTAGATTAACAGTGAACACACTAGACATAACTGACAGTGTCATAATATATCGGTGCGTTGTATTACATAGGGCACACCGACAGATTATATTACACAGTGTGCACCATAGAACATATATCCATTTCGTTTTAAATAGACACGGCCGATAAGGTTTGTTTCTAATTCAATAAGTGATCCCGCTACTTTACATGTCAAATGACCTATATATAGTAAGTATAGAAACCCATTAAATTTAAAATTCCTAAACTGGAAAGCCCTAATTGTGAAGTGGTCGAAGGAGTTAAATCCAAAGGTGAAATTTTGCACGTTTAAGGTAAGCATTGATTTTTTTGTTTTTTTTTCTCAATTTTGATTAAATTTAAATAAGAACAAAGATCATAAAAAATTTTACTAGTAAAGTCAGTAATAATTTTTTTATTATACAACATTTTTAATTTATTTTTTTTCTAAATTCTAAATAATCTAACATAAACCGTAAAAAAAATTAATAGTAAAATTAAAAATTTTTCTATCCAAGGTTTTTGGTGAAGAACCATACATTTCAAATTATGATGTGTCTGTAGTTCCAAAATATTTTGTTGCTCCATAGTGATACCAATATGTCTCTCTTTGAGAAGATATCTCCTTTTATTAAATCATAACAGAAATTGCATAAATTTTATTACTAAAATAAACAATAAAATTTAAATTTTTTATTATGCAACATTTTGAGTGAATTTCCATACCTTTTAGCTTTTGATCTTCTAAATAGTTTTACTGCTCCATAGTATTTTTCTGCTATAAAGTGTTCTTGGTATGTCTCCCTTCCAAATCACTCGTTTGAAATTTTGGGAAATGTAATGAAATAGTAAATAACTTTTTACTATTTAAATGACTTTATGAAATTATATTTTGAAAAATCAATTTTTGCTAATTTTTTAATTTAAAAAAGAAAAGAAAAAAATAACGCATTTTTTTCACTTTATTAGAACATTGGTGCATTCGATAGTAAAGAGAATTGGTACTTATATATGAAAAGCGCACTAGCATTGTTGGGGTGCCAAATTTTTTGAACGCATCGATACGATACAATTTTTTATTTATTATTTTAATCCCAAAAGGGTGTGATTAATTCTTTTAACACAACAGTGTAGTTTTTATTTAAATGCATCAGTGTTTTAATTGTTATAAGAATCCCAAGATGGTTGAATCCATTTTTATTTTCCAAATTATAGAAACATATGTGTACCGGTGTTTTTTTATTAAAAACACATCGATGTGTTTTTGTAAACGAGCACGTATATTATAACATATTTTATATTTTTTAGAATGTCGAAAATCAATGCAGGTATTATTTGATCACCATAGTGTTGTTATGAATTAAACATGTCAAAATTATTTGTTTTGATAAGCGCGCCAATATGGCTTAAAATCTATTTGAAATTTATTTTCACATGAAATGGCATATTAATCTCAAATTATCCTTTAGGATGCATCCACAAGAATTAAAATAGTTCATAGTATAATTTTCGACTTAAAGTCGCCTTATTCTTGAAAAATGGTTTGAAAACTATATTGAAATTCAGATTGTGGCTATATGGTTCTCAAAATTAATTTTAGATATGCACACAAAATTTTATTTCTGATTTTTCTCGAATGTAGGGAAAAAATATCAATAATATAAAATCTCTAATTCTTCAAATTCAAGTTCGTTCCATATTGTGGATCAAATTCCTTTACGAAGTTCACCCTTTCCATCTCCAGACAATTCATATGATATTTATTTTTCGATTATTTAATTGAATTTATTTACTTTTAATCCATGTTAATTTGAATAAAAAGGTATCCAAATTTGTAGGATCTTGATTTAGAATCAAGTTTAAATGCATAAAATATTCCTCCATCTCAAAAATGTCGAAATCTCAACGTATTAGGAGCAACCTATTCACACTACCAATTGGAACATGGCATTGTTTAACTGCAATCATGGATCAACGATGGTAATAATTTTTTGGTACAATGTAATTCAAACAAACCAATTGAATTGACATGCTTACTAATATCATTGATATTTTACTAATGACATTCAATAGTTTTTGAAATTAGGATTCTATTGATGATGAGCGACACACCTATAATCTTCTCGTGCACCCCACCACAATGTCAACTTGAGAGAAGGATGCATTAAGAGCAATAATATGAGAGGAAGCATACAAAGACTAACTGAGTCAACCACCTATTCAATTCCCACTATGTCTGGATTCACCAAATTGGAATGGATTCAGCGATAGTACTTCTTCATCATGAGTTAGCAATGGAGGAAATCAAATAGAGGTTGGTATGGATGATTAATTACAGGATACGATTCCTGTAGAGGAATTTTTTTTTATATTCATTCGAAAATGATGATTTAGGGGATGATTCTCATATCACTGATACCTTATTCGAAAGCTTGAAATATCCTTCCTTCCCTCTTTTTTTGGACATGGAGACAAGTCAGATTCCACTCAGCTCGGGACAATGATGTTGATTTACAACTTGAAAGAAATTTTTGGCATGTTGAATGAATTTTTCATGACAATGTTGTGGTAATTAATCTACATGATTGATCAAGTCCCTTATATTTTGATAAATATTGTTACACAATAAACATTAAAAAAGGTTGATTTTATGAACATTTAATATTGACATTGTATGATTATATTCCCCACCAGCTATAGGTAATTCAAAAATAAGGTTTATACACATTGATAATGTCTTAAAAGGTAGATGCGAAGAGCAAAAGGAGTTCTTGAAAATGTTGGGTGTTGAGTACATATCATATCATGCATGTCCAAATGATTGTATTATATATAGAGGAGAATATACTGACAAAGAGATATGTCTAAAATATGGGCATGATAGTTAGTGTTTTTTTTTTTTTTTTATGTAAATCACATGATCCTCCTCATAAGATATTGAGGTATATTCTTATACTCCCAAGGATTCAATCTCTTTCGTTGCAAAGAAGTAGCTATGTTGCAGTGATGGCATGCCTCACACAGAAGTGACTCAAGAGTTATGTGAATCCCAACAGATTCAATAGACATGAAGCATATAAAGGATACATGGCCTAAAAAACTCAAGGATGAAGTACAAATTCTATGACTCAACATAGCCATCGATGTCATCAATCCATATTCCCTCAAAGTAATGAACTATTATGTTCGGCCTATAGTAGTGATCAATAAAAATATCCCCACATGGTTGTCCATGAAGAATGAACATATTATGTTGGTTCTCATCATCCTTGGTAGAAGACAAGTGATGAATATGGATGTCTACTTATAACCATTGGTAGATGAGTGAAAGTAATTATGGGAAGGGATACATGTGTATGATATATCAAAACCCATTGCAACTGAGGGGAGTTTATGTTATATGGCATATGTGCTTACACCATGCATGATTATGTAGGATTAGTAGTTTTCTCTGGTAAATTACATTTTTATTGATTTTTTCATATACATAATAATAGTGTTTCACATATTAATTTAATTTGATACAATTATTCTGATCTTCATACTCACTAATGTGCAAACCTGTATAAAATAATTTCACAGATCGTGTAACAAAATGGTATCATGACCCCAAAGGCTTGAAATAATGACACCATCTAAATGGCTTACAAAATATGAGAGAGAGAAGGAGAAGAAGTTTGCGGAAATGTTTGATTCAAATGAGGAGCCTATGTTTCATGATCCGAAATTATTCAACATTTATGTTGAGAAATTGGCTGTTAGGATGAAGAGGAAATACATCTTTTAAGAACTCCCATATTTGGAGCATATTAAGAATTATCGCTTATTAGATCGCATGCATATATTTAAAAATGTTTCATCTTCTTTATGGAGGCACACATAATCAAAATAAAGGGACACGTTGGCTATTAGGAGAGGTATTATTTCTTCAAAAACTAAAAAGAAACATTGGCCAAGAAAATAAACTAGAGGAGAGGTTGGTCCCTCTTGGTCTTCCAAAGAAGGTGATGTCCCATGGGTTTTAAATAAAGGTGATATTTGTTTGGAAAACAAATTTATAATGAGTGTGAGGGTTCCTTCTTTATATGGGTCTTCACTACAACATTGCTTCACTATGGAATACCATTTGTTAGGGTTGAAATCACATGACCATTTGAACCTTCTAATATTATGTATGTTAAAAACATGATTTTATTATTTTTATTTTATTTTTATAATGGCATAATTTATAATTAACTTTTGTATAATGTACTATTTAATGTGTTTTGTCATTATCCTGTGCTCATAGGTGGGTGTGTGAACCATGACTTCCTCAAAGACCTACTATGTGCCATACCTAAATTACCTAAATTTGTACATTAGATCACATTAGAGGAGATTCATATGGCTATCATTCCATGATGGAGTCAAGAGATTGTTGAAATTATTTGTATGTTTGAGAAGGAACTACCGACAAGTTTCATGCACTTGTGGGTTAATCTTTTAATTCACCTAGTATCTGCAGTTGAATTAGATTAGGTGGTTTCTTATTATTGGACATTCTTGTTAGAGAGGTACATAAATAAATTGAAACGTTTTTTTTGAGAAAGGGGATAAAATGAGGGGTCTATGGCATAGGGGTATATATCATATGAGTCTTTCTATTATGCTAATGAGTACATAAAGAATATTGACAACACACTAGGTGCAGTGATTTGGGAAGATGAGAGGGATGAAGATAAAAGATTAGGGGAGCTTCCCAAAATGAATTGAAGGAGGCACATGATAAAAAGTAAGTGGCTTATCATTTGTCAAATTTATACACAGTAACTATTCACACTGAACTTCATACTAATGTATATTATGATATCATATGTACTATATGTGTGTGCGTGTGCGTTTGATGGTTTTTTAACAACCCTATTAAAAAGTGATGTAATTATGAAAATATAAGACAATGCTCATAGGAGATGTATTCCAAGATGAATGGTAGGAAGAAACATCCTAGTGGGTGTTCATTTAAGTTATTACAGCTAAAGGAAATTGGCAAAGGCAATTTCAAAAGCTTTCGAAAGGAATGAGGCATTTATTATTATTATATTTATAAAAATAATGGAAATTAGGAGAAAAGGAAGGGGAAAGGTCAAAAGTTCCATGTGAGGACGAAATTGAAGAAAAAATATGGGAAATGAAGAAAGTAGAGGCCTCATTGATAAAAAGGCTTTTGAGGATCAATTGGAAAGCTTATGACAAGCTTTGGTGGAGCTCTCTTCTATTTTCTCTCTCTCTCTCATACTCTTGGACACAGAGTTTTCTTGGATCACTTTGGTATTGGATCAAGAAAGGAAAAGGAGGCAAGAGGAAGGAAGGAGCAGGTAAGTAAGAGTAGGATCAAGAAACTACTACATGATTATTTACATGTGTGTTTCTCTGATAGATTTGGCATAGGTCATATTGCATGTGGTTCTCTGTTGTTATGGGATGGGTTTCGCAGGGTGTGATAATGTTTTTAGCCTAGCGTTACCATTTCTAGATAGCCATGGTGTGATGCGGTTCTCATGTTTTGGTTGAGCTAGATTTCTAAATCGATTCAAGTCTAATTGAGGTGGATCTCTGAAAGAAAGAACACATGGCCTAGTGATCCCTGAACTGGACCATGGATTGTAGTAAATCCACTGACCTAGTTACCCATGAATGAGACTATAGTTTGCATTAAAGACATGTACTGTGTGCCTCAGTGGGGTTAGGAATCCTTGCCGATGAATAGCAGTATATAGATTAAGGTATAGAGGTGGTGGCCCTTGTTATGCTTAGGAATCCTTACCAATAAATGGAAGGATAAACGGTAAAGCTTAGAGGATGGAGTCTGGGGGTAGGGCCTAGTGATCCTTGGATCATACTATGGATTTTGGTAAAACCTGGGAGACTAGGAGACAAGAATCCATGCTGATTTTGTCCTAGTGATATAGTGGAGATCATGGTAAAGCCTGTTATTACATATTTATTGTATTGGCTTGGTGATTCCAGATGGATTAAGGTAAATCCTAGTTTATATTGGGTGGGGCAGTCTAGCCTTGAGATGGCCTAGTTATTTATTTTTGTTTGAGTCTCAAATTAATGCTTGGAATATGGCACGGGTTATTAACTTAAGAGATATCTGGCTCAGCCAATCTATGGTCGGGTGGAACATGGTAGTCCTATACTAGGTTAGATTTTGCATTCATTAATAAGAAGTTATTTCCTTGGTATATTATGTGTAAATGTATTGGTTTATATGTGGAATCTATGGCTAGCTTATCCTTGATATTTACGTTTTTACTGTGTTGCTTATAAGCATGTATTATGACAGTGATGATGTATGGATCTCCTCATGTTTTGATTTGTAAATGAATGAAAAATGTATCTATGACCTAATAGATGATAATACAACTAATTATATAAGGGAACAATGCTTCGTAGTGATTCTATGATAAGTATAAGACCTATATTCTTAGATCTGTTGCTTAAACATCTAGATTACATATTTGTGATATGTTTGAAAAAATGCCTATCATGGCTAGTAGGGGTCTAGTCAATTCCTTATTCAAGTAACTAAATTTGTATCATTATTCTATTTTTATCTTTTAGTTATAAAAGTGTCATTAAGTTTTTTGTAGTGACATGGGCTCTAGGCAGGAATAGTGGCACAAATATCAGAGACGCAGGCACATGTCTTAGGCCAAAAGTCCCTAGATGCATGCATACCCATGCTATGAGAATGTCCAAAGCATCCTTGACACATGCATGCCCATATTAAGGGAGCGTATGAGGGTTTGGCGGTCTAAAAAACTAGTTGGTCTTAGGGGTTGGTTACCTAATTGGTTGGGATGGATTCTAGGAGTATTGTTGTCGATGTGGAAGGTCTGTATTGTGTGTTTCTGTCTGTTCCACTCCCTTAACTAATACATAGGGAGTCAAATCATATCTTAGTAATCTGTTGTTGCATATTTACCCTCGTTGCCTGGTTACTTGGGTAGATGTGGGATGAGGTTGTTACATAGTGGTATCAGAGCAAGTTCAGTTCTAGTTGGGTCACATTTGATACCATAGAGTGGTATAAAAGAATGGTTTACCACTCAAACTCGATGGATGATGTGTTGGTCATCCATTCCAATCGGTTGCATATGTGTCCCTTATGCTTGTAGTACATGTTCTTGTTACATTTACATGGTGTTGATCATGGTTGTAGTGATGTCACCATGTGGAGGTTGATGATGTTGTTGTTGGGATGGTTTAGTCATGAATGCAGGTAAGTTGTATATGCATTTGTTATACATGTCAGTGTCTATACGTTATTATGCATGTATTTCAATGGTTATAGTTATGTATATATAATAGGTAAAACATGCATCGTGAGGTCATTATATCCATTTACATCATCCGGATGATATTGGTATGTTATGATGCTAATGTGTTGGCTAAGATAGAGCAGGAAATGTAGACCATCAAAGCCAAGTTGCAGCATTAGACCTCAAGGAAATATCATGTCATCATATACGTTGGTATGTTGGGCATGTAGGTGTGTAGGTTAAGGATTGTTATATGCATTATGGTTATGTATATGCCTTTTATTTTATTGTTGTTATGGTTACATGTATGATAGATGCTAGTTGATTATGTAGTCATATGCACATGTCTCAGATAGTCATGAATGATAGTAACCTATGGTCATATGCATTGCTATTATTGTTTTAAGTTAGATAACTTAATCATTATGTTATATGTTGTTGATGTGTATGTTATAGGTTAACTTGTTTTTGTTATATGATAGTTAGATTGATGATTAGGTTATATGTTGTTTATGAGCATGATGTATAACGTTTTGTTGTTATATGCTAGTAACTTGATAATTAGGGTTATTACATTAAGATCCTGATGTTACATGTATCATACTAATTTTGATTGGTCTATGCAAAATGGTTACGGTTATGACATTTAGGTATGAGTTAATATGTTGTGATATTATGTCATACTAATCTAGACTGACTATCCATATTTTCTTATTATGTATGAATGATAATCAATTATGAGTTTATGATGTGAACATGTTAGTTAGTGACTATTATGGATATCATGATCTTATTTGTGTTTGATTTTATGTGTTTTGAAGTTATATCGTGATAACTAAACTAATTATGTAGACAATATATCTCCCTTGAGATACATTAAGGTATGAGCTTTGTTATGTCATCTACCTTGTGCTTGAATGTTTTATTATGTATTTTGTGTTTAAGCGTTGTTGTCTATTTGTTCGTCTATCTATGGTTGAATGTTTAATTAATCAGATGATATGAGTATGTGTCTATAGGGTTGTAGTGAGAAATTGTCTTGTTTTAAGATGGTTTTACTCACACATATATGTTGACAAAGATGACATCTACTTGAGTGTAATAGGTGATAGTTGTAGTGTTATGTCTAATGACTATGATTTGACTATATATTATGACATGATCATTAGTCTTGGTAAAATTTGATTTCAAATTGATAGATATGATTGTTTTGATATTTGGAACATGTGGTTGACATGTGTGAGTAGTTGTAGGGTAACATGCTTGGCATTAGTATGATAAGGTAATAGTAGATTTTTTTATAGAACTATCCATTGGGTGATGTTACAATATATAGTAAGACTCGGTTGCAACAAGTTAAGGTAAGAGAAAGGATGTGGGTGAGAATACCTTTGTCTATGTTTGGAAACTACAATTCCAAATGAATAAGTTCTTTGCATACAAGAAGTCTTCATATCCCTAATTCGTCTAAAGTTATGTGGATATGTGCTATATTCATGGACATGTATTTGACAGGAATAACACCTGGTCTCTAGTTATAGTTAGATCTATCAAGGGAATTGGAGTCCCTTAAGACATGGCACAAATGTGTTCATTTATAAGGCATCGTGTTTAGCACAACAAGGTAAGGTAACTGGTGAATTGTTATGTTTATTTATCCACTCAAAATTATGTTTTCATGACAATATGATGCGGGTGATTGGATGGTAAAGAGACTGCCATGACATTATGAAGAAGGCTTAGGTCAAGATTTTATTTGGAAGCACTAGGAACCATGGGGATTCAGTCATGGTGTCTGTTGATAGTATTGTGATTTCTATTGTTTGTGCTTTGTTTGCACTTGATTTGCAACTTTGTTTATGTCTAGTGTATGACCATGCCACTTTGTTTGGGGTGTCATATTGTTATTGGTTTTCATGGTTTTATTCTTGTTTTGTGTTTATTCTTTCCTTTTATGTCCTGGGGGTATTGGTAATTTTTTGGGAAAGTGGAAAGTTAATGGAGATCAGGGAGAGCTAAATGAAACTTAGTAGGTAATGTAAGATCCAAATTAAGCTCGGTGCATAAGTAAGAGAAGTTGAAGGTAATAATATGTCAATCGGTTGGATTGATTCAATCCGTTGGTGTAAATGGACAATGGAAGTAAAATAATGAGAAATGTAACAAGAAAGGTGAAGTAAATGGATATGAGGTGTCAAATGCCTTGACTATGTTCAGAGTGATTATTCTTAATGTTGTGCATGGTGTGCACAGTTAAACGGAGTTATCTTAAGCTCGACCTTACGCTATCTGGTAATTATGTTATGATTATGATTATCCTAATGTTTATATTTCTATACATGTATGTATGTATGACGTGTCTGATAGGTTGTCATGGATCATGGTTGTTTAATGCTAATTTTTATTTATGATAAGTGTGTATATATGTCGTTGTCTGTGATAATCATGATTATTTTATGTGAAGTTTTAGGTATATGTAATGTATGTATCCATGTATCTATGTCACTATTTGATATGGTTTACAAGGATCATTCTTGCAGAGGAATGATTGCTTATGCAGGTGAATGGAAGGATGAGGTTTCTGGCCTTATGGGGAATCAAGTAGGAGAGTAGTCATGAAAAATATACGAGGTCAATATCAAGTGGATATAAATTAATATATATTCTTTATTATGCCTATGTTTATGTTATGACATGTAACTCTGAGGGAACATCAGTTAAATGAAAGAAGTGATATCCGCAACATGCTAAGATAAGTGTGGATGGCAGAGAGACACTAAAATAAAGGTTTCCTAGTAGAGACAATGTGCTTTTGGATTCAACACTAATGTTGTGTATATGTTGTGCATGTTCTACATTCAGTGATTGTACCTATGGTGATGTTTACATGTAATATATGGGGTATTATGTACATATGATGTTGTTTTCTTGTTGTATGTATGGTTTTGTGTGCACATTACATATGAAGTGATGAATATATATGGTGTTATGTACATGTTGGATATGTAGTATGTGAATATTGTATTGAGAATGCGATGAATATGTAGTGTTCTGTGCATATGGTGTTGTGAACATGTGTGGATATGCATTGTTATGTTCATAGGGTGTTATTTTCATGTTGTATATGCATCACTATGTACATATGGTGTTGTGTGCATGTTGTAGATGTGGTTCTATGTCCATATGTGTTGTGTGCATGATTTTAGAAGTGGTGCAGCAAGCATGTGGTGCCGTGTACATGTTGAACATGTGTTGTTATGTGAAAATGATGTTGTGTATATGTTGTGCATATGGTGTTGTGTACATGTGCAAGTGGTGCTATGTACATCTCACGAAGTGTACTCGTTGTACAGGTGATACAATGTACATGTGGCATTGTGTACACATTATCTAGGTGGTGTCGTGTACATGTGATGTTGTGCACACATTTTGAAGGTGGTGCTGGTGCTTTGTACAGGTGGTACTATGTACATGTAATACATATGGTCTTGGTGTACAGGTGGTATGGGGTGCATGTCTCACATGTTGTGTTGCGAGCATGTGGTACTATGTATGTGCATTGTGTATTTATGGCATCGTGACATGTGTACTTGTTGCATTGTACTGTGTTCATAACATGTATTATGTTCTGTTTTACACCAAGTGTAGGTACATGTATTGTGTGGTGTCACACATTGTGTGTGGATATGTGTTATGATGTACATTGTGTATGTGTATGTGATTGAAGAAAATAAAAATCATTGGGTGTTTATTGGGTGTGGCAAGAAATTTGGTGTTTGTACAAAAGGAAATAAGGTGGAAGCTAATGATTGATTAAAGGATAAGTATCAATATATTATTTCAGTTTTATTATCCAAGTGATTTATAATTCCAGTCTATGATGATTTCATGTGATCTATGATTGTGCTCTATGATGGTTACATGTGATTTATGGCTTTGATCAATAATGATTGTGTTTTGAGCTAACTTGATGTGATACGTTTATACATAATGATTTGGTCAAAGATGTTACATTGACTTCTTGTGATTGGAAGTAAACAGGATTATAAGTGTAACTTATATACGAGCTATCGAAAATTTTCATATGTGTATTATTGTAAATATTGTACTAAATGGATTTATAAAACACCATAGACAATGTGATTATTTGTTGCATGAAGAAAATCTTTATGTGAGTATATGTGGTTATTATTGTAAATACCATAATGAGGTTTGTTATAAATATGCACTCAATGGTATGTTTGTCATTTTTTAGCAGATGCTCATTGTAAATACTATAACAAGCTATGTTATAAAGCTCCATGGGTAGTATGTTTTGTTTTCAACAGTCTCGCTGGTTATAGGTGTCATCAAAAATCGAAGACGATGTTCCCCCAATGTGGAGGGTTATGTAACAACCCTGATTAAAAATGCATGTAAATATAAAAATATAAGACCACAGCCATGGGACACATATTCCAAGCTTCATGGTGGGCAAAAGAAATCCTAGTGGGTGTTCATTTTGGTTGTTATGGCTAAATGAAAATGGAAAAGGAAATGACAAAGGCTTTGGAAATTCATGAGGAATTTATTGCCATTTTATTTATGAAAATAATGGAATTAGGAGAAAAGGAAGGTGAAAGGTCACAAGTTGCAAGTGAGGAGGAAATTGAAAGAAAATAATACAAAAATGAGGGAAATAGAGGCCTCATTGACAAAAGGCTGATGAGACCAGTAGGCAAGATTTTGATAGGTTTTGGTGGATCTCTCTTTGATTTTCTCTCTCTCATACTCTTGGAAACCTAGAGTTTTCTTGGAGCACTTTGGCATTCGATCAAGAAAGGGAAAGGAGGCAAGAGGAAGAAAGGAGAAAGAAAGGAAGAGAAGGATTAAGCAATTACAACAAGATTATTTTTAGGTATCACTTTGGATGTGTATCTTGATTCCTAGATTTGGTATGCATGGTATTGCATGTGGTTCTTTGTTGTTATGGCATGGGCTTTTCTAGGTGTGACAGTGTTTTCAGCCTATCCTCGTCATTTCTAGATAGCCATGGTGTGGTGGGGTTCTCATGTTTGTTGATGAGCTAGATTTCCAGATGGATTCGAAGCTGAGTGATGTGGATCTCCAAAATAAATAACACATGGCCTAGAGATCTAGAAAGAGTTTATGGATTGCGGTAAGCCCACTGGCCTAGTTACCCCTCAACCAGACTATGGTTTGTGGTAAAGCCAAGTATTGTTTTGCCTTAGTGGGCCTAGGAATATTTGTCGGTGACTTGAGGGATATACGGTAAAGCCTAGAGGTGGATGCCCTTGATTATGCCTAGGAATCTCTGCCGATGAATGGTGGGATATATGGTAAAGCCTAGATGGTGGAGTCTCAGTTTAGGGCCTAATCATTCTTGGCTCAGACCATGGATTGTGGTAAAGCTTGAGAGACTAGGTGGCAGGAAAATTCCTCATGGTGTAGGTGGAGAAATCCAGTGGCATCCATGCTGGTTTTGGCCTATTGATCTGGTGGAGATCATGGTAAACAATGTCATTAAATGTATGTCTATTGTGTTGGCCTAGTGATTTGGGATGGATTAGGGTAAATCTTAGTTTCTATTGATGAGGGAGAGGTGGTTTAGCCTTGGGATGCATTGGTTGGTTCTTTTGGTTTGAGTCCCACATTCATGCCTGAAATATGGCATGCGGGGTGATTGGCTGAAGGGAGATTTGGCTCACTCAATCTATTTTAGGGTGGAACATGGTAGTCCCATACCAGGTTGGATTTTACATTCGTTAATAAGAGTTTTTTTTCTTTGGTATTTTATGTCTAAATTTATTGGTTTATATTTGGATTCTATGGCTGATGTATCCTTCATATTTATGTTGTTATTATGATGGTTATAAGCATGCATTATGGCAATGATGATGTATGGCTCTCCTCATGTTTTGATTGCAAATGAATGAATAATGTATCTATGACCTAATATATGATAATGAAAACTAATGATATAAGGGAACAATACTTAGCGATTATCATATAAGTATGAGACCCATATGCTCCTATATGTTGTTTAAAA